>OY757018.1:145874256-147074256 GCA_963580285.1 Lucinisca nassula | reverse complement strand
CAGAAAACATGTGCATTCCATATTTTCCCGTTCTGTGGTGTATTCTTTGCTTCCAAAGGATAATCCTTTCTAGAACATATTTAACGTAACTACAGCTGGTGTTTGGGAATGTGTGGCGGCCGTAAAACGTCTCTCTGCCCTTCATCTGCCTTTCTAGAACATATTGGAACACTATTTCAGTGCAGTCGACGAAAGACCCGGTAAGACTTTAGTGACTTGGGGTTTTTGTGGTCTTACAAGTGCAAAGATTTTCATATTTTACCATGCTTGCACTATATTCCCCATGCCAGATGATGAATTCCGACCAAATTAGGTGTAACATATTACATACAGAATACTTATTTGTATTTCTGGTGATCTTGTCCTTTTTAAGGTTACACGGAAACACATATTGTCCAACTTTTTCTCTTAACATATCCAGTTAATCTCTGTACTGCCAGGCACTATCTTAAGCGTGACAAGTCACCATCGACTTATTTTATTTTCCTTTATTTTAAAGATCTGCAAGACGGTATTAAGCGGCGCCATCTTGAAACTTTAGAGAAGGCAATAGTGCGTGGTAAGGAGTCAAGATTCAGTGACAAGCTTGCAACAACTATTAAAGATGCAGAGGAAATTAGAGATCACTTGCGGAAGCTCGATAGATACGCCCATGATATACTGGAAATGAAACAGACGACAATTTCTGAATTGCGTAGTTACAAGAAACCACCAGAAGTTGTGGAGGACGTCATGATGGCGACATTTGTACTGCTGGGCGAAAGAAGAATCTATGTTCAGGTAATTTTGACTTTTTCTTTAGGATGATTCATGAACACTATGTTAGAGTTCACACAACAAACTACTGGAAGCAAACATTACTGTTTTTTTTTTTTTTTTTTTCATTTCTCAAAAGCTGAAAACTGACAAATCAAAATTATGCTAGCTTCAGTGAACAATTTCTAAAACATACACTTTCTAACATTTATAAAATACTCTTATGTTTGCTGTAAAGAGAGTTAATCAAAGTACTTGTAACACTAATGGGTCGGTCCAGTGTCTTTGAATGTAGGCTGGAAAATTGGCCCTTAAGCTGAACTTTGTTTCCTTTCAGCCTTAAATCATGTACGTTATGCAATGTAAATATGTATTATAAAGCGTTATCCTTTGGAAGCAAGGAATACACCACAGAACTTCAAAAATGTAGTGTTAAGGTTTTTTCTGGCCCATACTGGCTCGATTGATAAACAGTCGACCTGAATAGTTCGTTATCATCATTTAGAGAATGCAACCGTTCAGTGCTCTTTAACCCATTTTAAAATTTGCTTTCTGATAGGTATGGGAAGACCTTCAGATTTTGATGGGTAAGACAGGTAAAGAAAGTTTAATTCGCAGAGTTCGCCAATTTGATACAGTCAACGTCCAACCAGACCAAAAGCATACAGTTGACCGTATCCTGAAGAAGCATGACGAAACAGCTGCAAGACTAGCAAGTGCCGGTGCAGGGACATTCTATGTTTGGGTTAGTTTGTTTTGTTTTATCTAGTCATTGATTTATTATCATCACGTGAACAAGTCCTTGCAAACCTACATTATATAATGGAAAGTGGGTTTACCCGAGTACATTTTGGTTAAACGACATAGATTGTGGGAATTTGCTAGAACCGCCTCCTGAAGCAAAAATTAGAAACGCATATGTATCATAAAGATTCTTAAGGAATTTCACGGAAAAATTAATCTAATTTCATACAATGAAACTTCAAACTTTAATCGACAGTGATATGAAATCAACACTGGGGTCACCGACTTAACTTCCGAGAAATCGCAGCGCTACCTATATAACTGTCCTACATTTCAACAATATAAAGAACTCAGTCTGCCCACCACTGTATTCTTGCAACGACTAGCAATTTCTTCGTAGTGAAATTGTCTTAGGTTATGCATTACAACTCCATTCAGCTTTGAGTAATGTTATTTTATGCCAACTTAATTTCCCGCCTTTTTTAAAAAAGATAGGGAGAAAAATTATGTTTTTGTAGAATAAAAAATGCAGGTAAAAAGGGAGGTTATGGATATTTTGACAGCATCAAGGTCATATGAATCTTAACTGTAATCGCGAATAATATATGGGATCACCGTCTTTGTTAATGAGCTAGACTAAGAAAACGTTTTATCTTTCTCTCCATTTTCCGATCAGCGCGACACAGTCTCGTTATTATTCGCATCACATAGCTGCAGCAGCGTCGAATCACTTTAGCGGCATTAACTATTTGCCAACATATACCAATATTATCTGTCGGATGAATAAGGAAATTCTACACACAAAGAAACAAATATGTCAAGATATGTTTAACGTTTAATATTTACATTTCCAGTGTTCTCTACGGGCGTTGATGATGTCAATGCTGCTCCGCTGTTTGTAGAAAAACAGCGTGTAAATGTTTTTCAGCTTTAAAAGTTTGCCCTACAAGCATGTTTTCGCCCAGTGATGAAGGGCAAATAATGTAAATATAAAAAATAAACTTAATTTTTCAGCTTTTCATGAAAGTATGAACGACAGTGGGTCGCTAGCAAAGTTTACATGAACCCCTTCGGGGTTCATTTACTTTGCACGTGACCCACTGCGTTCATACTTCCATGAACTGCAGAAAGATAAATTTCATTTCTTAAATGACGCCGGCTTTGTTGCGGGATACAAAGGTGCTAGATTGCGACGTTGCGTCAAACATGTGCACAAACACTCGGCAGTTTCCCTCGGGTGTCACCTACTTTAATAAATTAGTTTAAAAAACGTTACTCAGGATACCCCCTCAGCCAAAGAACACAATCATCCCCAAACGTTCAAAACAAGAAAAAGCAGAAGACAAAATCGAAACAGTGCATGCGAAGAAACTGTTATGAACCGACAAACATCCGGGAAACTGACACTTTGGGGAAATATTTCGATATTAAAAGATTGAATACACCATAAATGTTGTACGACCGACTGCATGCATTGTTGTTAACCGAATCACGGTTGATAACTTTGCTTCCTTCTTTCATTATAGGCCTCAGATTCTTTGACGGCTCCAGCCTAAAGACTTACTTCACTTAGTAACGTAGGTTGGTGCTCTGTCGCTGGTCGGGCCCACTCGAGTCAAACTGTTGGCTTTCTTTTGCTCCAGCATTTCAGTTATTCCATGCTATTGAGTCCTCATCGTTGTTTCATCTCTATATTCGTATGAATTGTATGTTCCCGGAGATGTTGCGCTGGTGCGTTAGAAATCCTTCATGCGGACTGAACAAATTAAATGGCTAAACCACGACATAGGGTTGTGGCCGTGTAAAATCGATTTCCCACACCAACAACACCACAAAGAAAAACTTTTTACTGGCCGTTCCAAGGATGTTCTTCTGTTATGGTTTATTATTGTTATAGTTCGTCTTGACATTTTTGTATTGGTAATATCTTTTTATTTTTGATGGCCGCTTGGCCATTTTGTGGGGAAGAAAATATCCTTTTGGCTTTCCGCTTGTTAAGTTTTCGTTATTGTGAAAAATAGAAATGAAGGCAATGATCGAAATAGAAGTGATCAAGAATCGATATAATTAACCCACAGCCCCCATCAGAGACACCAAAGCGGAAAGGAAACACATGAAACAAAAAGACCCTAATCGAAGCATCAATAACGGAAAGCCAAAAGGACTGTTACTTTCCCACAAAATGGCCATTTGGCTATCCAAAACATAAATAAATATAAGCGATACACACACTCAAAAACAAACCATAACAAAAATAAACCGCAACAGAAGAACCACCTTGGAACGGTCCGTGAAACGAATTCCACTGGGGTCTTAAATCGATTTAAGCGGCCGCAGTCCTCGCCCTCATTTCCGTCGCGGTTTAGTCAAATACAGCAAGAAACAACTGAAATATAAACAATCGGACGGACTCCGGCTGGTCCTCTGTGAACAAGGGCAATCGGCCATCAAAAACAAAAAGATACCAGCGACACACACATGCAAACGAAATATAACAAAATAAACCGCGACAGAAGAACCGCATTGGAACGGTCAGTGAAATGTATTTCACTGGGGGTATTAAATCAATTTTACGCGGCCGCAATCCTCGCCCTTTCCTCCGTCGCAATTTAGACAAATAATTTGTTCAGTCCGCATGAAGGCCTCCTAACTCATTAGTGCAACATCGTCGAGAACACAAAAATCCCGCATGAATACCTCCTAACTCATCAGTGCAACATCTTCGAAAGCACAAAAATCAAGCAACCACAGAGATGAAACAACGAAAAGGATTCGACAGCAGGAAACCCCTGAAATGCTGGAGCAAAAGAACACCAACAGTTAGACTCCGATGGGCCTGACCAGAGAGATATTTGTGTTTCAGACCCTTTGGTGTCTTGGATCGGCTTATTTTCAATTTTGGTTTGTTAGAATCGAAATAAATCAGTTCTTGTGTGTGAATTGTTGATTAAAAAATTACAGTTTGTCGGTCAGTTGTAGGTACACAAATCAGAATCAGAATCATAATTGTTTACTGGTGACACGTCCTTAGACAATCCCTCCCCAGGATCAACATAAGCGCTCGTAGTTTATCTACTTTACAACTTGCCCCAAAACTGATTTATTACTCGGAAGTTCACTGTTGGAGCTAACCTATTTCTTAAACAGAAGAAACTACCAATGCTGGAACAATGTTTCAATTATATTTGGTTTCTAGTGTACAAATATTTCAAAATTAAGGGGAATTGATACACCTTCATGGGAGGCAACTCCTTCAAAAGTATTTTTATCTCCCATGTGGATAGGGATCAACTCTTAAAGGAAAGAATTTGTTCCCGAGGAAAATTCTTTCCTTTAAGAGTAGCCACCATTTCAGTGGGACAAAGTTTATAGAAATGCGAACATGAAGTCCCGGAAGTTGTCTGCCTTTTAAAAATGGCGAAAAAATCTGCCAGATGTTCCCATTCCCCTGAAATTAATTGAGACAGCTCATGAGAAAAAGGGTATTTATTGCATAGGCGACCAGCAAAGTCTCAGACAAGACTGCGCATGCCTGAGCCTTTGCTGCTCGCAGACATGTAGAGGGTACCTTGAGATAACTTCATGCAAGTAGTCATGTGTCAAACCATATTAAGGGGAATGGGAACACCTGGTAGATTTGTCCGCCATTTTTCAAAGAGAGGCAACTCTCAGGACTTCCTGTACGCTTTTCTATAAGTCAAGTCCCACTGAAAAGGGGGTCTACTCTTAAAGGAAAGAATTTGCTCCTGAGGAGCAAATTCTTTCCTTTAAGAGTTGACCCCTATTGACATGGGAGACAAAAATACTTTTGCAGGAGTTGGCACCCCTGAAGGTGTTCCCATTCCCCTTAATTGGCTGCGCGAGCGCATTTTGAGACCATTAATAGGTGATTAAGTAAGGCCCTTTTCTCATGGTTAGGCTCATTTTATATAATTTCTTCGTATTATTTTTCCAGCTGAGGAATATATCCAATACTCTGTCTGAAGAAGAGAACGTCAGAAGCTCGGAGCAGGCGTAGTAATTGTTGCAATAATTTTAGGGAGAATGGATTCAACTGTTGTATTTTATGCACTTTTAGAAGCGAGACACTTTTCTAAACTTCCTGAGAACTATTCTATAAACTAGTCCCCTTAGAAAAGGAGTCTACTCTTTGTGGAAAAATGTTTCGGAAGGCGCATATTTTTCCCTTAACCATAGACAACCGTTGATAAGGAAGACAATATAGTTTGAAAGATTTCTGCTTAATCTATTGAGCGAATATTTGTGAACATTTGTTTGCATCTTCCTGGCATTGGATTCCTTAAATTACTGTTAAATTCCGCTATTAAAACCAACCAAAATTAAGACTAAATCTGCCTTTTAAAGTTTATTGAGAAGGTTTCAGTTATTCTTTCTGTGTTTTCTACACCCAGTATCTCCTAAAAAGAGACCACCTTTGGGACTGTTCAAAAGTGTTCTTAGAGGCTACTTTTTTACATTCCCCAAGGTGCTCTTAATATAGGAATTTTACTGTATTTAATATAAAAGGAAATGAATATGCGCCATGTTTTAGAAAAGAAAGAAAGAAAGAAAAGGGAAAGAAAGAATCTGACATCAGATACATGTATTCTGACATCAGTTACATGTATTCTGACATTTTCTTAAACGTCTACGGATGTATTTATGTGAAAGTATGGTTTTATGTGAAAGTCTAGTGTCTGTGCCCCTGAAACTGTTTGTATTGCATAATAAACTTAACCTATTTTTAATTAGCAATGTCTGTGATAATGAAACATGTTTATATCGTTGAAGATGCTGTACAAGTGGTGATAAGTCCCCGACCGACATTTTTCTGTTTTCCTTTTGGAAGACTTACGCTTATATATTGTGAAACTGTGTTAAAGTCATTTATATTAGAGCTTTACCGAGTCGAGCTAGTTATATTTTATTATTTAAGTTTTTATCTTTTTTTATTAAAGATTTTCGTAATATATTTTGTTAACACCATTTAGTTCATACCATGGTATGAAAGTTATGAATATGCAGCAAACGAATACTTTCAGACATATCGATACACCTGCATGGGAGGCAGCTCTTTAAAAAGTTTACTTTTTCAGTAGGGGTCTTCCGCACAGAGGAGATCATTCTTTCGTAACGGGAATTTTGTATATTAATTTGATACTTTCTGTAGCTATCAATGTAGTTAATGTTACATATATAAAATTAAGAGCTATTCAGCACTAAAATAATTTTATGGAAAATTTCTACAGGGCTTCTTCTTTTAATTATGTAGGTGTAATGACCACAATACTTCAGCTTGCATTTACAAACGTGTCAGAACTTTCTCATGCCAACAGGCGTTCCCACGGTACCAAGGTAAATAGAAATGTGACAAACTGATTCGACAAAAATACATATAATGACATTTTAGACGTTTGTTTGTTAAATCCGTCCTTATAAAAAAGGAACGCCGGGGCGGGCGGTCGTCGGGTGGGCGGGGTCGTCCGAGATGTACCTTTTGAATAACTTTTTTTTTTCAAAGTGATATGTTACTTTTATTTTTCAGTGGATTGCTTTGATACTAGGACTGTTGCTTCACTGGAGGTATCCCTTTTAAATACAATCCATTAATGGCACTAATGACCAAAGTTTTGGTGAAAATTGTCATTTTTCGAACTAAGGTTTTTTTTCAGGTTTCCTTTTTTCAAGGCCAGTGTAGTTGATAGAGCGCTGGACTACGGATCAAGGGGTTGCGAGTTCGAATCCTGGTAGAGGATTTTTTTCTTCTTTTTTTTCTTCATGAATACACATACACAGTTCTTATCCCCACAACCGCACAACGAAGTCCTGGGTCCAAGGTCAAGGTCACTGTGGCTATTTTTAGGAAAGCTTTGTCATTGCTCTAGCGCCTACATTTATATGTGGATTTTAATACAACTTGACACAAATATTGCTTGTGGTGATATCTTGAGCAAGTTCAACTTTCAGGGTCCTAGGCCCAAGGTCAAGGTCACTGTGGATATTTTTAGAAAAAAGAACTTTGTCATTGCTCTAGTGCCTACATTTAGTGATGGATTTTAATGTAACTTCATACCAATGTTTGATATGATAGTATCTCGAAAATGTTTGACTTCCAGGGCCCTGAACTGAAGGTCACGGTTACTGGGGCTATTTTTAGAAAAACTTTGTCATCGCTCTAGCGCCTTCATTTACTGATGGATTTTAATGCAACTTCATACAAATGTTGGATATGATAATATCTTTAGCAAATTCGACTTTCATAAAGGCTAAAGGTCAAGATCATTGTGACTTTTTTTAGAAAACAAATTTTGTCATCACATTACAGCCTACATTAATTTGTGGATTTTAATATTGCAAATGTTGGGTATGACAATATCTTGAACCAGTTCGATTTTTCAGGCCCTTCGAGTCATTGTGGCAATTTTTAGAAAAACAACTGTCGCATCACTCTAGCGCCTATATTTATTGGTGGACTTTAATATCTTCTTACAAATGTTGGTTATGGTAATATCTCTAGCAAGTTTGACATTCAGGGTCCTGAGCTCAAGGTCAAGGTCACTGTGGCTAATTTAAGAAAAGCTGTGCCATGGCTCTAGTGCCTACATTTATTGATGAATTTTAATATAACTTCACACTTATGATAGTTATGATAATACCTCTAGCTAGTTCGACTGTCAGGTTCCTCAGCCCAAGGTCAAGGTCACTGGCCATTTTTATAAAAAAACACTGTCATCGCTGTAGCACCTACATTTATATGATGGAAATTGATATAACTACACAAAAATATTGGATATGATAATACCTTGAGTAAATTCTACTCTTAGGGTCCTGGGCTAAAGGTCAAGGTCACTGTGGCTATTTTTGGAAAACTTTTGTCATCGCTCTAGTGTCTACATGTATTGATGGGTTTTCATATTTAACTTCACACAAATGGTATATATGATAATATCTTGAGAAAGTTTAAGAAAATGCCTTGTTAGCGCAAAACCTGTGAAATTAAAATTTTCATTTTTTTAATTAAAAACACTTTTAACGAGATTTCTTTTTCAGTCAATACATATGTGTACTTCGATTTCTGGTTCTCTTTTTGTTGGGCTCTTTTACAAAAGAAAAATATGTCCTAGAAAGGGTTATCATTTGGAAGCAAGGAATACACCACAGAACTGGAAAATATGGAGTGTACATGTTTTCTGGGCCAGACTTTTAGGCCTCATCAGTGACCCTAAAATATTTTCTAAATTCCACAATGGAATCAATGATCCCAAAGGACAAGAAAATATAAACTACACTATGATGTAGGACAGGGAGACTTTTTACGGCCGCCACACATTCCCAGACAACGGCTGTAGTGACGTTAAATGTGTTCTAGAAATTGTTATCCTTTGGAAGTAAGGAATACCCAACAGAACTGGAAAATATGGAGTGTACATGTTTTCTGGGCCAGACTAGCTAGTTTCGGTCATAAGTCATTTTTGAGAAAAAAAAAACGAAATTTTATTTTTGCTAATTGACCTCATTCAACTTAGGCCCCTATAGGCTAGATATGTTGTCTTCTGACAACTCTTGTTACAGAAGCTGTATTGAAAAAAACGGTCCTAAATGCCGTTTGGCATTTTTTCTTGTATATTATTCAAAGCAATGGGCATTAGTTTTCAAATAAGGAAAACTGCAGAATTAATGTGAAACAATTTTGACTCATTATAAAAACACGCCTATTCAAATACATGATAAATTTTACCACCGAAACAAAAACGAAAATTTTAAGATGAAAAGTGTTGTTTTTTTTCTAATTTCTGCTCACAATATAGATTGTGGGTAATATAGATTGTGCCTCATCGAGGCGGTTCTAACGAGTACGCACAATCTACTTTTTAGAGCAGAAACAAGGAAAATAAGGTTTAACCCCTGTAAACCCCAGTTTTACTTTAATAAAGTGGGGTTCAAGGGGGTCAGAATTGTATAGGTGTGTTTTCGTGATGGCTTTTAATCCCGCAAACGGTGTACTGAAGTAAGCTACAGTTGAGGCACAGGGGTTACAAATCATCACGAGGGTTATATGCAAGTGAAGCAAGTTTAATTCATCATATATAACTTTAACTTCTAAGCTCATCCTCAGAGGTGTTATTGGGGCAGAGAAATACTGAGAAAGATTAAAGTGTTTTAATGAATGCATGCACAGACCATCTGTGCACTTCAGTCTTAAAATTTACTTTCATTGTTAAGCGAATACCCATAGCTATAGAAGGCAGTATTTATCAAGATAAAACATGCAGAATGGTTCTTCCATATTTCTGTTTAGAAGAACTACCTAAAAATCTTCAGCATCAAAAGAAAAATCTTTGGGTATTTTTAAAACTAAATAAAAGACGAATTTAACAATCAGGGGGTGAAGAAAAAATGTGAAAAATCACATTTCAACTGATTTTAACTTTCTAGATATTTATCCAGATATTTATGAAGACAATGTAATGAAATATAATTCAATAGAAAGAGCTATACCCTAATTTATTAATGTGAGGATATCAAGTCCATTGGAATTGTAAAATATTCAAAATGCAGCAAAATAGTGTTTACCCCGGTACAATGGAACCCTTGGTACCGTGAAAAATGAATATACTTGTTATCCTCTTAGAAATCTAAGCCTACCTGGGAAAAGTGCGATAACGAGCTGAGTTGACCGGTTCTATATGACTTGAATAGTGTTGACTAGGTCGCTAAATTCCAAAGCAGTAACACATAACAGATTAATGTCTGTCATATTTTCATATTCGTGCTCCCAGCATGACTTTAGGGTACTCTTACTACCAGCAGTGATACTGATCTATTGGTACTCACAGTCTTAGAAGTAAATATTGAGTGGAGCTTGTCAGGATTACACAGACATGTTATCGAGATATGAAAAAACACGAAAGAATTATCGTCGGGATGCCTCCCTCACAAAGTCCTGTGCTGCCCAAATTTTTGCAATTGTTTCCTCTATGTAAGAATTTATTCAACATTGAATAATCATTTATCGAATGCTGTTGTCTATTAGTTTATTGTCTTCCATTTTACGTTACCGTTTTTAACAAAGAAAATAGGATAAATAAAGTTACCTGTAAGCGGATTGAGTTTGTCTTCTTCTTCTTTTTAGCTCACCTGTCACTTAGTGACGAGGTCAGCTTTTGAGATCACTTTTTGTCCGTCGTCCGTCGTGCGTCCGTGCGTGCGTCCGTCCGTGCGTGCGTAAACTTTTTCTTCAAACGACATCTCCTCCTAAACCAGTGAATGGATTTTGATATAATTTCACAGGAATGTTCCTTGGATGACCCTCTTTCAAAATTGCCTAAATCATTCCGCTCCGTTAAACTAAATGGCCGCCAGAGCTAAAAATAGAAAAACCTTTAAATGACATCTCCTCCTAGGCAAATGGCCCGATTTGAAAATAATTTCACAGGAATGTTCCTTCAGTGACCCTCTTTCAAAATTGCCTAAATCGTTCCGCTCCGTTAAACAAAATGGCCGCAAGAGCTAAAAATAGATGAATCTTTAAATGACATCTCCTCCTAGGCAAATGGTCCGATTTGAAAATAATGTCACAGGAATGTTCCTTGAGTGACCCTCTTTCAAAATTGCCTAAATCGTTCTGCTCCATTAAACAAAATGGCCGCCAAAGCTAAAAAAAGAAAACCCTTTAAATGACATTTCCTCCTAGGCAAATGGCCCGATTTGAAAATAATTTCACAGGAATGTTCCTGGAGTGACCCTCTTTCAAAATTGCCTAAATCGTTCTGCTCCGTTAAACAAAATGGCCGCCAGAGCTAAAAATAGAAAAACCTTTGAATGACATCTCCTCCTAGGCAAATGGTCCGATTTAAAAATAATTTCACAGGAATGTTCCTTGAGTGGCCCTCTTTCAAAATTGCCTAAATCGTTCTGCTCCGTTAAACAAAATGGCCACCAGAGCTAAAATAGAAAAAAAACCTTTCTATGACATCTCTTCCTAGGAAAATGGCCCGATTTGAAAATAATTTCACATGAATGCTCCTTGAGTGACTCTGTTTCAAAATGGCCTAAATCGTTCCCCTCCGTTAAATAAAATGGCCGCCAGAGCTAAAAATAGAAAAACCTTTAAATGACATCTCCTCCTAGGCAAATTGCCCTATTTGAAAATAATTTCACAGGAATGTTCCTTGAGTGAACCTCTTTCAAAATTGTTTAAATCTTTCCGCTCCGTTATATTAAATGGCCGCCAGAGCTAAAAATAGAAAACCTTTAAATGACATCTTCCGCAGATGTTTCAAGGGTTTTTACCATATAATGGATGTGGCTGCCCTCTTGGTCATGTGACCGAACTCATTTTTCACTAATTTTCATTTCATTCTTTCTGAAGACATTCATATGAAATTTGGTTATAAATTGTCCAGTGGTTTCTGAGGAAAATAAGTTTTAATTTTCATATCTGAGTGACCTTAGGCCAAGGTTAAAGAATGACTCTATCTCTGGTCGGGCCCATCGGAGTCTGACTGTTTTTTTTTTTTTTTTTTTTGCTCCAGCATTTCAGTGGTTTCTTGCTATCGAGTCCTCGCCGTTGTTTCATCTCTGTGGTTGTTTGATTATTTGTGTTCACGGAGATGCTGCACTGATGAGTTAGGAGGCCTTCATGCGGACTGAACAAAGTATTTGTCTTAATCGCGACGGAAGTAAGGGCGAGGATTGTGGCCACGTAAAATCGATTTAAGCCCCCAGTGGAATTCGTTTCCGCTGACCGTTCCAAGGCGGTTCTTCTGTCGCGGTTTATTTTTGTTATGGTTTGTCTTTGGGTGTTTGTGTCGCTTATATTATTTTATTTAGATAGCCTATTGGCCATTTTGTGGGAAAGTAACTGTCCTTTTGGCTCTCCGCTGTTGATGTTTCCATTAGGTCTTTTGTTTCATGTTTGTGTTTCTTTCCCTTTGGTGTCTCTGATGGGAGCTGTGGGTTGATTGTATCGATTCCTGATCATTGCCTCCACTTCTGTTTTGACCTTGAATACTCGTGCAGATTCTGCCACTCATTGAGCTTACTGTATCTACCCATTTTAGATCAGAGGCTGCAATAGTTTCATAAAAAATCCATAAATTTTACTTTTTCCATATGAAAGTCTATGTAACCAAAATACCAAATTTGACCTTGACGTAAAATAGGTCAAGGTCATCCAAGGGTCAACATTTGAACAAACTATGATGGACCAAAGTCCCGAATGCTACATACCAAGTCATAGCAATCCGCCCACGGGTCCTGGAGAAGAAGATTTTTAAAGGGTATTTACCATATATGGGCATGGCCACCATCTTGGTAATGTGACCTGGATATCTTGAACAAACTTTCATTCCCCAATCCAATGGGTGCTCGGCATGAAATTTGACTTCAATTGACCCAGTGGTCTTGACTTTTTCATATACAAAAGGCTATGCAACCGAATATGTCCTTGGCGTAAACTAGGTCAAGGTCTTCCAAGGGTCATCATTTGAACATTTTGTATGGGCCCAAGGACCAAACACTACATACAAAGTTTTATGACAATATTGGCAGACTGGTTTCGGAGAAGGAGATTTATTAAGGGTTTTTACCATATATGAGCGTGGCCACCCTCTTGGTCATGTGACCAAACTCATTTTCATAAATTTTCGTTTTCTTCTTCCT
Source organism: Lucinisca nassula (assembly GCA_963580285.1). NCBI lineage: Eukaryota > Metazoa > Mollusca > Bivalvia > Lucinida > Lucinidae > Lucinisca > Lucinisca nassula. Next base: position 147,061,092 of record OY757018.1, on the reverse strand, counting down.
AAAGATATTAATGTGAAATTTAGTAATAAATGGTCCAGTGGTTTGTGAGGAAAAACAGTTTTAATTTTCACACCTGAATGACCTTGGGTCAAGGTCAAGGAACGACCTTGACCGTGAATAATCCTGGAGCTTCACTCACTAATTTAGCTTACTGTATCTACCAATTTTCAGATCACAAGCTGCAATAATGTTCGAAAAATACACGATTTTGACTTTTTTATTCATGCAAAAGTCTATGTGACCGAATCTGACCTTAGCATAAAATAGGTCAAGGTCATCCGAGGATCATCATTTGAACAAACTATAATGGGCCCGAGGCCCCAATGCTACATACCAAGTGTCAAGGCAATCGGCCCACAGGTTTAGGAGGAGAAGATTTTTGAAGGGTTTTTACCATATATGGGCGTGACCACCATCCTGGTCAGTAACATTGACTCCACGAACAAGCTTTCGTTCCCCCATCCCATGGTTGCTCCACATGAAATTTGACTTCAATCGGCTAAGCGAGTTTGGAGGAGAAGATATTTGAAAGTGTTGACAAACAGACAGACGACAGACAGACAACGGAGCCTTGCCATACTATAAGCTCACCGCTGAGCCTTCGGCTCAGGTGAGCTAAAAAAGCTAAAAGGCTGACATTGGAAACAAAAAACACATAAAAGAACGAAAATCGGAGACTCGGTTTCATTGAGTCTTTTCATACACGTCAATATGGTTTGCAAATATGTTCTAGAAAGGGTTATCTTTTTGAAGCAAGGCTGCATTCGCCTCCTAGCGCCGGCTTAAGCGATATGCGATTTTCAAAGTAACCAGAATGGGCTTAATGATCCCAAAGGAAAAAAAATATAATCTGCACTATGATGAAGCACGGGGAGACTTTTTACGGTCGCCACACGGCACTTAAAACTACTTTGTATGGAATGTAATCGTCAACAGCAAGAGAACTATGTATGGAATGTAATCGTCAACAGCAAGAGAACTATGTATGGAATGTAATCGTCAACAGCAAGAGAACTATGTATGGAATGTAATCGTCAACAGCAAGAGAACTATGTATGGAATGTAATCGTCAGCAGGAAGAGAACTATGTATGGAATGTAATCGTCAACAGCAAGAGAACTATGTATGGAATGTAATCGTCAACAGCAAGAGAACTATGAATGGAATGTAATCGTCAGCAGGAAGAACGATAAAATGTTGTGTCAGCAGTAAAAGTAGTGTGCATGGAATGTAACTTCCAGCAGCAAGACCACTATGTATGGAATGAAATTGTCATCAGCAAGACTACTATGCACGGAAGAAATGGTCACCAGCAACACTATGTATGGAATGTTATGGTCAACAGCAAGACTATTATGTTTAAAATGCAATGGTCAGTGACAGGACTACTATGTATGAAAAGAAATGATCTGCATTTAGACAATTACATATGGAATGTAATGGTCTGTGGTAAAACTTATGTATAGAATGTAATAGCTAGCAGTTAAACTTTATTATACGGAATGTAACGGCCAGTAGTAAGACCACCATGTTTTGAATTTAATCGTCAATAGCCATACTGCTATGAAATGAATGTAATTGCCAGCAGCAAGACTGCTATGCAAGAAATGTAGTGATCAGTAGCAAGACTATTATGTATAAAATGTAATGGTCCGATGCAAGACTAGTTACTATACATTAAATGTAATGGTATGCAATGATCAGCCGCAAAACTACAACGTTTGGAATGTAACTGTCAGCAGCAGCAATAACTTTATTATACGGAATGTAACGGTCAGTAGTAAGACCACCATGTTTTGAATTTAATCGTCAATAGCCATACTGCTATGAAATGAATGTAATTGCCAGCAGCAAGACTGCTATGCAAGAAATGTAGTGATCAGCAGCAAGACGACTATGTATAAAATGTAATGGTTTGATGCAAGACTAGTTACTATACATTAAATTTAATGGTATGTAATGATCAGCCGCAAAATTACAACGTTTGGAATGTAACTGTCAGCAGCAAGACCACAATGTATGAAATGTAATGGCCAGCAACAAGACCACTATGAATGGAATGTTATTGTAATCAGCAAGACTAGTTTTAATATGCTTTGACCTGGTGAACTAGTTTTTCGAACTCAGAAGACTGACCTATATTCAAATAAAAACCCGACCTAGATTCCATATAGAAAAATGTCCGGACCAACTTTCACAAAGATTCAATGAAAACTGCAACCTCTATTGCATCCACAAGGTTGACCTAGTGTTTAACCCCAAGTGACCAATATTCGATATTGACCTAGATTTGACCAAAACAAACATTCTGACTAAATGACTGAAATTTACCAATATCGAAAACAAAATGCAGCCACTACTGCTTACGCAAAGCTTTCTTATGATTTGACCTGGTGATCTATTTTTTTTTTTACCCCACATGGCCAGATTCAAATTCAGAAAAATATATAATTGCAATGACTTCAACACCCAATTTCGTAAAATCATTATTCGATATAAAAAAATGGGTACATCATAAATGTTATACGACAGACTGCATGCATGGTAGTTAACCCAATCACGGTTGACAACTTTACTTCCCTCTTTAATTGCACGTCGGTGGGTCAGGCCTCAGATTCTGGCTGGGCCCATCGGAGTCTTACTGTTGGTTTTCTTTTGCTCCAGCATTTCAATGGTTTCTTGCTGTCGAGTCCTCACCGTTGTTTTATCTCCGTGGCTTTTTGATTTTTGTGTTCACGGAGCTGTTGCACTGATGAGTTAGGAAGCCTTCATGCGGACTGAACAAATTATTTGTCTAATTCGCGACGGAAGTAAGGGCGAGGATTGTGGCTACGTAAAATCGATTTAAGCCCCACCCCCACCACCCCCAGTGGAATTCGTTTCACTGACCGTTCCAAGGCGGTTCTTCTGTCGCGGTTCATTTTTGTTATGGTTTTTATGGTAAAATTTGACCCCACATGACCCAAGTTATCTGGACACTCAACCTGACCAAGTGTCATAAAGATCCATGGAAAATTGCAAAATCCAATACAAAATGAAGCCTCTATTGCATCCACAAGATTTTCATATGATTTGATATGACCTATATTCTTATTTGAATTAGAATTTACCTAGACACATATCCTGGCCAAGTTTCGTGAAGATCCAATGACAAATGCAGCATATATTGCATCCGCAATGTTTTCTTATGATTTGACCTAGTGACTTAGTTTTGACCCCAAACTCGACCTTGACTTTATTTTGACACTCATCCTGACCGTGTTTAATGAAGATCCATTGGAAAATGCAGCTTCTGTGATTTCCCAAAATCCAATGCAAAATGCAGCCTCTATTTCATCCGCAAGGTTTTCATAGGATTTGACGTAGTGACCTAGATTTTGACCACAGAGGACGCATATTCTAACTTGAACCAGAATGTATCTAGACACACATCCTGGCCGAGTTTCATGAAGAGCCAATGTAAATGCAGCGTCTATTGTATCCACAAGTTTTTTCTTATGATTTGACCAAGTGACCCCAGATAACCAATATTTAAACAAAACCTAGAATTTATCTAGACACTCATCCTGACCAAGTTTCATGAAGATCAATTGAAAAATACAACCACTATTGCATCCACAAGGTTTTCAAATGATTTGACCTAGTGACCTTTTTTACCAGAAGACCCTTAGTCGAACTTGACCTAGTCAAGTTCATATGGTTTGACGTAGTATATTTTTTTTTTTTTACCAAAGATAACCCATATTCAAACTCGATATAGAATTTATTTAGACACACATCCTGACCAAGTTTCATGAAGAGCCAATGAAATGTGCAGCTTCTATTGATCCCACAAGATTTTCATATGATTTGACCTAGTGAGCCAGTATTTGATCCTTAATGACCCATATTTTGAAACTGACATAGAATTTATCTAGACCTGGTTCTTGACTTCAGATAATCCATAATCGAACTTTATCTCGAAATTATCTAGAAACGTATCCTGATTAAGTTTCCTGAAGATCCAATGAAAAATGTAGCCTCTCGCATCCACAAGATTTCATATGATTTGACCTAGTGGCCTAGTTTTTGATGCCAGATGACTACGGGTGACACGATTAATCGATCGATAAATTCAACAAAAATGATTATCATTTCTAATTTGCTTTTAATCGATAACTTGATAGGTACAATTTACTACCCAAAGTTATGCCTAAAGTAGCTGTATGAGTGGCAAACAGTGCAGACCCTGATGAGACGCCGCATTCTGCGGCGTCTCATCTGGGTCAACACTGTTTGCTCAGGCCTGTCTGTTCAAAAATACATTGGTAAAGTGCAACATATGGTAAGAGTCATGCTCAGAAGAAAGCCAGACAGGTAAAATTATGACAAAAACCGTAGCGATTACTAATCGATTATCGATCGCAATGACGGGACTGATAATCGATTATTTTTTAGCTCCGATTAGCCAGCCCTACAGATGACCCAAGTTTGATCTTGACCCAGAGTTTATTTAGATACTCGTTTTGACTAAACTTCTTGAAAAATCCAACGAAAAATACAGCCTCTATTACATTCTCAATGTTACATGTGATTTGACCTAGTGACCTAGTTTATGACCCCAAATAACTCATATTCGAACTTGACCTAGAACTTATCTAGGCACATGTTCTATCCAAGTTTTATGATGATCCAATGAAAAATACATCATCTATTGCGTCCACAATACGATAACATTCGTGTGCTAAAATGGCGTCTGTTATATCCCCAGAACTAGCAATTTTCAGATGAATATATTTGATATTTTTTATATGACAAGTCCAATCATTGATTGTGGGTGCTCGTTAGAACCGCAGGCGGTTCTAACGAGCACCCACAATCTATGCTTTCGAGCAAAAATAAGGAAAATAATTTACATCCCCGTAAACCCTATTTTTCCCTATATAAAGTGGGGTTTAGAGGGGTCTTCATTACACGGGCTTGTTGACCTGATGACAAGGTTTTCATATGATTTGACCTAGTGACACAGTTTTAAACCCAAGGTGACCTATATTCGAACTTGATGTAGAATTCATTTAGACACACATCCTGACCAAGTTTCATGAAGATCCAATGAAAGATGCAGCCTCTATTGCATCCACAAGGTTTCAAATGAGTTCACTTAGTGACCTATTTTTTACCCCAGAAGACCCTTAGTTCGAACTTGACCTTGAATTTATCTGGACACGTATCCTGACTAAGTTTCATGAAGATCCAAGACACAGTCTGTGTGGCATCCGCAAGGTTAAATGTTGACAGACGACAGACACCAGATAGACGACGGACACAGATTGATCGCAATAGTTCACAATGAGCCTTCGGCTCCGGTGAACTAAAACTGGTGTTTAGCGTGGTGTACTTGATTTCCTTATTCTTGCTCAGAAACATAGATTGGGGGTACTCGTTAGAACCGCCTCAGTAGGCGGTTCTAACGTGTACCCACAATCTATGTTTTGTGCACAAATCAGGAAAAATATCGCCTGAAACAAATATTACTTCTGGACCAATAAAATCTTTATCTATCTATACACACACACACACACACACACACACACACACACACACACACACACACACACACACACACATATATATATATATATATATATATATATATATATATATATATATATATATATATATATATATATATATATCACACGAATATGTTATCGTAATACATGGTTTTCAAAGTTTTATTGCGCTCCTTATTTCCAGAACATTGCTTAAAAATATAAGAGAAATTGAGTGTCTGAGCAATGACTTCCTGTCGCTGGCATGATATGCAACTGAAGACTGCTTCAGTTGATGCTGTTATAATAAAATGTGGGAGCTTTAGTTTGTCAAAATTTAAAATAATAATATATCTAGGTTAAAAATCTGGCATGCAACCTTCTGCCGCAACAATTGTCAGAGTTTCCTTCAACCTGCACAGGACATGTATAGAAAAGAAACCAATCATACATGTATGTCATTAGTAACATACTTCTATCGTAGAACCAACAAAAACAACTTTTTTTTCCTATTTCAAATGCAAATTTCGTGTATGATATGCTTCTCAAATATGCTCTACAAAAGGGTTATCCTTTACAAGCAAGGAATACACCATACAACTGAAAAGTATATATGGGTGGTATGCGGTCTAAAAAATAGCTTTGTTTCCGCTATAATGCCAACAAAGGGTATGGGTCGGTAGGTCGTTAAAACTTTTTTTTTTGTCAACTTTTTATTTGATGGAAAAAAAGCAAAAAAAAGTTGAAACGATTTAGCCGTTTTAACTTTTTCGCATTTTTCCATCAAATAAAAACTATATTACCTTAAAACATTCAAATAATGAGGTTTAAAGCATACAGGAAGCAAAGGAAAAGGGTTTTATTATTATTAATTTTGCTATTTTGACAGTTTTATGAATTTTCATCAAAAGTGCTAGAAAATATTCAGGTAGGTAGGTAAAAAAAATCTTCTTTTTATCTGGATGGCAATAAAAATTGCAGGGTCGGAAGGAAAAATCAGGGTCGGTCGACTTAGCGGAAGCACAGCTATTTTATTTTAGGCCAAAACTTGGCGGAAACACAGCTATTTTGTTTTAGGCCAAAGCTTTTCTGAGTCAGAGTAGGTATTAAACTATGATTTGTTCACAGACGTTGTCAGAATACATTAGGAAAATACGCCTATACAAATCGATGTAAATTTTACTGCCGAAAAACGAAAATTTTAAGATGAAAAATTGATATTTTTCTTATTTTTGCTCAAAATATAGATTGTGGGTGTATGTTAGAACCGCCTCATCGAGGCGGTTCTAACGAGTACCCACAATCTATATTTTAGGGCAGAAATAGGAAAAATACGGTATACCCCTTTAAACCCCAGTTTTACTATATAAAAGTGGAGTTCAATGGGGTCAAAATTATATAGGCGTGTTTTCGAGATGATCGATCAGTTCAAAGCACTTAGACAGGTCATCCCTTTATCACTTGGTAAGTATTCCTCACCATGAAGATTGGCAGACCACAACAGACAATGACCCATTTAACCTTCTCTGCCGCAGGACATTAAACTAAAACCACATGGACAGGAGCTTGAAACTAAGAAAATTTTACACTAGCCCACAGAGAAGTGCCAATGGTACTTGTCTTGTATACTTAAGTCTTCTTCTGGTTACACTTTCGCATGATGTGGAGATAAACCTAGGCCCCAGACCCCCTAAGTACCCGTGTGGTACTTGCAACAAAGCTGTTCGACAAAATCAGAACAACATCCAATGTGATGCATGTGTTACATTCAATATCAAGATATGAACCTCGGAATACATGAAGTTTTGGGTGAGCATGATAGCTACTCCTGGATCTGTCTTCAATGTGGCCTCCCCAATTTTAGTACCACAATGTTTATTGACACATCCCTCTTATGTACATTCAGTAGATACTGTGTGTTGGAGCGGCCTCTCCCGCCCTTGGCCTCCACACCTACTAGAATTAAAACAAAGTCTAAACCGACTGTCCTTTTGGCTTTCCGCTATTGATGTTTCCATTAGGGTATGTTGTTTCATGTTTGTGTTTCTTTCCCTTAGGTGTCTATAAGGGTATGTTGTTTCATACTTTTGTTTCTTTCCCTTTGGTGTCTCTGATGAGAGCTGTGGGTTAATTGTATCGATTCCTGATCAGTGTCTGCACTTCTTTTTCGAAATTAAAATTCAAGAACATAAATTTTCAGCCCATAGTAAATAAGGTGCCAGTATTTTACTGTCTTCTAGAATCAGAGAAGCCAGATGCTGTGGTTGGCAAGGACTCATGGTTGGCCCTGTATGTCACATGGACGAGCTTGAAACTAGGAAATTTTATACTAGCACACAGAGAAGTACCAATGGTACTTGTCTTTTATACTTAAGTCTTCTTCTGGTTACACTTTCGCATGATGTGGAGATAAACCTAGGCCCCAGACCCCTTAAGTACCCGTGTGGTACTTGCAACAAAGCTGTTCGACAAAATCAGAACAACATCCAATGTGATGCATGTGTTACATTCAATATCAAGATATGAACCTCGGAATACATGAAGTTTTGGGTGAGCATGATAGCTATTCCTGGATCTGTCTTCAATGTGGCCTCCCCAATTTTAGTACCACAATGTTTATTGGCACATCCCTTTTATGTACATTCAGTAGATACAGTGTGTTGGAGCGGCCTCTCCCGCCCTTGACTTCCACGCCTACTAGAACTAAAACAAAGTCTAAACCGACTGTCCTTTTGACTTTCCGCTATTGATGTTTCCATTAGAATATGTTGTTTCATGTTTGTGTTTCTTTCCCTTTAGTGTCTCTGATGAGAGCTGTGGGTTAATTGTATCGATTCCTGATCAGTGTCTGCACTTCTTTTTCGAAATTAAAATTCAAGAATATAAATCTTCAGCCCATAGTAAATAAGGTGCAAGAATTTCACTGTCTTCTAGAATCAGAGAAGCCAGATGCTGTGGTTGGCAAGGACTCATGGTTGGCCCTGGATGTCTCCAATAGTGAGGTCTTCCCCTCGGGATTTACACCATACCGGTTAGAAGAAAGTCTGGCAGGGATGGAAACGTCTTCATCCTGGCCCGCACTGACTTGCCCTGCACCGACCAGACAGAGCTGATATGGGGTATAGCTTGAGATTGATGACACACGTCCGCTGTTCAATGGGGCTAAGCCCAAGGAGGATAACCTCAGCAGTATAGCTGAGTTATTGAAGTTTTTGGAGGACTTACGGAAGTATGCGAGCTTCTTGACGACTTCATCTGTTCTTCTGTCGTGGTTTATTTTTGTTATGGCTTGTCTTTGAGTGTTTGTATGGCTTATATTACTTTACTTTGTATAGCCAATTGGCCATTTTGTGGGAAAGTAACTGTGTTTTTGGCTTTCCGCTAGTGATGTTTCCATTAGGGTCTAGTTGTTTTATGTTTGAGTTTCTTTCCCTTGGTGTCTCTGATGGGAGCTGTGGGTTAATTGTATCAATTCCTGATCATTGCCGTCACTTCTATTTTACACGCCGGATAATCAACCATTGATTACAAGTTAACCGGACTGTACTCCAAGCCCAGCTTACGATATGTTTCTAGACCTTGTAGAAGATTTTGATTTTGTATAGATGGTATCCGAACCTACACCCCAAAACAACATTCTAGATTTATTTTGGACAACAAACCCCACTCTCGTCAATGGAGTAAGTTGCCATGCTGGCATAAGTGACCACGACAGGGTCACCGCCGAATTTTCATTAAACCAGACCGTTCAGAAACAGAAACCCCGATTTTTAATTTTGTCCAGCTACTCCAAAAAGGGGTGCTGCTGTAATGAGTAGTCCAGATTCACAGGATGAAAAGTTTACACAGTAGTCATGTAAATACAGTAGGGATCTTTAACCTGCACAGGAGATGGTGCTCCCTGCACATGGGGGGGGGGGGGGGGGGGTCCAGTTAACGTCCCGATCCGAAGAACGGTGCATTTTGTGGTATTAATCCCTGCAAATGGTGCCACTGGAGCATGTTCGGACACCGCAATTTTAATATGAACTTAGGTACAGCCTAGATACGGACATGAACATTACCGGTCAGTTAATGTTTAAAAGCAAAGATGATAGTGTTTTAACTTACCTGAACTTGAAGTCCGAGTGAATAATTGCAAGCCACTTTACCAATATGCTTTAACCCTTCTCTTGCTGTTCACGACAACCCCTATATTTTCAAACAGCATAAATCCAGATCAGGTGGCTTCTGATCAGGATCTACACTGTTTGGCATTCAGTTTATTAATTTGTAGCAATAAATTACATCACGTAATTTGATTGGTTGATAGACAGAAATGGGTGTGGCTTAAATGAATATTCAGCAAGATAAGGGTTAACTTACGTCCCTTGTTGAAACAGACAACATTTTTGGTTCTGTATAGCTTTACTTGAGAGCATTCTTGTTGACTGCTGACTGTATAGCCTTTGTGAGCATTCTTGCTGTCAGAATCAGAATTGTTTACTGGTGACACGTCCATAGACAATCCTTCACCAGTGAACATGGTTTCCGAAGTCAAAGGTCTTGCGAAATGCAACTTGTTCAATTTCACCATGACATTGTGGGCAATCTGGATGGGGACATAAATCGTGGCCACAAACAGACAGACTTGATCATCATAGACTTCGCCAAGGCCTTTGACAAAATTGAAGGTACTAGCTCACAGAGGGCTATTAAATAAACTTGACTACTATGGGATAAGCAGATCCACACATAGGTGGATAAGCTCATGGCTCTCTGGGGGATCACAAGAAGTTGTACTTGATGGCCAAGCATCTGATCAAGTCCCTGTTTTATCTGGAGCCCCCCCCCCCCCCCCCCCCCCCCCAAGGTTCAGTCCTTGGACCGGTCTTCTTAGTTTTCATCAATGATCTGACTGATAATATCAGGTCATCAGTCAGTTTGTTTGCTGATAATGTGTCCTGTATATATTCTCCGTCTGAATGTCTTATTTTACAAGATGACCTGGATCAACTTGCACAGTGGGAGGCCGCTTAGCAGATGAAGTTCAATGTGGCGGGGGAATTTTTGGCCTCAGGGGCATAATTTTAACAATCTTGGTAGAGGTCCAATAGATGAAGCTAAACCCCAAATTTCAAAGACCTGGGCATTGCGCTTTCAGAGGAGAAGATTTTTGTTTTTTAGATTTTTCCTATATAAGTCAATGTAAAACCCAGGGGCCCCAGAGTTATAATTTGAACAATCTTGATAGTGGTCTACAAGAAGAAGCTTCATACCAAATATCAAACACCTGAGCCTTCTGGTTTCAGACAAGAAGATATTTAAAGCTTTTCCCTACGTAAGTCTATGTAAAACGAAAGGGCTCCGGGGCGGGGGCATTTTTGGTCCCAGGACTAGAATTTGAACAATCTTGGCAGAGGTCCACTAAATGAAGCTACGCACCAAATATTGAAGGCCTGGTTTCAGAGGTGAATATTTTTAAGTTTCTATTTAAAAAATCTGTTGTTGGCTCCCGAAAAAAAAATAGGCCTGACCCCCTTATATGACAAATGGACTTGTCCAACGTATGGCAGTGGAAAAGTCTACTAGCATACAATGTGTTAATGTCCCCATCAACACTGTATTAAGCTTTCGTTCCTATGACTTATTATTGTATGTATATATGTATTGCCTGTCATAGAAATTTTGAAATAAATATGTATATTAAATTTTTACCAAGTAAATACAGGATTTTCTATGAAAAGAAAAACGATATTTCTCACAGAGAAATAATTCCCACTGAGAATGTGAACAATCTTGGAGAAATCATCAAGACGAAGCTTCATGTCAATTATCAAAGACCTTGGCCTTCTCCTTTCAGACAAGAAGATTTCAAATGTTTTCGTTGCCTTGACTTCTATTTCCTACGGCTATAATTTGAACACTTTTGATAGAGGTCCACTTGATTTTGATAGACCCCCAAATATCAAAGACCTGGGCCTTGCGGTTTCAGATTGGAAGATTTTCTTAAAGTTCCCTATATATAAGTCAATGTAAAAACCGAAAGGCACGGAGCGGAGGCATTTTTGGCCCAAGGGCTATGATTTGAACAATCTCGGATTCGGAGAAGAAGATTTTTAAACATTTTCCCTGTTATACAGGGAAAATTTCTATTCCCTGAAAAAAAATTCCCTATAATGTTAATGAGAAGAAGATTTTTAAAGATTTTCCCTATAGAAGTCTATGTAAAACCAAAGGGCCCGAGGGCGGGGGCATTTTTGGCCCTAGGGCTATAATTAGAACCATATTGGGAGGGGTTCAGTAGATGAAGCTTCATACCAAATATCCAAGACCCGGGCCTTATGGTTTCAGAGATGTAGATTTTTAAATATTTTCTCTATATATGCCTATAAAACCAAAGGGCCTCGGGTTGGGGGCATTTTTGGCCCTAGGGCTATAATTTGAATATTGTTGATAGAGGTTCACTAGCTGAAGCTTCACGCTAAATACCAAAGACCTGGGTCTTGCGGTTTCAGAGAAGAAAATTTTTGAAGATTTTCCCTATATAAGCTTATACAAAACCAAAGGCCCCTGGGGCGGGGGCATTTTTGGCCCCAGGGGTATAATTTGAACAATCTTGGTAGCCCTCCATTAGATGAAGCTTCATACCAAATATCGAAGACCTGGGCCATGCGGTTTCAGAGAAGATTTTTAAAGATTTTCCCTATATAAGCCTTTGTAAAACCAAAGGCCCCCAGGGCAGGGGCATTTATCGCACTAGGCCTATAATTTGAAAATTCTTGATAGAGGTTCACTAAATGAAGCTTCACACCAAATATCAAAGAACTGGGCCTTGCGGTTTCAGAGAAGAAGATTGTTAAAAAATTTCCCTATAAATCTATGTAAAACCAAAGGGCTCTGGGGTTATAATTTGAACAGTCTTGGTAGAGGTCCAGTAGGAAGCTTCATACCAAATAGCAAAGACGGGGGCCTTGTGGTTTCAGAGGAGAAGATTTTATAAATATTTTCCCTATATAAGCGTATGAAAAAAACCAAAGGGCCCCGGGGCGGGGGCATTTTGGGCCCTAGTGCTATAAATTGAACAATCTTGATAGAGGTCCACTAGTTGAAGCTTCACACCAAATATCTTGCATTTTCAGGGAAGAAGATATTTAAAGATTTTCCCAATATAAGCCTATGTAAAACCAAAGGCCCCTGGGGCGGAGGCTATAATTTGAACAATCTTGGTAGAGGTCAACTAGATGAAGCTTCATACCAAATATCGAAGGCCTGGGCCTTGTGGTTTCAGAGAAGATTTTTCAAGTTTTCGGTGAAAAAAAAAATCTATATTTGGCTGCTGTGACCTAGATGTGCAACGGAGCGAACCATTTGAACAACTTTGAAAGGGGTCCAGATAAGAATCATTCCTGTGAAGTTTGGTCAAAATCTGATCAGTGGTTTAGGAGATGTCGTTTGAAGAATTGTTTACGGATGCACACATGGACAACAGACGAAAAGTGATCACAAAAGCTCATCTTGTCACTATGTGACAGTAGAGCTAAAAAGGAAAGTTCTGGGTGCTTGTTGGAACAATCACAACATGGCATTTCACGGTTATCCATAAAATCTTTTTCAAATAGTCAAAAATATTGTCACCATTTTCCCATCTTTTCTCTTTATCTGAATCGCAAATTTTTACTTTTTTTTCTTTCTTTTCTCCTATTTATACTGCTACTCGCTCACATCTGAGCATTACAAGCAGGATTTCCTGGGTGGTAACCAGTACTTATTTTTAATTTTTTTAAGCAATGTGGATGAAATGCCTTGCTGAAGGGCACAACACTTTCGTCAGCGTAAGGCTTGAACCCGCAACCTCTCGATCACAAATCCGATGCGCTACCACTGCACCAAAGTGCTGCACTACTTTCTGTTATCATGAATATTCGAGTTCAGATCCCATGGACAGTAAATTTGTCTGTTAACCAAGTCATCTACATCTGCGAGTCATGTGCTGGGATCTGCAGGGTCGTACGAACATCCGTGTCAATCTGGTTGTTCATGAACAGATCCAAATTAAATTAGCTGCCTTAAGGGTACACAGGAAGCATGTCAAAGAAACACTTCTTTAACTGACAATGTTTACAAATGACATGCGACTAGTGTTTTTCATGGATGTGTCCTGATCTATCGCCGTTGGTCCCAAGTCAGGCTCTAACTGCTCTCTTCTTCATCCAGATAATGAGACTGCTGTACGTAAGAACGTAAGAACATCGTGGTGTCCGAACTGCTACACTTTCTTTCTTTCTACTGATACTGTGATCGGTCACATTTCGCCATTACTCGCAGGTGTACATTACATACACTAAAGGTTTTGCAGGATGAAAGCCTACGGTAGGGTTCTTTAACCTGCACAGGGGATGGTTCTCCCTGCACAGGGGGCCTCCAGTTAAAGTCCCGATCCGAAGGATGTTGCACTTTGTGACATTCATCCCTGCAAATGATGCCAATGGAGCGTGTTCGGACACTGAAATTTGATCGCCGCTGCGGGGGATCGAACCCGGAACCTCTGGCATCAATTGCAGGGATGAATGCCACAAAGTGCACAGTCCTTCTGATCGGGACGTCAACTGGAGGCCCCTTGTGCAGGGAGAACCATCCCCTGCACAAATAAAAGATACCTTCCAATATTATCTATCTTGTTGTTGTTGGATCTATAAGGCATTTTATCGCTGCCTATAATCTCCTGGTACTTAAGTAAGTCACTTGTGCATTTCCCTATGAGAAAACACATGATGCTCATATTACAATGCCCTTCAAAATCTTTTAGTGCTCCTTTTAATTATCTATCTCTGTTTACTGCCAACCCCTCCTTCGAGTGTAATGTACACCTGCACATAAGCCTCGTGTGAGGTAGTTGCAGTAAAAGAAGAAAAGGAATTCCAAGGCCCCATCAGGCATTAATTCATGCTTGATTGTATCACACACTGCGAGTCGAAACTACCATGGAAATACTGGAAATAAACGAAAACTAACCTGTTTCTGTCAAATAACGCTGCCGGAAGGTAAACAGAAGATTAGTACTCGATGTTTTTATTTTGCGCCAACTGTCAGACAGTTTGTCTATGAAAATGCAATAAGCGTCTCTGCAACATGGATCAATAATAGAGAAGCAGTCATCGTGACGTTTTTGAAGAATCCGAATTTACAGTTTTTATTATTTATTTATTTTTATTTGGTCGGATACGTCAAAAAGTAATACATATAGCGGATTGAAATGCGAAAAGGAGAAAAAAGAATCGTAAAAGATGAATGTTGTACTTGACTGGGGACCGACTGTGTGAAAGGCAGACATTTTATTAGATGGAAGAACGCGTGAACCATACACAGGAAGTTGTCTCGCATAGTCTCACCGAGAATTCATGTGATTTGACCATCAAAAAGTATTTATCAGGGAAGCGAATTACGTTGCTATGACAACGCGTGCACCTCTTAGTCTATAGACGGACATGTTCATGTCCGTATTACCGCCGCCAGGAATCGAACCGGTTGGCTTTAGCATCAGAGGCAATGGAATAGTCTTCCCTCTTCTGCGCCGTACAGTGTAAGATTCAGAAGTATGCATTTAAAGATAACTCTGATATTCAGATTGTAAATAGTTTTAAGGGCTCATTCATTGACTTTTTTTCTTTTCTTTCTTTTTTTTTCCTTGCTAAATTCTAAATTTAGCCACCCATCCAACTGGGGTGATAGCAAAATGTGACCGACACAGTATAAGTCAATAGAGATAGATCTATCTATCTTCCGGTTTCGTTTTAACCCCTAGATGGGACAGAGATCTATCTATCTATCTATCTATCTATCTATCTATCTATCTATCTATCTATCTATCTATCTATCTATCTATCTATCTATCTATCTTCCGGTTTCGCTTTAACACCTAGAGGGGACACAGACGGTGTTTATAACATGCACTCAAGTTTTGCAGGATAAAGGCTACACAGTAATCGTGTAAATACGGTAGGGTTCTTTAACCTGCACGGTGGAGCTTGATACCACATTGGAGCGTGATAGCTCAGCGGTAAGTGCACTTGCCTCTGATGCTAGAGGTCCCGGGTTCGATCCCCGGCAGCGACGATAAAATTTCGGTGTCCGAACACGCTCCATATACATCATTTGAAGGGATGAATGTCATAAAGTGCACCGTCCTTCAAATCGTGATGTTCATCCCCTGTGCAGGTTAAAGAACCCTACCTTCATTACATGATTACTGTGTAGACTTTCATCCTGTAAAACTGGAGTGTATGTAATATACACCTGCGAGTAATGGTCAAATGTGACCGTCGCAGTATCAGTAGAAAGAAAGAACAGGGTGGTTCTCCCTGCACCGGGGGTGGGGTGGCTCCAGTTAACGTCCCGATCCAAAGGACGGGACACTTTATGACATTCATCTCTGCAAATGATGCCAATAGAGCGTGTTCTGGCACCGAAATTTTATTGCCGCTGTCGGGGATCGAACCCAGGACCTCTAGCATCAGAGGCAAGTGCACTATTACCACTGAGCTATCACGCTCCATAATAGATAGATTTTGGGGTGAAACGACTTAGTAACGCACTGAGCGAGCGAGGGGAGGTAACTGCCAGACTAGTTCCCTTTTTGAATAGTGGTCCAGACTAATGTTGGGAAATTGTCCGGAAAATACCGGGAAATGTGGGGGTAGTGGTGCATTATCCCTAATATCGCGACTTCGGGTGATCAGAAATTAATAAAATTAGTATCAAATAAACTTTTAAGCTCCAATCTAAACGATTATAAAAAATAATTTCCATTTTCAACATCTTAGGGGTCCATTTTTTAAGTTAATTTGTCCTAGAAATTCCCCGCTTGCGTCCTGGATGTTGGGGGTAGTGGTGCGTTATCCTAATATCTCCACTTCTAGTGGTCAGAAAGTAATACAATTAGTATCAAATAAAATTTTAAGCTCCATTCTAAAAGAGTATTACAAAACATTTTTCCTTTTTAACATTTAATGGGTCCATTTTAAGTTAATTTGTCCGGTAAATTCCCGCATTGTGTCCTGGATGTTGGGATAGAACAAATTAACATAAAAATATGGTGCGTCATTTCTAATATCTCGACTTCGGGTGGTCAGAAATTAATTAAATTAGGATCAAATAAAATTTTAAGCTCCATTCTAAAAGATTATATAAAAGATATATTTCATTTTTAACAATTTAAGGGTCCATTTTTTAAATTAATTTGTCCGAGAAATTCCCGGATCGTGTCCTGGATGTTGGTGGTATTGGTGCGTTATCCCTAATATCTCGAGTTCGGGAGGCCAGAAATTAATAAAATTCGTATCAAATACAATTTTAAGCTCCATTCTAAAATATTATTAAAAACATTTTTCATTTTTAACTTTTTAGGGGTCCATTTTTTTAGTCAATTTCTCCGGGAAATTCCCGGATTGTGTCCTTCTTGAATCAGTGGAAGGGATAAGATAAACTTAGAAAATATTTCAAGATAAATTGAAATGTTATGAAATACAAAAATTTGAAACCACGACGAAATTTAGCCGCATCCATTTGTGGCTGGCGATGAATTAAGTGTACGGACTTTGTGAATGATTTTACGGGGCATTAATTTTCTAACAAGATTAAACGTAATGCTAAGTTAATTGCTTTAACTCATAATAAGTTGACGCGTGCTGCATACCTGTATTGAAATAGTAGAAAGTTACTTCCACGGCTTTTGAAGGGAAAAGTTTGGTCCAGTTGATATTTTGAATGAATGCTGTTATTTTGTTTGAATTGAGGTCAAACGTCCCCGTCAACACTATTAAGGTCATTTTGGAGACGTTGCTTCCAATTTTGTAGGACTTTACGTTACGATAACACATCCGTCCGACATAGTGCATTTTTCACATCTCCACAATGGTTACTTTTCTGATGAAAATTCGTCATATTTTTTTCTTATTTATACTGCAAACGTAGGTTGTGGGTGCTCAATGAGGCGGTTCTAACGAGTACCCACACCCTTTGTCTTGGATCAGAAATAGGAAAAAATAATGTATACCCCGTGAACCCTAGTTTTCTCTATATAAAGTGGAGTTTAGGGGGTGTTCACTTCTTCAAGTGATGAAACCAAAAGACATATGCATTTGGCAGTCTGACTCACACCACTTTGCCTGGACAGGCTAAGTAGAAGTAAAACAAAGCTCAGGAATCGATACAATTAACTTATTCCACCCATCAAAGACACCAAAGGGAAAGAAACACAAACATTAAGCGACCAGACCATAATGGAAACCTAAACAAAGGAAGGACAGTCACTTTCCCACAAATTGGTCATCTAAGTCCGTCTAAGCGGTTTACCAGTACCCATGTGTGGCCAGTTTCAGCTCTGCGTGGAAGCACCATGCAGCCTAATCTATTTCTTCAAGCCCCGTTGGGCGGGGGGGGGGGCGAGAATTTTGTAAGCATTTCGAGACATTAAGAAAATTATTTCCCTTATTTCTGCTCAAAACATCGATTGTGGGTACATGTTAGAATCACCTCACCGAGGCTGTTCTAAAGAGTAACCATACTGTGTGTTTTAAGCAGATATCAGAGTTTTATCTCGTTACGAAAACACACCTAGTCGGGTATACTGAGAATTCAGCAACGCTGAAATGAAAATTTTTTCCGATAAAACAAAAAATCCCACATGTTTTCGTATTTTTTTTTTTTTTTTTTTTTTTCATATTTCTTCTCTTCACAAAGACTGAAGGAACTCCATAGAACGGCGAGACGGTTTCAACGGGTACCCACAACTATGTTTTTGAGCAGAAACGAGAAACAACTGTATACTCTGTTAACGCCAGTTTGACAAAATAAAATTCCAGTCTGGTGCTTATTCCAAAATGCCTAGGTGTATTGATATCATGATTTGCTGTGATAATCGTAAGTGCAAAATTTGTTTCATAGAATATGTTTCGGTCTGAATTCATCAGTAAATCAATGGCAGTGCCCGTCTTGTGAGCGGCAACATGTGTGACATCATTGAAAGCCATGTAATGGCCACCAATGCAGTCCAACTTTATATAGAGAAAGAACGATTTACCCGGGTGTGCATTTTTTCTTTCGCATTTCCTTAAAAATATGGTTTGTGTTTTGTCAATAGAGAAAAGTGTGGTTTACAGTGATACATGATATTATTCAGCAGCAAATAATTGGCGATGTCCATCTTGTGAACAGCAACATGAGTGATACCATTTTAAATTTGACAGCCATATAATGATCATCCATGTAGACGCAACTTTATGTAGAAAAAAGTAGAATTACACGGGTGTGCGCATTATTTATTTCTTATTTTCCCCCCAAACACGGCTTGTGTTTTGTCCACAGAGAAAAGTTGGGTTTACAGTGAAAGTCCTTGAAATCCAATTTTATATCAAGAAAAGAAGGGTTAACAGGGGTATGCATTATTTCTCTCATATTTGCGCTAAAACTTGGATTGTGAGTTCTCAAATTGGAAAAAATGTGGTTTACAGTAATATATGATATTTTCATACTTTCTTTTATCAAAAAGGGTTGTGGGTGCTCATTAAAACTGTCTCTGTGAGGTATATAAAAATAAAAAAAATAGTGTTCTTTTAGAATGGAGCTCAAACTTGTTTCTGATACAATTGTTATCAATAAGTGACCACCACAAGTCGAGATATTATGATAATGCACCACTACCCCACACATCATGGACACAATCCGAGAGCATTCAGGACAAATCAAATTCAAAAATAGACCCCTAAGAGGTGAAAACGAAAATTAATTCTAATGATCTCTTAGAATAGAGCTTAAAATTTTATCTGATATATTTTTTTTATTAATTTCTGACTTTCACAATTCAAGATATTAAGGAAAACGAACCACTACCCCCCAACAGCCAGGACACAATCCGGGTTATGGGTACTCATTAGAACTGCCTCAATGAGGTGTATAAAAATCTTTTTTAAACATTAGTTTAGTATTGAGCTTAAAATTTTATCTGATACAATTGTTATCAATTAGTGGTCACCATAAGTCGAGATACAACTACCACAACAACCAGGACACAACATCACGTGAATAAGTCCGTGAAATAAAGAGCCCTCTAAACCCCGCTTTATATAGGCGGCAATAATGGGGTTTACGGGGGTAAACATTATTTTCCTTATTTTTGCTCCAAGACATAGGTTGTGGGTACTCGTTCTCAATGAGGCGGTTCTAACAAGAACCCAAAACCTATGTTTGGAGTATAAATAAGAAAAATGTCACACATTTTTATCAGAAAATTAACTTTCTTTTAGATATGACAAATGCACATTATCGCACGGATGTGTTAGCGTAATGATCCGGGAAGTTTCCGGATGAATTACCTTCAAAACTGGACCCCTAAAATGTTAAAAATGAAAAATATTTTAATAGTCTTTTAGAATGGAGCTTAAAATTTTATTTGATACTAATTTATTATTAATTTCTGGTCGCCCGAAGTGGAGATATTAGGGATAACGCACCACTACATCAAACATCTGGATCACATCAAACATCCAGGATAAAATCCGGGAATTTTCCGGACAAATTAACTTAAAAAAAATGGACCCCTTAAATGTTAAAAATGAAAATTATTTTTATAATCGTTTAGATTGGAGCTTAAAATTTTATTTGATACTAATTTTATTAATTTCTGACCACCCGAAGTTGAGATATTGAATAAAATCGTTTTTTTAACCTGAAAATGCATGTTACTGTAAGTAAAAATGATTAAAAGTAAAGAATAACGAGGCGGGAAATTTCCATTTAGTGAAATAACAGCTGCCTGATAACCGATGTCTACGGACTAGTGTCAAGTGCTGTGTATTCGGAGGTGTCTTGGACTCGGGAAATATACTCTATCCAAGTGTCAAGGTAGGTTTGACATTCTTTTTATTGTCAAAATAACACAGATCAGATTGCTAAGAGGAGCTGTCTGATCTGAGTCCACACTGTTTGTCTGTAAAAAAAATCGTTGACTGCCGGTAGCTTTAAGTCATTTCTGCAAACAGTGTGGACCCAGATCAGACTGCTCATCTGATCTTGGTCCATACTGTTTGCATGTCATGTCATTTCTGCAAATAGTGTGAACCCAGATCCGAGGTTATGCTAAGGCTAGTTTGTTAGTTCATTTACAAGGCACACATTCTAAAGACCTTGTTGTTGTTTTGACCTTTAGATCAGAGGCATTCATTTTAGGACCCCTGTTCATCTTCTTTAGCACACCCAGTAAGGAGGTTTTTTTTCTACACTTTAAAGTTAATTACAATCAATTTCTAAATTTAGTCACCCATCCAACACCTGTGGTGATGTTCCAAGAGATCGCCTCGGTAAGTGCAGAAATGTTGTTGAAAGGGAGAAATACGAGCACTAGAGAGAAATCAACAGACAATTTACCAATAGAAAGGACAATTTCAGTTCATTATCAACAAAGCATGGCCCAAAGAATAATGTATTGTGAATCAATTACCTGTTATAAAATGTTCACTGCACATGTAAACATATTTTGATGTAGGAATCCAGTCTGAACCATCAGCGTTCTGGCGACTGCAGGCCCTTATCCACCGAGACCGTCTCTCTGGATGTTTTTCTCCATTTGGGAACTGATAGAACGATAGCTTTTTATCCAGTTGTAAATGATGATTTGTACAACCACCTGCACTACAGATTTTTGGCATGTTTTATCAAAATTGTAAGAAATATGCTAGTGACTTGGGTTTTATTTACACTATTTGCTTATTCAAAATGGCGTTTGTATTCACCCGCGTGCTAGTTGCTATCACGTGACAAACGAAAGTACCCGGATGACCGGCGAACCCTATAACGCACCACTAGCCACACATTTCCCGGTCAATTTCCGCACATTAGTGTGAATTGTGTGGTCAAGCAATTGCGCAAGCGCAGTAATTACTTCCTTTTAATTGTCAACAACACGTTTTCCCCACAGAACAGTTTCACAACTGTTTATTTATTGTATTTTCTTGCAATTATTTCACACATCTGTATGAAAATATGGTAATAATCTACTGTGCAAAATATTTATCTCCAGAAGAATTGAAATATCATGTCTTGTTTTCGCCCCTGTTTTCGGATTATTCACATGAATTAGATCCAAACTGTCAATTAACACAATTTCACAGGCACTTGAAACTGAAAGGATTTTTTTTTTTCAATCTATTGTTATTATAGCGTCCACATTTCACAGGGTCTGTGACATGGAAAATTAGTCCCTGCCTCTGACCAGAGAGGTAAACTGAGCATCACTATTAATGTATTTTTGATAGCCCGTATGTGGGACCAGGACTGGGGACGGGATAGGAAGAAGTCTTACCTGGGTAAATGGTTGATAATGTCCCTGGCAGAGTCTCTGTTCTGGTTGCTTTGAGTGGCCAATCTAGACTGAGAAGCGTGGTCTGTTCTGCATGATTTTCTCGCTTCCAGGGTTCCATGTTTTATTCAAGTGGGTAAAACCCATCACCTTCCGGTCGGCGTTTCTGGATAGCTCACGACACAACACTCCTCCCCACTTTATCTTGAAGGCCTTGTCACCAGCTGCCAGGTTCATCCTTGAGTGGGACTGATGTCTCACCGTTTCTCAAGTGAGACTGATGTCCCACTGACACTTCGGGCTTGGACGAGACTAGAAGTCTCAGTCTATTGTCTGGCTTGAAGGAGACGAAGAAGCCTCACTTGCAAGCTGCTGTGTTGAGTCTAGCTTGTTATTTGACAGCTTGAGCGGACAAAGAAGACACACTCAATTTGCTGTCTGGCCATCTCGTTAAGTCCAACAGATTTCGAACTAGAAGTCCAGAAATCGTGACAGAACTAGAAGCTCAATGTCATTTAGTGGACTATTACAGAAATCCGCGGATAGACTGCCGTCTAGAAGACACATTTCTGGATTTGTGCGATCTAGAAAATCAATCTTTCCTTCATTCTTAGTGGATACTTCCAAAACATCAGCACAGTTTGTTAACCAGTGAACTTAAGTAATCAGTAAACCTAATGGTTACCGGGTAATTCTTTATCCGTGTGCATCTTCTAGTAACAATTTGTCTTTCATCTCTGTGGTTGTCTCCTTATGGCATATCCCATTATTTTTCCCCCCTGCCCAGCTAATTGTACCTGAATGAAGCCACCCACATTTACCGTGAACCTGACCCATTAAACATCTGGCCTGGTGCAGTTATGACAACCACCGCAGGGCAAAACTACAGCTTGTGTGTCAGATAGATACATTTTCTGTTTACCTGACCCCGAGATCCAACGTCCCCATCAACACCACCTAGGCCACCCCGGAGACGCCGCCCTCAACCCTGCATGACCCTTACCAGAGATGAAATGACATCTCAATTCCTGACACCCAAGGAAACCAGCATAGCCTATACATGTATGCATCGACAGTCAGACTTGCACTACCCCGTCCAAGCAGGCCCTGAACCCCTAAGTAGATTACTAGTACTCATGTGCGGTATGCTGCACATGGCATCAGAGGATCTGAATTCCTTAACTGTCTGAACTTCAATGTTAAGCTTTATTGGGATAATCCCTCAACCCATTAAGCTAGCTGACCCTTGAGGCTCCCTGAACATTAAAAACCATGTTAAACTTGAATGAGCCTTTCTCACTTTCAGAATCTTGCCTAGAAGATAGTACCCAAGATAACTGGTAAACAATACTGTGGCTAAACAGAGTTCTAGTTAATTCCAAACTTGGAGTAATTTACTCCCACTTTGTCATTTCTGACTCCCAACTTTTTGAAAAGTATGGTAAAACTCCAACTTTTTCTGGAATACTGCATTTTTATACCCCCGGCATACGAAGTATGTCAGGGGGTATATAGTTTTCGTCTGTTCGTCCGTTCGTTGGTTCGTTCGTATGTTCGTTCGGTCGTTCGGTCGTTCGTCAACCTTTATGTCAAAGTTTTGCGTTAAACCTTTTTGATTGCTCATATCTCTGTAACCACAGGTTGGATTCTCTTTATATTTGGTACAGGATATCTCTTTCATATGGAATATCTAAGCACCTGGGTCAAGCCCCTGGGTGGGTTGTCTGTCTGTCCGTCTGTCTGTTCATCTACTTTTACGTCAAAGTTTTGTGTTAAACCTTTTTCATTGCTGATATCTCTGTAACCACATATTAGATTCTCTTCATGTTTGTTACAGGATATCTCTATAGCATTACCTTTCATATGGAATATCTAAGCCCCTGGGTCAAGCCCCTGGGTGGGCTGTCTGTCTGTCTGTTCATTTAATTTTACGTCAAAGTTTTGTGTTAAACCTTTTTCATTGCTGATATCTCTGTAACCTCATGTTAGATTCTCTTCATGTTTGGTAAAGGATATCTCTATAGCATTACCTTTCATATGGAATATCTAAGCCTCTGGGTCAAGCCCCTGGTAGGGCTGTCTGTCTGTCTGTTCATCTACTTTTACGTCAAAGTTTTGTGTTAAACCTTTTTCATGGCTGATATCCCTGTAACCACATGTTACATTCTCTTCATTTTTGATAAATGATTTCATGATGCATGTCCCTTCGCCCACCCATGGTGACCTTGACCTCAAGGTCACGGACTTAGAAATTTTTGCATTTGGTTAAAGTTTTATGTCAAAGTTTGTAGATGCCTGTATGTTCTATTTGATGCCCTCACTCCCTTGGTCCATTTAGAAATTTTATGTTTGGTTTAGCTTTTACAAGCACATTTATAGATTCTTATAGCTTCTTGACTTCATTCATATCACATACAAGCTCGAAAGATATATCAGAGGGTGACGTTGGCCGGGGGTATACGTGACCCACTGGTCACTTTCTCTAGTTACTCCAATTTTAAAAACGCTGGGGAGAACCCTGCTAAAATCTCATTCCTGTTCATTCAAATGTGTTTTTAACGGAGGCAAAGAGAAACTGCTATTTATAAGCCTATACTCTTTCAACTCCAGCTAAAATCTATTTTTGTTCATTCAACTGTATCTTTCTTATGGAGGCAAAGAGAAACTGCTATGTATAAGCCTATACTCTTTCTACTCCATTTTAAAATCTTTTTTTCATTCATATGTGTCTATCTTTAATTTGGAGGCAAAGAGAAACTGCTATTTTATAAGCCTATACTCTTTCTACTCCATTTTAAACTTTCAAACGTTTGGAAGCATTCACATATCAAAATAAAGGGACCTGTATCATTAGGTTTGGACAAATTTTCTTTGTTGTTTTAAAAGCCTTATTTGCCATCATTCTTTTGACTAGTTTTGCCTGTCATAGTTTGCACTTGTCAAATTACTTGCTATTTTCTTGCATTGCACTTAAGTGGAAGCTTTTCTAAGTGACTAGAAGCCTACTTAAGAAACTGTTTTCATCAAGCCATTCCAAAATTTTGTGTAGAAGTCATTAGACAACTTGTTCTTCCACCGATGATCTGTCCACCGATTATCTGTAAATACCAACGTGGATCATTCCATTTGATGTTCATTCTTCTGTCGTTCAGATCTTGTCCATCAATCCCATTAGCAGTCAGTCGTTGTACCCGGGATTCTGTTAGTGAGCTGACTGTTCATGGAAAACATCTTTTCTTTACCCATTGGAATGTCTCTTTCCTTCCACCGCTTGGGATTTGCACTGGTGTTGTTTAACTCCATTAAGAGCAGCCTCCATACTTCTAGAATGTTCAAAAACCTGCTTGGCTGTCTATTCATCAGCACATCCCTGACAGAATTTTGAAATAGCCTCCTGCATCTGATGCTTTTCAGGCGGGTCTCTAAATGTGGCAGTGGCAAGGGTCAGAACTTGGTCAGCTGTTCTTCCAAAGATCTTTCCCATCTTGAAATGATTGCTGGAATTTCATTCCTGCTGTTTCCCAATCTATCCTCAAATTTCTTCCCAGTCCTGCAGTGATTGCGAAGAAATCCAAAGCTTTGCCCTCTAAAGACCAATTTAGGCAATCGTAACATTCTCTGTCGAACCATTTTAAAACTGACCAGCAGCTTTCAAACTTGTGTCTGTCAGAAAAACATCCAGCACACATTTCCATCAAATTCATGTTCTTTGGAAGCTGTTTCAGATCACCACGCCTCTCTCTCCATGAGTGTCTAGAAGACTCCTCAGGAGATATGTTATCACTCGCTTTTTCCCACATCAGTGCGGTATGCCATGGTGACCTTGACCTAGAAGTACTAGCATAAGTGTCCTGACACGCTCGACCTTGAATATGTCCTTGGTGACCTTGACATCCGGTGTCGAGCGTATAATCTTGTATGCGACCCTGACCTTGGCTTCTCATGCTTTCTTGGTGACCTTGACCTGTCATACTTTCTTGATGGTGACCTTGGCCTGCCATGCCTTCTTGAAGAGTCAACCTGTCATGCCTTCTATGTGTCCTTGACATGTTATGCCTTCTAGATGTCCTTGATATTCCATGCCTTCTTGAAGGGGACCTTGACGCTTTACGTCCTCTTGAAGGTGACTGACCTTCCTTACCTTCCTGAAGGTGACCTTGACATCATGACCTTGAAGGTGATTTCCTCAACATGCCTTCTTGAAGGCGTTCTTGACCTTTCTTGCCCTCTAGAAGGTGACCTTGACAATTCCTGTCTGCTTGAAGGAGAGCTTAACCTTCCATGCCTCCTAGGTGCCCTTGACAATTCCTGTCCTCCTGAAGGTGAGCTTGACCTTCCCTCCTAGGTGACCTTGACAATTTCTGTCTTCCTGAAGGTGAGCTGGACCATCTATGCCTTCTAGAAGGTGTCTCCAATCTTGGCTTAATCTGCCGTCTAGTGGTTGGTTTTGACCTTTAACCTCTGGAGTTTAACCCTGGTCTGGTTTGCCTTCTTGACAATGACCATAAACTGCTGGACTCTTCGCACTTCCTACCATGTGATCTTGACCATGAATGTCTTTTACGGCTGTAGGAATCATATTCACTGGCATGAGGCCTATCTTTTTTCTTATCAAGTCCATTTTCATATCTGCTTTCGGCGAGACCAAAGACTATTTTTTCACATGAAACTATTTTTTTCATTCTTGTATGATGATGTCGACCAAAGCGCATGTGTCTAGAAGACTCCAAGCACTCCGGTGAACCATCTGGCTGATCAGTCACTTCTTTCTGTTAATTCTTAAACTCTTTCTGAAATCCAATGCATGTCCTCTTCTGTTCCTTCCTAGCCATGAGGATTAGAAATCAACTCCATGACTGCTCTACTGTTCTTGGCAATGGGGATTAGAAATCAACCCAATGTGCTCTACTCTTCCTAGCCATGAGGATTAGAAATCAACTACATGACTGGTCTACTACTGTTCTTGGTCATGGGGATTAGAAATCAACGCCATGCCAACTACATTCTTCTATCAATTCTGTTCACGTGAAAGCATTTCTTCATCCTCTGACTGATGGTGTCGTCCGGCGCCTGTGTATCTAGAAGACGACTAATGCTCCATCAAGCCATCTGTCTGGTCAATAATCTTTGCCCCAACATTTGCTATCTTATTTGTGCAAGGAGTGACAAATACAAACTTCTGTAAAGTGTAATATAAATATTTCAAGAATAACCTCTGTGTATAGAATACTCCATAGATTTTTTCAAAAAATATTTATCCTCTTTTTTTTCTGGCTTTTCGACAGGCAGAACACTTTTCAATAATTTTCGCGTATAGAATACTGCGAAAACCCTAGAAAAGTCTGTCTTTTAAGTGATAAGCAGTTATTTACTAATAATTCTGAGAATATATTAGTCGAGTCCGGCAACTTTGCATGGCCGTTTATTTTGCTCACCCTGCATTCGCATTTTCACAAACTGTATCCCTAATTATCAATTCCACTATATTCAGTGCATCGGCATTAAGTTTAACCTTAACCCGAAAAAGATGTCCTGCACGTGCAGATGAAATAGCCTCGCGGAACCCCCCAATTTTTCTCAAAATACGAACTCTTAAAAGTCAAGACTGAGTTTAAAACTAGCCAAAGTCGCTATTCCCTTGATTCTAAACTTACTGCTTCTGACAACATTCAACAACTTATGAGTCAACCCTCATGTTCAAACTGTTCAACAAACATATTGTGCGCAATGTTAGGCAACAAAATTGGTAGTTCAATTTCAAGGGGGCATCCCTTTTCATAGTATTCTTTGTCCTGTATATTAATAACTTCAGAGGCCAATTTTCATTGCAGCTGGTCGATAGGGAAATGCTGCAATGTTGTTGACTGAAAATTGAGTGGTGGCATGAACAAAGTCACACATAGCTATATAAACTATATATGCGCAATGTTACCGGACCGCACCGTACTTCCAAAACGTTAGAACAATGCTTTTTAATGGATGGCTGGCTTCTTTTAAGTAATAAGCAGTTCTTTTTAACTATTTTGGGTATAGAATACTCCTAAAATGTAAGAACTATGCTTTTTCAATATATGGCTGTTTGCCAATTCTTTTCAATACAACAAATTTGAAGAAAAAGGACTATTTTCGGTTTAGAAAACTCAAGAAAATAACCCTTTCTCGTCTGCAACCAACCAACCCCTTCAAAAATGCAGACAGCTATTTGTCACCAATTTTATTCAAGAAAGTACTTTGTGTGTAGAATACGCCAAAGATTTTACGTAGGTTTCTTGAATTTCTACCACAATGATACAGGTTAGGGATTTCTTTTATAATAATGGTCGCGTATAAAATACAGCGAACAATCGAAGAAAAGTACATGTAAATCTTGGTTTAGAAAACACAGAGATTACCTTTTCTTCTTTCTTGACAACCAGGTATTCCTCTGCCATTCCACGGAGAAAATCAGCCACCCAACCGGGCAAAACCAAACCCCAACTGGCAAGGGACAATTTAGAATTTTTCCAAACTGAAAATTACCCCAAGAAAAACTGGCAGAAGACAAGCCAAAATCAATCCAATTAGCTAATTTTAAATTAATTTCAGACTGCCTTAAGAATTGGTTCATTCAGCTAAATGCCAAACTCACCGGTTTTCCCCAAAACTGACTGGCTCCACGTTGTTGAAACAAGAGGGCCATGATGGCCCTGGATCGCTCACCTGATCCATAGAGTAACAAGTGGGCCCCGTGGAGGGCCATTATTGACCCCAAGGTTATAATGTGCATAATGTTGAGGGAGGTCTAGAAAGGTGAAGCTTCATACCAAATATCAACAAAGGCTATAATTGTCCACTAGATGAAGCTCCATACCAAATATCAAAGACATGGGCCTGAAGCTTGCGGTTTCAGAGAAGAAGATTTTTTTAAAGATATTCCCAACATAAGCCTATGTAAAACAAAATGGACCCAGGGCGGGGGCATTTTTGGCCTCAGGGCTATAATTTAAACAATCTTGATTTAGGTCCACTAGATGAAGCTTCACACTAAATATCAAAGACCTGGGCCTTGCTGTTTCAGAGAAGAAGATTTTCAAAGATTGTTTCTATAATCTATGTAAAACCAAAGGGTATCGGGGCGGGGGCATTATTGGCCCCAGGGCTATTATTTGAACAATCTTGATAGAGTTCCACTAGCTGAAGCTGCAAACCAAATATCAAAGACCTAGGCCTTGTGGTTTCAGAAGAAGATTTTTCAAGATTTTCCCTATATAAGTATATGTAAAATCAAAGGGCCCCGTAGCGGGGGCATTTTTGGCCCCAGGGCAATAATTTGAACAATTTGGAAGAGGTCCACAAGATGAAGCTTCATACCAAATATCAAAGACCTGGGCCTTGCAATTTCAGAGAAGAAGATTTTTAAAGATTTTCCCTATATAACCCTATGTAAAACCAAAGGGCCCCGGGGCTGGGGCATTTTTGGCCCCAGCACATTATAATTTGAACAATCTTGGTAGGGGTCCACTAGATGAAGCTTCATTACAAGTAGCAAAGACCTGGGCCTTGCAGTTTCAGAGAAGAAAATTTTTAAAGATTTTCCCTATATAAGCCCATGTAAAACCAAAGGGCCCCGGGGCGGAGGCATTTTTGGCCACAGCATTATAATTTGAACAATCTTTGTAGGGGTCCACTAGATATAGCTTCATACCAAATATCAAAGACCTGGGCCTTGAAGATTTTTAAAGATTTTCCCTATATAACCCTATGTAAAACCAAAGGGCCCTGGGGCAGGGGCTTTTTTGGCCCCAGGGCTATAATTGAACAATCTTGCTAGAGGTCCACTAGATGAAATTTCACACCAAATATCGAAGACCTAGGCTTTGTGGTTTCACAGAAGATTGATTTTTAAAGATTTTCCCAATCAAAGTCTATGTAAAACAAAAGGGCCCTGAGGCGGGGGCATTTTTGGCCTCAGGGCTATAATTTGAACAATCTTGGTAGAGGTCAACTAGCTGAAGCTTCATACCAAATATCAAAGACCTAGGCCTTGCGGTTTCAGAGAAGAAGATTTTTCAAGATTTTCCCTATATAAGTCTATGTAAAACCAAAGGGCCCCAGAGCGGGGGCATTTTTGGACCCAGCACTATAATTTGAACAATCTTGGTAGGGGTCCACTAGATGAAGCTTCCTACCACATAGCAAAGACATGGGCCTTGCAGTTTCAGAGAAGAAGATTTTTACGTATTTTTACGGATTTTCCCAATATAAGCCCATGTCCACTAGATGAAGCTTCATACCAAAAATCAAAGACCTGGGCCTTGTGATTTCAGAAGAAGATTTTTGAAGATTTTCCAATATAAGCCCATGTAAAACCAAAGGGCCCTGGGGCTGGGGCATTTTTGGCCCGAGCACTATAATTTGAACAATCTTGGTAGGGGTCCACTAGATGAAGCTTCATACCAAATATCAAAGACTTTATCCTTGCGGTTTCAGAGGAGAAGATTTTTTAAGTTTTGGGTGAAAAAATCTATTTTTGGTTCCTGTGACCTATATGTGCAATGGACCGGAACCATTTGAACAACTTTGAAAGGGGACTCCCTAAGGCTCATTCCTGTGAAGTTTGGTCAAAATCCCATCAGTGGTTTAGGAGGAGATGTCGTTTGAAGAAATTGTTTACGAACGAATGACGGACAAAAAGTGATCCTAATATTAATCACAAGAGGGCCATGATGGCCCTGGATCGCTCACCTGATCATTAGAGTAACAAGTAGGCCCCGGGGAGGGCCATTATTGACCCTAGGGTTATAATGTGCATAATGTTGAGGGAGGTCTAAAAAGGTGAAGCTTCAAACCAAATATCAACAAAGGCAATAATTTGAACAATCTTGGCAAAGGTCCATTAGATAAAGCTACACATCAAATATCAAAGACCTGAGCCTTGCGGTTTCAGAGAAGATTTTTTTAAAGATATTCCCTACATAAGCCTAAGTAAAACCAAATGACCCAATGGTTGGGGCATTTTTGGCCTCAGGGCTATAATTTAAACAATCTTGATAAAGGTCAACTAGATGAAGCTCCATACCAAATATCAAAGACATGGCCTTGCAGTTTCAGGGAAGAAGATTTTTAAAGATTTCCCTATATAAGTCTATGTAAAACCAAAGGGTCTCGGGGCGGGGGCATTTTTGGCCTCAGGGCTATAATTTGAACAATCTTGATAGAGGTCCACTTGATGAAATTTCACACCAAATATCAAAGACCTAGGCCTTGTGGTTTCATAGAAGAAGATTTTTAAAGATTTTCCCATATAAGTCTATGTAAAACCAAAGGGCCCCGGGGCGGGGGAATTTTCGGCCCCAGCACTATAATTTGAACAATCTTGGTAGGGGTCCACTAGATGAAGCTTCATACCAAATAGCAAAGACCTGGGCCTTGCAGTTTCAGAGAAGAAGATTTTTAAAGATTTTCCCTATATAAGCCCATGTAAAACCAAAGGGCCCGGGCGGGGGCATTTTTGTCCCCAGCACTATAATTTGAACAATCTTGGTAGGGGTCTACTAGATGAAGCTTCATACCAAATATCAAGGACCTGGGCCTTGCGGTTTCAGAGAAGAAGATTTTTAAAGATTTTCCCTATATAAGCCCATGTAAAACAAGGGGCCCAGGGCCGGAGGCATTTTTGGCCCCAGCACTATAATTTGAACAATCTTGGTGGGGGTCCACCAGATGAAGATTCATACCAAATATCAAAGACCTGGGCCTTGTGGTTTCAGAGAAGACGATTTTTAAAGATTTTCCCTATATAAGCCCATGTAAAACCAAAGGGCCCCGGGGCGGGGGCATTTTTGGCCCCAACACTATAATTTGAACAATCTTGGCAGGGATCCACTAGATGAAGCTCCATACCGAATATCAAAGACCTCGGCCTTGTGGTTTCAGAGAAGAAGATTTTTTCAGTTTTCGGCGAAAAAATCTATTTTTTGGCTCCTGTGACCTATATGTGCAACGGACCGAAACCATTTAAACAACTTTGAAAGGGGACCACCTAAGGATCATTCCTGTGAAGTTTGGTCAAAATCCGATCAGTGGTTTAGGTGGAGATGTCGTTTGAAGAAATTGTTTACGCACAGATGACAGACAAAAAGTGATCCTAATATAAAACACAAGAGGGCCATGATGGCCCTGGATCGCTCACCTGATCCATAGAGTAACAAGTGGGACCCGGGGAGGGCCATTATTAACCCCAGGGCTATAATGTGCATAATGTTCAGAGACGTCTAAAAAGGTGAAGCTTCATACAAAATATCAACAAAGGCTATAATTTGAACAATCTTGGCAAAGGTCCACTAGATATGCTACATACCAAATATCAAAGACCTAGGCCTTGCGGTTTCAGAGAAGAAGATTTTTATTAAAGATATTCCCTACATAAGCCTATATAAAACCAAATGGCTCCAGGGCGGGGGCATTTTTGGCCTCAGGGCTATAATTTAAACCATCTTGATAGAGGTCCACTAGAGGAAGCTTCACACCAAATATCAAAGACCATGGCCTTGCTGTTTCAGAAGAAGATTTTTAAGGAATATCTCTATATAAGTCTATGTAAAACCAAAGGGCCCCAGGTCAGGGGCAGTTTTGGCCCTAGCACTATAATTTGAACAATCTTGGTAGGGGTCCACTAGATGAAGCTTCATACCAAATAGCAAAGACCTCCTGGCCCTTGGGGTTTCCGAGAAGAAGATTTTTAAAGATTTTCCCCATATAAGCCCATGTAAAACCATAGGGCCCCGGGGCGGTGGCATTTTTAGCCCAAGCACTATAATTTGAACAATCTTGATAGGAGTCCACTAGATGAAGCTTCATACCAAATAGCAAAGACCTGGGCCTTGCGGTTTCGGAGAAGAAGATTTTCAAAGATTTTCCCTATATAAGCCCATTTAAAACCAAAGGGCCCCGGAGTGGGGGGGGGGAGGGGGGGGGGGGGGAAGAAGGACCATGGCCGTGTGGGATGAAGCTTCATACCAAATATCAAAGACATGGGCCTTACGGTTTCAGAGAAGAAATTTTTTAAAGATTTTCCCTATATAAGCCCATGTAAAACCAAAGGGCCCCGGAGCGGGGGCATATTGGACCCCAGCACTATAATTTGAACAATCTTGGTAGGGGTCCCCTAGATGAAGCTTCATACCAAATATCAAAGACCTGGGCCTTATGGTTTCAGAGAAGAAGATTTTTAAAGCTCTTCCCTATATAAGCCCATGTAAAACCAAAGGGCCCTGGAGCGGGGCATTTTTGGCCCTAGCACTATAATTTGAACAATCTTGGTAGGGGTCCACTAGATGAAGCTTCATACCAAATATCAAAGACCTGGGCCTTGCGGTTTCAGAGAAGAAGATTTTTAAAGATTTTCCCTATATAAGCCCATGTAAAATCAAAGGGCCCCGGAGCGGGGGCATTTTTGGCTCCAGCACTATAATTTGAACAATCTTGGTAGGGGTCCACTAGATGAAGCTTCATACCAAATATCAAAGACCTGGGCCTTACGGTTTCAGAGAAGAAGATTTTTAAAGATTTTCCCTATATAAGCCCATGTAAAACCAAAGGGCCCCGGAGCGGGGGCATTTTTGGCCCCAGCACTATAATTTGAACAATCTTGGTAGGGGTCCACCAGATGAAGCTTCATACCAAATATCAAAGACCTGGGCCTTGTGGTTTCAGAGAAGAAGATTTTTCAAGTTTTTGGTGAAAAAAATCTGTTTTTTGGCTCCTATGACCTAGATGTGCAACGGACCGGAATTATTTGAACAACTTTGAAAGGGGACCAACTAAGGATCATTCCTGTGAAGTTTGGTCAAAATCCGATCAGTGGTTTAGGAGGAGATGTCGTTTAAAGAATTGTTTACGGACGCACGCACGGACGGACGGACGCACGGACGGATGCACGCACGACGGACGACGGACGAAAAGTGATCCCAAAAGCTCACCTCGTCACTACGTGACGGTCAGCTAAAAATAAACAGGCCAAACCAAGAAGCTAAATGCCTCAGAACTTCCCCTGCCCACAATTTCAACCCGTCAGGCTATCAAGAGTTGAACCCTTCACAGTTCCCTCTGTAAACAAAAGGAACCGCGTATCATGTTCACCGTCCCTCACGTCCGAAAACGTGAAGTAAATCTGAACCCTTCACAATCCCCAACGTTAAAAAAATAACGAAGTGGACCGCGTATCATGTTCACCGTCCCTCACGAATCCGAGGATAACTCGTGAAGTAGTAATACACCTCTAACGAAATGACCGGAGAATTCCCCCTTCCGTTTTATCGCTCGTCGCCAAATAATGTATTTTTGATAGCCCGTACGTGGGACCAGGACTGGGGACGGGACAAGGAAGAAGTCTTACCTGGGTAAATGGTTGATAATGTCCCTGGCAGAGTCTCTGTTCTGGTTGCTTTGCGTGGCCAATCTAGACTGAGAAGCGTGGTCTGTTCTGCATGATTTTCTCGCTTCCCGGGTTCCATGTTTTATTCAAGTGGGTAAAACCCATCACCTTCCGGTCGGCGTTTCTGGATAGCTCATGACACAACACTATCCTCGCCAATTGAAGCTGGGAGCTAGTGGTTTGGGTTTCTGGTAAACTCGTACTTGGTAAAACAAAATGTATTTTAGGACCATCTCATTGAAACAGCTCTAACGAGAGCTAGGAACTTACTTCCTATATCACAATCCTGGTGAAGGATTGTCTAAAGACGTGTCACCAGTAAAGTCCCAGGTTCGATCCCGGCAGCAGTGATAAAATTTTAGTGTCCGAACAGGCTCCATTGGCATCATTTGCAGGGATGAATGTCATAAAGTACACTGTCCTTCGGATCGGGACGTTAACTGGAGGCCCCCTGTGCAGGGAGAACCATCCCCTGTGCAGGTTAAAGATCCCTACCGTAATTACATGATTACTGTGTAGGCTTTTATCCTGCAAAACCTGGAGTGTATGTAATATACACTGTGCCCCCGCCCATAGGGGCTTGAAGAAATATATGGGCTACATGATGCTTCCACGCAGAGCTAAATCCGGCCCGCACACTAGTACTGGTAAACCGCTTAGAGGATCTAAGCCTGTCCAGGAACCGCGGTGCGAGGCGGACCGTCCATGCTAATAAACCCTATTAGTTTCATTGGGCGACAGGGCTTGAGATGTCATTTAATCTCAATGTCGGGTAAAAGTCCCACAAAATTGGAAGCAACGTCTCCAAAATGACCTTTACAGTGTTGTCGGGGATGTAAAACCTCAAATCAAACAAACAAATGTAATATACACCAGCGGTAATGGTCAAATGTGACTGACGCAGTATCAGTAGATAGATAGATAAACAATTCTGATTCGGAGTCAGAATTGTTACGGTGACACGTCCTTAAACAATCCTTCACCAGGATTGTGATGTAGGAAGTAAGTTCCTAGCTCTCGTTACAGCTGTTTCAATGAGATGATCCTAAAATACATTTTTTTTACCAAGTACGAGCTTACCAGAAACCCTAACTACTACCTCCCAGTTCCAGTTGCCATTAATCTACATGTATGTTGCCCTCTTCACAACAAGTCCAATGGGGCTTTCTATCAACGTCTAGGATGACCATAACATAAATGTTGTACATTTGTTAGAACTGTTACATTAGGATAACATAACCGTGCAACATAGTGCATTTTTCCACCTCTCCAAAATGACAACTTTTCTGATGATAATCCGCAATATTTTTATGCCCCCGGAATCTAAGAGATTCGGGGGCATATAGTTTTTGGTCTGTCCGTCTGTTTGTCCGTTTGTCTGTTTGTCCGTTTGTCCGTCTGCAAAAACTTTAACATTGGGCATAACTTTTGAATGGTAAGTGGTACAGCTTTCATACTTCACATGTGTATACCTTATCACAAGACCTTTCCAGTGGTACCATAATTTTTGATCTCGTGACCTTGAACTTGACCTTTGACCTATTTTTTTCAAAATTTTTAAAAACATTAACATTGGCCATAACTTTCGATTGGTAAGTGATAGGGCTTTCATATTTCATATGTGCATTCATTGTCACAAGACCTTTCTAGTGGTCCCATAATTTTTGACCTTGTGACCTTGACCGTGATGTTTGACCTACTTTTTAAAAACTTTAACATTGGCCATAACTTTCGATTGGTAAGTGGTAGGGCTTTCATATTTCACATGTGCATACTATGTCACAAGACCTTTTCAACAATCCCATAATTTTTTACCTTGTGACCTTGACCTACTTTTTTAAGACTTGAACATTGGCCATACCTTTTGATTGCTTAGTGATACTGCTTTCATATTTAACATGCGCTGTCCGGGGGCATCAGTGTTTCACAAACACATCTTGTTTTTATTATTATTACTGCAAACATCGGTTGTGAGTACTCGTTAGGGCAGTTCCAACGAGTATCCACAACATACGTCTTGGAGCAGAAATAAGAAAGATAATGTATTCTCCCGTAAACCCTAATTTTCTCTATATAAAGTAAGGTTTAGGCAGTGATATTTACCCCTGCGTCTAGGACGCACAAATAGGACTGAGGATGCACAATCATAAAATATGTGCGTCCGTCGGATGCACAAATTTCATGGGCGAAAAATCCAACTTTAGTTTTCACTGCTGCTTCTAGCGGAAGTGATAAAATACCGCACTTTTACCGAACCTTCAACTGCCCAACAAGTCGCCGAAAAATCGATACAGGTATTTGTACCTTTCGCTGAATTACCTTCACTTCTATTTATTTCACACCGGCACGGTAGAAAATACTGAAGTTGTTACGGTCACTAACTCAATTGCTGACATAACATATTAGCACTTTAAAGATACTGTTATATAAACTCATTAACCTTGACAATGCATCATTAACATGAGCTGCAGCCGATATACTCAAAAGATCAGAAGTGTCAGGGCAGCGAGATAAGAGATCAAAAGAAAACAGTTTAGTTTACAGTTAAATGATGCAACCAAAGACGAGATTCCCCTCCATCCAAAATGAGCCCAAACTTTCACACAAGCAAATTCAAAGTGAACATCAAAGTTTTCCGCCATCCAAATCGCAGCCCACAAACCACCGCTACCAATTACCATTTTTCTGCAAGCGTTTTGTAAATGACGTCATCCCACACATGTTTAATGCCATTGTTTTATTTTTAAGGGGTGTATCTCTTTCATAAAAAAAATTGCTTGGAACCGGTAAAAAATATTTTCTCAATAGCTAAACGATTGTGAATAGAGGTGGATAGAAAACAACGTCTGCACAGCTCCCGAATTATCCCCAGAAGCTCCATGTCAATAACCAACAACAGCGTTCGACATTTCCCGCCAAGCGTCTGCTATTTGGCACCAAAACATAACTATTCACAAGATAGTAGAATATTCCGTTTTTATTGTGCATACATCTACGGTTAGATGTAGCTAATTGTCTGAGGAGAAATTAAATCATTTTCACATTGATTGTGGGATAAACGCATATAAGAGACATAACTTGACCATATTTTCACACCTTGTTCAAGTTGGCTTATCGATAGCGCCGTACACCAGCACCACAGGGCAATCATGTTTAATTTGGCAATTATATAACAGGGATTAACTATAGTGTCATAATTGAACCGTTATAAATACACAGATGGTTTGTCTCTGAATTGTTGACAAATTATTGGGATTTACTTACTCTAGTTTTACCATATTTAAGGACTCAACCGATCTTTTTTTAGCTCACCGTCACGTAGTGACGAGGTGAGCTTTTGGGATCACTTTTTGTCCGTGCGTCCGTCCGTCCGTGCGTCCGTCCGTCCGTAAACTTTTTCTTCAAACGACATCTCCTCCTAAACCACTGAGCGGATTTTGATCAAACTTCACAGGAATGATCCTTAGGTGGTCCCCTTTCAAAGTTGTTCAAATGGTTCCGGTCCGTTGCACATATGGGTCACAGGAGCCAAAAATAGATTTTTTTCACTGAAAACTTAAAAAATCTTCTTCTCTGAAACTGCAAGGCCCAGGTCTTTGATATTTGGTATGAAGCTTCATCTAGTGGACCCCTACCAAGATTGTTCAAATTATAGTGCTGGGGCCAAAAATGCCCCCGCCCGGGGCCCTTTGGTTTTACATGGGCTTATTTAGGGAAAATCTTTAAAAATCTTCTTCTCTGAAACTGCAAGGCCCAGGTCTTTGATATTTGGTATGAATCTTTATCTGGTGGACCCCTACCAAGATTGTTCAAATTATAGTGCTGGGGCCAAAGATGCCCCCGCCCCGGGGCCCTTTGGTTTTACATAGGCTTATATAGGGAAAATCTTTAAAAATCTTCTTCTCTGAAACCGCAAGGCCCAGGTCTTTGATATTTGGTATGAAGCTTCATCTAGTGGACCCCTACCAAGATTGTTCAAATTATAGTGCTGGGGCCAAAAATGCCCCCGCCCCGGGGCCCTTTGGTTTTACATGGGCTTATA
Organism: Lucinisca nassula; assembly: GCA_963580285.1. Taxonomy (NCBI): domain Eukaryota; kingdom Metazoa; phylum Mollusca; class Bivalvia; order Lucinida; family Lucinidae; genus Lucinisca; species Lucinisca nassula. Next base: position 147,022,771 of record OY757018.1, on the reverse strand, counting down.
TAGGGAAAATCTTTAAAAATCTTCTTCTCTGAAACTGCAAGGCCCTGGTCTTTGATATTTGGTATGAATCTTCATCTGGTGGACCCCTACCAAGATTGTTCAAATTATAGTGCTGGGACCAAAGATGCCCCCGCCCCGGGGCCCTTTGGTTTTACATAGGCTTATATATATATAGGGAAAATCTTTAAAAATCTTCTTCTCTGAAACCGCAAGGCCCAGGTCTTTGATATTTGGTATGAAGCTTCATCTAGTGGACCCCTACCAAGATTGTTCAAATTATAGTGCTGGGGCCAAAAATGCCCCCGCCCCGGGGCCCTTTGGTTTTACATGGGCTTATATAGGGAAAATCTTTAAAAATCTTCTTCTCTGAAACCGCAAGGCCCAGGTCTTTGATATTTGGTATGAAGCTTCATCTTATGGACCCCTACCAAGATTGTTCAAATTATAGTGCTGGGGCCAAAAATGCCCCCGCCGCGGGGCCCTTTGGTTTTACATAGGCTTATATAGGGAAAACCTTTAAAAATCTTCTTCTATGAAACCGCAAGGCCCAGGTCTTTGATATTTGGTATGAAGCTTCATCTAGTGGACCCCTACCACGATTGTTCAAATTATAGTGCTGGGGCCAAAAATGCCCCCGCCCCAGGGCCCTTTGGTTTTACATGGGCTTATATTGGGAAAATCTTCTTCTCTGAAACTGCAGGGCCCAGGTCTTTGCTATTTGGTATGAAGCTTCATCTAGTGGACCCCTACCAAGACTGTTCAAATTATAGTGCTGGGGCCAAAATGCCCCCGCCCCGGGGCCCTTTGGTTTTACATAGGCTTATATAGAGAAAATTTAAAAATCTTCTTTTCTGAAACTGCAAGGCCCAGGTCTTTGATATTTGGTATGAAGTTTCATCTTGTGGACCTCTATCAGATTGTTCAAATTATAGCCCTGAGGCCAAAATTGCCCCCGCTCCTGGGCCCTTTGGTTTTTCATAGACTTATATAGGGAAATCTTGAAAAATCTTCTACTCTGAAACCACAAGGCCTAGGTCTTTGATATTTGGTATGAAGCTTCAGCTAGTGGACCTCTACCAAGATTGTTCAAATTATAGCCCTGGGGCCACAATTCCCCCCGCCCCAGCTCCCTTTGGTTTTACATAGACTTATAATAGAGATAATCTTTGAAAATCTTCTTCTCTGAAACAACAAGGCCCAGGTCTCTGATATTTTGTTGTGTAGCTTCATCTAGTGGACCTTTGCCAACATTGTTCAAATTATAGTCTTTAGACCTCCCTCAACATTATACACATTATAACCCTGGGGTCAATAATGGCCCTCCCCAGGGCCCACTTGTTACTCTATGGATCAGGTGAGCGATCCAGGGCCATCATGGTCCTCTTGTTTTTTTTTCTTCCCTTTTTTCCCTCCAAATATTGGGACTCATACTTTCAGATTTGGGACGCACAGTTGAAAATTTGTTAAAAAATCACTGTTTAGGGGGTACCCATTCACGGACTTATTAATATTGTTTCTAACGAGTATCCACAAGCTATGTTGTAGAACAGATGGGGGGAATTTAGCCGCTCGACCGGGGCTTGAAGCAGAGAGTACAGGAATGTTTTCTTGATGAGATCATGCAGCGTTTACTCTCATCTTGTTTGGGCTAGCTTGTTCATAGGCATGTTAACTGAACTAGTAAAATGTACAAAACAGGTCACATGCCAGCGAATATAAACACTGCAAGATGTACAAGTAGCACAATAAAAATCAATTCAGATATATTATATAACAATTCAGTTATTTATATAATTCTAATAAAAAAACAAAACAAAAAAAACATGAAATAAACTTTAATTAACAAACTCTCAAATAAAAACAATCATCGCGAAAATGCACCTATATGATTTTGTACCCCCAATAACCCACTTTTATAGTAAAACTGGGGTTTACAGGGGTATACATATACATTATTTTTCTTATTTCTGCTTAAAAACATACATTGTGGGTACTCGTTAGAACCGCCTCATCGAGGTTTTTCCAACTAGTATGCACAATCTATGTTTTGAGCAGATATATGAAAAAAATATCATTTTTGGTGGTAAAATTTTCAATACATTTGAATAATTTTATGCAATGCACAAATCAGACATTTTGATGTTAGTGTGAAGCTTTGATTCTTGTTTAGAGATTAACCCATTTAGTACCGCAAACCCCTAAAAGGGAACTTGGAAAACAGTGCAGGCCCAGATGAGACGCCGCTTAACGCGGCGTCTCATCAGGGCCTTCACTATTTGCAGGAAGTTCAGCCATTTTTCAAATCAATTTTGAAGATTCCACAACCTGACATCCCTAAATCTAGAAATGGACTCCTGGTATATCTAAGGAGGAAGATTCCATTTGGTACAAAAAGGGTTAAAAGATGAATAATACTGCAAGGATTCTGTACTTCTTATACATCCAGTAATCGGCAATTCAAATGAAAGCAATACACAGAAGATAATTGACCTTGAATTTCCCAGTGTCCTTACATGTAAGTCTTGCCAGAACAAAAAACTTCGCTTACCAACAAAAACACAGGAATGAAAAACAGTCTTTAATTAAGGACAATTATATTAAACTAGTATTGATAATCATTTTTCACACCCACATTAATCGGTACATGACCAACTATTGTGTAAAGTAAAGGTGAATAATAATATTAACAATAATAATAACTAGGTCACATATCCCCTGCTGTGTTTGTTTGAATGAGGTTTAACGTCCCCGTCAACACTGTAAAGGTCATTTTGGAGACATTGCTTCCAATTCTGTCGGACTTTTACCAGACATTGAGATGAAATGACATCTCAAGCCCTGCCGCCCAATGAAACCATTAGGGTTCATAAGCATGGACGGTCCGACTGGCACCGCTTTGCCTGGGCAGGCTTAGATCCTCTAAGGGGTTTACCAGTACTCGTGTGCGGGTCGATTTCAGCTCTGCGTGGAAGCATCATGCAGCCCATCTATTTCCTAGCCCCGATGGACGCCCCCCTGCTGTGAAAATCATGTTGCAATAAAATTACTTTTTTTGACCCCCGGTGAACCCAAGATATGTCTCTTGGCAAAAGTTTGGCACCAATGTATTCTACTCTTTGTTTAGATATGCAAAACGACTATGTTTGAACAAAATAGTTTTTGGACCACTGGCCTCACCCTGGGTGGGGGGGGGGGGGCACAAATAAAAATTCTCATCACGAAAACAAGCCCATGAAACGAAGACCCCTGTAAACCCCACTTTATAAAGAGAAAAGTGGGGTTTATGGGGGTATAAATTATCTGCCTTATTTTTACTTAAAAACATAGATTGTGAGTACTCGTTAGATCCGCCTCATGGGGGTGGTTCTAACTAGCACCCACAATCTATTTTGAAAGCAGAAACAAGAAAGATGTTATCATTTACACCAAAAATTTGTCATTTCTGACACCATGTTGGACGCCATTATTTAACACGGACACGTTTTCCTAATGTGATAGGCTCCTCCAGTCCGAATCCAAAGAACTAATTACAGTGGCAGTTTCAAGATTCTGGCTCAGAAATGAAGCCTAGGAGTGGTTGTGTGAGAATCGAAAAAAAAGGACCTGAAAACCTACTTTTTGATCTCTAGTGACCCCCATGCATGCACCCGGTAAAAAGGATTTAATGCACCACTGTATTCTGCCCCTCCTTACCTTCTAATTGATATGCAACATGGTTATGCTTGAACAAAATACATTTTTAACTCTCGGGCAGTGTTGGGCCCCACCCCCACCCTTCCTGTGTGTGTGGGGTGGGGGGGACACAACAGAATTCTTAATACGTTCCTGTAGTCATCGTGCATAGGGCTATTGCCTGTGAAAGTTGAGAGATTCTATCTTAAAGGGTTTAAGAACAATGGTTGGACATTATACAGACGGACAGACATTCATGATCCCCACTTTTTCTTAGATAAGTGTGAGGATATTATCTGTCTGTCTATCAACTTTTACAAGGTACGAGCCCCGGGGCGGAGTAGAGGACTGGGACCCAGTATCTAGTGTTTGACCCCCCCCCCCCCCCAAAAAAAAATGAAATAAATAAAATAAAACAAAAACCAGCATACCAGCTCTCTCTCTAGCATCAGAGGCAAGTGACAAGTACACTAAACCACTGAGTTACCAATGGTTTGTGCACTTGCCTCTGGTGCTGGAGGCCCCTGAGACATGCCATGACAAGTAAAAATTTTGGAGATCAAGTAAAAATTTTGTCCAGTGTGTATGAAATTTAACAAAATCATTATCCTTAGTCATGCAGGACACAACTTAGTGAGATTTTGAATAATTTTCAAGGTCAGACTCTGTCTCATTGAATATTCAATACTATCCAGGTAAAAGAACCATTTTCTTTTTCACTCAAAGCGCCAGTTATAGGAACAAACATCAGTCTCATCATCATGTGTACCGGCCCCGATAGCTCAGTTGGTAGAGTGTCCACTCCGGGGAAGGGGAGGTCACGGGTTCGATCCCGGGCCGCAACATACCAAAGTCATTAAGAATGGTACTGGCTGCTGCTCGCTTGGCACTCAGATTTCCGGGGCAGAGCTAGGACTGGTCGGCCCAGTGTCAGGATAATGTGACTGGGTGTGGTATCATGTAATGTGTCTGGGACATGATACTTCAGTGAGGCAGCACTATAAAAGTGAGCATTGAGCTCCCTGTCGCAACCAGACACCGTCGTGATATGACTGAAAAATTGTTGAAAGCGACGTTAAACCCGAATTCACACACACACCCACTCATCATCATGTGATGTCAAATCTTACTAGCCCTGAAAAATAAAAAAATGTTTTTGAAAATGTCATCAGCTGCAGTTTTAACCCTTCAATACCAAATTTAATCTTCCTCCTTATATATAGTAGGAGTCCATTTCAAAATTTTTTTTTGGGTGTCAGGTTGCCTTTTCTTCAAAATTGTGTTGGGAAATGACTTAACTTTTAGCAAACAGTGGAGGCCCTAGATCAGAAGCCGTGTTCTGCGGCATCTGATCTGGGCCTGCACTGTTTGCCCGGGTACCCGTTTGGGGGTTTCTGGTACTAAATGGGTTAATTAGTGTTATAAGATTAACATTTTAACCTCTTATTTTTCAGCCTCAAAACGAACACATAGAACTACACAGAAAACGTCATGGTTACAGACTTGACTACCATGAGAGAAAAAGAAAGAAAGAAGGCCGTATGCCTCATGAAATGGCAGAAAAGGCCAAAAAATTACGTGGTATTAAAGCTAAACTGTATAATAAAAAGAGACATTCCGAGAAGATACAGATGAAGAAGACGATTAAGATGCATGAGGAGAGAAAGACAAAACAGAAGACAAATGAGAATGTACCAGAGGGGGCGGTGCCAGCTTATTTATTGGACAGAGAAGGGCAGACGAGAGCAAAGGTCCTATCAAACATGATAAAACAGAAGCGAAAAGAAAAAGCTGTATGTATAGGTAGTTCACTGGCTAAGCTTGTAATTAACCCTTTTTGTACCAAATGGAATCTTCCTCCTTATACATGGCAGGAGTCCATTTCGAAATTTAGGGGTGTCTTCAAAATCTGCTTGGAAAATGACTGAACTTTTTGCAAACAGTGTAGGCCTTGATCAGACACCGTGCTCTGCGGCATCTGATCTGGGCCTTCACTGTTTGCCAGGGTACCCTTTTTGGGGTTTCCCCTACAAAATGGGTTAAGCCATTGTTATACAATGAAATGGCCAAATAATTGTCCCAGATCATTTCAACTCGGGGTTCTTTTTTTTTCACCATGCCACAGGCATCATTTCACCATGCAGAAGATGACTTATGCGGACTGCAAAGATTCGAGTCAGTCACTGTGTTAGGACAGTCAGATCAGCCTTCACAGATCACATGAACAATTGCTTTTATAATCTTGGACCATTGGTTCAAAACTAACAATGTCTATAGTGAACCTATTGTTAAACTGACCATTTAATATGGCAAATGTATTGATATTTTTGCTGGAAAATGTGAGCAGCTTTGCAAATGTCTGCTCACATTTTTTCAGCAAAAATACCTCCATATTAGATACTGTACTTACAAGAACAATTTGACCACTAATGAGCTCATTAGGCTAACGGTGCTTCAAACCACAGGGCCCCGATTACAATATCCTAAATCTCGAATAAAGCATAGCTGTAGATAGGGAGGCTCAGGGATAATTTTCAGTATTTTTTGTTAGAAACATATGATGTGGGTGTTTGTTAGAATTGCCATACATACATTTTTTATGGAGAAACAAAAGTATCTGGAAATTATCCTCTTTAGGCCTCCTTACCTGGAAGTATGACAGTAATTTTACTGTCCAGCAGTGTGTCCAAAAGTATCTTTAACAATTTGGTCTTTCACTGTGGTGGGTTCAAATTTGCTCAGATCTGTATGAGATACCAATGTAGGTTTCTCTGTTGATAGACTATTATATTTGTATTTAGCCAATTTTAATCAGAGAATTGAAAAACTGGAACACCCGGTCCTAACACCCAAATTAGGAAAAAGTAAAATGTTGAAAAGTCCTTAGTTTTGAATTTTCCTACATATGATTTTAACAGCTTCAGCAATTACAAAGTACAGTAAAACTCGGCTATTAAGACCACCTAAAACTGAGACTAAATATGCTTTTAAAAGCAGACTGAGATGTTTCAGTTCTTCTTTCTTTGTGTTTTCTGCACTCAGTGTCTCCTACTGAAAGGTGGTCTTAATATAGGAATTTTACTGTAGTTAAAGGAAAAAAAAATAGTTAAAATGAAACTTTCTATAGGTGACTTGAGACGCCTGCGTTCTTGGATTGTGGCCTTTCCTGAGTGACCTTTTTTACTGGTTTGATGGCTTGAAATCCATGACTTTTGAACTTGTTTGAGTCCCTAGGAAAATTTTCCAGAACTGCTGATACATGTATTAGTATGTTTGGGATAATTTCATTACATAACCTTTGAAATTTATGTATGTCATGTGTACCCATTAGAATTGCCTCAATGAGGCAATTCTAATGAGTACACATGACATACATTTTACCTTTGTTTTAAAGAAAATTGAAAATATATCCCAACTATAGCTCCTGACCTTGTGTGTGTGTGTGTGTGAATTCGGGTTTAACGTCTCTTTCAACAAAAATTTTTCAGTCATATCACGACGGTGTCTGGTTGCGACAGGGAGCTCAATGCTCACATTTATAGTGCTGCCTCACTGAAGTATCATGTCCCAGACACATTACATGATACCACACCCAGTCACATTATCCTGACACTGGATCGACCAGTCCTAGCTCTACCCCGTAAATCTGAGTGCCAAACGAGGAGCAGCTAGTACCATTTTTAACGACTTTGGTATGTCGCGGCCCGGGGTCGAACCCCAGACCTCCCGTTCCCCGGATCCTGACCTTGTACTTTGATAAACCTTCAGTGGCTTGAACTATCCTTGTCACAAATTTATGGTCACAGTAACAAGGGTTTTTGAGCCATTGCAGATTGACTGTATTGTGGTTTCTGAGTTTTAATACAATATTTAAATTAAAAACTTTATGGATACCGTTAAAAAAAACACATCGGTGTGATATGATGCTGTCTTTCGTACCTGTAAAATGTGATTTTTTTCTTATGTATACAGTAAATTCCTATGCTAGGACCGCCTTTGGAACTGTTCAAATGTGGCCTCTCACTAAAGGAAACTGTAGTCAACACAAAAGAGAAAAGAGAACAATCTCTTTGAATTTGCTTTTAAAAGCAGAATTAGTCTTAATTTTAGGTGATCTTGTTTTTGAAATTCTGCTGTTTTTGTGTTACTTTTCATATTTTTGCTTCAAATGGAGATTGTGGGTATCTTAGCAACAGATTAGGTGGGTATTTGGTGATAATTGAAGGGTAGTTTTCCTTATTTCTCCTTAAAACCTATGTTGTGTGTAGTCATTAGAACACCTCGCTGAGGTGGTTTTAATTAATACCCACAAAAAAGGTTTTAATTGAATATTGACAAAAATTATCCTTACTATGAAATACCCACCCTATCTGTTTCTATTGGGTATTCATTAGAACCCACTCATTTAGGTGGTTATAATGAGTACCCACAATCTGTGTTTTTATAAAAATAATGGAAATACATGTAATATACACCCTTTGTTATATACCAGAGAAATGTTCTTTTTACTTTGTACAGAGTAACCAGTCGATATTGCTGTTCAAGTGCATATTGCCTGTAGATAAACAGTCTTGTTCACAATAGAACTACTTTCAAATATGTCCATTTCGAGATGAAAAAATGGCATCAACTAATTTTTGCTAATTGACTGAAAGAACATAAAAAAAAACTAATATAGGTTGTGACAAAGTGCATAAAGCACATTTAATGCTGTCAGATATGGCCTACTTGCAATCTATATGTGTTTGGAAAAATTTCTTTCAGGAAATCAGAAGTATATGGGGGAATTTAAAATGGGCAATCCAGAAAAAAAAATAGGAACCTAAAAATAGGAGCCTGTGTCCATTTCAAAATTTGGGGGATCAGGTTGTGTTTTCATCAAAATTTATTTGGAAAATGACTAGACTTTTAGCAAATAGTGGAGGCCCTGATCAGACGTCACATTCTGCGGTGTCTGATCTGGGCCTGCACTGTTTGCCAGCTATCCGTTTTGGGGTTTCTGGTACAAAATGGGTTAATGACATCACATCCAACAACTTGAACATCATTTTCACTTTGTTGCCATTGGGCAGGGTTTTTCAAAGTTACACTTTAATGAAATGCATTATTTTCCATTTCAAACCACTTGGAGATATATAATCTGATTTTATGTTCAGATTTCTATGCCAGACAAGGTTGTTTTAGAAGACATTTAAAATTTTGGGTACATAATAAAAAGGTTATTGACTTTATATTTTGAAATATTAGGCACTCGTTAATATGGCGGAGACACACTCGCAAACTCATGTGCCCTCGCCATATGAACTTGTGCCAAATATTTCACATTTATAAACTAAAATCATACCCCACTTTTCTTGTTTAAAATGGGGTTTACAAATGAATTTATTGAATAAGCATGTTATTATGATGCATTGTGCTGTATCAAAATATTTCCCATTGTTTCAGGGTAAATGGGAGGTGCCACTTCCAAAAGTTAAAGGAGTCAGTGAAACAGAGGTTTTCAAAGTAGTAAAAACAGGAAAAACAAGAAGTAAGTGATCAGCAGAAAAATATAGTAAGCACACCTTGTATTGAAGAATAGAAGTGGAGGCAGTGATCAGGAATTAATACAATCAACCCACAGCTCCCATCAGAGACACCAAGGGGAAAGAAGCACAAACATGAAACAACTAGACCCTAATGGAAGCAGCAATAGCGGAAAGCCTAAAGGACAGTTTCTTTCCCACAAAATGGCCAATTGGCTATCAAAAAACAGCAGCAATATAAGCGATACACACACTCAAAGACAAACATAACAAACATAAACTGCGACAGAAGAACCGCATTGGAACGGTCAGTGAAAAGAATTCCACTGAGGGGCTTAAATCGATTTCATGCAGCTGTAATCCTCGCCCTTACTTCCATCGCGATTTAGACAAATAATTTGTTCAGTCCGCATGAAGGCCTCCTAACTCATCACTGCAAAATCTCTGAGAACACAAAAATCAAACAACCAAAGAGTTGAAACAATGGTGAGGAACCACTGAAATGCTGGAGCAAAAGTAAGACTCCGATGGGCCTGACAGAGCATCAGGCAATGGTCAACCAACATTACATAGAATTAAATTCTCTCTAATTCCCAGTTAGTCTTTATGCTGGAACCATCATAGAATCTGAGGCCTGACCCCACTGGCGTGCAATTGAAGAGGGAAGCAAAGTTGTCACCCGTGATTGGGTTAACTACCATGCATGCAGTCTTTATGTTTTAACCAAATCTTTTTATATGGAAGAATGATTTTACAAAATTGGGTGCTGAAGTCATTGAAATTATATATTTTTTTGAATTCATATACAAAGTCAACATAAAATTCCAAAGGTCTGTATCTAGGAAGTCACTTCTGGGCATGAAATTTGTCCTGCTCATAAATTTTAAAATGCCAAATTTATGAGCAGGAGAGACAACTTCCTTTACTGATTTTAGCATTACAAATTTCTTGCTCAGTTAAATTGAGCATGAAAAAAGTTTTATAACATCCAGACCAGGTCACAAATCTCAAAGACAGGTTTTCTCATGACACAGTTCTTATAGTATTTTGAGTATAGAGGATCGTACATTAGTGCTCATGTGTTATTGAATTTATTAAACAAATAGAGGAAAAGAGATAAAATGCGAGGCTTTGTCGAGCATTTTACCATTTTTCCTCAACAAGTTTAATAAATTCAATAATAATGAGCACGAATGCAAGATTCTATTTATCATGCATTTTATTCGCGATTTGTTTACAAAAAATGCCAATATTGCGCCATTAGTTAACGGGACATCATTAAGGACGTCGTACATGCAATGTTACAGGCGTATCTAACTAATTTGCATATTTAATCCACTAGTGGATTATCGAATTTATTACATGGCATTATTACATTCTCAGACGCAACGTCATATGATAAAATGTTGTCTTATTAGAATCATATAGGATCTTCTCCTTCTGGTATATCAGACAGGATTATTCACAATTCACATCAGTGCTAGAATTTATCTAACCCTGAATATCTGCAGCTAACTAAAGATAAATGTTGTAGATTTTTATTCTGTTTTCAACCCTCAGTATGATCAGCAGAGCCCCGGTTCTGGGCCCTGTTGTTCGAAATAGCCAGTCAGTGGTCAAATTGTTAACTGTCCTAGGAAGTACAATATCAAATACACTGGTATTTTTGCTAGAAAAATATGAGTAGCTTTTGCAAAAGCTGCTCTTATTTTTCAGCAAAATTATTACTGTATAATGCCATATTTAATGATCAAAGTTTTAATGAATGTTGACTAACAGTGTCATTACTTTTGTACAACTCGACCAGCCAACCTTGATTTTTCATTCATCCTTTGGGTTAAAAAAATCCTATCAGACATGATTGCCTGTGAAAGATGTACCTTTAATTCTTCAGATTCAGTGTCTTGAAATAACAGGGAAGTAGACAAGAGGATTATTCTGTTGTAATTTTGAGATATTTTTCAGTGCCAGTTTGTCCAATGTTAGTATTAGCAGTAGTTAACTTATTGGTAAAATTTTGTACCTTTTAATACAGCAAATGCTGCAATATTTTGATGAACAAATGTAAACTTGTAGCTTTGCAAATGCTTATTTTCAGCAAAAATACCACTGTATTAGAAACACTGTACTGTACTTACTACAACAGTTGGTAATTTGACTACCAACGAGTTTGTTAAGATAACAACTGGGCCACTTTTTCTTTGTAGAATCAATCATATCAGAAATGTAATTTTCAGGAAAAGCCTGGAAGAGAATGGTTACCAAACCTTGTTATGTTGGTGAAGGTTTCACAAGAAAACCACCAAAGTTTGAAAGATTTATCAGACCAATGGTATGTACAGCCATATACTGTAAATCATTTTTTATTCAGATGACCTGTTTTCACCAGTATTTGCAATGTTGATTTTTCACCGATTTCGGGCCCACCCCAATTATTAGCAAATTGCATTAAGTACTGCCAACGCATTCTACTTTCGAAGACAATTTTAATAAGTATTCTTAATATATGCATTCAAAGGCCTGTATGCAAATGCAAATATGTTGCAAATATGTATGCAAATGCAAATTTTCTTTTAACCCTTTACCACTCAGATACGTGTTTTTACGTGTCTGCACCCCCCCCCCCCATTTTAGGCCCCAGAAGCACCTAAAACCTGCATTTCTACCCCTGGATAGTCATGTTTGCTTTAGGATTTGTTTGGCAAAAAAGTGACCTGTTTTTCCACGCGCCTCCCCACTAAAAATATTCTGGGGGGGGGGGGGATTGAAGGGGGGCCCTCACATCCCGAAAAACTTTGGGTGTATGGCCCAACAGGACGCTAAAATTTATATCTGAGGGTGTCTGGGGTCAAAACTGCCTGAAAATTGATGCTGATAAAACATGCTGCAAACAGTGAAAATGGCCAGTGCCAAACACCTTAATTGTTGCCTTGACAGCTGTGTGGAGATTAAAATGTGGTCAAAAATTCATGTGAAAACACACTTTTTGCCAACTTTGAGATGCCCCCTCTTTACCATGACAACAATGATCAAGTCATGAAAGGTTGCATTTGAAAGGCTACTGCCCAATGAACATTCATACCGAGTTTGGTGTAAAAAAGACCATCCATTATGAAACAATGGCTAGCTGAAGTTGCTGTCAGGTGCAACACTGTGAAAATCAGCGAAATTCACAAAATCCCTGAGTGGTAAACGGTTAAAAGATTGCAAGAGCAGGCAGCATACAACAAAACAGACAATATTTTCAGATGTAGGTTTTTCTCGACATCTTAAGAGTTAAATGCAGTTTTGCCAACCGGGGGAAGAATTTCTTCCAGAGGACCTCATTTTCAGAGGGTCTCTGTTGACAGTAGTATACACAGGAAGTCCCAGAAGTTTTCTCCCTTGAAAAATATAGGGTAGAAAATAAACAAGCTGTATTCATTCCCCTTAACCATTATCCTGCTGAATAAATTATTCAGGCCATACCCATTTCTGATTGTCAACCAATCAGAATACTTTTATGAAATGTTTCAATCAAATTCATAAACTAATTGACAAACAGTGAAGATCCTGATCAGAAGCCATCTGATCTGGATCTACACTGTCTGCAAAGGTAGGGATTTTCGTGTTCTGTAGGATAAGGGTTAAATGTTTGTAGTTTATTTTCAGGGTTTGAGATATAATAAAGCTCATGTTACTCACCCAGAGCTTAAGGCGACTTTCTACCTACCTATTATTGGGGTGAAGAAAAATCCCACATCACCATTGTACACATCATTAGGAGTTCTCACAAAGGGTACTATAATTGAGGTAACTGCTTCTTACTTTATCCCTTTTTACAAGAAATCAGTATCAATGTATATATACTACTCAAAGTTTGAAAGGGATCACTTTTTATATACCAAATTTTGCACTGAAAATTTAAAATTTCATGACAGAATTTGTACTCCGAATATTGATACGGTTCTTAAGCAGAAACTCATGTGCAATTCAGTACACACGAAAGTGGACACTTCTCACACTCAGCAAATGAACTCATGCACCCCAAAAATCTTGTGTAACACTGCATTCCAACAGAAAAATCAAACTTGTAAGTGTTCCCTTACTAAGAGTAAAAAGGAATTCATTTGATTTGTGAAACTTTAAAATGCATAGGGGACAGTTAAGAAACCGCCTGAGCCCCGAAGAAATGAACCGTGGCGTCAGAATGTTGGAATCTGGCGTCTCTTAACGTCGTGTTGCTGGGATTCTGAATGTGTCGCAGACCGTGGTTTCCCGAATGTAGAGTCAGCATCTTTCCCACGGGAATCATTCACACAGTCACGGCGGCGGTCGAGAAAGGGCTGCAACTCAACGTCAGGACCGTTTATTGTTGATTCAGTCTCGACGTCAACGGTTCCTGAGCGCTACGCTGTTGAATAACCAGTTTAGGAACGGAACTGGAGTACGAATTTCTACACAAACTGTCAGAAACAGGCACCACGATTCCGGACTGAATGCCAGGAGGCCTGCTGTACGTGTTCCGTTGACGAGACAGCATGTGCAAGACCGGTTGGACTTTGTCAAAACTCATGTCAGGTGGACGATTCGTGACTGGAAGCCAGTATTGTTTACTAATGAGTCCAGATTCTGTCTAGACATCACTGATAAACGTCAATTAGTGTGGCGAATGTCTAAAGAGCGATTCGATGACTTTAATGTGGCAGAGCATAACCGCTATGGAAAGGGATCAGTCATGGGTTTGGCTGGGATAAGCGTGAATGGTAAAACTGACTTCTACGTCGTTGAAAACGAAATGTTAAGGGCAGTTAGGTACTGTAATGGGATTCTTGATCAGTTTGTGAGACCATACGCCGGTGCTATCGACCGGACTTTATTCTAATGGACAATAATGCCCGTCCCCACCGTGCTCAAGTCACTGATGCCTATCTGGTACGTGAGACAAACGTTCGTATGGACTGGTCTACTCAATCACCGGACTTAAATCCGATTGAACATGCGTGGGACATGCTACAGCGTGCTGTTTTAGCCCAACCTGTGCATCCGAGGACTTAACAAGAGCTCAAAGCTGCACTGGTTGCTGAATGGAGGCTGATTCCACAAAACCTGATACACACTCTGACGTCTTGCTGTAATTGATGCCCGTGGACGCCATACACGTTATTAGGCAATTTTGTCAAAACAAATTTGGAAATTTGTGAAAAATCAATTGTCCAAATCCCTCCGAGTTACGGCAAATTTTGTGGGTGCCTAGACGTTTGCTGTTGTCACGCTTGAATGCAGTGCCAGTTGACAAAATTAATCACTAGTCTTTGTGAAGGATATGTTTTCTATCATTATATATCAAATTTGGATTCAGCTGATTAATTTTACCAAAATTTATTTTGCATTAAAAAAGTGATCCCTATCAAACTTTGAGTAGTATATTAAGCTAGCTATGTTATTGATTAACACATGAAGTTGGTGTTAGTGGCAAACTTTGAAATGTGAATTCAGTTAAACAAAATTGGAATGAATTGATAAACATCATTATATATTGGATGATAGCTAATCTCTCTCTCTCTCTCTCTCTCTCTCTCTCTCTCTCTCTCTCTCTCTCTCTCTCTCTCTCTCTCTCTCACACACACCAACAAGTATAAACTTTGTTCTCTTGTTTTTCTGATTCACCACTTTTCTCTTTTTAATCTCCTTTTTTGGCGCAAAATAAGTGAAATAATCTATCTTGAAAGGGTCGTAAAACTAAGACAAAAAATCTTCTCTTTTGTCTTTTCTCAGTTGAAACATTTTCTGAATAAATTACTAAAAAATAACTCAACTCTTAAGTTTCAAAATGGACTCCTGCTATATATAAGGGGGAAGATTCCATTCAGTACAAAATGGGTTAGACCGGCCCCGATAGCTCAGTTGGTAGAGTGTCCACTCCAGGGAACGGGAGGTCACGGGTCCGATCCGGGGCCGCGACATACCAAAGTCATTAAGAATGGTACTAGCTGCTCCTCGCTTGGCACTTAGATTTAGGGGTAGAGCTAGGACTGGTCGACCCAGTGTCAGGATAATGTGACTGGGTATGGTATCATGTAATGTGTCTGGGACATGATACTTCAGTGAGGCAGCACTATAAGAGTGAGCATTGAGCTCCATGTCGCAACCAGACACCGTCGTGATATGACTGAAAAATTGTTGAAAGCGACGTTAAACCAGAATTAACACACAAACACACACACACACAAAATGGGTTAGACCACAAAACAACTGCGGTAAAATATTTGATGTCCAGAGCTACAGATAAGGCGCGTATCAGCGTAAATACGCATTAATTTTCATTAAAAACGCATTGAAAATCGATTTTTCGCGTACCGATACGCATTGAAAAAAAAACGGGTACGTCATGGTCCCGACGGGTGCAAAATAAGTTGGAGTGAACCGACTTTGTTTCGGTAAATTGAGCAACCCAACTTAATATCCGGTTCTACCAAAAGCCGCTGTATAATACGTTGTCTGATTGGTACTTTCATTTTCGTTAGGCCAATCGTGATTAGAATAACAGATCGGCAAGGGAAATCACCCTGTTGGTTTCCAATGCAAACAAATGGCGGAGAAAACGTCCAAGTCCGGTAGTTTTAGACCGAAAATGCCAGCAAATGTGGGCAACATATTGAACTTCCTAACAAGGAAGGAAGTAACAGACCCCTCTAAGATTGCAAGAACAATACTAGATGATGTGCTTAGCGGCTGTTTCCGAGAAATCGAGAAAAAATCCAAATATCAGGGGGGGGCAAAATGTTAGTGAAAAAACTGTAAAAACGTGGTTGTCTCACTACCCTTGGTTAATAATTGACCGTGATCTTGGGCCCGAAATCAGACTGAAATGCAGCATTTGTGTAGCAAAGAAAGTGAACAGTATTTGGGCAAATGAAGGACCATCAAATATTTAGAGAAATAGCATTGAAAGGCATGGTCAGTCAGCCGAACATTTGGATGCAGAACAAAATACTCTTTCCAAAAAATTGTGTAACATTTTACTCTTTCAGTAAATTTCTAGGACCTGAAATACCCTTTGAAAAGAAAATCAGGGAGTAAAATACTCTTTGGCCTAAAAATTATCTGTAGCTCTGATGTCTTTATTTCAGGTGAACATCAGTGAATTAGGTCTAGTCACACAGGGAGGAAAAGTTGTTTGGGGTAGGTTAACATTGTTCATCTAATCACTTGGGCACATGTTTCATTGCATACTGGGGCCAGTTGTTCAATACTAACAATTACTTACGGTCATTCTCGAAAGAATAAGAATGTGCACTGTACTGGTTCACCACTTGCATATAAGCCTGCCCAGGTAAAGTGTGGATAGGTAAACTGAACGGCTGAAAAAAAAAATGACCTAAGATAGTGTTGACTGGGATGTTAAAGCCCTATACAAACAAACTAACAACTAACAATTACTAGTTAACGGATCATTAAAATTTTGATCATTAAATATGGCATATACATTAATATTTTTGCTGAAAAAAATGTGAGTAGATTTTGCAGTGTAAAAGCCACTCAAAGCTGGAAAAATACCAGAGTGTTAGATATTGTACTTGGTAGAACAGTTAACTGTTTAACCACTAACAAGCTTGTTAAGCTAACAATGCTTTGAACAACTGGCCCCAGGTCATGTAGTGCATTTGTTAAGCTCTGTAACAAATATTTACATTTTCCATACATTTACAGTAATGGCCTAAAGTTAACTATTGGGGCGCATTGTTTTTCATACCTCAAATAATACTTTGACTCACATGGGAAAGTTTGGGTCTGTGAGATGGTGTAGCTTTCAGTTCTGGGGCACTCTGTAGGGCAAGGGTCTGTTGTGCTTGCAGCAGGTTTGGGATGGGGCAGTGGTTTTTAGGTATTTCTTTTCTAATGCCCCATCACATGGAAGAAGGCTTGAGATAGACAGGTGCTTCAGGAGACTGCCATTGACTGGCTATTGTCAGTTGTTGGTATGAGCAATCTTATTAAATACTGTTGAATTGTTTAGAGGGTCTCTGCCTGTTTTGGAACAGTGAAGGTAAGGTAATTAACTAGCCTGCCATGAACATAGCTGTGATTGGGACCCGCCCATCGGGGCTTGAAGAAATAGATGGGCTGCATGATGCTTCCATGCAGAGCTGAAACCGGCTGGTACTGGTAAACTGCTTAAGAGCAGTGCGAGTCGGACAGTCCATGCTTAAAAACCCTATTGGTTTCATTGGACGATAGGGCTTGAGATGTCATTTAATCTCAATTTCGGGTAACAGTCCCACAAAATTGGAAGCAAGGTCCAAAATGACCTTCACAGTGTTAACAGGGACATTTAACCTCAATTTAAACAAACAAACAGAACTTAGCTGTGATTAGGCTGTAAAACCACAGCACACACGCAAGGTCATATGATTGTTAAGTGTCTTCAAAATAAGGCATGGTCCTTTCAAGTATGAACAACTGGGACATTATGTCAACAGAGCTACCATAATGATCCCAAGTATTGGGACAGATAGGCCTTAGCAAATAGTGCAGACCCAGAACAGAAGGAACTGTCTGTTCATGGACTACATTGTTTGCAATTCCATCTGCATCTTTTGGACTCCGTGCTGGATTGTGAAACAAATTGGCTAAAATTTTAGGAGAATTACTGAAAGGTCTCAAGGTGTCTGAATTTTTAGGATTTTTATGGTATTCTGCTGTTAACCCTTGTCCTGCTGAATATTCATATATGCCACACCCACTACCGATTATCAACCAATCAGATTACTTGATGCAAATTATTGCAACAAATTCATAAACTGAATGACAAACAATGTAGATCCTGATCAGATGGCTTCTTCAGAAGCCATCTGATCTGGATCTTCATTGTTTGAAAGATAAGACATATCCGGGATCAGCAGGACAAGGGTTAGTAGGAAAACTGTGTGCATTTTTTTATTTTTTCAATTTTAGCCCTCAAACGAGACATTTCCATCAAATAATGTAAATAAAAGCAATAAAGTTAATTTTTAACAAAACTTTGGGTTCACATACTTTGCTCATGACCCAATGTTGTTCAGGCTGATCTGAGTCTTAACTTGAGACATTGGCCTTGCTCAAATGTACTGTAAGGTTAAATAAAACAGTAGCTTTTACATGGTTACTGTTTAGCAGAACATAGGCCTTGACAGTCTAAACATGCTGGAATAGCTCAAAATGTATGAAAAACAGTTCAGACAAATTGAAGAACTAGGGCTAGTTGTTCAGAACTAGCATCATCGTTAGTTTACATATCATTAAATGGCAAATAGGCTAATATTTTTGCTAAAAAAGTGAACAGCTTCCATTTTTTCAGCAAAACTACCACTATATATTACATAATAGAAAAGTTAACAATCTGACAAGTAATAGGCTTGTCAAGCTAACAATGCTTTGAACAGTTGGGCCCTGGGCCAAACTTGCAGGTTTTGACAGTTCTAACACAGTGTGGGTGTGACAATAGAAGCAAAAGAAACATTCTGTGTTTTATTCTGCAGCATAAAACTTGGGTGAAAATTACTTCAAATGCTGGTTGCCAGAATTATGCCATGTTACTTTAACTTATCATATATGTTTCCTTGACAAATAAAAATACCGTATTTACCTCAAGTATTCGGACACCATAACTCCTTACCATTACTTGTTCAAAAATTTGAACAACCACATTATGCATCTCATCTGGGTTTACAGTGCTCAGCCCTATATGTCAAATACATAAGGTAAATACAGTTAAGATAGCCAGCCATAATGGAATTTGGTTTTTAAAACCCACTGCCCCTTTTTGGACAGGATGTGAAAGGCAGGGTATGGCCTGCTTGTTTTACTGGCTAAGAGTGGTAAGACGATAGGTTAAATGAGTTACTACCAGCCCTGCTGGCTCGGTTGGGTATGCATCTGGCTGGAGATTCCTTTCATAGAGATGTTCAACTACTTGGTCTTGGTACCTCTTTTGATTAAGATTGGCAGGAAAAATATATATATATACACATGTATATATGAATAAGTAAAATGTATTGAAGTCCTTTGTGTTAACCTTTGTCCTGCTGAGCCCGTATATGACTTATCGTACAAAAAATGAAGATCCAGATCAGATGGCCTCTGATCACGATCTTCATTGTTTGTCATTCAGCTCATGAATTTGTTGTAATAATGTGCATCATGTAATCTGATTGGTTGTAGTGGGTGTGGCATATATAAATATTCAGCAGGTCAAGGGTTTAAGGTGTTGTTTAATCATCTGTTTTTCTTTTTTTTTCAGGAAAATATGCACAAGTTACTAACAATCCAGAAAATGATGGGTGTATAAATGCTGTTCTGCTGGTTTAGGACAACTACCTTGCAAGCACACATCATCAAAACAACGTTGAAACAATGGTTTTAATTTTGTTTCAACTTTGATTCATTGTTGAGTGCCTGCTGGGTTAAGTATACTTCTAGACAGATTGGACGGTGCTGACCAAATTGATTGCAAATACTGTGATTTTTCTTAATACTGGGACAAAAATTTTCGAGTGATCAGTTCAGGTCTAGATCAGACTGTTACTAAAGAAAAGTGGCAGACAAATTAGGTTTTAACCCATTTTCCATCCTGTTTGCAGCCTGACTCATTGCCAGCATAGTGCTTTATTATATTTATAGTAACTGGCTAAAACATACCAAAGTTTTACGGGCCTCCATGGCCTAGTGGATAAGAGCGCTGACTCTGAATCATTAGGTCTTGCACTGCTGTGGTTTGAGGCCCGCAGGGGTCACATGTTAGACACTTATGTTCTGCAACGGAAGGTCAGGTGTTTTTTCTCCGAGTACTTTGGTTTTCACCCACCTCTAATTAACGATTGGCTCGATATGAGTGAAATAATCTTGAAACCAAAACCCCGCAAAAAAAAAAAAAAAAAAACATACCAAAGTTTAGGACATTTATGATTATGAGTCACATCAAATTAATCCTTAAAACACCCGAAAAAACTTTTAACTATGTCATCTGTTTATATCTGCTGCTACATTGTCTTGCAATATTTTCCAACATATTTTTGCATACTGGCAAACATTCTGGACTGTGAACAGAGTGTGACTTGACTGCTAGCCTTCGAGAAGCAGTCTGATTTGGGTCCACACAGTTTGCAGCAATGGCTTTAAGAAACGGACAGACAACAAAGCAGATGTAAACTGTTGTGATTGGCAACTTAAGGGTTAAAGTGTGTTTTTTGGATACATATGCTGAGTGAAAACTCAAATTTGCATACATTCTTGGTCAGAGTAATGCATTCCCTGTCTGTAAAAAGAAGCATTGGGCAAACAGGGATCCATATAGCACACAATAAAGACGGATCTGAGTCATTGCTATGCATACATGTCTAAATATACATTTCATTGAATTGTCTCTGACATACAGTAAAATTCCTATATTAAGACCACCTTTGGGACTGTTCAAAAGTGGTCTTTAAGACCACTTTTGAACAGTCCCAAAGGTGGTCCCTGGCCAGAGGACAGTGTATGCAGAAAAGACAAAGAAATAACTGCAACCTACTAAATAAGCTTCTAAAAGCAAATTTAGTCTTAATTTTAGGTGGTCTTAATAGCGGAATTTTACTGTATAAGGAGCAGGTGCTAAATCTTTGAATTAAATGGGGGACATTGGGTATGTCAAGAAAAGTGTGATAAGGTAAACTGACCAGCTTGACATGACCTAAATAGTGTTGACTGGGCTGTGAAGCTTCAAACCAAACCAATGTTAGGAAAACAATAAATATGGTACTGATTGCAAAATATTTTCTAAAAATCACTGTTCCACATTACGCAAACACGCCTATACAAAAACTTTGCCACCTTTATTGCTGAAAAAAAGAAAATTTTATGCTGAAAAATTGTGATTTTTTTTTATTTCTGCTCAAAATATAGATTGTGGGCGCTCTTTAGAACCGCCTCATCGAGGCGGTTCTAACGAGTACCCACAATCTATATTTTAGAGCAGAAATAAGAAAAATAAGGTATACCCCCGGAAACCCTAGTTTTACTTTTTAGCTCACCGTCACGTAGTGACGAGGTGAGCTTTTGGGATCACTTTTTGTCCGTCGTCCGTCGTGCGTGCGTCCGTCCGTGCGTGCGTCCGTGCGTCCGTAAACAATTTCTTTAAACGACATCTCCTCCTAAACCACTGATCAGATTTTGACCAAACTTCACAGGAATGATCCTTAGGTGGTCCCCTTTCAAAGTTGTTCAAATGGTTTCGGTCCGTTGCACATCTAGGTCACAGGAGCCAAAAATAGATTTTTTTTCACCAAAAACTTAAAAAATCTTCTTCTCTGAAACCACAAGGCCCAGGACTTTGATATTTGGTATGAAGCTTCATCTAGTGGACCCCTACAAGGATTGTTCAAATTATAGTGCTGGGACAAAAAATGCCCCCACCACGGGGCCCTTTGGTTTTACATTGGCTTATATAGGGAAAACTTTAAAAATCTTCTTCTCTGAAACCACAAGGCCCAGGTCTTTGATATTTGGTATGAAGCTTCATCTAGTGGACCCCTACCAAGATTGTTCAAATTATAGTGCTGGGGCAAAAAATGCCCCCGCCCCGGGGCCCTTTGGTTTTACATAGGCTTATATAGGGAAAATCTTTAAAAATCTTCTTCTCTGAAACTACAAGGCCAAGGACTTAGATTTGGTATGAAGCTTCATCCAGTGGACCCCTACCAAGATTGTGCAAATTATAGTGCTGGGACAAAAAATGCCCCTGCCACGTGGCCCTTTGGTTTTACATTGGCTTATATAAGGAAAATCTTTAAAAATCTTCTTCTCTGAAACCACAAGGCCCAGGTCTTTGATATTTGGTATGAAGCTTCATCTAGTGTACCCCTACCAAGATTGTTCAAATTATAGTGCTGGGGCCAAAAATGCCCCCTCCCCGGGGCCCTTTGGTTTTACATAGGCTTCTATAGGGAAAATCTTTAAAAATCTTCTTCTCTGAAACCACAAGGCCCAGGTCTTTGATATTTGGTATGAAGCTTCATCTAGTGGACCCCTACCAAGATTGTTCAAATTATAGTGCTGGGGCCAAAAATGCCCCCGCCCCGGGGCCCTTTGGTTTTACATAGGCTTATAAAGGGAAAATCTTTAAAAATCTTCTTCTCTGAAACCACAAGGCCCAGGACTTTGATATTTGGTATGAAGCTTCATCTAGTGGACCCCTACCAAGATTGTTCAAATTATAGTGCTGGGACAAAAAATACCCCCGCAACGGGGCCCTTTGGTTTTACATTGGCTTATATAGGGAAAATATTTAAAAATCTTCTTCTCTGAAACCACAAGGCCCAGGTCTTTGATATTTGGTATGAAGCTTCATCTAGTGGACCCCTACCAAGATTGTTCAAATAATAGTGCTTGGGCCAAAAATGCCCCCGCCCCGGGGCCCTTTGGTTTTACATAGGCTTATATAGGGAAAATATTTAAAAATCTTCTTCTCTGAAACCACATGGCCCAGGACTTTGATATTTGGTATGAAGCTTCATCCAGTGGACCCCTACCAAGATTGTTCAAATTATGGTGCTGGGACAAAAAATGCCCCCGCCACGGGGCCCTTTGGTTTTACATAGGCCTTTATAGGGAAAATCTTTAAAAATCTTCTTCTCTGAAACCACAAGGCCCAGGTCTTTGATATTTAGTATGAAGCTTCATCTAGTGGACCCCTACCAAGATTGTTCAAATCATAGTGCTGGGACAAAAAATGCCCCCGCCCCGGGGCCCTTTGGTTTTACATTGGCTTATATAGGGAAAATCTTTAAAAATCTTCTTCTCTGAAACCACAAGGCCCAGGTCTTTGATACTATGTATGAAGCTTCATTTAGTGGACCCCTACCAAGATTGTTCAAATTATAGTGCTGGGGCCAAAAATGCCTCCGCCCTGGGGCCCTTTGGTTTTACATAGGCTTATAAAGGGAAAATCTTTAAAAATTTTCTTCTCTGAAACCACAAGGCCCAGGACTTTTATATTTGGTATGAAGCTTCATTTAGTGGACCCCTACCAAGATTGTTCAAATTATAGTGCTGGGACAAAAAATGCCCCCGCCACAGGGCCCTTTGGTTTTACATTGGCTTATATAGGGAAAATCTTTAAAAATCTTCTTCTCTGAAACCACAAGGCCCAGGTCTTTGATATTTGGTAAGAAGCTTCATCTAGTGGACCCCTACCAAGATTGTTCAAATTATAGTGCTGGGGCCAAAAATGCCCCCGCTGCGGGGCCCTTTGGTTTTACATAGGCTTAGATAGGGAAAATCTTTAAAAATCTTCTTCTCTGAAACCACAAGGCCCAGGACTTTGATATTTGGTATGAAGCTTCATCTAGTGGACCCCTACCAAGATTGTTCAAATTATAGTGCTGGGGCAAAAAATGCCCCGTCCCGGGGCCCTTTGGTTTTATATAGGCTTATATAGGCAAAATCTTTAAAAATCTTCTTCTCTGAAACCGCTAGGCCCAGGTCTTTGATATTTGATGTGTAGCTTCATCTAGTGGACCTTTGCCAAGATTGTTCAAATTATAGCCTTTGTTGATGTTCGGTGCACGTCATTTCGTGGTAAACCACTTGGTCGAATGCACTATTTGGTCGATTATAACGTTTGGTCGAAAAAAATATTGAAATTGGACAATTGGTCGAATTTTTTTTTAAGAAATGCGACACTTCGTCGAATTTATTTTTACCGATCGGCGATATCGGTGATTAAGAGCTTGCATATCTCGGGTCACGCTAAAAAACTACCGATCAGTCACCAATGGCTCTGTGTAACTGGGCCTTTAAAGGGGAGCAGGCCCATACAGAAACCACGGTTGATCAGCTGATCGGGGAAATGGCTCCATAAGGCATCGGACAAAAGGTAACTTTGCTTTGTATTTGAACAGTGGACACACAGTGGATTATCGACGTTGATGTAACGTTGCTTAAACACCATGTGCCTACTGGGTCAGAACTTCAACCAAATATTTTATAGTAAACCCTTTCGTTTTAGCTTCTTTCAGTTTTTCGACAAAAATTCGACGAAAATTCAACCAAATGTCAATTCGACGATTTTTTTTCGACGAAAATTCGACCAAATATTGATTCGACGAAATGTACTTTTCGATGGACAAGTACATTCGACCAAGTGGTTTTCGACGAAATGTCATGGAAGCATTGATGTTTGGTATGAAGCTTCACCTTTAAGACCTCCCTCAACAATATGCACATTAAAGCCCTGGGGCCAATAATGGCCCTCTCTGGGGCCCACTTGTTACACTATGGATCAGGTGAGCGATCCAGGGCCATCATGGCCCTCTTGTTTTAAAATGGGGTTCAAGGGGGTCAAAGTTATATAGGCGTGTTTACGTGATGAACTGCCTTCAGGTGAACATTAACTCATTGAAGGGTTTTTGTTCTGCTCATAAATAATAAAATGCGAACAGATGTTGGCATTTTATTATTTATGAGTGGAACATACATTATTCTCAGTTGATTTTGAGTATATGAGTTGATTAATGCTGTTCAGTAGGACATGAAAAAGTAATTTTGGGTCACTATAAACTGTTTATGTTCACCTGCCTGAAGGCAGTTGGAACAGAGTGATTTTTAAATTATACAGAAAAGATGATATTAAAATGTATTCTGTAAGTATATGTCTATCACATCATGTTCTGCAATGGAAGGTCAGGTGGTTCATTGCAGCGGAATCTTTCTGGTCTTCTCCACTTCTGATTAATGATTGGTTCAGTATAAGTGAAATAATCTTGAAAAGGGCCGTAAAGCCAAAACGAAAAAAAAAAAAAAATTACATATGTTTAGCTCTCAAATTGTTATATTTAGATTATTTAAGAGGAATGGATACACCTTCTGGGGAGGCAACTCCTGCAAAACTATTTTTGTCTCCCATGTCAATAGGGGTCAACTCTTAAAGGAAAGAATTTGCTTTTGAGGAGCAAATTCTTTCCTTTAAGAGTAGACCCCTTTTTCAGTTGGATAGTGCTTATAGATAAGCGAACAGGAAGTCCCAAAAGTTGTCTCCCTTTGAAAAATGGCAGAAATATCTTCCAGGTGTTCTCATTCCCCTTAAATTATGCTAATATGAACAGTGTTACAAAGTGCTTTGTGCAGCAAAGTTGAGATACTGAGATTTGTGGGGCTTCTGTTGTTGTTGATACACCATATAAACACTAACACATGGACAGACAATTATACCACTTTTCAGGGAGTAAATGTCACAAGCAAAATTGTCTTCGGACACAAGTGTAAAGTGAAGATTTAAACTGGCATGTTACAATGTAGTTTTGCTAGAATAGAGCTTTCATCAACCATCTGAATATGATTTGGTAATATTAATGGCTAGCCACAAGTTAAATAGATATGCAGAGCCCAGTTGTTCAAAGGGTCATTAGCTTAACAAGCTTTTCTGCTAGTCAAAATGTTAGTACAATATCTGAAATAATGGTATTTTTGTTGAAAAAAAAGAGCAGCTTAGCAAAAAAAAATTCAGCAAAAATATAGTTGTATTTGCCATATTAAATGATGAAAATGTTAACAATACCTCATATGTTCGCTTAAAAATTATTTTTTTAACTGGGCTGATCTGTCTTGGCTGCGTGCACATGCTACAAAACAAATTTTTACATGGCTCATATCAGAGAATGTTTGGTGAAAACCTTGTATTGGCACATTCTTCCAAGCACAGTGGTTTAAAACATCATTGGCTTAACAAACCTGCTAGTGTTGGAAACATCAAATGCTGTAGCAAGTAAAAATAGAGAGGCTGGTATTTTTGTATGAAAAAAAAAAATAGAGTAGCTTAAGCTACTCGCATTTTTTCAGCATAAAGAGCTGCCATGTTAAATGTTTTATTAACTAGCACCTTTGTTTGCTTTGTACAACTGAGCCTTGATGTTCAGATTCTTTCTGTCCATGGATTTAGGATTTATGATGGTTTGTAATGATTAGGACCCTACTAGGGTCTACTCAGTTACTGAATAAACAGCGTAACTGAAGGCGTTTTCTTTGTCTTTAATTTAATACAAGACATGTTCAACTTATAATGAAAAAAACTGAAATAGCTGTATAATTTTATTCCAATACATTTCATTGAAATAAATGTTCTGTTTGGGAACCATGCAATAGTAGACGAGTCTGCAATGTTTCGGCCAACTTGCAAGCATTTTGATGACATAGGATGGATCAAGCTTCTTCCACTCCTGCTTCAGATCTTTTTAGCTCACCAGAGCCGAAGGCTCCGGGGGAGCTTATAGGATAGGCAGTTGTCCGGCGTCGTCGTCGTTGTGGTCGTCTGACGTCAACACTTTCAAACATCTTCTTCTCTGAAGCCACTTGACCGATTCAGCCCAAATTTTATCTGTAGCATCCTTGGGCTGGGGGATTGAAAGTTTGTGTTTTTTATGAAATTCGGCTCATTGGTTTGGTTGCTATGGCAACTTAGAGTTTCCATAGATTTATAATGGGGAAAATTGAAAAATGGCATTTACTGCCAAGCCACTGCAGATATTTTGACAAAGCTTTCATAGAAATATTCCTTAGGCAATCTACTATCTGCCATATGATTTTAGGCCTACTGCTCATTTGTATTGGTTTCCATGGAAACCAAAATGAAAAAATAGAAAAAAAAATACTTAAAAAATCATCTCCTCAGAAACCTGTGCTCTATGAGGCTGAAAGTTTATGGAAATATTCACCATATTTGCCTTTACAGGTTTTGTGTTTATACCCCCGGCGTATGCCATGGGGGTATATAGTTTTTGTCTTTTCCGTCTGTTAAGCCCCCGCCCATAGGGGCTTGAAGAAATATATGGGCTGCATGATGCTTCCACGCAGAGCTCAATCGGCCCGCACACTAGTACTGGTAAACCGCTTAGAAGATCTAAGCCTGTCCAGGATCCACGGTGCGAGGCGGACCGTCCATGCTAATAAACCCTATTGGTTTCATTGGGCGACAGGGCTTGAGATGTCATTTCATCTCAATGTCGGGTAAAAGTCCCACAAAATTGGAAGCAACGTCTCCAAAATGACCTTTACAGTGTTGACGGGGACGTTAAACCTCAAATCATACATACATACTTTTCCGTCTGTCTGTCTGTCCGTAAACAATTATTTTGTGTCAAAGATATCTCAGGAACTGCTTCACATAGAAACTTGAAATTTTGCACACATGATCAGTATGACTACTTGTATTGTGGGAAAGAAAATAAGGGCCAAGGGGTCAGGCCTTTTAGAGTTATTTCCCTTTGTAGTTCGGCACTGGCCGGGGGTATACGTGCCCCACTGGGCACTTTTGTCTAGTTTTTATGAAATTTGGCTCTTTAGTTTGGTTGCTATGGCAACTTAGATTTTCCATAGACTTATAATGGGGAAAATTGAAAAATGGCATTAACTGCAAAGCCTTTGCAGATATTTTGACAAAACTTTCATAGAAATGTTCCTTTAGTAAACTTCTCTCAGCCATATGCTTTTATGTCAACCTGGGGGTCCAGTAGGTTGTGCGGGGGCCATGCCCCGCTCCCAGTACTTCATAAAATGACCTATATCTCAGAAACCTTACAGATCCCCACCCCTAAACCATATATATTCTTGTTCCTATTGATAAGACGCATTCAGTGACACCAACCTGGAGGTCCTCCGGGATGTGCCGAGGCCATGCCCCACCCCCTCCACTTCATAAAAGGCCCAATATCTCGGAAACCATTCAGATCCCCACCCCTGAACCCTATATACTCTTGTTCCTTATGATAAGACGCATTCAGTGACATCAAACTGGGGGTCCCCCGGGATGCGCCGGGGCCATGTCCCGCCCCTCCATTTCATAAAAGGCCCAATATCTCGGAAGCCTTACAGATCCCCACCCCTAAACCGTATATATTCTTGCTCCTTATGATAAGACGCATTCATTGACCCCAAATTGGGGGTCTTACGGGGTGCGCCAGAGCCATGCCCCACCCCTTCACTTCACAAAAGGCTATATATCTCAGAAACTGTTCAGATCCCCACCCCTAAACCATATATGTTCTTGTTCATTATGATGAGACACATTCAGTGACACCAACCTGGGGGTCCCCAGGGATGTGCTGGGGCCATGCCCCACCCCCTCCATTTCATAATATTACAATATCTCGGAAACCTTACAGATCCCCACCCCTAAACCATATATATTCTTGTTCCTTATGATAAGACACTTTCATTGACACCAACCTGGGGGTCTCCCTGGGCCTTGCCCCACCCCTGCACTTCACAAAAGGCCTTATATCTCAGAAACTGTTCAGAGCCCCACCCCTAAACCATATATATTCATCTTCCTTATGATAAGGCACATTCATTGACACCAGCTTGTGAGTCCCCGGGGCATGCCCGGGCCTTGCTCCACTGCTTGACTTCATTAAAAGCCACATATCTCAGAAATAGTTCAGATCCCCACCCCTAAACCATATATATTCTTGTTCCTTATGATAAGACTCATTCAGTCACACCAACTTGGGGGTCTCTTTGTGCTGAGGCAATGTGCCCCGCCCTTCCACTTCATAAAAGGCCATATATTTCAGAAACCATTCAAATCCCCACCCCATATTCATATATGTTCTTGTTCCTTATTATTAGCACACCTACTGTAGGGGTGTCCGCAGGGGCCAGTCCTCTCCTTTATCACTTCATGAAAGGATATCTTGGAAACCGTTCAGATTCCCACCCCTAAACCATATATATACTTGGTCCTTATGATGAGACACATTTAGGGACAACAATCTTGGGCTTTCCTGGGAACGACAGGGCATGCTCCAACCCCTCCACTTTTATCTCCAGCCATGCAGATCCCCACTGCTAAACCATATATATTCTTGTTCTTTGTGATAAGACACATTTAGTGATACCAACCAGGGCTCCATTGGGTCCATGCCCCACCCCCTCTACTTCATAAAAGGCCTAATGTTTCATATACTGAGTCCACATTGATGCTCATTTGGATATGGGGGTTCATTTGGCAGATTAAAATGATATCATGTTAAAATACATGGCTGCAATTTGGCAGTGCCCACCTGAGCTCTGGTGAGCATAGTGGCCCATGGGCCTCTTGTTTAAGGCCTCTCACTGTGTAGATTTTGCACTTCTGTATACGTCTCTTTAAATACTCCAAATCCCGAAGTCCATTGGAGCAGCATCAGGGGACTTGGGCATCCACCCCTGTGGGGTTATATACATGTATTTGATTTGTCTGGAATTCAAGTAGTTAAGGCTATGTTAAGCCATGTGGCTGGATGCACTGTCCTGATGGAAGACCATATGCTTTGCACTGTCCGCTGGAAACAACCTAGGCACATCTTTGTCAATAAACAGTTTCAGAATGTTTTTCACATAGTATTGCGAGTTAACTTCTACATGTTTGTCAATATTTTCCATTATAGCAAACCCACGCCATGCGAACGAGTCACGTTTAACAAACTTCAGTTTTTCGAAGTCCTCCCGACCCTTATGAACATAACAAACTTTTCGTCTACCATAACTTCCACCAAGGTAAAACATTGCCTCATCACTGGTAACAACATTTTTCCACTGATCGTTTTTTAACTTCCAGTACATCCGCCATGATCTCTGGCGTCTCTTTTTAATCTGACGCTCATTTAGTTTATATTCTTTACACTTTTTTAGCTCCCCTGAGCCGAATTTTCGGCTCAGGGGAGCTAATAGGATGGTAGGCCTCCATGGTTCGTCGGTCGTCCACCATTTTCAAATGTCGTCTTCTCTGAAACTTCTTCTCTGAAAAGGTGGAACAATGCATTTTTTGAAAAATATTGGGGTCTGTGACATGAGAATAGATACAAAATGAATGCTGAAAGGTCAAGGTCATTTGATGACCTTGGCACGTCACTTGGATTGCAGGTCCATAGACATTTCAAAATACATCTTTTCTGAAACCACTGGGCCAATTTCGTTTGAACTTTATATAATGGACATGGAGTTATGCCAATTTCGTTGAATGGTCCAGGTAATGTGATCAAGATGGCCACCATGCCCTATTATGGTAAAAACCTTAAAACATCTTCATCTCCAGAATCACTTGTCTGATTGTCTTGAAACTTGGTATGTATCATCAGGTGACTGAGTACTATCAAATTTGCACAGGGCTCAGGGGAGCGACCAGGACCTCAGGGTTCTCTTGTCTAAGGTTCGCATCAAAAACTTTTGATATAATTCTGTTTACAGTTCCAAGAGATATTCCTAATTCATTTGCCATTTGCCTCTGAGTGGGGGGATTGACTCGGCCAATCATATTGCTGATTTTTTTATGACATCATTTGTCGTAACTGTGGGGCATTTTAAAAACTTCAGTTTTCGCCACTTTCCGCAGAGGTTTAAAAAATGTAGACGCTGCATTCCTTTCTGATATTTAACCCAATGAATAGTGGAAATAGAAACATCATGTCCCATACCTTTCAGTCTTTCCGGATTTCCCTCTAGCGTTTATTAGTCAACAGCCCCAGAATGACCCTCTCCACTGTATCACTGATTTTACCTACTGTCCGGGTATACTTCGTAAGTTTATAAGGCTGCACATTTTTTTCATTATAAGTTGAACATGTCTCGTAGTACACAGCAGTCCCATAAGAAGGCTGTGGTTGTGTCCTAAACAATGAGGCAGTCAGAGAGAATAAAAAATTGTCATTGGCACCAACACATGACAAAACTTACATTAACCCTTATCCTGTTGTTCATGCAAATAACCCTTATCCTGTTGTTCATGCAAACAGTAGATCCAGATCAGATGGCTTCTGACCATCTGATCAGGATCTACACTGTCATTCAGTTTGTGAATTAGATCAAAAACATAATCATGCAGTCTGATTGGCTGATAGTCAGAAATGGGTGTGGCTAATTGAGATATTGAGCAGGATAAGGGTTAAGACTGATGTGACCAACAAAGACTCTGGTCAGCCTGCACATCTATCCAGTATGTCAAGATTGTTCGCTAATCTCTGTCTCTGATAGCCAATAGGGTTTAGAAGGCTTATGTCATCCTTAAAGTCTGATCAGACTGTGCGGATGCACAGGTCCGCACAGTCTGATCAGTATTTGCTGGTCACACAAATTTTATTTATAGTTGGGGCTATCCTGACTTTCTGGCGATTCTTTAATCGTCCCCCGCCAATTGGGGCTTGAAGAAATAGATGGGCTGCATGATGCTTCCATGCAGAGCTGAAACAGACCGCACACAAGTACTGGTAAACCGCTTTGAGATTCTAAGCCTGCCCAGGTAAAGCGGTGCGAGTTGGACCATCCATGCTTATAAACCCTATTGATTTCATTAGGCGACAGGGCTTGAGATGTCATTTCATATCAATGTCAGGTTTTGTTTGTTTGTTTGTATTGGGGTTTAACGGCCCAGTCAACACTATTTTAGGTCATGTTTGAGCCGGTCAGTTTACCTATCCACACTTTTCCTGGGCAGGCTTATACGTAAGAGGTTAACCAGTACAGTGCACATTCTTTCGCCAGAAACTGACAACTGCCCATCTTGAATCGGCGGAAGGGAATGACTGCAGAAAAGATTTCATGATCAATCTCCACGAAAGAATGTTGCCGACCCCAGCAGGAATCGAACCCGCATCCTCCTGATCACCAGTCAGATGCGCATCGAACTGAGCTCCCGAGGCCGGCTTAATCAATGTCAGGTAAAAGTCCCACAAAATTGGAAGCAACATCCCCAAAATGACCTGTATAGTGTTGACAGGGGCTTTAAACCTCAAATCAAACAAAACTGGTGAGTCTTTAAACCAGTCATATCTCCATATGGCCTCAGTTGTAATTCTATGAAACTGAGGATTTTACGATGACAGTACTTATATGTTACTTTATAATATAAGAGGTTCTGCCAAGAAACAGAAGTCAATTTAAGTATTTTGAATTTTATTTTCACATGCTTACAAATATCACAGAAAAAAAGAAATAGGAAGCAAGACTCGATGATCATACTAATTTTTCCCATTTTGGGCTAGACTTCGTATGTGATCTGTGGCCAAACAAATCCTGCAGCCAATGAAGACTTGGATCAACCTGCAAATTTTTGCTGACTGTTCAATTTTCACAGGTTGAAAGAGCCTTCTTTACCTCCTGTCAGAATCGAAGCCATGACTGAATTTACAGGCCGATCTGTGTCTGCTGTTCATAAATCTTATCTCAAACAAAACCTGCAGTTTTTGTCAGGCCCTAGCTAAATTATAAACTTTCTTATCAAACTATTAAGCTATAACCATGTTTACTATAGTAAAGTAGTAACACCCAGTCATGGAACCATATAAACATATCAATATAGCCATCAAACATCTGACAACACCATTTTTGCTTGAAACGGGCTTGTACACCTGATACGGGCTCACATCAGGACTCGTTTCACTTTATATGGGCTCACCTGGGCATGTCACCTGATATAGGATCATGAGGACTCGTTAGAGACACTGTTTTTTGCCATTTTAACTATATGGGATATTTTCAGCTTGCAAGGGCATGAAACTCCAAAACATAGTCAGATTCTGTTGAAACTGATTAACTGATTGTGTTGGGGATTAATGACCCACAACACTTGTGGGTCAGTTTGTGTCATTTCTCAGAGAAAAAGTGAAAGAGGGTCAGTATGTGTCATTTCTCAGAGAAAAGGTGAAAAGAGACAGAAGAGTTAGTAGAGATGAAAGACAGGGAAGAAAAAGGAAAATGTAAGAAAGTGAATAAACAGAAGAAATAACAACATCCACTAGTCCAATTGAGACAGTAAATTGAACCGTCCTGATAGCCTGCAAGAAAGAAGACTTCAGAATAAAAATGGCTGAAAAAAGTTGTTTTCCCCAATATAAATGAATGGGAATTTCTTTAGTGCTCTAGGGCTTATTACTGGAACTTGATGTCAATTTGTTCAAAATTTGAAACTATGTTTGTCCTGGTTACCAGCGACTATGAAGATCCAATTAACAAGATGGCCCTGAGTCGCTCACCTTGTACTAGAAAATCATGAGCGATGTTTAGGAAAAAAAAAGAAGAAACTCTGAAGAAAGGCAAGACATGTTTGTTTACCTGATTGATATAAATATCTTCATAGATCCAGGGTTGCAAATTTAGTTTTACATCAGCTGAACCCCAGGTGGGGCCAAAAATGCCCCAAGGCTATAATTTGAAGCTTCATACTAAATATCGAAGACCTGGGCCTTGTGGTTTCAGGCAAGAAGGTTTCCCTATTAAAGTCTTTGTAAAACAGGTGAAACCCGGGACTGGACCATTTTTTGCCCCAGGGCTATAATTTGAACAATCTTGGTAGAGGTACACTAGAGGACGCATCATACTGTTTCCCTATTGAAGTCTATGAAAACATGTGGACTCGGAGGTGGGACCATTTTTTGGCTCCAAGGTTTAGTTCTAGCAAGTACAATATTGAATATTCGGATATTTTTGCTGCTTATTTTTTTTAGCAAAAAATAGTATATTTGCTATATTTAATGATATATGGTTTAACACTATGTTAACTGATGACCAGCCCCTGGAGAAAAAACACCTAAACTTGCCTCTACTTCCTGTGAACAGTATAGAATGCCCTAGTTTTCTGTATCACAAGAAGTTTCTCGTCACAACCAATTATCTCACCATAACAACAAAGCCTTTCATCAAATGAGATCAATGCTAACTCTTTAAAGCACCAATCACAAATTTAAGCAGATGACATTTTTCATTTATTTTTTATTCATTTTTCAGAGAAAAACAGGCCAGACATTACGTATTTTGTTTTTGAGTTTAATGGCCCATCAACAGCACTGTCAGTTAAACTTGCCACACTTTTGGAGTTTAACAGACCATCTGTTAGTCATGTATAGTGGGTGAGTTGACCTCACTTTTGCAATTTAACAGCCCAGTCAACACTATTCATGTCATGTTGAGTTGGTCTTTGCCTGGGCAGGCTTAGTCTTTCTTTTAAGGGGAATGGGAACACCAAGCACATTTTTCTGCCATTTTTCAAAGGTAGGCAATTTTCGGGACTTCCTGTTCATTTTTCTATAGGCTCAGTCCCACTGAAAAAGGGGGACACTCTTAAAGGAAAGAATTTGCTCCTCGCGAGCAAATTCTTTCCTTTAGAGTTGACCCCAATTGACATGGAAGACAAAAACACTTGCAGGAGTTGGCTCCCCTGAAGGTGTACCGATTCCCCTTAAGTGGTTAACTAGTACAGTGCATATTCTTCCACTTTTAACTTACAACATCAGCCCTTCTCTAATCAGCACATGGGATAGAATCTGAAAATCTTTCCAAGACCACAGACTTTCCAATCTTAATGAAAATGTGCTGGACCCAAATGGAATCAAACGTAGGACTGCCTTAACATCAGACATGCATCCGATTGAGAAACCAATATTTTCAAATGAACCATCAAGCCTGATTTTCTCCAAAAATTGAAAAACCACTAAGAATGTCATCTACTTTAAATTTTGCTTGGTAAGCTTTACATCACAGCAAGTTGTCCAACTTAAGGTGAATGGATTCTCTTGGAAGAATTTCTACCAATCATAACCCTCATCATGCTGAACCCCCAATACATATATAATTATATCCTTTTTTTGAAAACAGTATAGATCCAGATCAGCTGGCTTCTGAGAAACCAGCTGATCTGGATCTATACTGTTTTCCATTCTGCTTCTGAATCCATGGTAACTAGTGAATTCATGAAACACAAATGGCTGAAAATTTGGGGGAAGTGTAGAATATTGAAATATTTCGCATGGTGAGGGTTGAAAGGGAGACGATTTTTTTAACATCCTTTTTGAGTACCATCTGAAAAGAGGTCTATTCTTATAGCCTCAGACAAGGAGGAAAAACATGATATAATTTTACTTAATGCTAGTCAAAAATCTATGTAGTAGATATTTGTTAGAATAGCCTCAACCTAATATAGGTTTCTGAAGAGACATAACATCACGAAAACACGCCTATATAATTTTTACCCTCTCAAACCCCTTTTTCATATAGTAAAACTGGGGTTTACATGCATATACATTATTTTTCTTATTTCTGCTCAAAAACATATATTGTGGCAAGGCAACGAGGTGGTTCTAAACCAGCACCTACAATCTACGTTCAGAGCAGAAATAGGAAAAATATTGGAATTTTTATCAGAAAACTTTCATTTTTTTTGTTGGCATAAATTTCAATATATTTGAACAGCCGTGTTATCTTAATGATAAAACTTATCCCAAACTTATCCTTGTTTCCCACTGTTATCAGCAACAATGGGTCAAAATGTAAAGTAGTTGTCCCTTAGAAGCAAACTCTTTCTTTTAGAGTAAACTCCCCTTGACAAGCTTTGACAAGTACTTCCTGAAAGCAAACCTTTTCACCTCATACATACAAATACAGATGAAAACAGAAGCAACAACATTTAAAATACCTGGGCCCAGTTGTTCAAAACTGAAAGATGTTATTAGTTAACCTATTTTGTACCAGAAACCCCAAAACGGGTACCTTGACAAACAGTGCAGGCCCAGATGAGATGCCGCAGAATGCAGCGTCTCATCAGGGCCTACACTATTTGCAGAAAGTTCAGCCATTTCCCAAATCAATTTTGAAGATTCCACAACCTGGCACCCCTAAATTTAAAAATGGACTCTTGCTTTATATAAGGTGGAAGATTCCATTTGGTACAAAAAGGGTTAACATATTAAAACTTTCATCATTTAATAAGGCAAATATGTTACTATTTTTGCTGAAAAAAAGATGTGAGTAGCTTGTGCAAGTGCAAAAAGTAATTTTTTTTCAGCAAAAATACCACTGCATAACATTTTGTACTTGCTAGGTACTTACCATTGGTCTTTTCGCTGAAAAAAATGTGAGTAGATTACACAAAAGCTATTCACACTTTTTCAACAAAAATATAAGATTACTTGTCATATTAAATGACCAAAGCTTTTACGATTTGTTAACTAATGATGTTAGTTTTGAACAACTAGCCCCTGTGCCAAAATGTTCAAAGCTAACAAAAAAGTATGTTAAAACTGTTAAAACTATTTAGTATAGTTTTGCTGTCTAAATAAAATGGGAATAGTTCTTGCACTGCTTTTTTCCCAGCAAAAGCACCAATGTATTGGATATTGTCCTTTCTAAAATAGTTTATATTTTGATCACTAAAAGGTTCATTAATCTACCAAGGGGAGTTTGTTTGTTTGTTTGATTTGAGGTTTAACGTCCCTGTCAACACTGTATAGGTCATTTTGGAGACGCCCAACACTGAGATGAAATGACATCTCAAGCCTGCCACCCAATGAAACCAACAGGATTTATATGCATGGACGGTCCGACTGGCACCACTTTTCCTGGGCAAGCTTAAAACTTCTAAGCGGTTTACCAGTACCCATGGGCAGTCGGTTTCAGCTCTGCATGGAAGCATCATGCAGCCCAAATTATTTCTTCAAGCCCTGATGGGCATTGGTGGCTAACAAGGGGAATAATTGGTCCCAAACCAGTATAAACTATTAAACCTGTTTCAGGTGCACAAAAAACAAGGTAATACAGTAAAATTCCTGTATTAAGACCACCTTTCAGACTGTTCAAAAGTGGCCTTAAGTTACTTTTGAAGTCCAAAACACTAAGAAAGAAAAAAACTAACTTTTAAACATGTTTTAAAAGAAGAATTACCCATACAAAAAAGAAAAATAGGCCGCCTATGGGTTGCCCATAAGCAGCCTACTGTTTTACTTAAAATCTGTAGGCAGCTCCAGTAGGAAAGAGCTGCCTATTTCTTGCCCTTCTTGCTGCCTATAGGCAGCCTATAGACAGAGTAGGCAAGAGTAGGCAGCTCAAAATTAATTTCTTTTTAACAGTAGGCAGAGTAGGCCACTCCATAATACTTTACTTTCTGCAGTAGGCAGAGTAGGCAGCTCCAACTTAATTTATTTTTCATTGTAGGCAACAGTAGGCGACTCCATTTTGACCTAAATCCTTTGTCTGGTGAAATTAGCGGGAAAATATAGCAGCCATTTTGATTTCTAAGTCTTTGTTGTGATAAAAGCTTTGAAGTGTGCATTTGGGATGTTTTAGATGTAACCAAAATTATTTCAATGAATGTAAGTAGACTACTTGTTTGTTAATTAGTGAAGAAAACTACAATGCTTGCTGGTATATGGAAAAGGGTTTAATTCACTTAATTTAATTCAATGTTTTTTTTTCTGTAACATACATGTACCGTAAAAATTCGGCTATAAGACAAGGATTTTTCCCTCCAAAATGAGCCCAAAAAATTGACCCCGTCTTATAGCCGAGGTCATGGACTGCATGCTATTTTCCGGCAATGTTCGCCGAAGACCAGACATACGGAAAAAGCCGATCGGTGATTTTTGAATTTATATAAATCGCCGCCCACAAACCACCGCTACGATTTTTCTGCACGCGATCGGTAAATGACGTCGGCATTACCCCCACACGTGTTTAATGTCATTGCATGTATCTCTTTCATTAAAAAAAAAACAATGTTTGGAACCGGTAAAAAATATTTTCCCGATAGCTAAGCGGATGTGAATAGAGGTGGATAGAAAATCAGTGCTTTGCACAGCTCCCGAATTATCCCCAGACGCTCCGTGTCAATAACCAACAACAGCGTTCGACATTTCCCGCCAACGTCTGCCATTTGGCGCCAAAACATAACCATTCATGAGATCGTAGAATAGTCCGATTTTATAAAGAAAAAACATTTACCGTTAGATGTAGCTAATAGTCTCAGGAGCAGTTATATCATTTACACAAATTCTGGATTAAATTTTATGACTGGAGGATAAACGCAAATTAGAGACATAACTTGACCATATTTTCACACCTTATCGACACGCAACGCAGGGTGGCAATTATACGACAGGGATTAACAATAGTGTCATACTTGAACCGTAATAAATACACAGATGGTTTGTCTCTGAATTGACAGCGATTTACTTACTGGTCTAGTTTTACCGTATTTAAGAACTAACTAGAGAAAGTGACCAGTGGGTCACGTATACCCCCGGCCAGCGTCACCCTCTGATATATCTTTCGAGCTTGTATGTGATATGAATGAAGTCAAGAAGCTATAAGAATCTATAAATGTGCTTGTAAAAGCTAAACCAAACATAAAATTTCTAAATCGACCAAGGGAGTGAGGGCATCAAATAGAACATACAGGCATCTATAAACTTTGACATAAAACTTTAACCAAATGCAAAAATTTCCAAGTCCGTGACCTTGAGGTCAAGGTCACCATGGGAGGGCGAAGGGACATGCATCATGAAATCATTTATCAAAAATGAAGAGAATCTAACATGTGGTTACAGGGATATCAGCCATGAAAAAGGTTTAACACAAAACTTTGACGTAAAAGTAGATGAACAGACAGACAGACAGCCCTACCAGGGGCTTGACCCAGAGGCTTAGATATTCCATATGAAAGGTAATGCTATAGAGATATCCTTTACCAAACATGAAGAGAATCTAACATGAGGTTACAGAGATATCAGCAATGAAAAAGGTTTAACACAAAACTTTGACGTAAAATTAGATGAACAGACAGACAGCCCACCCAGGGGCTTGACCCAGGGGCTTAGATATTCCATATGAAAGGTAATGCTATAGAGATATCCTGTAACAAACATGAAGAGAATCTAATATGTGGTTACAGAGATATCAGCAATGAAAAAGGTTTAACACAAAACTTTGACGTAAAAGTAGATGAACAGACGGACAGACAGACAACCCACCCAGGGGCTTGACCAAGGTGCTTAGATATTCCATATGAAAGGTAATGCTATAGAGATATCCTGTACCAAATATGAAGAGAATCCAACCTGTGGTTACAGAGATATGAGCAATCAAAAAGGTTTAACGCAAAACTTTGACGTAAAGGTTGACGAACGACCAAACGAACGAACAAACGAACGAACCAACGAACAGACGAACGGACGGAAAGACGAAAACTATATACCCCCTGACATACTTCTTATGCCGGGGGTATAAAAAAGACTAGCTGTTGTAGACGATTTTTTTTATATTTTGCACTTGTCCCGACCGAGCGTCATAAGGTCAAAGTGCACCTGCCCGGCGTGATTTCGGTCTTGTCCCTGACGGCCGGGAAATGGATGTCAGCCCCTGTCGTCTATTAAATAAATGTCTGTGTAGCCTAAGCCAGCAAAGCATGTACCGGGCCGACAGTGATACGACGTATCGGCCCGACGTTTACCGCTATTTTGTGCTAGCTGGGGCGTTGGTTCTGAAACTGAATAGCTAGGTGTTGTGTTCCCCGATAAAAAAAAACGTTCAGTTACGTGTAAAAAAGCTGCAACAAATATTTCTAAATTTTGTGGATGGAAATGAATTTTCCCCCTTTCCCAACGCTTAATAGACGTACCTATTCAGATTCAATAAGAATTAACTCTCTTTGTAACTCTTACAAACGAAGACACAGAATGTCAACAGACATAAACAAGCGGCCAAACAAGCCATGTTAGGGGTAAGTAGATGGGTTTTCTGACGAAAAATGGCCGATTTCTCACATATAAATGGCATCTGGCGGTAGCAGATAGGCCCCGACACATATGGCAAAAATTTGACCCGTCTTATAAAAGAGTATAAGCAAAATCCCACCTTAGAAAAACTGAAAAGGGGGTCCCGTCTTATAGCCGAATCACCTTATAGCCGAATTTTTACGGTATATATTAAAGCAAGTTGATGCCATACATTTATATGTAAATCTGGTGTACTACTGGCTACACATTAAGATATATAGATCTGCTTGCCTTATACATGTAGAAGCCTCCATGGTGTAGTGGTTATGCTACTCCTCTTATAAACCTGGGGTCACAAGATCAATCCCGAGCTTCTTCAGACTTTCTGATGAGTCTGTAAACAGAGGTCCCATCTCTGTACAACCTTAGCTGTTGATGAGACGTAAAACTCAAACACTCACTCGCCTTATACATGTATTATAGAGATTTTCAAATGATGATGTTATGCTTATTGCTTGACTCATCAACCTGAGACCCCATTATAAGCCCTTTCAGCTTGACTCATCAACCTGAGACCCCATTATAAGCCCTCTCAACACAAAGATTATGTCAAATGTGGTTATTTAACCTAGCCACACTGTTCTTGGGCAAGCTTAATCAGTACTAATTTAAGTGCTTATATTTTCGCCAGTATACTGAAAACTACCCTTCTTGAATAAGCAGTAGGTGGAGAATGACCATAGAAAATATTTCAAGATCAATATGCACTTAAAAAGTCTATAGTTGCCTGGCCAAGCCTTGGACTTGCAACCTCTGGCTTCACAGATGCATTTCCATCTGCCCTATCCTTCCCAGCCTGGCCTGGTCAAGCTAGGAAAGTGAGTAGGCAATGAAAAGGCAGTAGGTGGCTCAATAGGCAGAGTAGGCAACTTAGTAGGCAGCTCAGTAGGCAGCAGTAGGCAGCTCAGTAGGCAGAGTAGGCAACTCAGTAGGCAGCAGTAGGCAGCTCAGTAGGCAGCAGTAGGCAGCTCAGTAGGCACCCCCTCCCTTTTTGGTCATTGTCTATGAGCTGCCTACTCCATATAAGGAGTAGGCCACTCAAAATTTGCATGGCATATTTCCCATTGGCAGCCTATAGGCAGCCGACTGTGTTTCCCATGGGCTGCCTAGGCAGCTTCAGTGGGCAGCTCCCAGTTTGTTTGTTTTTGTTTTTTGTTTTTGTATGGGTAGGCTTAATTTGAGATGGTCTTAATAGCGGAATTCCACTGTATTTCAAAGCTTGTACTTTCAAAGCAATCAATTTGAACCAAAAAGCACAGTATTTATAAACAAGTGAGAAAAGGGGTGCAATCAGCAAAGTTTCTGGCAAAACTGTGCTTATCATGAACAGGCTGGCCTGAGCCTTTACTGGTAGCTTATATGTAACGAACCCTTTTCTCAGGAACTGGCTCTGTAAAACTTCAGAGAAATCGACTGGAATGGCAAATGATGCAAACTCTTCAATATTATATTCTCCAACTTAAAAGACACTAAAAGTATAAAACTTGTGACTATCCGACCACCAGTAAGAAGGAGCAGTCTGATCTGGGTTGTCACTATCTGCTTAGGCCAGTCTGTTCCCAATAATTGGGACAAATAAAGTAGTCCCTACTTATTCCATTTACAACAACTACCAACATTTATACGAAAGGAAATTTGCTTGATTTGAGGTTTAACGTCCCGGTCAACACTGAAAAGGTCATTTTGGAGACGTTGCTTCCAATTTTGTGGGACTTTTACCCGACATTAAGATGAAATGACTTCTCAAGCCCTGCCACACAATGAAACCAAATGGGTTTATAAGCATGAACGGTTGCTTTGCCTGGGTAAGCTTAGATCCTCTAAGCGGTTTACCAGTACTCGTATGAGAGTCGGTTTTAGCTCTGCGTGGAAGCATCATGCAGCCCATCTATTTCTTCAAGCCCCGATGGGCGGGGGCCAGGTATACGAAAGGAAAAGGAACTATTTGAGCCATGCTCAATAAAACCTACAATAAGACCTTGCACAACAGGCAGACTCAGATCAGCCTGCAGAATGATCTCACACGTCCTATTGTGGATACATTTTGTTGTGTGCTGACTCATTTAACAAAAACAAAAATTTCTTTAATTTAATATTAACAACTCTAACATTGTGTTTAAAAGATTTCAGGGGAATTGATTCACTTTCAGAGTTAACCATTCATTAACAAAATGTTCGTCCACTCTGAGACAAAAACTGTCACTTTTCGTTTACAGTAGACACCATCCATGTTAGTAGGTGTCCATTCTTAAAGAAAAGAATTTGCTCCTGAGGAGCAAATTCTTTCCTTTAAGAGAAGACACCATCCAGATCCATCAGTTATCTCCCTTGTTTAAATATCAATCCCCCATAAAGATAAGAAAAAAATATACATGTATAAAAAGATTTTAAAGGCAATAACAATACGTCTCACTAATATCTGAGCCACAAGAGGCAAAACATGTCTACAGATATGTGCACAAAATAAAGACCAAAATATGACCACTATCAACTTGGTCAGGACACCGCCCAGTGCCCACCCTAAGATTTGTGCCAAAAGGCTACATGTAAGCTTTACACTACCAAGTAGGAACTCTAATCAAACTGCATAGACACACACTGATCTGAATGAACATGTAATGTACATTACTTAAAATACATGTTTTCACCTAATACTGTCCCTGTTTGCCTTAAAAATGGCATATTCATTTTT
The DNA here is from genome assembly GCA_963580285.1 of Lucinisca nassula. NCBI lineage: Eukaryota > Metazoa > Mollusca > Bivalvia > Lucinida > Lucinidae > Lucinisca > Lucinisca nassula. The sequence goes on along the minus strand of OY757018.1, from coordinate 146,980,319 downwards.
TTCTTTGGTTTAAACAATGGCCTTGATCAGATGCCACATTTTGCAGCATCTGATCAGGGCCTTCACTGTTTGCCAATATCTCGTTTTGGGTTTCCCATCTGAATGCTTTATTGGAGCGCTGTGGTGCAGTGGTAAAGCATCGGATTTGAGATCGAGTGGCACCCGGTTCGATCCTCGCAAGCGCCAAGTGTTGTTTCCTTGAGCAAGAGACTTTATCCACATTGCTTAGTACTGGTTCCTACCCAGGAAAAGAGGGCCACATGGAAGATTAGTACTAGTACTAAATGTGTTACTCTCTATAAATAAGGTCGATTATTATTATTATTATTAATAGGGTTAATAATGAAAAATAAACCCTTAAAACTCCAAGTGAAATTTTAGAGCAGAGATAATATTTATCAGTTTTCAGAGAAACTAAGGTTTGACATTTCATGTGAATTGTCTGCCTTGCACAAAAATTTTCAATTTCAGCTGAAATTCACACTAAGACAATCATATTTTCTTAACAGCTATACATGTATTGCACATGGTCATTTAGATTACGAAAACACGCCTATACAAATACATTGTAAATTTTACCCCCGAAAAAACTACAATTTTAAGATGAACAAGAGGCTCAATGAGCCTAAACCGCTCACCTGAGGAACTTAAGTTTTAACAATTCACAGACTTGACTACTAAATCTGCTAATAGAATCCAGCCCATTGACCCTTACAGGATATAAGTCATCATTATTGCATTGCATTCCAAGTTTGAGACTTCTAGCTTCTATAGTTCCTGAGAAATCTTTGACGAAAATTTAACATTGGTCAAAATGGAGAGAAAGAAGAATGAAAGAACAGATGAACAAATAAGCTGAGAAAGCCCAATGTCTCTTACACAAAATAAGTCATCATTATTCTATTGAATACCAAATTTGATGCTTCTAGCTTTTATAGTTCCTGAGAAATCTTTGATTAAAAATTTAACATTGGTCCATTATCTCTATATGGAGAGAAAGAAGAATGAAGGAACAAATGAACCAGACTAGCTCCAAAACCTAATGCAGCCTTTCCCCTTGCCCAATGGTGCTACACATAACATTTAAACAAGATTGGTCGACTGCCTTCTGAGATATGCTTCATTGAAAGTGTGGACGACGGATGGACGGACGACAGACGACGGACTCCGGAGCCTTGGTATACTTACAGCTCACTGGAGCCTTTGGCTCAGGTGAGCTAAAAATTCAAGTCGCTATTTCTGTCACAACATTTTCCCTACGTTAAGTCTATGGGCAAATTTTTTTGTCTCTAAAGGTCACGTAACTCCAAGGTCAATATTCCGATTCGGCCCAAAATCGACCTTAACCGAGATTTTATGCCTGTCCTCATTACCTGCAAGTTTGAAGCTGATATGAATAAAAATAAAGTTGCTATCGTGGTCATAACGTATTTTTTTATGCTCAAGGGCAGGTAACTCTAAGGCAAATAATCCGATTCGGCCCAAAATCAAACTTAACCGAGATTTTATGTCTTTTCTCGTTACCTGCAAGTTTGAAGCTGATCTGAAAAAAATTCAAGTCGCTATCGTAGTCGCAACATTTTCCCTAATTAAGTCTATGGGCAAATTTTTTGTCGCTCAAGGTCACGTAACTCCGAGGTCAATATTCCGATTCGGCCCAAAATTGAACTTAACCGAGATTTTATGCCTGTCCTCGTTACCTGCAAGTTTGAAGCTGATATGAATAAAAATAAAGTTGCTATCGTGGTCACAACGTATTTTTTATGCTCAAGGGCAGGTAACTCCAAGGCAAATAATCCGATTCGGCCCAAAATCGAACTTAACCGAGATTTTATGTCTGTCCTCGTTACCTGCAAGTTTGAAGCTGATTTAAAAAAAATTCAAGTCGCTATCGTAGTCACAACATTTTCCCTATGTAAAGTCTATGGGCAAATTTTTTGTCGCTCAAGGTCATGTAACTCCGAGGTCAATATTCTGATTCGAACTTAACTGAGATTTTATGCCTGTCCAAGTTACTTGCAAGTTTGAAGCTGATCTGAATAAAAATAAAGTTGCTATCTTGGTCACAACGTATTTTTTTATGCTAAAGGGCAGGTAACTCCAAGGCAAATAATCCGATTCGGCCCAAAATCTAACTTAACCGAGATTTTATGTCTGTCCTGGTTACCTGCAAGTTTGAAGCTGATCTGAAAAAAATTCAAGTCGCTATCGTAGTCACAACATTTTCCCTATGTTAAGTCTATGGGCAAATTTTTTGTCGCTCAAGGTCACGTAACTCCGAGGTCAATATTCCGATTCAGCCCAAAATCGAACTTAACCGAGATTTTATGCCTGTCCTCATTACCTGCAAGTTTGAAGCTGATATGAATAAAAATAAAGTTGCTATCGTGGTCACAACGTATTTTTTTTATGCTCAAGGGCAGGTAACTCCAAGGCAAATAATCCAATTCGGCCCAAAATCGAACTTAACCGTGATTTTATGTCTGTCCTGGTTACCTGCAAGTTTGAAGCTGATCTGAAAAAAATTCAAGTCGCTATCGTAGTCACAACATTTTCCCTATGTTAAGTCTATGGGCAAATTTTTTGTCGCTCAAGGTCACGTAACTCCGAGGTCAATATTCCGATTCTGCCCAAAATCGAACTTAACCAAGATTTTATGCCTGTCCTTATTATCTGCAAGAATGAAGTCGATCAGAAAAAAATTGACGGAGCTAGAGTGATGACAAGCTTTTTCCTATGTTAAGTCTATGGGAGCTTTATGTTGCCATGGTAACCAGAGTTCCACTCAGATCTGCATGAAAACCTTATGCAGTCTTTCCACTTGCCCAATAATGTTACACATGAAATTTGATCAAAGTCGGCCAAGTAGTCTTCAAGATATACATTTTTGAAATTCACATTAACCCTTATGCAAAAATGCACAAGGGCAGGTAACTCCTAAGTGTATGATCCGATTCTGCCAATTATCGAACTTGACCGAGATTTCATGGCTGTGCTGGTTATCTGTAAGAATGAAGCCAATCCGAACAAAATTGAAGCAGCTACAGTGATGACAACATTTTCCCCATGTTAAATCCATAGGCAATTTTTCGGGCGCTCAAGGGGACGTAACTCTTGAGTGAATTATCTGATTCGGCCCAAAATCGAACTTGACCGAGATTTTATGCCTGTACTGGTTATCTGCAAGAATGAAGTCAATCAGAAAAAAATTGACGGAGCTAGGGTGATGACAAGCTTTTTCCTATGTGAAGACTATGGGAGCTAGATGTTGCCATGGCAACCAGAGTTCCACTCAGATCTGCCTGAAAACCTAATGAAGCCTTTCCACTTGCCCAATAATGCGACACATGAAATTTGATCAAAGTTGGCCAAGTAGTCTTTAAGATATACATTTTTGAAATTCCCATTAACCCTAATGCAAAAACACACAAGGGCAGGTAACTCCTAAGTGAATGATCCGATTCTGCCAGTTATCGAACTTGACCGAGATTTCATGGCTGTGCTGGTTATCTGCAAGAATAAAGCCAATCTAAAAATAATTGAAGCAGCTACGGTGATGACAACATTCTCCCCATGTTAAGTCAATAGGCAATTTTTTCAACGCTCAAGGGCCTGTAACTCCTGAGTGAATAATCCGATTCAGCCCAAAATCGAACTTGATCGAGATTTCATGCCTGTCCTCGTTATCTGCAAGAATGAAGTCGATCAGAAAAAATTTGACGGAGCTAGAGTGATGACAAGCTTTTTCCTATGTTAAGCCTATGGGAGCTCTTTGTTGCTGTGGCAACCAGAGTTCTCATCCGATCTGCACGAAAACCTAATACAGCCTTTCCCCCTACCTGATGATGGTTCATATGAAATTTGATCAAGGCCGGCCCACTGGTTTCAGAGATATACTTCGTTGAAAGTGTGGACGACGGACGCCGGCTCGTGGTATACTAATACCTCACATGAGCCTTCGGCTCAGGTGAGCTAAAAATAGTGATATTTTTCGTATTTCTGCTCAAAATATAGATTGTGTACTTGTTAGAACTGCCTCATAAAGATGATTCCACCGAGTACCCATAATCTATATATTAGAGAAGAAAAAAAGGTTGACCCCTGTGAACCCCAGTTTTACTATATAAAAGTGGGATTTAAGGGGGTCAAAATTATATAGACATGCTTTTGTGATGGATGCATTCTGTAGGGAAAAAAGCAGCCAAAAATGGCAACAAACATATATAACGTGAAAATTCTGAAATATAACAAAAAACAATTTGTGATATGAAACAAATTTGAAAATGAACATGATTCTGCTATTAGTTACTTACAAAAAGAATTAACTTCCATCAAAGTCACTTACAGAGTTAAAAACAGGGTTTTCCTGTGTGAACCTGGGCAAGGAATAACTCAAACTGTCATCAGAAGAAAATGGAAAAAAAAAATGTTATCAGAAGTAAACTGACAAAAAAGAAAAGAAAAAAGTAACTAAGCACCTGTACATCATTCTATATGACTAAGTTCATGGGTATATATATTTACAAGTGAAAGGAGTGACATTTTAAGGAAACTGATTCACCTTCAGGGGAGGCAACTCATTTCTACAATATTTTCTCTCCCTTATCAATAGGGGTCTACTCTTAAATGAAAGAATTTGCTCCTAAGGAGCAAATTCTTTTATTTAAAAGTAGACCCTATTTTCAGAAGCAAATTCTTTCTTTAAGAGTAGACCCTATTTTCAGGAGCAAATTCTTTCTTTAAGTGTAGACCCTATTTTCAGGAGCAAATTCTTTCATTTAAGAGTAGACCCTATCTTCAGGAGCACATTCTTTCATTTAAGAGTAGACCCTATTTTCAGGAACAAATTCTTTCATTTAAGGGTAGACCCTATCTTCAGGGTAGCCTTGATGAACACCAACTTTCACTATCTTCAGGAGCAAACTCATTCATTGAAGAGTAGACCCTATATTCAGGAACAAATTCTTTCATTTAAGAGTAGATCCTATTTTCAGGAGCAAATTCTTTCATTTTAGAGTAGATCCTATTTTCAGGAAAAAATCCTTTCATTTAAGGGTAGACCCTATCTTCAGGAGCAAATTCTTTCACTTAACAGTAGACCCTATCTTCAGAAACGAATTCTTTCATTAAAGAGTAGACCCTATTTTTAGTAACTAATTATTTCATTTAAGAATAGACCCTATTTCACAGAGACTTGTTTACAAGAAGTTTTGTGGATATGATGGTGGAAAATATGCTAAGTGTATCCACTGGGGCAATGGTTCCATTCCCCTCAAAGGATCGGTATTTCTAGATATATACAAACTGGGTCCAGATAATGTCAATGTGCAACGGTTAGGCCCAGTTGTTCAAAACTATGGCTGCCATTAGTTAACATATCAATAAAACTTAAAACTTTAATCATTTACTATGGCAAATATACTATTAATATTATAACTGCAAAAATATTACTGTACGGTTATTTAATGACTGTTTGGACAATAGTCATAGACATGGGCTTTGGGGTTTCAGAGAAAAAAAAATTAAGTTTACAATTAAAAAATCTATTTTTGGGTCCTGTGACCTAGATGTGCAATGGACCTGAACCATTTGAACAACTTTAATGGAGGACCAACTCATGTGATGTTTGGCCAAAATCCAATCAGTGGTATAGGAGTATTTGCAACATCAGGGACTCATGGGCCCTACCAATTTTGTTCAAATGATGATCTTTTGGTGACCTTGACTTATTTTACATCAAGGTCAAATTTGGTCACTTTAGCATTTTTATGGGAAAAAAGAAAAACAATGGATTTTTCTGATTCTGTGGCATCAGAATTAATCTTTGCAATCAGCAAAAAGGAAGTTCATCAATTCCAAAGGTCAAGGTCATTTGCTGACCTTTGTCCTGGATGGCTCAGCTTCATTATTTTTATCTTGTTCTCCACATAAACTGCTAAGCTGATTGAAACAAAATTACATTATCAGGAACTGAAAGGCTAGATTTTTCAAGCCACATTGGTTTGTTGAAAAACATGGCTACCAGGGGCCAGCCAAGTTTTTCACACTTGACCTCTGGTGAGCGTAGTGGCCCACGGGCCTCTTGTTTATCACACTTTTTCAGAGAAAAAATCCATGTGATGGTATCGTCATTGGTGCCCTGGCCTCTACCAAATAGCGTAAAAGTCTATGGGTGCTCTGGCCTCTATCAAAACTGTTGACCCGGGAGCTCTGCATGAGCTTTTCACTGGCAAGTAGTGTTGATGTTCACAGCTGTATGCATTATATAACGTTACCATCAGCTGAATCAGTATTACTTACATACACTCCATTACCTCAACTCATGGACTGGATTACCTTGTCCCATGGGCGGGGTGGGGGTTATCTTGGTGTTTTCATGCCCCCACCCCACCCACCCCCTCACATTACCAGAATTTTGATAAGTAAACAGTTTTTACCCAGACAAGCACACTTATATCTTAAATCAAGTTATCACACATATTCAGAGAAATAAGTGACTATATTGGCGGCATACCAAGTAAATTCGTCTGAAGGCAACCAAGTAATGATCTTAAATCTTCAGTGCAAAAACATAAAAGTCCTTAGTCTGTCACCTTGACCCAAAGGTCACGTCATGTATGATGATGCTGATGATAAAAACTTTTGAATAGTACCTATCACCAGCCTAAGTATGAACTAAATCTATCAAAAGGTAAATAAATAATGAGCTCCTAAAAACTTAAACACAAAAACTTTAACATAAGAATTCTAAGTCAGTGACCTTGACCCCAAGGTTATGGTCATGAGGGCTGATGCTGCTGTTACAAATTTGAGACAAGTATATATAACCATACCGAGTATAAACTAAATCCATCCAAAGATAAAGAAGTAATGAGCTCTAATATACTTTAACTTAAAACCTTTAACATTAAAATTCTAAGTTTGTGACCTTGACCTTAAGGTCACGGTCATGGGTGCTGATACTGCAGATAAAAACTTTAGCCCAGTATCTATCACAATACCAAATATGAACTTAATCCATGTGCATGTAAAGAAGTTATGAGTAACTAAAAAACTTTAATGCAAAAACTTAAACATTTGTGGACACCGACGCCAGTGGTTTGTTTGTTTGTTTGATTTGAGGTTTAACGTCCCCGTCAACACTGTAAAGGTCATTTTGGAGACGTTGCTTCCAATTTTGTGGGACTTTTACCCGACATTGAGATAAAATGACATCTCAATCCCTGTCGCCCAATGAAACCAAAAGGGTTTAATAGCATGGACGGTCCGCCTCGCACCGCGGTTCCTGGACAGGCTTAGATCCTCTAAGCGGTTTACCAGTACTAGTGTGCGGGCCGGACGACGCCAGTGGTAGTAGAATAGCTTACCAGAACTTCATTCCAGTGAGCTAATAAACCATAGAACACCAAACATCAGCAATGCCTTCCAGTAGTGAGAAGCTATTGCTGAGCTCCAGTCTCCACAGTTTTGGCAGAGGCCAGGGCAGCCAGAAACTTGGACAATTTCATCAGACAGTTAAGATATATGGATTTTGTCTCAGAAAAAGTGTGATATCTTGATTTATGGAAAAAGTGTGCTTGTTTTGGTAAAAACTGTATACTTTTCCATATTTTCCATATAGTCATTTGCCTCTGTAATATGATCATGTTTCTTACTTTCTTAGGGTAATATTATTAGTCTCTGGTCAGTTTAGCTTGCACACCGGGGGCACGAAACCCAGGGTGAGGGTAAAGATTCCAGAGACAGCTTTATCTCCGGTGGCAACCTGCCCAGGGGTAGCTTTACCCCCATGGGGCAAGCTGAACAAGGGTCAAGATAAAAGGGGACACCATTGCAGTCTCGTATAACAAATAAATACATGTATGCACAAAAAGCAAAACCATTCTTCCACAGGAATGTCTTGAAGCAGGAAGGCCAGCTTCAGCTTCTAAGGTCAAGGTCATGTACACATACAAACCTCGGTATAATGCTGTTCATTATAACAGTTTTGGCTGATGGAGCCCAAAATGAATAAATTCAATAGAAAAAATACCCATAAAAGTTTTCTGCTTTAAAACCTAAATATTGTTGAAAAAAGGTTGCTGTGCATTTCTCACTCCAGTCAACTCTAATGCCGCTAGTCATGCAAAGAAAATATGCATTAAATGATAAAGCTTGTCAAAACAATGATTTGAAAATATTTTCATCACTTCACTTCCTGGTTGGTGCAAAAGCACTTGGTTTCATATAAGCACACACTGTAAATTTGCAAAGGAACAATTAAATTGCATGTTTTTGCAATATTCCCTAAAAAATTAATATAGGGGATACTGTCATATACATTTTACAAAACAAGCCAAGTTTATATCTAATTTTATAACTAACACATGAAAAGAACAATTGTTCATTTTTGTTTTTCCTAAAACTTTTTTTTTGTCACCTATCACACAAAGGAAACTGGCAATATCGTCAATAAAAAGAGGGCCCAATGGCCCTATATCGCTCACATGTATACCAGAAAATCATTTGTGTAGGAGACCACTTGACATTGTTACATACTAAATATCTAAACTCTGGGCCTTATGGTTTTGGAGAAGAAGATTTTTGAAGTTTTTTCCACTATAAGTCTATAGGAGCTAATGAGACCTGGGGCGTGGCCAATTTTGACCCAAAGGGCATGGTTGGCAGGATTTATGTAGGCGACCATTTAATGTTGCTATATACTAAATATCTAAGGTCTGTACTTCATGGTTTCAGAGAAGAAGATTTTTTAAGTTTTTTTTTCCATTTTAAGTTTAATGGAGTTAAGGGGCCACAGGATTTGGCCAATTGGGCATGGCCAATTTTGGCCCAACGGGCATGGTTGGCAGGATTTCTTGAGATGACCTTTTCATGTTGCTACATACTAAACATCTAAGCTCTGGGACTTATGGTTTCAGAGGAGAAGATTTTCGAAGTTTTTTTTCATTATAAGTCTATGGGAGCTAATGGGCCCATGGGCGTGGCCCCAGGGGCATGGTTGGCAGGATTTATGTAGGTGACCACTTGGCGTTGCTACATGCTATATATTTAAGCTCTGGGCTTTTTGGTTTCAGAGAAGAAGATTTTCAATGTTTTTCCGAGCCCTGAGGTGAGGCCAATTTGGATCCCAGGGGCAATAATTGGCAGGATTTATGCAGATGGCCACTTGATGTTGCTACATACTAAATATCTAAGCTCTGGGTTTTATGGTTTCAGAGAAGAAGATTTTTGAAGTTTTTTCCATTATAAGTCAATGGGAGCTGATGAGCTCGGGCGTGGCCAATTTTGACCCCAGGAGCAGGGTTGGCATGATTTATGTAGGAGACTATTTTATGTTGCTAGATACTAAATATCTAAGCTCTGTGCTTCATAGTATCAGAGAAGAAGATTTTTAAAGCTTTTTCTCATTATGAATCTATGGGAGCTAAGGGGCCCCAGGGCGTGGCCAATTTGGACCCCAGGGGCATGATTGGCAGGATTTATGTAGGTGACCACTTGCCGTTGCTACATGCTAAATATCTAAGCTCTGGTCCCTGTGATTTCGGAGGAGATAAGTTTTGAAGTTTTTCCCCTAGAAGTCCATGGGAACTCATGAGCCCCGGGGCGTGGCCAATGTTGGCCCCAGGGATATGGTTAGCAGGATTTATGTAGGTGACTATTCTACGTTGCTACATACTAAATATCTAAGCACTGTGCTTCATGATTTCAGAGAAGAAGATTTTTGAAGCTTATTTTCCATTATAAGTCTGTATGGGAGCTAAGGGGCCCCAGGGTGTGGCCAATTTGGTCCCCAGGGGCATGATCGGCAGGATTTATGTAAGTTACCACTTGACATTGCTACAGCTAAATATCTAAGCTCTGGGCCCTGTACACATGTGCTTTCAGAGAAGAAGATTTTTTTTTAATTTTTCCCATTGTAAGTCTATGGGAGCTATATCAGTATATGTTGCCATGGCAACCACAATTCCAATCCGATCAACCCAAAAACCTTCTGCAGCATTTCCCCCTACCTGATGATGCTTCTCATGAAATTTGATCAAGATTGGCCATGGGGTACTAGAGATATACTTACTTTAAATTGTTTACAGATGCACACATGGACGCACGCACGACGGACAAAATGTGATCACAAAAGCTCACCTTGTCACTTCATTACAGGTGAGCTAAAAACTAAAATTATCACAGGTCACACTGAGGTGGTGTCCTAACATTTGTGACACAGCTGCAGTCAAACTTCAATGGCTCAAAAATCATTTGAACCATAAAAATATGTCCGAGTTATGGGTAGTTTGACCCACTTTGGGTTACTTAGTGTGCCAAGCCAGGAAGCATAATGTGAATATAAAGGTATGATCATCTGTAAAATAAAACTATGTTGTGTACTAATTAGAATTGTTCATGGAGGCCAGTCTAATGTTGACTAAACACAACAAACATTTTCAACAGGAAGACAAGAGAAAATCTCCATAAAACTGTACCTCAGCTTAAGAACAGGTTTGACTCAGCCATTGTAAACAAGCCATCAAAGTTTGAGCCATCCAAGTTTCACTGTACATGTGATACTGTATACACCCCAAGTATTCGAACACCTCAACTCCTTACCATACTTGTTTAAAATTTGAACATGAACAATATATTTTACTACCTGATCCTGTGTCTAAGAGAAGTGGGATAAGTGTCAAACAGTGTAGACCCTGATGAGATGCCACCTTGTGGCATCTCATCTGGGTCTACACTGTTTGCACAGGCCCTTCTGTCCGAGTATGTATGGTAAATACTGCAAGTGATACTTATGTAATGAGGTAATAATATCGCTTTAATACAATATTTGTGATGTAATAAACTCAGGCCTCCTAGTGGCCCACTTTGAAAATATAGGTTTTTATATAGGTTCATCTTACGCAAAATATAGCTTATTTACAGGTTTTTCAATAAAAATACAGGTTAAAAAAAAGAGTCTTCCAAACTTACATAAAGATTTAAAACTGAAGAAACAATATTTGATGAATTTTTGTGCCACATTTACTCAGATAAAGTTTATCTGAATTTTACAAAGTCCGAACGAGAGAAGCGAGCCAGGAAAAAAATTACAATTTCTTGACAGTTTTCATCACTTTTTAAGGGACTAAAACATAAAAAATAGTAGTGCATTTTGAAGAAAAGTTAGGGTTGAGTCGCAAGAAGGTTCAAAAAGGGAAAAATATAGGTTTTTTCATGAAAATACAGGCTTTTTATAGGTTTTATGAACAAAATAAAGGTTTTATAGGTTTGGCACAAAATTATAGGTTATTATAGGTTTTATAGGTTTTGCTAGGAGGCCTGTAAACTGGATTCATAATTTCACATTCACCAGGGCTCAGTTGTTCAAAGCACTGTTAGCTTAACGAGCTTGTTAGGGGTCAGAGTAATGCTGTATGTATCTGTGTGTTCTGTCAAGTACAGTATCTAGTACTTAGGTATTTTTTGCTGGAAAAAGGTGCGTAGCTTTTGCATTGGCAAAAGCTATTCAAATTTTTTACCAAAAATATTTAATAAAAGTGTATATTCTATATCAAATGATCAACGACATGTTAAAAAACGTCATTAATTTTGAACAACTGGGCACAGAACCAAAATTGCTAATCTCTGATTTCAAACATATGATCATATATTCAAAGAAAACAGTCAATTATCCGCATATATTTCCTATATTTTATTCCAGTCTATGATGAGTATTTATTTTAGACGTTAATTTGTAAGCGTTAGAACCCCAGTTTTCACTTCCATACTACAGGCAAGGTGGATATTTGGCGATAACTGAAGGATAATTTTCCTTATTTCTCCATATAAACCTATTTGAACCGCCTCTTGAGGCGGTTCAACTGAATACCCACAACATAGGTTTATATGAAGAATTGACAAAAACAATCTTTTAATTATCACCAAATAATCACCATATCTGTTTCTATACACTTCAATGCATCGCTGTATGTGTCTGCGTGGGTTTGTGCAGGATGAGGGTGCCTTGTCCATGAGGCGGTTAAAAAAAATACCAACAACATGGGTTTATATGGGGAAATAAGGAAACATTCAAACTTGATACAGTCAAGTACACCTGCCACCTTTCCTAATAGCACTATCATACTGCATGTAAAAATATCACAAAGGCAGCTGCCAAAAACTTCTCACTGGCTGATTTATGGGTTGTCATGGCAACTGGATTTATCACAGTAAAGCTTGTCTGATAGTTTGGTTTCATCCTTCAGCCCTCTCAGATTACTGTATATCTACAAAAGAAGAACAATAACGTCTATAGCTGGTACAACTTTTTACATGTACAACTTACTTCCCGGCCCCCACCCATCAGGGCTTGAAGACATAAATGGGCTGCATGATGCGTCCATGCAGAGCTGAATCCAACTGCACACAAGTACTGGTAAACCGCTTAGAGGATCTAAGCCTGCCCAGGCAAAGCCATGCGAGTCGGACCGTCAATGCTTATAAACCCTATTGGTTTATTTGGGCGACAGGGCTTGAGATGTCATTTCATCACAATGTCGGGTAAAAGTCCCATAAAATTGGAAGCAGTGTCTCCAAAATGACCTATATAGTGTTGATGGGGATGTTAAACATCAAATCAAACAAACAAACAACTTACTTCAGCATGAAATCTGTCCTGCTCATAAATATTAAAACACCAACAACTCATTTGGCATTTTTACATTCATGAGCAGGACACATAGCATTCTATGCTGAATGTTAGCATGGAAAAAGTATTATCAGTGGGTATTGTAATATTTATGATTGTTTTTAAGAATTCACTTCTTTAACCCTTTTTGTACCAAATGGAATCTTCCTCCTTCTATACCCGGTACAGAAGGAGTCAATTTCAAAATTTAGGGGTGTCAGGTTGTTTTCTTCAAAATTTATTTGGAAAATTACTGGACTTTTAGCAAGCAGTGGAGACCCTGATCAGACGCCGCATTCTGCGGGGTCTGATCTGGGCCTGCACTGTTTGTCAAGGTACCCCTTTAGGGGTTTCTGGTACTGAATTGGTTAATGGAATAAATACACTTCAAAAATAAATTTAAAGCCCTGTATGGTAAAGACAAATCATTAAGATAATACACCTGTGTGGAAAAAAAAAAAAGAATGGCATCTCTCCTATCTCTAGAACTGGCATTTTGCAGATGAAAATGTTCAATATTTTTCTTATTTTTAGTTCAAATGTAGATTGTGGGTGCTTGTTAGAACTTTTGAGCAAAAAAGGAAAATAACAAATACCCCCATAAACGCCAGTTTAATTTGAAACATTCTGAGACATGTGGAAGACGTTTGTGATTTAGATCATATAACCTTTAAATTTGTCAAGTCTCATGTCAAAAATAGCAATAAGTTGATTTGTGGCACCCATCCCATTACCTTGCTATAAATGTAATTGTCCATAAAGCCAAATCGCCCCCGTCCGTCGGGGCTTGGAGAAATAGATGGGCTGCACGATGCTACCAGGCCGAGCCGATACCAACCGCACATGAGTACTGGCAATCTGCTTAGAAGATCAAAGCCTGCCCAGGAAAACTGCTGTGAGTTGGCCCTTCCATGCATATAAACCCTATTGTTATTATTAGGCGGCAGGGATTGAGATGTCATTTCATCTCAATGTCGGGTAAAAGTCCCACAAAATTGGAAGCAATGTCTCCAAAATGACCTAATTAGTGTTGACGGGGATGTTAAACCTCAAATCAAACCAAACCCATAAAGCCAAAACCATACTGAATCAAAAGTTCAAGGGCTATAATGAACAAAGACGCTGAAAAGTTTGCTAAAGCAGGAATCATTTTCTGCTAACTTTTGTCATTCATCTGACTTTTTTTTATTTTGTTTCATCTGGGAGAACATTCCTTCTGATCACCAGTCAGACGCACATCCGACTGCGCTACCGAGGCTGGCTAAAACCTGTTGTGGATGCACTAAAGTGGGTTCATCACAACCAGAACTAGAAATGCGTCCATAGGACACGGATGCCCCCGCCCGAAAATATGTCTATGTTCGTATTCATCCATAGAAAGTTATTGACAGTGTTTAAGTTTTGGACCCTTTTTATGCCATTTGACCTCTAAGTATGACCTTGAAGGTACGGATCTGGGTTTGCACGTGACACATTGTCTCATGATGGTTAACTTTTCTTCAAAATAATTTCAAAATCCATCCAAAAATAAGTAAGTTATTGGCTGCGTTTAAGTTTAAGACCCTTTTTTTGACCTTTGACCTCCAAGTATGACCTTGACCTTGGAATAAGGACCTGGATTTTGCATGTGACACATTGACTCATGATGGTTAACATTTCTACAAAGTAATCTCAAAATCCATCCAGAAATAAGAAAGTTATTGACTGCGTTTAAGTTTCGGACCCTTTTTTTTTACCTTTGACCTCCAAGTATGACCTTGACCTTGGAGGTACGGACCTGGATTTTGCATGTGACACATCGACTCATGATGGTTAACATTTCTACAAAGTAATCTCAAAATCCATCCAGAAATAAGAAAGTTATTGACTGCGTTTAAGTTTCGGACCCTTTTTTTACCTTTGACCTCCAAGTATGACCTTGACCTTGGAGGTACGGACCTGGTTTTTGCACGTGACACATCAACTCATGATGGTTAACATTTCTCCAAAGTAATTTCAAAATCCATCCAGAAATAAGAAAGTTATTGACTGCGTTTAAGTTTCGGACCCTTTTTTGACCTTTGACCTCTAAGTATGACCTTGACCTTGGAGGAAAGGACCTGGGTTTTGCACGTGACACGTCGTCTCATGATGGTTAACATTTCTGCCGTGTAATTTTAAAATCCATCAAGAAGTTATTGACTGCGTTTAAGTTTCGGACACACGGACGGACGGACGCACGGACGAACGGACGGACAGGGGCAACGCTATATGCCCTTTCCACCATTCTTCGAATGGCGGGGGCATAATAAAAATTGTTTTAATATAAGGGAATGGTGTGGCTGAAAAATTCCAGTTTTATACATGAACATTGATTCCGACCTGACAGAGAATATTCTAAGATCATCCCTAGTTGGGTGTTTTTCTGCCATAGTGTCAACCTCCAGTGTACATTGTCTTGGATTTTTATTGGTGACACATTACCATGTGACGTGTTGTCAGTGAGCTAGGCCTTCTGCTGACTGACATGTCGCCGACATTCTGTTTTGGATTCTCTTTGTGAACGCCGATTTTGGAGCAAATGGTCTGAACGAAAAATAATACATAAATGTAAGAAGTGAATGGCTGAAGATTCGTTCCAGTCGCTCCTCGCTAATGCTCATAATGGTTCATTGTGAAGGTTTTCTTCTGCAAATTGCTGACTAGTTTCTTCCAATAATATGGATTTCTTCAGAGGACTGTTTACAATGTTGGTGTTCTGAGATCTACCGTGTTTATATACCCTCCGGGACCGGAACTGTCACATGAATCACCTTTGTCACTGATGCACCTGCTGCCCTGCAAGGACACTTTACCTTCCTTGAAACTGTTTATGTGATATCTTGTGTCAAAGATGTTAAACTGCTGTTTAAAATAAGTTCAAATATTTATGTACCTGCTGTGTTGCTAATAAAATATCAAGAACCATAAGAACTTGTAAGTGATCGATAGCCACTTGTTTAAGCTGTTGATCAACTACAAAATATCTCTAGAAATTAATAACGGTTTACCTCCTCTAGAATCTGTATATTAGCTCTGAGAACACTCAGTATATGGTGGGCTGTGGAACTCTGAGCTGCTGTCTGTAAACTCAAAATGTTGCTGTATGACCTCTGTCTGAAAATATACCGGCCAAGTATAAACTTACTCCATCTTAGTGTTTGGAAAATAGAATGCAAATTTTGCAAAATGTCATGATCCAAAGTTTTAACGATGTGTTACCTAATGAGAATGTCAGTTTTCAACAACTGGAGGCAGGGCCCAGTAGTTCACAGCATCATTACCTTAACAAACTCATAAGTGGACATGATGTTTAGTGCTTAAGGAACTACAGTCTCCAACTATCAGGGGCCAGTTGTTCAAAACTAACGAAGTCATTAATTAACATATAATTAAAACTTTGGTAATTTAATATGGCAGATATGCTAATATTTTTGCTGAAAAAATGTGAGCAGCTTTTGCGGATGCAAAAGCTGCTCACACCTTTTCAGCAAACATATCACTGTATTATATAT
Organism: Lucinisca nassula; assembly: GCA_963580285.1. NCBI lineage: Eukaryota > Metazoa > Mollusca > Bivalvia > Lucinida > Lucinidae > Lucinisca > Lucinisca nassula. The sequence goes on along the minus strand of OY757018.1, from coordinate 146,964,119 downwards.
TGAACATGCTACAACAAATAACAATTTGATGGCTAACAATCTCGTTAAGCTAACAATGCTTTGAACAACTGGGCCCTGGTATTTTTGTTGAAAAGATGTTAGTAGCTTTTGCAATTACCCTAAGAATCCAGTCATTTTCCAATGGGCCAGATATTATCATAGATTGTTAATTGTAATAACAATGTTGGTAACAGAGACTTTTGTCCAATGTTCAAAAGTGTAGACCCCGATCCTTGAGAAAATGTCAGCTCTGGGTCTATGATGCTTGCCTGAGGTAATAAAATTAGCTTAAGCAAACAATGTAGACCCAGATCAGACTGCTCCAGTAAACAGTATAGACCCAGATATGGTCTTTTGGTGTCCAAATATTAAAGCTAATTACAACTATATACCTACCTAAAATTCTGGCTTGCCGTAGCTGTCCACAAACTGCGAGCTTCCAGCTTAGCTTCAAGGTCTAAGATTTTATATGTTAAAGCTACAGCTGATAACAGCAGGAACAATACACTGAAATGAATACAGATATCACACTAACCCATTGTATACTAGTGGACTCTTCCATTGCTGTATGTTGGAAAGTCCATTTCTCATATAAGGGGTGTCAGGCCTGTTTTTATTGTTTTAATTCTATTTTTGACGGAAAATTCTGTTAGCAAACAGCACAGGCCCTGATCAGACATGGTGTTCTGCGGCGTCTGATCTGGGCCTGCACTGTTTGCCAAGGTACCCCCGTTAGGGGTTTCCCGCTTACAATTGGTTAATTGATTAATTGCTTCAGTGACAGATTGTTTTCGTGTTAAATGGCACGTTAACCACTGTGGTCATCACCCAGAGAAAGGGAGAAAAAGAGAGAAGGGACAGCAGAGGAGATCAAACAAAGGGACAGTGGGGAAAGAGGAAAATGAATGAAAGTGAAAAAAAAAAAAAAAAAACAGAAGTAAAAACATTTCCCAGTGTTCCCCTACATGCTGCAAAGATAGCTAGCCAAACATCAGTTGGACATCCAGTTCATAATAATGGTAATGATTCCATGTGACAGTGCAGTTTTTCATATCTTCAGGACTAACATTTGTCTGATGCAAGTTAATGTTTTCTTATTTCTACTCACTGAAGGGGTTCTAAAGAGTACACACAACCTATGTCTTGGAGCAGAAATAAGTAAACAATTGAATTCTTTTCACTGGTTAATCTTTTTTAGGTTTCTGGCTCTTTCAATATTTTTTCTCTGATCGTTAAACAGGAGGACAACAACTGGAGTAACCACCCCCTCCCCCCCAAAAAAAAACAACAACTGACCTTCCACTGCAGTACATGGCATCTCACGTTGCCCAAGCAAGTATTCAACCAACAGAGCCAAGAGCTAATGTTTAAGAGCCAGAGTTCTTAACTACGAGGCCACTGAGGCTAGTTATACTGACAATATACATGTATAAGCCATCTCATGAGAAAACCTGTCATTTCCAAACAACAATGGTGCACATTATCTGTGCAGTCTGATCAGTGCCTTTGTGTTTGCTACTTAGATCAAGGTCAAACATGGATGCTTCCAATTCCTAGATGCAAACTTGCACCAAGTATAATTAATGAAGCTCTTATTGTTCTTGGGAAAAGAACTTCAACATTAGGACATGAGCTACGGTTGACACAATATTTCACCAAGTCAATGAACCATGAAGTGTAGTTGGATTGGTTTAAACTATTTTGATTACCATTGGGTGAACGCTTGAGTGGTCGCAAATGTTAACAAAGTTAATGAACCAATGGAATGTAGGTCAAGGTCAAATATGGATGCTTGCATTAAAGTTGCAATCCCAAAATGAAAGTTTGCACCCATATCATGAATGATCCTCTTATAGTTCTTCAGAAATGGACTCTTACATTAGGGTGAGCGCTAGGGTGAATGCAAATCTTTACAAAGTCAGTGGACCATGGAATGTATGTCAAGGTCAAATATATGAATGCTTCCATTGATGTTGCCATCCCAAGATGCAAGTTTGTACCTAATATCATGAATAAGCCCCGTAAAGTTCTTCAGAAATGGACTCTTACCTTAGGGTGACCGCTAGGGAGAACACAAATATTTTCAAAGCTGGTGGACCATGGAATGTAGGTCAAGGTCAAACATGGATCCTTTCATTTAAGTTGCCATCCCATGATGCAAGTTTGTACCACATATCATTGATGAGGAGATGTTGCACTGATGAGTTAGGAGGCCTTCATGCAGACTGAATAAATTATTTGTCTAAATCGCGACGGAGGTAAGGGCAAGGATTGCGGCCACGTAAAATTGATTTAAGCCCCCCAGTGGAATTTGTTTCACTGACGGTTCCAAGGTGGTTCTTCTGTCGCGGTTTATTTTTGTTATGGTTTGACTTTGAGTGTGTGTGTCGCTTGTATTTTTTTGTTTTGGATAGCCAACTGGCCATTTCTTGGGAAAGTGACTGTTCTTTTGGCTTTTCACTATTGATGTTTCCATTAGGATCTAGTTATTTCATGTTTGTGTTTCTTTCCCTTTCATGTCTCTGATGAAAGCTGTGGATTAGTTGTATCAGTTCCTGATCATTGCCTTTACTTCTAATAGTTCTTGAGATATGGACTCTTACATTAGGGTGAACGCTAGGGTGAACGCTCAGATGGATGAGCAGACGGACAACCAGACTCCAGTATTGTGCCATGCTAAAAGCAGGCGCAACAAATATGTATATCCCTGTAAACCTCAGTCTGACTTTTCTCCATACTTTTATAGTGCTGTCTCACTGAAGTATCGTGTCCCAGGCATATTACATGATACCACACCCAGTCACATTATCCTGACACTTGGTCGACCAGTCCTAGCTCTACCTCGTAAATCTGAGTGCCAAGCGAGGAGCAGCTAGTACCATTCTTAACGACTTTGGTGTGTCACGGCCCGGGATCGAACCCGTGACCTCCCCTTCCCCGGAGCGGACACTCTACCGAGCTATCGGGGCCGGTTTGATGGCGACAGACCACAAGCTTTCTCAAGCAGGCAACCAAGACCAGCTTCAGACTAAGCAGAAAACTTGGCTGATCTGACTCTTTGCAGTAGACAAATGTCCTTTTACATTTTTTTTATTTTTTTTTTATGTTGGATGTGTCTCATGCATTTCAGACCCCTACTGCAAGAACTGACTACAAAGGATCTTTCTTCCTTCACACCATTAGAGATTGGAATGTCCTTCCAGATCTGGGGCCAGTTGTTCAAAACTAACGATATTGTTAGTTAACGTATCATTAAAACTTTGATTGTTCATTATGGCAAATATGCTATTAAAATTTTTGCTGAAAAAAAGAGCAGCTTTTGCAGATGCAAAAGCTGCTCACATTTTTTCAGCAAAAATACCAATTTGTTTTATATTGTTCTTGCTAGAACAGTTAACAATTTGACCACTAACAAGCTCGTTAAGCTAACAATGCTTTGAACAACTGGCCCCTGATCATTTCATCACCTGATGGGGCAGAGAATAGTGTAGTTAAGTTAACCTCTTTGGTGAGAACTAGGGATTAACTTCCCATATAATAGGTCTTGGTGAATGACTGTCATTCGACGTGTCACCAGCAATAATTCTGATTCTGTTAAGATAAAATACTTACAAAATGGTACATATGGCTAATAGAAGGTTGGTTCTAGGGATTCTGCAAAGAAGAAATATTAATGATAAGTGTGTGTTTTGGAGTTTGCAACCCAGTCAAATATAGCTAGAAAAGTTGCCTTGGTAACCAAGGACACCATAACACCTCAGAAGTTAATCATACCTAGCAGATGCATTTTAAAAGTATAAGAGAAAATAAGGCTTGGCAATACATGTGAATCGTCTGATGGAATTTGTGGACTTACATGTTTTAATGGAGAAATAAGAATCCTTGTTTATCTTCATTGTATAATATTGGTCTGGTTGTTTGTCCTGAGTTTTAACAGCCAGGGTTCAGTTGTTCAAAGCATCATTAGCTAATAGTCAGGCGTCAGGGCTCAGTTGTTCAAAGCATCATTTACTAGTGGTCAGGGCTCAGTTGTTCAAATCATCATTAGCTGATAGTCAGAGCTCTGTTATTTAAAGCATCATTAGCTGATAGTCAGGGCAAAATTGTTCAAAGCATCATTAGTTAATAGTCGGGGCTCAGTTGTTCAAAGAATCATTAGCTGAAAGTCAGGGCTCAGTTGTTCAAAGCATCCTTTACTAGTGGTCAGGGCTCAGTTGTTCAAAGCATCATTAACTGATAGTCAGGGCTCAGGTGTTCAAAGCATCATTATCTGATAGTCAGGGCTAAGTTGTTCAAAGCATCATTAGCTAATAGTCAGGGCTCAGTTGTTCAAAGCATCATTGGCTAACAGTCAGGGGCCAGTTGTAAAGCACCATTAGCTAATAGGGTCTGGGTTCGGTTTTTCAAAGCATCACTAGCTCAGTTGTTCAAAGCATCATTAGCCAATAGTAAGGGTTCAGTTGTTCCAAGCATCATTAGTTAATAGTCAGGGCTCAGTTGTTCAAATCATCATTAGCTGATAGTCAGAGCTCTGTTATTTAAAGCATCATTAGCTGATAGTCAGGGCAAAATTGTTCAAAGCAACATAAGCTAATAGTCAGGGCTAAGTTGTTCAAAGCATCATTAGCTGAAAGTCAGGGCACAGTTGTTCAAAGCATCCTTTACTAGTGGTCAGGGCTCAGTTGTTCAAAGCATCATTAGCTGATAGTCAGGGCTCAGTTGTTCAAAGCATCATTATCTGATAGTCAGGGCTAAGTTGTTCAAAGCATCATTAGCTAATAGTCGGGGCTCAGTTGTTCAAAGCATCATTGGCTAACAGTCAGGGGCCAGTTGTAAAGCACCATTAGCTAATAGTCAGGGTTTGGTTGTTCAAAGCATCACTAGCTCAGTTGTTCAAAGCATCATTAGCCAATAGTAAGGGTTCAGTTGTTCAAAGCATCATTGACTAATAGTTAGGGTTCAATTGTTCAAAGCACCATTAGCTACTAACAGTCAGGGGCATCATTAACTAATAGTCAGGGCTCAGTTGTTCAAAGCATCAGCTAATAGCCAGGGCCCAGTTGTTCAAATCATCATTAGCTAAAAGTCAGGTTTCATTTGTTCAAAGTATCATAAGAAAATAGTCAGGGAGCAGTTGTTCCGAGCATCACTAAAACAGACAGGGCCCATTTATTCACAGCATCATTAGATAATAGCCAGGGCTGTGTTCAAAGCATCATTAGCTAACTGCCAGGGTTCAGATGTTCAAAGCATCATAAGCTAATAGTCAGGGCTCAGTTGTTCATTGCATCATTAGCAAACAATCTGGGCTCAGTTGTTCAAAGCAGAAGTAAAACAAAGATCAGGAATTGATACAATTAACTTACTCCATCCATAAAAGACACCAAAGGGAAAGAAATACAAACATTAAGCAAGCAGACCATAATGGAAACCCAAACAAAGGAAGGCCATATGGACAGTTACTTTCCCACAAAATGGCCATATGGCCATCCAAAAATAAATGGACACAAGTGATACACACAGTAAGTAACAAACAACAACATAAATAAATCGCCACAGAAGAGCCGCCTTGGAACGGTCAGTGGAAGATTTCCACTGGGGGGCTTAAATCGATTTTACGTGGCCACAATCCTCGCCCTTACTTCCGTCGCGATTTAGACAAATAATTTGTTCAGTCCACATGAAGGCCTCCTAACTCATCAGTGCAACATGTCCGTGAACACAGAAATCAAAGAACCACAGAGGTGAGACAACGGTGAGGACTCGACAGCAAGAAACCACTGAAATGCTGGAGCAAAAGAAAACCAACAGTTAGACTCCGATGAGCCCGACCAGAGACAGAGCATCAGGCACCAACCAACATTATCTCTTTTATTTTCAATAAGCCTTTACGTTGGAGCCATCATAGAATCTGAGGCCTGACCCACCAGCGTGCAATTAAAGAGGGAAGCAAAGTTGCCAACCGTGATTGGGTTAACTACCATGCATGCAGTCTGTCGTATAATATCAATGTTGTACCCAATCTTTTTATATCGAAGAATGATTTTACGAAATTGGGTGCTGAAGTCATTGCGGTTATATATTTTTCTGAATTTATATACTAAGTCACCATAAAATTCGGGTTCCGATAGACCTTGTTGCAGAAGAGATTTAAGTCCAATATTGAATTTTGAAATTAAATCAGAATGGCGTCTATAAAATTTTGAAAAGGCTTTGCGTAGTTTATGGTACCGATAACCCTGATTAAGGAGTTTAGCCGTTAATAATTTATTACGAGTGTTGAAGTCAGTTACATGACTACACACTCTAGCAAATCGAATTAATTGCGAAATATAAACGCCATAGGATGGCGCACGAGGAACATCACCATCCAAAAAAGGAAAATTTACAATCTCAAAATCAAAGTCATCGCGTTTATCATAAATTTTGCACGAAACAAATCCATCTACAATAGATAGATGTAAATCCAAAAACGGGGCCTCGGTATCAGAAGAATTTGCTTTATTTAACTGAAGTTCTAGGGGGTAAATCTGACTGATCAAACCATCAAAATAGGTATTATCAATATTTAATAAATCATCTAAATATCTAGAAGTAGAGCTAAAAGCTTTAATAATTTCAGATTGGTTATCAATGGAAAGCGACAAAATGAAGTCTCTTTCATAACAATACAAGAACAGATCAGCCACAAGAGGTGCGCAATTAGTACCCATCGGAATACCCACAATTTGTCTAAATAACTTAGTACCGAATCTAATATAAATATTGTCAAGTAGAAAGGTGAGGGCATCACACACTTTCTGACATGACCAAAGTGTATAATTCTTATGCTCTTTAGAAGTGAAAAATGCATTTCTGACATTACATGCAAGATAGAGAGAATCTTCTCTGTGAAAAGCCCATTCAATTAAATCATTAAGTTTTTCTTTTATAAGATTATGAGGAAGTGTAGTGTAAAGAGTGGAAAAATCGTAGGTAGACAGACTAGAAGCACGAAACTGTCTAGATTTCAATTTATTTAAAACCTCATTCGAATTTTTTATAGACCAAAACAGATTTCTTCCTGATCTTTCAAAGACTTTATCACAATATTTAATTACATGCGTTTTAATAGCAGTAAGACAGGAAGTTAATAATTTAGAAAGTTCAGTGGTAGTGCAAGAACTAGAATTTGCAATAAACCGTGCTTTGTAAGGTTTTTTATGAAGTTTTGGTAACCAGTATAGCGTAGGAAGCTTGTCTTGGCCTTCGTTAACACACACAGCAAACTTGGTGGCTGAAAGACAAACATGTTTATCTACTATAGCTCTCTCTTCAGCCAAAGGCTGAAGTTCATAGGCCTTAGTACCACCAAGCTCCTGCTTAAGCGTGTTAACATAGTGGAGCCATCACACAATGGCGACGTTGTTAGCGGCCTTGTCTGCAGGGGCCAAAACAAACTTCTTATGAAATTCTTGAATACCTAGTTTAAGATGACGTAAAGACGTCTTGGGCTTAGGAGGTAATAAGTTAGTATTTTGAGAATAGAAAGAAATGCGTTTATTCACTAGTCTTAAAATGCTAAGTTTCCAGTCCTTTAGGGCTCAGTCGGTCAAAGCATCATTAGCTAATAGTCAGGTCTCAGTTGTCCAAACCATCATAAGCTAGTATTCAGGGCTCAGCTGTATATAACATCATTAGAAAACAATCTGGGCTCAGTTGTCCAAAGTATCCTTAGCTAATAGGGCTCAGTTATCTAATAGCCAGGGCTTAGTTGTTAAAGGCATCATTTGCAAACAATAGTCAGGACTCCATTGTTCAAAGCATCATTAGCTAAAAGTCAGGGTTCAGTTGTTCAAAGAGACTTCATTGGCTAATAGCCTTGGCTCATTTGTTCACTAGAAACATTGGTTAATAGTCAGGACACAGTTGTTCAAAGCATTATTAGATAATTGTCAGGGTTCAGTTGTTCAAATCATCACTGGGTAATTGCCAGGGTTCAGTTGTTCAAAGCAGCATTTGCTAATAGTCAGGGCTCAGTTTTTCAAAGCATCATTAGCTAATACAGGGCTTAGTTGTTCAAAACATCATTGGCTAATTGTCAGGGCTCAGTTATTCAAAGCATCATTAGCTAATAGTCAATGTTCAGTTGTTCAAAGCATCACTGGCAATTAGTCAGGGTTCAGTTGTTCAAATCATCATTAACTGACAGTCAGGGCTCAGTTGTTCAAGGTATCAATAGCTAATAGTCAGGGCTCAGTTGTTCTGTGCACCATTAGCTAATAGTGAGGGCTCAGTTGCTCAAAGAAAGATTGGCTTATAGTCAGGACTCTGTTGTTCAAAGCATCATTGGCTAAAAGTCAGGACTCGGTTGTTCAAAGCATCATTAGCTAAAAGTCAGGACTCTGTTGTTCAAAGCATCATTGACTTATAGTCAGGGCTAAGTTGTTTAAAGCATCATTTGCTAATTGCCAGGGCTTTGTTGTTCAAAGCATCATTTACTAGTAGTTGGGGCTCAGTTGTCCAAAGCATCACTGGCTAATAGTCAAGGCTCAGTGGTTCAAAGTATCATTGGCTAATAGACAAGGCTCAGTTATTCAAAGTATCATTAGCTAACTGCCAGGACTCAGTTCTTCAAAGCATCATTAGCTTATAGTCAGGGCTCAGTTGTTCAAAGCATCATTAGCTAATAGTCAGGGCCCAGTTGTTCAATGCATCACTGGCTAATAGTCAGGGCTCAGTTGTTCAAAGCATTATTGGCTAATAGTCAGGACTCTGTTGTTCAAAGCATCATTTATTAACAGTCAGGGCTCAGTTGTTCAAAGCATCACTGGCTAAAAGTCAGGGCTCAGTCGGTCAATACATCATTGGCTAATAGTCAGGGCTCAGTTGTTCAAAGCATCACTGGCTAATAGTTAAGGCTCAGATGTTCACTCCATCATTGGCTTGGCTAACAGTCGGGGCTCAGTTGTTTAAAGCATCATTTGCTAATTGCCAGGGCTTTGTTGTTCAAAGCATCATTTACTAGTAGTTGGGGCTCAGTTGTCCAAAGCATCGCTGGCTAATAGTCAGGGCTCAGTGGTTCAAAGTATCATTGGCTAATAGACAAGGCTCAATTGTTCAAAGTATCATTAGCTAATTGCCAGGGCTCAGTTGTTCAAAGCATCATTAGCTTATAGTCAGGGCTCAGTTGTTCAAAGCATCATTAGCTAATAGTCAGGGCTCAGTTGTTCAATGCATCACTGGCTAATAGTCAGGGCTCAGTTGTTCAAAGCATTATTGGCTAATAGTCAGGACTCTGTTGTTCAAAGCATCATTTATTAACAGTCAGGGCTCAGTTGTTCAAAGCATCACTGGCTAAAAGTCAGGGCTCAGTCGGTCAATACATCATTGGCTAATAGTCAGGGCTCAGTTGTCCAAAGCATAACTGGCTAATAGTTAAGGCTCAGATGTTCACTCCATCATTGGCTTGGCTAACAGTCAGGGCTCAGTTGTTCAAAGCATCATTTGCTCATAGCCAGGGCTCAACTGTTCAATACATCATTGGTAAATAGTCAGGGCTCAGTTGTTCACAGCATTATTTGCTAATAGTCAGGGCTTGGTTGTTCAAAGCATCATTTGCTAAAAGGACTCAGCTATTCAAAGCATCGCAGGCTTATAGTCAGGGCTCATTTGTTCAAAACATCACTGGCTAATAATCAGGGCTCAGTTGTTCAATGCATCATTGGCTAATAATCAGGACTCTGTTGTTCAAAGCATCATTTATTAACAGAGCTCAGTTGTTCAAAGCATCACTGGCTAATAGTCAGGCTTCAGTTGTTCAAAGCACCATTAGCTACTAACAGTCAGGGGCATCATTAACTAATAGTCAGGGCTCAGTTGTTCAAAGCATCAGCTAATAGCCAGGGCTCAGTTGTTCAAAGCATCATAAGCTAAAAGTCAGGTTTCATTTGTTCAAAGTATCATAAGATAATAGTCAGGGAGCAGTTGTTCAGAGCATCACTAAAACAGACAGGGCCCATATATTCACAGCATCATTAGATAATAGCCAGGGCTCAGTGTTCAAAGCATCATTAGCTAACTGCCAGGGTTCAGTTGTTCAAAGCATCATAAGCTAATAGTCAGGGCTCAGTTGTTCATAGCATCATTAGCAAACAATCTGGGCTCAGTTGTTCAAAGCATCATTAGCTAATAGTCAGGTCACAGTTGTCCAAATCAACATAAGCTAGTATTCAGGGCTCAGCTGATCATAACATCATTAGAAAACAATCTGGGCTCAGTTGTCGAAAGCATCCTTAGCTAATAGGGCTCAGTTATCTAATAGCCAGGGCTTAGTTGTTAAAGGCATCATTTGCAAACAATAGTCAGGGCTCAATTGGTCAATACATAATTGGCTAGTAGTCAGGGCTCAGCTGTTCAAAGCATCACAGTGCTCACTAATTTTGTTCAATACATCACTGGCTAATAGTGAGGGCTCAGTTGTTCAATGCATCATTAGCTAATAATCAGGACTCTGTTGTTCAAAGCATCACTTGCTGATAGTCAGGGCTCAGTTGTTCAATACATCATTGCCTAATAGTCAGCGCTCAGTTGTTCAAAGCATCATTGGCTAATAGTCAGGAGTCAGGACTCTGTTGTTCAAAGCATCATTTACTAACAGTCAGGGTTCAGTTGTTCAAAGCATCACTGGTTAATAGTCAGGGCTCAGTTGGTCAATACATCATTAGCTAATAGTCAGGGCTCAGTTATTCAAAGCATCATTGGCTAATAGTCAGGACTCAGTTATTCAAAGCATTATTTACTAAAAGGGCTCAGCTATTCAAAGCATCACAGGCTTATAGCCAGGGCTCATTTGTTCGATTCATCACTGGCTAATAGTGAGGGCTCAGTTGGTCAATGCATCATTAGCTAATAATCAGGACTCTGTTGTTCAAAGCATCACTGGCTAATAGTAAGGGCTCAGTTGTTCAATACATCACTGGCTAATAGTCGGGTCTCAGTTGTTCAAAACATCATTTGCTAATAGTCAGGACTCTGTTGTTCAGAGCATCATTTACTAACAGTCAGGGCTCAGTTGTTCAAAGCATCAATGGCTAATAGTCAGGGCTCAGTTGGTCAAGACATCATTGGCTAATAGTCAGGGCTCAGTTGTCCAAAGCATCATTGGCTAAAAGTCTAATAGCCAAAGCATCATTTACTAATAGTCATGGCTCAGTTGTTCAAAACATCACTGGCTTATAGTCAGGGCTCAGTCGGTCAATACATCATTGGCAAATAGTCAGGGCTCAGTTATCCAAAGCATCATTTACTAACAGTCAGGGTTCAGTTGTTCAAAGCATCACTGGTTAATAGTCAGGGCTCAGTTGGTCAATACATCATTGGCAAATAGTCAGGGCTCAGTTGTTAAAAGCATCATTGGCTAATAGTCAGGATTCTGTTACTCAAAGCATCATTTACTAATAGTCAGGGCTCAGTTGTTCAAAGCATCACTGGCTAATGGTTAAGGCTCAGTTGTTCAATACATCATTGGCTTGGCTAATAGTCAGGGCTCATTTGTTCATAGTTATCATTTGTTTATAGCCAGGGCTCAGTTGTTCAATACATCATTGGTTAATAGCCAGGGCTCAGTTGTTCAAAGCATCATTTGCTAATAGCCAGGGCCCGGTTGTTCCAAGCATCATTAGCTAAAAGAGCTCTGCTATTCAAAGCATCACAGGCTTATAGTCAGGGCTCATTTGTTCAATACATCACTGGCTAAAAGTGAGCGATCAGTTGTTCAAAGCATCATTGGCTAACAATCAGGACTCTGTTGTTCAAAGCATCATTTACTTACAGTCAGGGCTGAGTTGTTCAAAGCATCACTGGCTAATAATCAAGGCCCAGTTGCTCAATACATCACTGGCTAATAGTCAGGGCTCAGTTGTTCAAAGTATCATTGGCTTATAGTCAGGACTCTGTCGTTCAAAGTATCATTGGCTAATAGTCAGGACTCTGTTATTCAAAGCATCATTTACTAATAGTCAGGGGTCAGTGGTTCAAAACATCACTGGCTTATAGTCAGGGCTCAGTTGTTCAAAGCAAAATTGGCTTATATCAGGGTTCAGTTGTTCAAAGCAACATTAGCTAATAGTCAGTATTCAGTTGTTCAAAGCATCACTAGCTTAAAGCAAGGGCTCAGTTGTTCAAAGCATCATTGGCTTATAGCCAGGGCTCAGTAGTTAAAAGCATCATTAGCTATTAGTCAGGGCTCAGTTGTTCAAAACATCATTAACTAATAGTAAGGGCTGACTTGTGCAAAACATTAGCTAATAGTTAGGGCTCAGATGTTCAAATAACATTGGCAAATAGTCAGGGCTCAGTTGTGCAGAGCAGGGTTGAGACATTCAAACATCACTGGCTAATAGTCAGGGCTCAGTTGTGCAAAGCATCATTTGATAATAGTCAGGGCTCAGTCGATCAAAGCAACATTAATTTGTCAGTTGTTCAAAACATCATTAGCTTAATGAATTCAATAGTGGTGCCCTAGCAAGTGCTGTACATAATAAACAGATATTTTTGCAGAAAAAAAAGTGTACAGTAGCTTTTGTAAAGTTTCAACAATATGCTAACTAACAACTTTGTTAGTTCTGATCATCTGGGTACAGTTGTTAAAAACATCATTGACTTAACAAGATGTGAGTAGCCAAAGATTTAATTGCTGTATTAAGTGCAATCTTAAATACTCAGGTTTTTTGGCTGAAAAAATTGTGAGTAAAAGCTACTCATTTTTTTCTGAAAGCAAAAATATATCCAAATACTTTTCTCATTTCTTTTCATGCAGAAAGAAGAAAACTATCAGAACAGTAAAATTTTTATAAGACCATCTTTGGGACTGTTCAAAAGTGGTCTTAAAGACCACTTTTGAACCGTCCCAAAGGTGGTCTTTGACCAGAGGACACTGGTTGAGAAAAACACAAAGAAAGAATTACTGAAACCTTCTAAATAAGGTTTACAGAGCAGGATTAGTCTTAATAGCGGAATGTCACTGTACTTTTTGGATGAAAGAAGCGCCTTATCCAGAGCTATGTATAATAATGCTGCCAATGTTAACAAATGTTTACCTTTGCAGTTTTGAGGCTGACTTCTTTAAGGCTTTCATGGTTTTTTGTCTGTCTATATCTAAAATAAAACAACATAATTACTTACATATACCTTTGCACATCTCACTTTTGGGTTGATTGTTTAATTACAGAATATTCCCACCTGCTATTGTTCACTGGACTATTGTTGATCATATACAAAATCCAGGTAACAGTTATTTTCAGCATTGCTATTCTTCTCCTTGCCATGTCAGAGAGCTGTGTAAAAGTGTTGGTTAAAATATCTTGACTGGGCTATAGTGTACTGGGTCATTGGCAAACAGTGTACATGTACATCCCAATCAGATGGTGCAGGACTCAGCCCAAGCCCATTTGGACTTGGAGAAATAGATTGAACTGCATGGTGCTTCCATGCAGAGGTGAAACTGACTGCACCGGAGTACTGGGAAACAGCTCAGAAGGACTAAGTCTGCCCTGGCAAAGTGCTACAAGTCGGACTGTCCTATTCATATAAGCCCTATTGGTTTCAATGGGCAGCAGGGCTCAAGATGTCATTTCATCTCCATGTTAGTAAAGGTCCGGCAAAACTGGAAGCAATGTCTCTAAAATGACCTAAATAGTGTTGATTTGTTTGTTTGATTTGAGGTTTAACGTCCCCGTCAACACTGTAAAGGTCATTTTGGAGATGCTGCTTCCAATTTTGTGGGACTTTTACCCGACATTGTTGAAGGGCATGCTAAACCTCAATTCAAACAAACACGGACATGCATCTGATCAGTACATTGCTTGCTTACTGTACAGGAGAGTAAGGGTTATACGAAACATTGTAAGTCCCCTTCCAGGGCCATTTTTCCAGAGACAATTGACCCATCAGTATTGATCAGGGTCTAAATTGCTTGATTACTACACAGAAAAGTAAGGGTTATATGAAACATTGTAAGTCCTCTTCCAGGGCCATTTTTCCAGAGACAATTGACCCATCAGTATTCTTAGTACTTTGATTGTAAGATAAGCTTTTTAGGAGGAGATGTCTTTTAAGTATATTGCTGACAGACAGGAAGATGTCTTCTATTTTTAGTTCTGGTGGCCATCTTGTTCATCCGAGAGGAATGGATAGGGCAATTTTGGTAGAGGGAATATTCCTGTGAAATTATTTTGAAATTGGGCCAGTAGCCTGGGAGATGGCCTTTTAAGGTTTTTCTATTTTTGTTTCAATTTTAGCTCTGGTGACCATCTTGTTCAGCAGACAAGAACCATTTAGGCAATTCTGGTAGAGGGTCACCCAATGAACATTCCTGTAAAATAATTTCAAAATCCGTTCACCGGTTTAGGAGAAGATATCTTATACATAAACTCTTGACAGAAGCATGATGCACATCGGTTAGTCACAAAAGCTCTCCCTCAGCCTTTGGCTCTAGGTAAGCTTAATACATTTTTGTTGTGGGTAATTGTTTGAATCAACAGGGCAATTCTAACATGAACCCACAATGTGTTTTATGGAGAATCCAAAAAATTATTCTGAAGTCATAACAAGAGGGTCAAATGGCCCTATATCGCTCACCTGTGTACCAGAAAATCATTAATGATGTTTTAAGAATGCCCATCGGGGCTTGAAGAAATATACTGGGCTACATGGTGCTTCTATGCAGAGCTGGAACCGACTACACGAGTACTGGTAAACAGGTTCTAAGCCTGCCCAGGAAAAGTGGTGCCAGTTGAACCGTCCATGCATAATAATCCTATTGGTTTCATTGGGTGGAAAGGGAGATATAAAGATATAATTTCATTTCGATATCGGGCAAAAGTCCCACAAAACTAGAAGCATCGTCTCCAAAATGACCTACACTTTGCTGACAGGAATGTTAAACCTCAAATCAATAAACAAGGGCAGGTAACTCCAAAGTTGTTTGTCTCATGCAGCCGAAATTCGAACTCTACGTAGACTGTATGTCCCTCCTGGTTATCTGCAAGTTTGATGAAGGTCAGATCAGAAATGGTGGAGAAAAAGAGGAGACGTCATTTTCCCCATTATAAGTCTATGGAACCTTTTTGTTTCCATGGCAACCACAGTTCTGATCAAAACTGGTCCAAACCCTAATGCAGTCAATCCCACAACCCAGTGATGCTGCACATAAAATTTGATTGGGATTGGCCAGCTAGTCATTTAGATATTCAAGTTCAAAGGTGAGGACGACGGAGGGAGGTTTAATGCTTGTTCTCGTTTACTGAAAGTTTCAAAAAGATCAGATTAGAAACGGCTGAGAAAAGGTGGAGACACTATTTTTCGCTAGTATTTATGCTCAAGGACAGGTAATTTGAAAGCATTTTGTCTCATGTGGCCCAAATTCGAACTAAACATAGACTGCAAGCTCCTGCTGGTTATTGTGAAGTTTGATGAAGGTCAGTTTAGAAATAGCCAAGCAAAGTTGGAGACATCGTTTTCCCATTGTAAGTCCAAGGGAAAATTGTTCACCATCAAGGCGATGTAACTGGAAATCCGGTGGTCAGATTCAAGCCCAAATCAAACTCATTAGAGATTTTATGCTTATCCTCGTTTACCAAAAGTAACAAAAAGATCAGATCAAAAACAGTTGCGGAAAGCTGGATGCATCATTTTTCGCTAATATTCATGCTCAAGGGCAGGTAACTCAGAAGTCATTTGACCTGCAAGGCCCAAATTCAAACTCAACATAGACTGTACTCCCCTCCTGGTTATCTGCATAATTGATGAAGATCTGATTTGAAATGGTCGAGAAAAGCTGGAGACGTCATTTTCCCATTGTAAGTCTATGGAAAAATCTTCCACTCTCAAGGAGATGTAACTGGGAAACCAGTAATCAGATTCAAGTCTACTTTGAACTTGCTCGAGATTTTATGCTTGTCCTCTTTAACAAAAGTATCAAAAACGGCTGAGAAAAGCTGGAGACACCATTTTTCACTTACATTTATGCTCAAGGGCAGGTAGCTCAGAACCCATTTGTCCCGTGCAGCCCAAATTTGAAATCAACTTAGATTGTAAGCCCCTCCTGGTTATCTGCATGTTTGATGAAGATCGGATCAGAAATGGTAGAGAAAAAGTGGAGACGTCCTTTACCCTATTATAAGTCTATGGGAAAAATTTTTCACGCTCATGGGGATGTAACTGAAAAACCGCTTGTCAGATTCAAGCAAAATTCGAACTCGTCCAAGAATTTATGCTTGTCCTCATTTATGAAAAGTAACAAAAAGATCAGATCATAAACAGCTAAGAAAAGCTGGAGACACCATTTTTCACTTATATTTATGCTCAAGGACAGGTTAACTCTAAAGCTGATTGTCCCATCCATCCTAAATATGAACTCTACATTGACTGTAAGCCCCTCCTGGTTATCTGCAAGTTTGATAAAGATCGGATCAGAAATGGCTGAGAAAAAGTGGAGACGTTGTTTTACCCATTATAAGTCTATGGGAAATTTTTTACGCTCAAGGGGATGAAACTGGAAAACCGCTGGTCAGATTCAAACCAAATTCGAACTCGTCCAATATTTTATGCTTGTCCTCGTTTATGAAAAGTTACAAAAAGATCAGATCATAAACGGCTGAGGAAAGCTGGAGACACCATTTTTCACTTATATTTATGATCAAGGTCAGGTAACTTCAAAGCTGTTTGTCGCGTGCAGCCCAAATTAGAACTTAACATAGACTGTACGCCCCTCCTGGTTATCTGCAAGTTTGATGAAGATCGGATCAGAAATGGCTGAGAAAAAGTGGAGACATCGTTTTCCTCATAATAAGTCTATGGGAAAATTTTTCACGCTCAAGGGGATGAAACTGGAAAACCGCTGGTCAGATTCAAACCAAATTCAAACTCATCCGAGATTTTATGCTCGACTCGTATATGAAAAGTTACAAAAAGATCAGATCATAAACAGCTGAGAAAAGCTGGAGACACCATTTTTCACTTATATATATGCTCAAGGGCAAGTAACTCCAAAGCTGTTTGTTCCATGCAGCCGAAATTCGAACTCGACGTAGACTGTAAGCCCCTCCTGATTATGTGCAAGTTTGATGAAGATCAGATCAGAAATGGCCGGGAAAAAATGGAGACGTCGTTTGCCCCATTATAAGTCTATGGAACCGTTTTGTTTCCATGGCAACCAAAATTCCAATCTAATCAGCTGAAAAACCTTATGCAGCCTTTCCTCCTACCTGATCATGCTTCTCATGAAATTTGATCAAGATTGGTCATGGGGTATTAGAGATATATACTTATTTGAAATTGTTTACGGACGGACGGACGCACGCACGACGGACAAAATGTGATCACAAAATCTCAAAACATACACTTCTGTGTCCAAGTCAGAAGCTGAAGTCTTGTAGGTTTTTTAAAGCCATAGCTAATATTGAAAATTTTCCATCAACTATTGTCCTGCTAAATAAATTAATTTAGCCACAGCCATTACTAACTTTCAACTAAACAGATTACTTGATGTAATTTATTCCTACAAAATCACTAACTGATTGTCAAACAATGTAGATCCTGGTGGGAGGGCTTCTTTTAAAGCCATCTGATCTGGATCTACACTGTTTACAAAGGTGGGGTAGGGGGTTATGGTGTTTTGCCGATAAGTGTTTATCATTCTCTGTAGAAGCTGCTGGCCTCAGTAGCTGTTGAATGAGCATATCACTGATGATCAAGTGGTCAAGGGTTAGATACCTGCCAGGATAGTAACATTCTTCCATGAATATTTTCTAAGGTCATTCTCTCTCTTCTGATTGATTCAAGAAGTGCAGTTGTCAGTCTCTGGTAAAAGAATATGCACTGCACTGGTCAACCTCATATATAGCATAGCTATACACCTTTGACTGTGATCGTATAGTGTTTCTTAATTATAAAATATAACTAAAGTCATATTGAGTGTTTCAGCAGCTTTATTAGGCAGGCACCTTATACGAGTGCACAACTCCTAAACCAGACTAACGGTCTGCAAGCTGATCAAGTAGACATCTGAAGTCTTGGTCAGAAACCCCAGTATTTATAATCACTACAAAAATCTCACGCAATATCCCTCTCTCATTGCATCATGCTTGTTATCACAACTCTTGCCAAAATCTCTTCTAACTATAAGCTATCTGTCATGATTTTGATGACTGCACTAATAATATGATCTTTAAAATGCAGTTTCATCAGGTTTCTAAAGTACTTCACAACAACACCTGCTTAAATAACCTTTAAAAGGAAATGTCAGAGTCATATGATATTACGAAATTAAGCTGGCTCATAATCAAGTTATGATTTGAATGGCTGCCAGGTACATGTATGTGCAATTCAAGTGCATCTCTGCATTTTATACAAAGTTTCATGGTTTTAAAATGAAGCTGTTTCATAATAAGCATTGAAGCTTAATGTTTTCATAATAGTACTGAGACAGAAGCTTACTGCCTTTTCAATACTCATTCAGTCATGTCAACACTCTTACACACCTTCAACAATATTCCAGTCATACACATGATAACATGCCTATGCAAAATATCATGTGCATAACATGACTATGTTATACATATATAAGTCTGCCCAAGAAAACTGAGGTTATGTAAACTGACAGGCTTGTTATTACCTAAATGGTGCTGACTGGGCTGCTAGGCACCAAACAAACTCACTGTCTACAATCCATAGGATATTTCCTGTACTTACACTTTATCACAGAATAAGGGAATCCTAACTGCCGAGTTTCCAGATCTTTTCTCCTTGTATGACCGACATTTCTTTCTTTACTGGAATGCCGGCATTCTTTCCTTCTAATTATCGTTCCACTCAACCCTTCCCGGTCTTGACTAGAAATAAAAATATTTTCTTCACCGGTTTCCTGTTCACCAGGATCAAATTCTTCACAGTCTGGGCACAAGTTATCCTCAGACTGGTTTAATGAATCAGTTTTTGAAGTGGAATGTGACTGGTTATCAACAGTATTATTTTGGCTTAGGATTTGATTGTCAAACTCAGAGTCCTGGTTGTCTGCAGAGAACATGAACTCTTGGCCAGTTGTTGAGGAGGTTGAACTCTGAAAATAAATAAAGGATCTTACATGAGTGCTCATGTATTATTGAATTTATTAAACGAGTTGAGGAAAAGGGATAAAATGCGAGGCTTTGCCGAGCATTTTATCCCTTTTTCTCAACGAGTTTAATAAATTCAATAATACATGAGCACGAACGCAAGATTCTATTTATCATATGACATTTAAAACGCATTTCATTCACGATTTGTTTACAAAAATGTCAATATTCCGCAATTAGTAAACGCGACGTCGTTAAGGACGTCGTACATGTAACGTTACGGGACGTATCTAGCTAATTTGCATATTTAATCCACTAGTGGATTATCGAAGATATTACATGGTGTTATTACACTCTCAGACGCGACGTCATATGATAAACATTTTTGTTTCAAATTACAGTGAAACTTTGATGACCCGAATACCAATGGTTTGTTAACCATGGCTGTTTCAAACCTGTCTGGAACATGGCAGCTCATGTGGAACGTGGTAGCTCAGTGGAATCTGGTAGCTCAGTGGTTAGTAAACTTGCCATTGATGCTAGAGGCCCCCCATTCGATTTCGGGCAGTGGTAATAAAATTGGGGTGTCCGAACATGCTCCACTGGCATCATTTGTAGGGATGAATGAAACAAGTGCACCATCCTTCTGATTGGGACGTTAACTGGAGGCCCCCTGTGCAGGGAGAATCATCCCCTGTGCAGGGTAAAGATCCCTACCATAATTACATGATTACGTGTAGGCTTTCATCCTGTTAAATCTGGAGTGTATGTAATGTACACCTGCGAGGGATTGCAGTATCAGAAGAAAGAAAGGAAGTCTTCAGTTCCAAAGAAAAATTCTCTTGAGTGCACTTATTAATATATTTGTGATAATTTAACCCTTGTCCTGCTGAATATTTTAATCTGCCACACCCACTACCGATTATCAGCCATTCAGATTACTTCATTCAAATTATTGCAACAAAGTCACAATCTGAATGACAAACAATGTAGATCCTGATCAGATGGCTTCTTCAGAAGCCATCTGATCAGGATCTACATTGTTTAAAAGATAACGTATATCCGGGCTCAGCAGGACAAGGGTTAAGGAGAATTTTCTTATTTCAAACTCCTGAGTTTGGGACCTTTACCATGAGGTAATGGGCATGGGAGGGGGTATTGCTGAATAAATTTTTGGGTATATATCTATCTTCATACCAAATCCATCATATGGTTTGGAAAATATACCGGTAACTTCATACATGTAAATGTGGACGCCGATTCCACGCCAATGCTATCACCAATACCAATGCCGACACCAAGGGTAGTGCAATAGCTCTTCCTGGACTACCTCTAGCTCAAGGTGAGCTTAATGACCATAAATAGTCATTTGTATGCATCACCCATTGAAGTATGGTGGAAAGGGCATATCACATTACCAATCCGAACACCTCTGTCTGTGTTCGTGTCTGCATCTGTGCCCGAGATGGCATTAGCTATTTTCATTTAAGTTTTCTTAATTGCGCATCCAGGAGGGGGCATCTATGTCCTTTGGACACCTTTCTAGTTTACATTAAATATGATTTTATGTATATTTCAGGGCTCGCCCTAGGATGTTTTCTTCACTATCACATTTGCCAATCAGATTTTTTTCTGTGCCAATTTCTTAAAACCAGTTCTAGCATTTTCTTCACAAAATGTGACAGATGATCTATTTGTCCTTGTCTGTGTGTCTGTCTTCGTTTGTTTGAGGTTTAACATCCCTGTCAACACCCTATAGGTCATTTTGGAGAGATTGCTTTCAATTTTGCGGGACTTTTACCCAACATTGATATGCCACCCAATGAAACCAGTAGGGTTTACATGTATATGCATGAACAATCCGAATTGCACCACTTTGCCTGGGCAGGCTTAGACCCTCTATGCAGTTTACCAGTACTCATGTGCAGTTGGTTTCAGCTCTGCATTTCAGCATCATGCCGCCCAATCTATTTCTTCAAGTCCTGATGGGACTGTCTGTCCTCACTGGGTAAACATGTCCAAAGATTATTGATCATTTATCTTTGCCCATAAATGGGCATTAACCCATTGTATGCTAGTGGACTCTTCCATTACTATAAGTTGAACAAGTCTATTTGCCATATAAGGGGTGTCGGGCCTAATTTTTTATTCTATTCTATTTTTGATGGAAAATTCGGTTAGCAAATAGTGCAGACCCTGATCAGACACCTGATCTGGGTCTGCACTGTTTGCCAAGGTACCCCTTTAGATGTTTCCCATTTACAATGGGTTAAGGTTTCTAGATAGATATTCACCCCTAGCTTTTGAAAAAAGCTATAAAAATATCTTACCCTGCCCTGTGTTGGAGTTCCTGTCAAACTTCTTGATTCCTGAAATTAAAAGAATACTAGAAATGTTTTCAGAGGAAACAATGTCCCCCACTATAAATATAACTTAAACACCCATTTGACTTTGAAAATTAGGTTTTGGCCACCAAAAACTAAGGTGCATACAAACCCATTTTTGCCAAATACTGACACATTTTGGGAGCCTTTGGCCTTAAAAAGGTCAAGGTCATCAAAATAGAATTAACTTTTTGGTAGGCTGTAATGATATATTGTAGCAAATTTGGGCAACATTCATCAATTCTAAAATGAGAAGAGCCATTTTTTGTCCAAAACTGACAGTTTTTTGGGAGCCTGTGGCATAATGATTAAAAGAATTTAATATTTGAAGCTACCCATAAATTAAAAAATATAGGTAATTATAGGTATTTGGGGAAAATATAGGTATTTATAGGTATTTGGGGAAAATATAAGTGTTTATAGGTTTTCATATACTCCTGAAATAAAGATACCTGTATTTATAGGTTATTTGATGCCCTGCTTATATGAACTGGAGTGGGTGGGGCATAGCCCTGATGGACATTGGATGTGACTTATTGTAAGGAACAAATTAAGGCGCATTCCAAATTTGGTGACACAGAGGCCTTTCTGATATTTAATCTTCATCAGTGTGTCTCAACCCCAAAGTTTTGAAACCAAAACGGATGACGGACAAGACCCGGCAAACACAGCACATCTCCCTCCGAGCACACACCGTCCGACGTAGCTCATGAGACAGGTCAACTGGAGGTACCAGGCAAGAGAAACCTACCCGCTGACTTATAGGCATCCCCCACCGAGCCAACATCAGCAAACATGGCCCACACTCCACGAAGTCCCGGGCATCAGGAAGGAGATGTCCAAAGTAGCGAGACTTGCAAAATTTAAAATATTACAAAAAGTGGCAACCAAATCCGCTAAGATACATGTCCCACCTGACAAGTCAGTCTTAGTTTTCGAAAAATTAGAAATTTATACTGCAAAAATTAACCCTTATCTTGCTGTTTACGGCAACCCCTATCTTTGGAAACAGTGTAGATCCAGATCAGATGGCTTCTGAAGAAGCCATCTGATCAGGATCTACACTGTTTGACATTCAATTTATGAATTTGTAGGAATAAACTGCATCAAGTAATTTGATTGGTTGATAGACAGAAATGGGTGTGGCTTAAATGAATATTCAGCAAGAGAAGGGTTAAAGATATAATGTAGTTATTTATCAATAACATTCATCTTCTACACTAGGGAAAGAATGTCCTTCATATGCTACAGTGAAAAGGTGGGTGGCGGAATTCATTTCGATAACACATCCATGCGATATAGTGCATTTTTTTCACATCTCCAAAATTGCTAGTTTTCTGATGAAAATCCTAGATATTTTTCATATAAATGCTTAAATCATAGGTTGAGGGTGCTCGTTAGAACCGCCTCATTGAGGCGGTTCTAACGAGTACCCACAACCTATGTATTGGAGCAGAAATAAGAAAAATAATGAATACCCCCGTAAACCCCAGTTTTCTCTATATAAAGTGGGGTTTAAGGGGGTCTTCATTTCACGGACTTGTTCACGTGATGTAATCACGGCAGGCAGAGCCTTGAGGATGACCCCTGTCCTGGAAGGCCTGTCAATGTTGCGACCCCAGAAATGGTCAATGAAGTCTATGATATTGTTATGATTGAAAGACGAGTCACATGAAAATGTGTAGCCAGTAGAGTTGTCATTTCACAGGAAAGAGTACATTCCATTCTAACAGAGGATCTTGCAATGAGAAAGCTTTCGGCCTGATGAGTAGCAAGACTTCTGACAGTTGATCAGAAGTACACCAGGCACACATTATCACGTGCTGATCTTAACGTTTTTTAGCTTTCTTCAAAGATTTGTCACTATGGATGAAACATGGGTCCATCATTTTACCCCAGAGGCCAAACAACAATTGAAACAATGGAAGCATCCCGCCAAAGAAGGCAAAGACTGTTCCATCAGCTGGGAAGGTTATGGCCTCGGTTACTATGCTTCACTTCTGATGCAGTTATGGGAAAATGTTAAACTTAAGCGCCTCGGAAAGCTCATTTAAGGTGTGTTGTTCCATAGAGACAATGCTCCTGTTCACAAGTCTGTCATTGCTATGGGTGCCATTTACGATTGTGGCTTTAAATTGATTGAGCATCTGCCTTATTCACCTGATCTCGCTCCATCAGACTTTCATCTATTTCCAAAACTGAAAACGACTCTTTCAGGCGCCCACTTTCAGTCGGATGATGACATCATATATGCAGTGGATGACATTCTGAACAGCCAATAAAAGGAGTTCTATAAAAGTGGCATTGAGGCCTTTAAAAACGCTGGCAAAAGTGTTTAGACACTGAAGGGGATTATGTTGAAAAACAATACAATATTCAAATCCTTCAATGAGGCTCACAATATATAAATCAGCCCTCATATAAACAAATGACAACCTGGGTTGTGGCCAGTTTGGACACCAAGGGGCTTGATTGGCAGGTTGGCAGGATTCATGCTGCAGACCACTAAACAATGCTACATACTAACCCTTATCTTGCTGTTCACAACAACCCCTATCTTTGCAAACAGTGTAGATCCAGATCAGATGGCTTCTGAAGAAGCCATCTGATCAGGATCTATACTGTTTGGCATTCAGTTTATGATTTTGTAGCAATAAATTACATTAAGTAATTTGATTGGTTGATAGACAGAAATGGGTGTGGCTTAAATGAATATTCAGCAAGATAAGGGTTAAATATGTTAGCTCTTCACCTCATGATTTCAGAGAAGATTTTTTTAAAGTAATTCCCAATTCAGGGCTAGAAAATTCTCCAAAATTTCACTCAACAGGCATGGAGATTTTGGCAAATTTCATAGGGACTAGGCAAAATTCCACTCGTCCTCCATAATATTTACTTGTCATGGCGAGCAGACAAGTGGAATTTTCCCGCCCTGAGATTGTAAGTCTTATGTTGACCTCTGGGACGTAGCCAATTTTGACTCAGAGGCATGGTTGACAGGATTTGTGTAGAGACCACTAAACATTGCTACATACAATGTACTAAATATGTTAGCTCTCCGACTCCGGGTTGCAGAGAAGTAATTCCCCCTTGGAAGTCTTATGTGAGTCTTATGTAAGTAAGACGTAATGGTACCTGGGCGAATAGCCAACTTGGACCCCAGGGGAGTGGATGGCAGGATTTATGTAGGGGACCACTACATGTTGCTGCATACTAAATATATAAGGTGTGGGTTTCATGGTTTCAAGAAAAGAAGTTAGTTTAAGTTTTTCCAATTATAAGTCTACTGGAACTTATGACCCCCAGGGTGTGGCCAATCTGGACCCCAGGGGCATGGTTGGCAGAATTTATGTAGGAGACCAGTTACCATTAAACAGTAAACATACTAAATATGTTAGCTCTCCACCTCATAGTTTCAGCACATGATTCCCATGTTACAGTAAAACCTTTCTTAGCGACCACTTCTATTAGGCAAGCAACCTGTCTTAAGCAAGCAGGTATTTGGTCCCCCAAGCGACCAAAGCATTAAATTCCATCTGTATTAAGCAAGCACCTGTCTTAAGCAACCACATTTTGATTATCCCTTAGGTGCTTGCTTAATACTTGTTGGACTGTAATGTCAAGCCATATTTTTGCTGAAAATTGAGAAAAAAATATTTGAGAATGGTATCTGCAAATGGCGGAAATGGCAGTTTTACTCTTGTCCTACTGATCACGATAAATCCCACCTTAGAAAACAGTGTAGATCCAGACCAGAATGTACATTGTTTGACATTCAGTTTGCCAATTTAAATAAACACATTATATCAAGCAATTTGATTGGTTGATAGTCAGAAATTGGTGTAGAAAAATTAATTGAGCCCCGCCAAGCGAATTTGTGTCTTCGAACATTCCGTCATGTCAAATTTTAACTGTGCATGCCCAGCCATTCAGAGGGGCAAGGGATATGGCTTTCTGTCTGAAGGTTCCTCTTGATTCACTGCTTGTATGAGCGAGCAGCGAAGGTTCTGGCGAGACTGCGCGGATGCGCAGGCTCGCCTGAACCTTCGCTGCTCGCATAGGCGATAAGTACCAAAATCGCCTGACGGGGCCCAATTAATACCGCAAGACATGGTTTAAAAGTAAAGCATGACTTACCCCAGACTTGATCTCTTGCGATTTCTTCCATATACTAACTAAGAATCTATACGTACTGTCTCGAGAGATAAATGACCCAAAGGCATACTGAAATTATAAACAACATCACGAAAACACGCCCAAATAATTTTGACCCCCTCTAATCCCACTTTTATATAGTAAAACTGGGGTTTTCAGGGGTAAACCTTATTTTTCTTATTTCTGCTCTGAGATATAGATTGTTGGTACTCGTTAGAACCCAATCGATGTGGCGGTTCTAACGAGTACCCACAATCTATATTTTGAGCAAAAATAAGAAAAATATTACAATTTTTCATCTGAACATTTTCACTTTTTAGGCGATAAATGTGTCAATGTATTTGTATAGGCGTGTTTTCGTAATGATATTGTATGCTCAAAGATAAAAATAGAGGATCTTACATGAGTCGTCATTTCATATTATATTTATGAAACAAGCCTTCTGCAAGTTTCATAAATATAATATGAAATGACCATGAGTGTAAAATTCTGTTTATCTTATGATTACTTTAAAATGGATTGTAACACCTTTAAACAAGAACATTTTTCCACAAAAAATGCATGGTTGACATAGACGTCATCATGATGTTACTTAATCCCTCCATAGTGTTATAACAGGTGTGGTCATAATATATATATGATATGACGTTATATTTTTTTTGGTTTTACGGCCCTTTCAAGATTTTTTCACTCGTATTGAGACGGACGTTAATCAGAGGTGGGCGAAAACCAGAGTACCCGGAGAAAAAACACTTGACCTTCCATTGCAGAACTTGGTGTCTCACATGTGACCCGAGCGAGGCTCGAACCACAGCAGTGAGAGACCTAATGATCAAGAGTCAGCGCTCTTAACCACTAGGCCACGGAGGTCCCTTATGTTTTTTGCAGATTACTTTAACAGTCATTTTTGCTAACAGTGCGGACCCAGATCAGACAATGTTGTAGACCCTTTATGAGCAGCCTGATCAGGGTCCACACAGTTGGACGCAGATCAGACTGCTCCTCTTGGAGCAGTCTGATCAGGGCCCACACTGTTTGCCTGTATGCAAAAGTATGTTTCAATAGTTTCCAAGAAGATGCAGCAGTCAACATAACAAGAGGGCCAAGAGGGCCCTGAATGGCTCAGCTGATTTCAAGATGTCACATAGCTTCTGAAAGTCATATGGATAACTGACAGCCATCTTATTCCATGAAGCATATCTGTTGCACTTCCATAGATGGTCACCTTGGGAACAATCGTGCAAAGTTTGGAAAGAAGCAAATTGTTGACGTTTTTCTATTTTTAGCTCTGGCAACCATTTTGTCCAACAGAGCGGAACTGTTTTAGTTACAATGGTAGAAGGTCACCTTAGCAACATTCCTACATAGTTTGTATCAAATTGGCCCAGGGGTATTGGAGGAGTAATAACTTAAAGGTTTTTTTCTTTTTTTAGCTCTGGTGGACATCTTCTTCATCGGAGTGGAACCATTTTAGCTTCTTTTGGTAGAGAGCCACCTAGGCACCATTACTGTGAAGTTTGAATCAAATTGAATCGAGTTGGTGGTTCCCTTTGACAATACACAGCTGACTTGTATTTCACTATCTGGGCACTTTGTGGACATTGAGGGTCAGGTCCTAGAGCACCAGATGGAGATGAATTGGCTCACTCTAACTAACACTACCTTAACTCTATATAAAGCCAGTGGGCCCCAGGGCAGGTCCATTCTTTGCCCCAGGGCTATAATTTGAGCAATCTTGGTATAGGGCCACTAGGTGAAGCTTCATTCCAAATATTGAAGACTTGGGTCAAGAAGATTTTTTAAAGGTTTTCCTTATGTAAGTCTATGTAAAACCCTTGGGCCCCGGTGTGGGGCCATTTTTGTCCCCAGGGCTACAACTTGAATAATCTTGGAAGAGGTCCCCTAAATGAAGCTTCTTGGCAAATTTCAAAGACCTGGGACTTCAAGTTTCAGATGAGAAGATTTTTAAATAGAGTTTCCCTGTGTAAGTCTATGTTAAACTGGTGGGCCCCAGGGTGGGGCCATCACTGACCCCAGGGCAATAAATTGAAGCATCTTGATAGAGGTCTACTAGATGAAGCTTCTTACCAAATATCAAACACCTGGGCCTTCTGGTTTCTGACGAGAAGATTTTTAAAGGGTTTTCCTGCATAAAGTCTATGTAAAACTGGTGGGCCCTGGCGCGGGGGCATTTTTGGACCGGAACCATTTGGACAACTTTGAAAGGGGACCACATAAGGATCATTTCTGTGAAGTTTGGTCAAAATCCGATCAGTGGTTTAGATGTCGTTTGAAGAAATTGTTTACGCACACACGGACGGACGCATGGCGGACAAAAAGTGATCACAAAAGCTCAACTTGTCACGTAGTAGTGACAGGTGAGCTAAAAGAAGACATTTTCAGATGCAGTTTTTCATGGCATCATAAGGGTCAAAGCATCATATATTTATATAAAGAAAGACAAATCTGTTTTTAAACCTGGTAAATACACAACAACCTCTACAACACAGGCTTGTTGTGAGTTTACAGCCCAAGTCAAAACTATTTAGGTCATGTTGAGCGTGTCGGTTTACTTCCACATTTTTCCTGGGCAGGCTTATACGTAAGCCATTAACTAGAGCTGTCAGAGGATCTGACTATAGCCCCGCTTCAGCGCTGTCAGAGAAGAAAGTTATTTAAGCTGCAGAGAAAACAGTTATGAACAAGAAATAACTGTTGAAAATTTTACATTATCTGGAAAAACTCTAAGAGTTGTGAGCCCTTGTCCCTCATTTCAATGAGCATGATACATTACCAGAATGTCCATGTTTAAACTAAATTTCATCTTCCATTTTTCAATGTTCAAAGGGTAATAACTCCTAAAGTAGGCAAATCAGAGTCAGGGTTCCTGCGCTCTGCACATTGTCTCATGGTGCTTTACACTTGTGTGAAGTGTCATGAAAATATCTCAAATGGTTTGTGAGTTATGGAGCCGACACAGTCAAAATTGCCTTTTTAAATGTTCAAAGGGCAATAACTCCTAAAGTAGGCAAACCAGAGTTATGGTTCCTGCACTCTGCACATCATCTCAAGGTGCTTTTCATTTATTTGAAGTTTCATGAAAATATCAGAAACGGTTATGGAGCGGACATAGTTAAAATTGCCATTTTTTAATATTCAAAAGCCTATAACTGAAAAAGTAGACAATCCAGAGTTTGGGTTCCTGCGCTCTGCACACGTAATATGGTGCTTTACATTTGTGTGAAGTTTCATAAAATTATCTTAAACGGTTTTTGAGTTATCGAGCAAAGACGGCTAAAATTGATATTTTTCAATATTCAAAGGGAAATAACTCAAAAATTAGGCAATCCAGAGTTATGGTTCCTGCACTCTGCACACCATCTCATGGTGTTTAATGTTTGTGTGAAGTTTCATGAAAATATGTGAATGGGTTTTAAAGTTATGGAGCGGACACGAAAATTGTTAACAGACACAGACAGACACACAGACAGACACACAGAAAATACGAAAACCAGAGTTATGGTTCTTGCGCTCTGCACATTGTCTCATAGTGCTTAACATTTGTGTGAAGTTTCATGAAATTATCTCAAACGGTTTTCGAGTTATGAAGCGGACACTGTTAAAATTGCCATTTTTCAATGTTCAAAGGGCAATAACTCCAAAAATAAGCAATGCAGAGTTATGGTTCCTGCGCTCTGCACATCGTCTCATAGTGCTTAACATTTGTGTGAAGTTTCCTAAAAATATCTCAAACGGTTTTCGAGTTATGAAGCGGACACAATTAAAATTGCCATTTTTCAATGTTCAAAGGGCAATAACTCCAAAAGTAGGCAATCCACAGTTATAATTCCTTCGCTCTGCACATTGTCTTATGGTGTTTAACATTTGTGTGAAGTTTCATGAAAATATGTTAAGCAGATACAAAGTTATGGAGCCAACACAAATTAACGGAATCACGGAATTACGGAATGACAGGACATGGCAAATCCAATATAGCCCCACTTTTTCAAAGCGGGGCTATAACCAGTACAATGCTCATTATTTTACCAGAAACTGTTATAAAACTACTGGTGAGGTCAAAAGCAGATACCAGATTATACAGAAATATGACCATTTATGTTCATTTTTTTATATTATCTATACTTTTTGGGGCCATTTTTAAACTGTGTTATATCCAGGCCATCAGTGATTGAGCCATGGCAGTATTACTGTATTACCCTTGCATTTCTTTCCTATGACACACCACATTATAATGCAGTTCCTTATAACACAGTTTTGGATATAACACAGTTTCGAGATAGAGCCAAAAATGTATAGATTATATAGAAAAATAACCATATATGGTCATTTTTCTATATAATCTGTACATTTTTTGGTTTGGATATAACATGGTTGTTTAGCTAAAACAGTTCCTGCTTTAGACCTGATTAATTGTGTTGTAAAGAGGTTTTGGTGTATTTAACTCCTAATAAATTTCAATCTTTTCCTCCACTTCAAAAACCGGATATTACATCCTCATTCATATGATAAACACATATTACATCCTCATTCATATGATAAAGTTTGATACACATATGGGTTATTTGCATTCCTGTGATACCTCCTTCATCAGAAGGGAGACTCCCTCATTTTGATGCTAATTTTTGCCCAACTCATGCTAAGTTTTTGTAAAATTTTGGAGTCTCCCTCATTTGAACTGATGATTTCCCTATATATTCTTTACATTTCCCTCATCACAATAGCAAATCTCCCGCATGCAGTTCAAAAAATTATCACAGGTATGCATTTGCACAAACTGATGACTGATCACGAATTCTGAGCCAAGTACAACCAGTGTCATATCCCAGTACTTCTCTACGTACCTTCTCTTCAGCAGTTTGAAATCCTATAGCATTGGGAAATATCAAGGCAGTTTTCTCTCTCGTTATACTTATCACTTTGTTCATTGGTATCTCTTGCTGAAAACAGATATTAACACATACAGTGAAATTACGCTATTAAGACCACCTTAAATTAAGACTAATTCTGCTTTAACAAGAGGCCCATGGGTTATATGCTCACCAGAGGTCATGTGGTTTATACCATATACATGCAAGGTGCCCATCTTGGTCATGTGACAACAATACCACGAATAATGTTTAATTGCCTCACCCCCATAGAGGCTTTTCATGTACAGTCCAACCTGTATTAAGCAAGCACCTAAGGGATAACCAAAATGTGCTTGCTCAAGACAGGTGCTTGCTTAATACAGGTGCAATTTAACACATTTGCCTTTTTGGGGACTTGAATGCCTGCTTGCTTAAGACAGGTTGCTTGCTTAATAGAGGTGGCCACTAAGACATTTTACTGTAATTTGGTTTCGATCAGCTTAGCTCTTTTACTTGAGAAGAAGATTAAAATACTGAATCTGAGCCATCCAAGACAAAGGTCAGTAATGACCTTGACCTGTGGAATTGATTAACTTCTATTCAGCTAAATGCAAATATCATTTTTGATGTCACAGCCTACCAGGCAATCAGAAATATCCACTACTTTGCCATTTTTCCATACATATATCTAAGTGACCAAATTTGATCTTGACATAAAACAGGTCAAGGTCAACCAAAGGTCATCATTTGAACAAACTTGGTAGGGCCAGAGTCCCTGATGCTGCATACCAAGTTTCAAGATCATTGGCCATTCGGTTCTTGAGAAGAAGATTTTTAAAGGTTTTTCCCATATATGGGCATGGCGGCCCATATTGGTCATGTGACCCAGTCCTCACGAACAAACTCTCGTTACCTCATTCCATAGAGGCTCCACATGTAATTTGGTTTCAATTGGCCAAGTAGTTTAAGTGAAGAAGATGATAAAACTAGAGAAAGTGCCCAGTGGGGCACGTATACCCCCGACCAGTGCCATCCCCTTTTAGTGGAAATGAAAATTTGTTTGTAGCATTGAACCTTTCCATATAAACTTTCCATTTAGTCCACTGAGAATAACTATTGCATTTTAACAAATATAGTATAATTTATCATATATCCAAAGATGAGACTGCTTGTCTTTGCTGAATAATAAAAATTCAAAGATTGTTGCAATTTGGAACAATTTTACCTGGAAACAACAAACATAGAATAGGCTGTCATAGAACATTCGCTGAATTAAAGTAGCTGTATGATGACATAATAAAGCAATGCATTTTTTTATTATTACTTGCATTTATTATTGTCTGCATTTCAAGAGAAAATATTATGCAAAATTTAACAGTTCTAGTCGCTGTTGTTTCTAAGATCACAAAGACCAATATACATGTGTAAGCTGACAAATCTGACAAGGGTCACAGCATAAACAAAGAACAAACTAACTAATAATGAACAGATGGAAAGACAAAAACTATAACCTTTGATATACTTTGTATGCAAGGAGTATAATGAAAACAGTTATCAAATCCTGTACCATATTCTATTATGCGATTTATACATGTGACTTTATTCTACTAAATATTGTTTAAACCAAAACAGTTAACACAAAACTTGGACGTGATCAAAATGTGTAAGTCCTAATTATTGACCCATAGCCCCACCCAGGGGCTTGACACAGGAGCTTAGATATTCCATATGAAAGTTAATACTATAGCTATATTCTGTACCAAATATGAGGAGAATCTAACATGAGGTTTCAGAGATATAAGCAATCAAAAAGGTTTAACACAAAACTTCAACATAAAAGTTGACAAACTGACAGACCCAGGGGCTTAGATATTCCATATGAAAGGTTATGCTATAGAGATATCCTTTACCAAATATGAAAAGAATCCAACATGTAGTTACAGAGATATGAGCAATCAAAAAGGTTTAACACAAAACATTGACGTAAATGTTGATGAACGGACGGATGGGTGGACAGCCCACCCAGGGGCTTGACCCGCAAGCTTAGATATTCCAAATGAAAGGTAATGCTATAGAGATATCCTGTACCAAGTATGAAGAGAATCAAACAGGTGGTGACAGAGATATGAGCAATCAAAAAGGTTTAACACAAAACTTTGACGTAAAAGTTGACAAACGGACGGACAGCCCACCCAGGGGCTTGATCCAGGGGCTTAGATATTCCATACGAAAGGTAATGCTATAGAGATATCCTGTTCCAAATATGAGGAGAATCTAACATGTGGTGACAGAGATATTAATTATACCCCCGACATACGAAGTATGTCAGGGGGTATATAGTTTTCGTCTTTCCGTCCGTTCGTCCGTTCGTTCGTATGTTCGTTCGTTCGGTCGTTCGTCAACCTTTACGTCAAAGTTTTGCGTTAAACCTTTTTGATTGCTCATATCTCTGTAACCACAGGTTGGATTCTCTTCATATTTGGTACAGGATATCTCTATAGCATTACCTTTCATATGGAATATCTAAGCCCCTGGGTCAAGCCCATGTGTGGGTTGTCTGTCTGTCCGTCTGTCAACTTTTACGTCAAAGTTTTGTGTTAAACCTTTATCATTGCTCATATCTCTGTCACCACATGTTGGATTCTCTGCATATTGGGTACAGGATATCTCTATAGCATAACCTTTCATATGGAATATCTAAGCCCCTGGGTCAAGCCCCTGGGTGGGCTGTCCGTCTGTTTGTCAACTTTTACGTCAAAGTTTTGTGTTAAACCTTTTTGATTGCTCATATCTCTGTCACCACATGTTTGATTCTCTTTATATTTGGTACAGGATATCTCTATAGCATTACCTTTCATATGGAATATCTAAGCCCCTGGGTCAAGCCCCTGTATGGGCTGTCCGTCTGTTTGTCAACTTTTACGTCAAAGTTTTGTGTTAAACCTTTTTGATTGCTCATATCTCTGTCACCACATGTTTGGTTCTCTTCATATTAGGTACAGGATATCTCTATAGCATTACCTTTCATTTGGAATATCTAGGTTCGCGGGTCAAGCCCCTGGGTGGGCTGTCCACATGTCAGTCCGTTCATCAGCATTTACGTCAATGTTTTGTGTTAAACCTTTTTGATTGCTCATATCTCTGTAACTACATGTTAGATTCTCTTCATATTTGGTAAAGGATATCTCTATAGCATAGCCTTTCATATGGAATATCTAAGCCCCTGGGTGGGCTGTCTGTCAGTTTGTCAACTTTTACGTCAAAGTTTTGTGTTAAAACTTTTTGATTGCTTATATCTCTGTAACCTCACCTTAAATTCTCTTCATATTTGGTACAGAATATAGCTATAGTATTAACTTTCATATGGAATATCTAAGCTCCTTGGTCAAGCCCCTGGGTGGGGCCAGGGGACAATAAATAGGACTTACACATTTTGATTACGTCCAAGTTTTGTGTTAACTGTTTTGGTTTAAACAATATTTGTTAGAGTAAACTCACATGTATACATCGCATGATAGTATATGGTACAGGATTTGATAACTCTTTTCATTGTACTTCTTGCATACAAAGTATATCAAAGGTTATAGTTTTTGTCTTTCCATCTGTTCATTATTAGTTAGTTTGTTCTTTCATTATGCCGTGACCCTTGTCAGATTTGTCAGCTTATATATTGGTCCTTGTGATCTTAGAAACTACAACGACTAAAACTGTTAAATTTTGCATAATATTTTCTCTTGAAATGCAGACAATAGTAAATGCAAGTAATAATAAAAAAAAATGCATTGCTTTATTACGTCATTATACAGCTACTTTAATTCAGCGAATGTTCTATGACAGGCTATTCTATATTTGTTGTTTCCAGGTAAAATTGTTCCAAATTGCAACAAACTTTGAATTTTTATTATTCAGCAAAGACAAGCAGTTTCTTTGGATATGATAAATTATAGTATATTTGTTGAAATGCAATAGTTATGGACTAAATGGAAAGTTTATATGGAAAGGTTCAATGCTACAAACAAATTTTCATTTCCACTAAAAGGGGATGGCACTGGTCGGGGGTATACGTGCCCCACTGGGCACTTTCTCTAGTTAGTAATGAAAAAGGTTTAACACAAAACTTTGACGTAAAAGTTGACAAACGGACAGACAGCCCACCCAGGGGCTTGACCCAGGGGCTTAGATATTCCATATGAAAGGTAATGCTATAGAGATATCCTTAACCAAATATGAAGAGAATCTAACATGTGGTTACAGAAATATGAGCAATCAAAAAGGTTTAACACAAAACTTTGACGTAAAAGTAGATGAACAGACAGACAGACAGCCCACCCAGGGGCTTGACCCAGGGGCTTAGATATTCCATGTGAAAGGTAATGCTATAGAGATATCCTTTACCAAATATGAAGAGAATCTAAAATGTGGTTACAGAGATATGAGCAATCAAAAAGGTTTAACACAAAACTTTGACGTAAAAGTAGATGAACAGACAGACGGACAGACAGACAGACCCAGGGGCTTGACCCAGGAGCTTAGTTATTCCATATGAAAGGTAATGCTATAGAGACAACACAAAACTTTGACGTAAAGGTTGACGAACGGAGGGACAGACGGAAGTACGAACGAACGAACGAACGAACTAACTAACGAACGAATGAAGGAACTAACGAACGGACGGAAAGACGAAAACTATATACCCCCTGACATACTTCGTATGTCGGGGGTATAAATATTGAATCTGAGTCGTCCTGGACAAAGGTCAGTAAATGACCTTGACCTTTGGAACTGATAAACTTCCATTCAGCTGATTATAAATACCTGAGCCGTCCAGGAAAAAGGACGGAAAATGACCTT
The DNA here is from genome assembly GCA_963580285.1 of Lucinisca nassula. Classification (NCBI taxonomy): domain Eukaryota; kingdom Metazoa; phylum Mollusca; class Bivalvia; order Lucinida; family Lucinidae; genus Lucinisca; species Lucinisca nassula. The sequence goes on along the minus strand of OY757018.1, from coordinate 146,928,767 downwards.
GACCTTTGAAACTGATAAACTTCCATTCAGCTGACAGTAAATACCATTTCTGATGCCACTAGCTAATATACAATCAGAAAAAATCTACTGTTTTGCTATTTTTCCATACAAATATCTAAGTAACCAAATTTGACCTTGACATAAAACAGGACAAGGTCAACCAAAGGTCATCATTTGAACAAAATTGGTACGGCCAGAGTCCCTGATGCTGCACACCAAGTTTCAAGATCATCGGCCATTCGGTTCTTGAGAAGAAGTGGCATGGTGGCCAAATTGGTCATGTGACCCAGTCCTTAAGAACAAACTTTCGTTCCCTCATTCCACAGCCAAGTAGTTTAAGTAAAGAAGAAGATAAAAATACTGAATCTGAGCCGTCCTGGACAAAGGTCGGTAAATGACGTTGACCTTTGGAACTGATAAACTTCCATTCAGCTGATTGCAAATACCATTTTTGATGCCACTAGCCAACATACAATCAGAAAAATCCACTGTTTTGCCGTTTTTCCATACAAATGTCTAATTGACCAAATTTGACCTTGACGTAAAACAGGTCAAGGTCAACCAAAGGTCATCATTTGAACAAACTTGGTAGGGCCCCGAGTCCCCGATGCTGCATACCAAGTTTCAAGATCATTGGCTATTCGGTTCTTGAGAAGAAGATTTTTAAAGGTTTTTACCATATATGGGCATGGCGGCCATATTGATCAAGTCAGGGGCTGACAAATCCATTGCCCGGCCGCCCGGGACAAGTTCGAAATCGCGCTGGGCAGGTGCACTTTGACCTTTCCACGCCCGGTCGGGCGACGCCCGGTCGGGCAAGTGCAAAAATCGTATACAACTGTCAGTCTTTTGAGTCCTAAATTACGGTAAAACTAGACTAGTAAGTAAATCACAATAATTCCCGCTTTGTCGGCAATTCAGAGACAAAACCATCTATGTTTTTATAACCGTTCAATTGTGACACTATTGTTAATCCCGGTCATATAATTACCAATTAAACATGATTGCCCGGCGGTGCGTGTCTTTCATTTCTTGTGTAGTGTGTACCCCCAGTGCTATCGATAAGCGTGGCAAGGTGTGAAAATAAGATTTAAGTTATGTCTCTAATTTGCTTTTATCCCTGCCATGAAATTTAATCCACAATCAATGTGAAAATAATTTGATAGCTCCTAAGACGCTCTGCGGCATCTTACGGCAGTGAAAACGGACTATTCTACTATCTCCTGAATGGTTTTGTTTTGGTGCCAAATAGCAGACGCTGAAGGGAAATGTCGAATGTTTAATGTTGGTAACCACTGATTAGTCGCGCCTCTATCCACAGCTGTTTAGTTATCGAGAAAATATTTTTTATCGGTTACAAACATTTTTTATGAAAGAAATACGCCCCATTAAAATAAAACAATGACATTAAATACCTGTTGCGGTTGCTGGTGACGTCATTTACAGATCACGTGCAGAAAAATGGCAGTGGTGGTTTGTGGACGACCATTTGGATGGCGGAAATGATGATCTCATTGAATCTGCTTGTAGGGCGGGTGTGAAAGTTTGGGTTCGTTTTGGATGGAGGGGATTCTCGTCTTGTGGTCTTGTTCATTAAATTGTAAGCTAAATAAACTGCATTCTTTTAATCTTTTATCTCGCTGCCCTGACACTCTGATCTTTTGAGTAGATCTATATCGGCTGCAGCTCGTGTTTATCATGCGTGTCAAGCTAAATGAGTTTATATAACTATCTTAAATTGCTAATCGGTTATGGTATTATGTCAGCAATTAACTTGAAAAAATAGCGTTATTGACTGTGACAACAACAGTATTTTCTACCGTATTACTGCACAGAGGGAAATAAATAGAAGTGAATGCAATGATCAGGAATCGATAAATTAACCCTGAGCTCCCATCAGAGACACCAAAGAGAAACACAAACATGAAATAACTAGACCCTAATGGAAAGTGGTTGTGCTTGAAACTTGACAGAAACCTTGGATTATATTTATAAATTTTGGTCAACATCATTGTCATCAATATCCCCCTGCATCCAACCCCACTGTGAGATCCAAAATCCTGGGCAAGTAGGATTTTGAGCTGGGCAAGTGCAAAAATATTTTACTTGCCCGGTGGACAAGTGGAAAATTTTTGGATTTGTCAGGCCCTGGTCAAGTGACCAAGTCCTTCCGAACAAACTTTCGTTCCCCCTTCCCACAGAAGCTTCACATGTAATTTGGTTTAAATTGGCCGAGTAGTTTCAGAGGAGATGTTGTTTGAAAATGTTGACGACGCAGACGACGACGGACCAATGCCTATATTATAAGCTCCCCCGGAGCCTTCGGCTCTGGTGAGCTAAAAAGCTTATTTAGAAGGTTGCAGTTATTCTTTCTTTGTGTTTTCTGCATACAGTGTCCTCTGGTCATGGGCCACCTTTGGGACTGTTCAAAAGTGGTCTTAAAGACCACTTTTGAACAGTCCCAAAGTTGGTCGTAAAATAGGAATTTTACTGTACATGTATTTTGTTTCCTCTCTCAGTATACTTATCACATTGTTTACTGGTATCTCTTGCTGTAAACAAATAAAAGATTTTGTTTGTTTTGTTGTCTGTCTTGTTATAATCAACTTCTTCATTGTTACATTTTGCAATAAACTGCAATTAATATATTATGTTTTTTTCTCGTTATACCTATCACCGTGTTCATCGGTATCTCCTGCTATATATAGAAATTATCAATAATCTTTTTCTCTCTCTCATTATACTAAACACCTTGATCATTGGTATCTTTTGCTGCAAAAAGACATTTACATACTGGTACTGTCAATTTCTCTTAACCCTTAATTAGATGCCGACAAAAACTACATCTGCTCATGTTGTCTGCTGAATTTTTTGCAAATTTTTAAAAAATATTTTTGCACATAGGCAAACAGTGTGGGCCCATATCAGACTGCTTCTACAGTCTGATCTGGTCCAAACTGTTTGCAAAAAATTATTCTCAAGGTAATCGACAGACGGCAAAGCAGACAACAATTGTTATGATTGGCATTTTATGGGTTAACTGAAACCCTACAAGGTAAAAGTCCCACAAAATTGGAAGCAATGTCTCCAAAATGACCTTTACAGTGTTGCAAGGATGTTTAACCTCAAATCAAACAAACAAATACAAGACTGGAATTTTGGTTTGAGAAACGTTCATGCAGTCAGTATGAGATAAATAACTACCATATTTAAAACATTGTATATATGTATTCTGACAATGCGGATTCTCATTCAAGTCTACACCACTTGCCACTTATCCAGCTATGTTTGGACACAACATAGGGTGGGAGAGCTTGAGATGTCATTTCATCTCAATGTCAGGTAAAAGTCCCACAAAATTAGAAGCAGCATCTCCAAAATGACATAAATAGTGTTGATGGGGATGTTAAACCTTATCACAAACAAAATTTTTACTCACCAGTCTTCCTCTGCCCCTTATTCTGGAGTAGAAACAGAACCAATTCTGGGACACATACAGGTTCCCTTGCAATAAGATATCACCAATGTAGGCACAGGAAAAATCTGAAATAAGGAAATGCACTTAAGAGGAATTGGAACACCTGGCAGATTTTTCTGCCATTTTTCAAAGGAAGACAACTTTCTGGACTTCCTATACACTTTTCTAAAAAGCCCTGTCCCACTGAAAAAGGGGTCTACTCTTAAAGGAAAGAATTTGCTCCTTAGAAGCAAATTCTTTCCTTTAAGAGTAAACCCCTATTGACAAGGGAGACAAAATACTTTTGCAGGAGTTGCCTCCCCTGAAGGTGTTCCCATTCCCCTTAATAGTAGAGAAAACATTTACAAAGTAACAGAGGAAGTATGTGCATATAAGCAAATTATAATGTTTAACCCTTATCCTGCTGGACATGACAACCCCTACCTTTGCAAACAATGTGGATCCAAATCAGATGGCTTCTGAAGAAACCATCTGATTAGGATCCACACTGTTTGTAATGCAGTTTGTGAATTGAAAGAACACATCATATAAAGTAATTTGATTGGCTGATAGTCAGAAATGGGTGTGGCTAATTAATTTATTCAGTATGATAAAGGTTAACTGTCTTAACACATGCAACATTTATTATAGAATAAAGCCTTTTCTAAGTTTTATAGACGTCATTCTGATTTGGTTTCAAAATTCAATGTTGGACTTAAAACACTTCTGCAACATGGCCTATCGGAACCCGAATTCTATGGTGACTTAGTATATAAATTTAGAAAAATACATGCCTGTAATGACTTTAGTACCCGATTTCGTAAAATCGTTTGTCGATATATAAAGATTGGGTACAACATAAATGTTATAAAACAGACTGCATGCATGGTGGTTAACCCAATCACGGTTGACAACTTTGCTTCCCTCTTTGATTGCACACCGGTGGGTCGGGCTTAAGATTTTATAACGGTTCCAGCGTAAAAGCATAAATGGAATTTTATTTTAGTATTTTTTATGTTGGTTGGCGTCTGATGCTCAGTCTTTGGTCGGGCCCCTCGGAGTCTTAACTGTTGGTTTTCTTTTGCTCCAGCAATTCTGTTGTTGTATGCTGTCGAGTCCTCAACCTTGTTTCATCTCTGTGGTTTTTTTATTTGTATGTTCTTGGGGATGTCACAATGATGAGTTAGGAAGCCTTCATGTGGACTGAACAAAATTAGTGTGTACCGCGACGGAGGTGGGGGCGAGGATTGTGGCCATGTAAAATCGATTTAAGCCCCCCAGTGGAATTCTTTCCACTGACCGTTCCGGGGCTGTTCTTCTGTGGCGGTTTATTTATGTTGTTGTTTGTTACTTACTGTGTGTATCACTTGTGTCTTTTTGTTATGAATGGCCATTTGGCCATTTTGTGGGAAAGTGACAGTCCTTGTGGCCTTCCTTTGTTTAGGTTTCTATTTTTGGTCTGGTCGCTTCATGTTTGTGTTTCTTTCCCTTTGGTGTCTTTGATGGGTGGAGTAACTTAATTGTATCAATTCCTGATCTTTGTTTTACTTCTCCTTTTCAATGGTTTGAACACCTTTGGAACCATGAAAATTTGTTTGAGATAAGGTAGTTTGAGCCACTTAGGATTGGACTGCTATCAACCCATTTTGTACCGGAAACCCTAAAACAGGTACCCTGGCAAACAGTGCAGGCCCAGATCAGACGCCGCAGCACACAACATCTGATCAGAGCCTCCACTGTTTGCAAAAAGTTCAGCTAATTTACTAATAGTTTTTGAAGAAAAACAACCTGACACCCCTAAAATTTGAATTGGCTCCTGCTATATATGAGGAGGAAGATTCCATTTGGTACAAAAAGGGTTAAAGGGAATAATTTGCTCCCACTGGGAGCAGCTTCTAAACAGTGGAATAGCCTGAAGAAAACAATAACGCAGAAAAAAATTCTAAATTAAAATCATCTTCTCCTAGAAGAGTGGTGGGAGTGCTATCAAAGGGAAGAATTTGCTCCCACTGGGAGCAACCTCTATACAGTGGAACACCCTGAAGAAAATAATAACCCAATGTTTACTAGTGGACTGTCCCAATGCTATAATTATGTTGGACAAGACCATTTGTCAAATAAGGGTTGTCATGCCTATTTTTTTAGTGCAGGCCCTGATCTGATGCCGCAATCTGCCATGTGTTATCTAGGCCTGCACTGTTTGCCAAGGTACCCCTTTAAGGGTTTCCCGCATACAATGGGCTAATGCAGAAGAAAATTCTAGAAATAACTAGAGCTGCCGCCTAACGGGCGCCAATTATACCCCCGCATGCGTTGTCAGATTTTACAAGTATTTGACCTTGAGGAAGGTCAACGTAAAGGTCAAGGTCAGGTTTGTGTATATCAATCTTAAGTACTAGTGGCAAGGTGTGTGAATATTAAAGAAATCGGTCAAAGAATAAGGAAGTTATGAGCAATGTTAAAGTTTTTTGTAACGGACCGACGACGACAGACGACGACAAGCTGACTCCTATATACCCCCTTCAAACTTCGTTTGCGGGGGTTTAAAGATAATCTTTCTCCTAGAAGAGGTGTGGGACTGCTATCAAAAGGAAGAAATTGCTCCCACTGGGAGCAAATAGTGGGAGCAAATTTTTTCCTTTAACTCTTTCGGCACCAAATTGATTTCAAAACATAACTACCAGCCCCAATTTGTATTTATAGTCCGTCATTTTCTACCACTTGAACCATGTAAAGATACGATCAATAACATTTTTTAAAGTAAAAGCTTGTTTTTGCAGAAAACAGGTTTTACCTAATGATTTGCAACATACTCAAGTAGTTATTTCCCTTAATTAGTTGATCTTAAAGGTGGAATTATGTAAGTACTCCAGGTCGCGCGCTCTGTTAGCCAGTCGCAATTATGGGACTAGGGTGCGGAAAGAGCTAATAGCAGCCCCTAATCTTTTAACCCTTTTTGTACCATTTGGAATCGTACTCCTTATACAAAGCAGGAGTCCATTTCAAAATTTAGGGGTGTCAGGTTGTGTTTCCTTCAAAAAATAATTGGAATTGCAAACAGTGTAGGCCTTGATCAGATGCCGCAGAACGCAATTTGGTGCAATTTGGTGCCAAGGTCATGCCGCGGAACGCGGCGTCTGATCTGGGCCTACACTGTTTGCCAACTACCTGTTTTTGGGTCTCCAGTACAAAATAGGTTACGGAAAATGCTTTCTAATGTAGGTGCATATATTTTTCATTTCCATAATATGTGCAATGGGAGCTATGCCTACAATTACAGAACTTCATACATGTTTCAAGTCACGTCAACTTCATAAACCACATTACAATAAAACACCCATGTGACATAGTGCATTCTTTCCTTTCTCAAAAATGGATACTTTTCTGATAAAAAATTTGTGATATTTTTCTTATTTACACTTCCAACATAGGTTGTAGGTGCTGGTTAGAACCACCGCAATGAGGCGGTTCTAATACATGTAAGTACCCACAACCTCTGTCTTGGTGCAGAAATAAGACGAATAATAAATGACCCCCAAAACCCTATTTTTCTCTATTCTTCTCTATATAAAGTGAGGTTAAGAGGCATGTTCATTGCACAGCCTTGTTAACATGAGGCAGATGCAGGGTTCAAATTTAATTTTTGACGGCTTGCTAAAATATCCAGTTGCAATATGTTATAAAAACATCGTCAAATGAGGCTTTAACCCATTGTACACACACATGTACAGATGGACATACGTACATATGCATGTATGGAAAACAAAAATAAACTATATGCCCCCAGCATCATGCTAATGGCAGGGGCATAACAATCATTTGAAAAATGCCGATTCTAAAGCTATGAAAGATACCATTATAACATAGGAACAGATAAGGTGGGTATTCAGTGACAACTGCAGGATAGTTTTTCTTAATTCTCTATATAAACTTATGCTGTGGGTATTCATTAGAACCGCCGCGGAGAGGCGGTTCTAATGAATAGCCACAACATAGGTTCTCATGGAAAATTGACAAAAACTATCCTTCAATAATCAAAAAATACGAACCAATTCTGTTGCTATGTTATAGCACACCTTGTATTATCATGATGTCACAGCAAGTGAGTTTGTTTGTTTGATTTGAGATTTAACGTCCCCCTCAACACTGTATAGGTCATTTTAGAGATGTTGCTTCCAATTTTGTGGGACTTTTACCTGTTATTGAGATGAAATGACATCTCAAGCCCTGTCGCCCAATGAAACCAATAGGGTTTGTAAGCATGGACGGGCCAACTCGCACCACTTTGCCTGGGCAGGCTTAGATCCTCTAAGCTGTTCACCAGTACTCGTGTACGGGTCGGTTTCAGCTCTGCATGGAAGCACCATGCAGCCCATTTATGGGCGGGGGCCGAATAGCAAGTGAGATAATTATGGCAAATGCAATATTAAGAGAATAAATGACAAAGTTTTTTTTTTTTTTTTTTTACTTAGTTCATTTTTCAGGACTCACAATCCCCAATGGGAACCTCTTTTTCATTACTGATGATGTCACAGAGAAATCTGATCCCTTAACCCATTTTCTCCTGAACAGGTTAAAACCTTCCACCTTATAAAGAGTCCAATTTTAAGGGTATCATGTGGAGTAATTTTATAGTAATTTAACCCTTTTCGTACCAAATGGAATCTTCCTCCTTACATATACAAGGAGTCCATCCCAAAATAAAGGGGTGTCAGGTTGTCTTCAAAATTTACTTGGAAAATGCCTTAACTTTTCGCAAACAGTGTAGGCCCTGATCAGATGCCACATTCTGCGGTGTCTAATCTGGGCCTGCACTGTTTGCCAAGTACCCCTTTACGGGTTTCTGGTATTAACTGGGTTAAGGGTATCATGTTGAGTAATTTTTAGTATGGCTGAACTTGTTTGGGAAATGTGAAGACCCTGATCATATGCCACATTCTGCTGGAATAGCAGTTTGCCAGTGTCACTTTTTGGGGTTTCCTTTCTAAAATGGGATAGATCTTTAAGAGAAAAATTTACTAAATTTCATGTTCTAGATCAATAAACCACCTGTGACTGTCAAGTGAACAAACCAACTACAAATTACTAGGTTACATTTATTCTAAGTATCAGACAACTTAAAACCTTACCATACACTTTCTAAATTTTCAACAAGTACCGGTATAAGAAACTACCTAATGTTGTGTCTAAAGATATTGGTAGCTTGGTAAGTGGCAAACAGTGTAGAACCCGATGTGATGCCACCAGGGCTTGAGAAACTGAAGAATCCAAATCGGTCCAGCCAGATTTCGCCAAAACATTACGGAAATTGCTGATCGGTTTCGGTAATTTCCGTAAACATCCTTGGTGATTTGGAATTTCAAAATGTGTTATTAGCGTTACGAATGACATACCAATATTGCTCTTACACTTGTCAACGAATATAAGCACCAGTATCTCGATTATAAACAACAATTATTGCTCACATTGTTAAGATTTCATCTACTTTCATTTTCTACGCCAGATTTCATCTACTTTCATTTTCCCAATATCCGGGTCACTCAGCACCTGAAGACCGCTGGCGTGGTGCAGTCAAAGATCAGCTCGATGGTCACTATATTTTTGCCCTTTTTTTAAAACCTTTAAAATATTTCTCTTATTTCACGCATCTTTATTTTGCCCAAGTTGCTTTGTTTACAAATGGCGACCGATTGCAGCCACCTGGTCGGAAAATGACGTCATACCGTTTCCTTTTACACAATACACATTAATGCAGTCACGGACGTAACACACACACACCAGTTTTATGTCACTGATTTTAATAGAGCGGATTTCTAAAAAAAAATCGTTTTGAACGGGTTAAAAAATCGAAAAACATTTCTTTACTCTCAAACCAAAACATGGCCGAACGAAAGTCATTGAAAATCGTACGTGGCCGAACCGAGTTCTAAAGAATATAAATACATATTTCACGATCACACAAGCCTGAAAGAAATCGCTTTGTCTACAAACGGCGACCGATATTGATGGCACGTGATCGGAAAACGACGTCATGCGGTTTCATTTTATTTCATTCAAGGGCATAATACACACGTGGTTTATGTTATTGGTTTCAATGGAGCGTATTTCTTAAATAGAAATATCGTTAAGAATGGGTGAAAATAAGGCATTTTCTCTGGAAGTCTTAACAGACATGACAGGTGTGTATTGAAAATTGCGCCCTGTGAAAAAAAAACAATTATATATTTAAATACCGGTGTAACAGGCCGGTTCTTCCCCCCAGTCAGTTTCTTCCCCGGGGAAGAACTGGGCCGGCCCGTTTCTTCCCCGGGGAAGAAACTGACTAGTCAGTTTCTTCCCCAGCCAGTCAGTTTCTCCCCCACATGAAAATTTTTTAGAACCATAGAGAACGAGTAATTTATGCCTCACAAATTGTTAAAAATTAAAAATAGAAACCATTCTGAATTAGTTTTGAGTCTTAACAGCTTGAATGGCAAAATTTTCTCTATGCCATACAATATATGGAGATCCAAGGAAATTTTCATCCCAATTCCAGTATCTATGATTAATTTTCTTAGCTTTTTATGACATTAATTAACAGATATAATAAGCGGGGGGTGGGGAAGAACTGGGCCGGCCCAGTTCTTCCCCACCCCAGATGTTTCTGTTTACCAATAATTCTTGTGATAAATTTCCTTTGCTTTTTAGGACAAAAATTGGTATAAACTAAAAAGATATAATAGGCAAGAGTTTGGAGCTTTATTATCAAGAGAATTTGGAGGCTGGGGTGGGGAAGAACTGGGCCGGCCCAGTTCTTCCCCACCCCAGATGTTTCTGCTAACTAATAATTCTGGTGATAAATTTCCATTGCTTTTTAAGACATAAATTATATAGTATAAACTAAACAGATTTAATAAGCAACAAATGTTTGGAGCTCAAATCTTAATAGAAATTGGAGACTGGGGGTGGGGAAGAAATGGGCCGGCCCGTTTCTTCCCCACCCCAGATGTTTCTGTTTACTAAAAATTCTTGTGATAAATTTTCTTCACTTTTAAAGACATAAATTGGTTTTAACTAAACAGATATAATAAGCAACACATGTTTGGCACTTAAATTTCAATTGAATTCAGAGACTCCGGGGTGGGGAAGAACTGGGCCGGCCTGTTTCTTCCCCACCCTTGGGTAGTGTTGTACAGTTATGCCAGTTATATTGCTGAAGATGTCTTGGGTGGGGAAGAACTGGGCCAGTCCGTTTCTTTCTCACCCTTGGTAAGTATTGTACTGTTAAGTCAATTATGACATTGAAGGTGTCGGGGTGGGGAAGAACTGGGCCAACCCATTTCTTCCCCACCCCTGGGTAGTGTTGTACAGTTATGTCAGTTATATCGCTGAAGATGTCTGGGATGGGGAAGAACTGGGGTGGCCCATTTCTTCCCCCACCCTTGGGTAGTGTTGTACAGTTATTTCAGTTATATTGCTGAAGATGTCTTGGGTGGGGAAAGACTGGGCCGCCCATTTCTTCCCCACTCTTGGTAAGTGTTGTACTGTTAAGTCAATTATGACATTGAAGGTGTCTGGGTTGGGGAAGAATTGGGCCTGCCCGTTTCTTCTCCACCTTTGGCTAGTGTTGTACAGTTATGTCAGTTATATCAGAGGATGTCTGAGGCAGGGAAGAACTGGGGCGACCCGTTTCTTCCCCACCCTTGTGTAGTGATGTACAATTAAATCAGTTATGATGTTTAACTTGTCTGTGGTGGGGAAGAAATGGGCCGGCCCAGTTCTTCCCCACCCCCAGTCTCCAAATTCTATTTAGATTTGAAGGCCAAACATTTGTGGCTTAATATATCTTTTTAGTTTATACCAATTTATGTCTTAAAAAGGAAAGAAAATTTATCACAAGAATTTTTTGTAAATAGAAAAATCAGGGAGGGGGGAAGAAATGGGCCGGCCCAGTTCTTCCCCACCCCCAGTCTCCAAATTCTATTTAGATTTGAGCTCCAAACATTTGTTGCTTATTATATCTTTTTTGTTATGCCAATGTATGTCTTAAAAAGCGAAGAAAACTTATCACAAGAATTTTTTAACAGAAAAATCTGGGGTGGGGAAGAAATGGGCCGGCCCAGTTCTTCCCCACCCCCAGTCTCCAACTTCTAATTAGATTTGAGCTCCAAACATTTGTTGCTTATTATATCTTTTTAGTTTATACAAACTTTTGTTTTAAAAAACAAAGAAAATTTATCACAAGAATTTTTTGTGAACAGAAAAATCTGGGGTGGGGAAAAAACGGGCCGGCCCAGTTCTTCCCCACCCCCAGTCTCCAAATTCTAATTAGATTTGAGCTCCAAACATTTGTTGCTTATTATATCTTTTTGGTTTATACCATTTTTTGTCTTAAAAAGGAAAGAAAATTTATCACAAGAATTTCTTGTAAATAGAAAAATCAGGGAGGGGGGAAGAAATGGGCCGGCCCAGTTCTTCCCCACCCCCAGTCTCCAAATTCTATTTAGATTTGAGCTCCAAACATTTGTTGCTTATTATATCTTTTTTGTTATGCCAATGTATGTCTTAAAAAGCGAAGAAAACTTATCACAAGAATTTTTTAACAGAAAAATCTGGGGTGGGGAAGAAATGGGCCGGCCCAGTTCTTCCCCACCCCCAGTCTCCAACTTCTAATTAGATTTGAGCTCCAAACATTTGTTGCTTATTATATCTTTTTAGTTTATACAAACTTTTGTTTTAAAAAACAAAGAAAATTTATCACAAGAATTTTTTGTGAACAGAAAAATCTGGGGTGGGGAAAAAACGGGCCGGCCCAGTTCTTCCCCACCCCCAGTCTCCAAATTCTAATTAGATTTGAGCTCCAAACATTTGTTGCTTATTATATCTTTTTAGTTTATACCATTTTTTGTCTTAAAAAGCAAAGAAAATCTATCACAAAAATTTTTTGTAAACAGAAAAATCTAGGGTGGGGAAGAAACAGGCCGGCCCAGTTCTTCCCCACCCCCAGTCTCCAAATTCTATTTAGATTTGAGCTCCAAACATTTGTTGCTTATTATATCTTTTTAGTTTATACCAATTTTTGTCTTAAAAAGCAAAGGAAAGTTATCACCAGATTTTTTTTGTAAACAGAAAAATCTGGGGTGGGGAAGAAACGGGCCGGCCCAGTTCTTCCCCACCCCCAGTCTCCAAATTCTATTTAGTTTTGAGCGCCAAACATTAGTGGCTTATTATATCTGTTTAGGTAATACTAATTTATGTCTTAAAAAGCAAAGAAAATATATCAAAAATGCTTGAATTGGGATGCATATATTATTGCATCTCCATGAATGGTGTAGCATAGAGCAAATTTTGTCATTCAAGCTAAAAGGACTCAGAACTTATTCAGAATTGTCTCTTTTCTCATTTATAGCAAACTGTGAGCTGAAAATTACTCGTTGACTATGGTTCTGAAAAAAATTCAGGTGGGAAAGAAACTGACTGGGTGGGGAAGAAACTGACTAGTCAGTTTCTTCCCCAGGGGAAGAACCAGGCCGGCCCAGTTCTTCCCCCGGGGAAGAAACGGGCCGGCCCAATTCTTCCCCAGGGAAGAACCGGGCCGGGGGAAGAAACTGACCGTTACACCGGTTCTATAGTAAGCCATAAATTAATGACTTGTGTAAACAAACTAGCGTATGTCCTGCATTGATTGACCTAATTTTCTTACCCTGCTAGCATGCCGATAACGCCTGAGGCCATTTTTCACGGCTGAATAATTTTAACACACAGGTCAAATTTCACTGCGATAAGATCAAAGAACCCGACATGGACTTGTCCGGTTTTCACCTAGTTAGATAATGAACCAGTCTAACACCTTGTGCTGTAGGCTATTTTTGTAAACATGCTTGGATTATCTGTGGCAAATGGTCAGCTTGTTTTTACAAGATGATTTAGCGAAAATTTTTGAACCGATTTTTTGAAAATTTTATTGAATTATGGACCGATTTTTTTTAACTTGTTTTTCAGTTAAAATCGGTTCAGTAAACCCAAATTCGGTTCAGAACCGGAAAACCGACATTTTCTTGAGCTCTGGATGCCACCATAGGGTTATACCCTCTGTTTTTGTTTATTTTTGTTACAGGGCTGTCTGTTTAAGCCAGGAGCTTGTATTACAGTCTGGAACACAATTAAAAAGTCTGAAAAGCCAAAATTCTAGGTCAGCAAGGGCGGCTCACAGACTTCGAATTCTGGCTTTTCAGGCATTTTTAACTTTTATGTAAGTCCAAAACTTACAAGACATGTAAGTTTTGGACATACATCTTGTAAGTTTTGGACATACATAGAAGCTCCTGTGGTCTGAGTAAATACATACAATAAATACTGGGTCATTGCTGAAAAGGATGCCAGGTAAAGTTCTAGCATCACACTGTGACTGTCAAGCCAGCCTTGGAGAGGCATGTACCCACATAGCCGCACTTCTTTATGCCCTGGATGGGACGGTGAGGGTTAGAGATTCTAGAACAGTAACACAAGAACAAGCCTATTGGTTATTACCAATATCTGTTAAAAAAAGTCTCATATGCAGAAGTGTGTGACATAAATTTGAGTAGAGCTAAGGTGATGAAAAAACAGTTTGACAGTCAAGTTGACAATGTTTCTGCAACACCGGTCCTGTACCCACTTCAACAAAAAAGGCGAAAAAAGTCATAACTCCAACAACAGATGCCGATCTACAGTTATTCTATGGGAATCTACATAGGACTGGAAAAAAGTCAGTCCTCCTATCTGTGATTCCAGAATTTACTGATCATTACATTCCAAAGACACTAATTACAAGACTGCCTCTTGATCTCACTGCACTTAGAGATAATGTAGCAATAACCTTAAACTTCAAAGAGCTGATTGATCAGTGTAATCACATCAAACTTGAAACATGTCCTGGATGATGATGATGATGATGATGATGATGATTTCGTGTTTAACGACGCGTCAACCCTTTTTGTGGGTCATAAGCGTCAAGCGGTTAATGACTAAACGGCATGAAGAATTATGAGAATACTAAAAGTAATCAAAGGCTTGAGAAGCCTCAAAGTCGGTGAATTTCAAAAGCTGCGTTTGAAACACTTGACATGTTTGATCCGGTTCAACACTGTTTACCAGTACCCTACAGGCGTAAAGTAACGTGTTTTGCTAAAAAAATTACTAAATGACAAAACGGAATTCATGCAGTTGTTCACGTGACCATCACTGATTTGGGAAAACCAAACTTGAAACGTTGCGCTATTTTTATCGATGCAACATATGGGTCAGAGCAATCTAAAGAGTCATGACAGAAATCGTGTGAACACCGAATACCCAGAGCAGACGCCGTGGAATGTGGCGTCTGCTCAGTAGGTTTCACAGGGACTACACTGTGGCATTTGAGGGTTAAACAAAATAGTATAAGAATGCCAGGTTGCTCAGGTAGCACACTGTCACTTGACGTCTTACGTAACATTCCATTCATAAAGTATACCAGGTCGAGTAATAAAAATAGACTTTTCGCACTTCTGTTTAGAACCCTGAAATGTTTAAGAGCAAAACTGAGTAGCCCAGACTTTATATATGGTACCGTTATTAGACATACAGCGTAGACCCAGATCGGATAGATAGTAGATTGCTTCTAATCATGGTGGGCACTGTTCGCTATATGTATGTAGCAACAGTTTTGAACATGATTCAGGCCTGTACGCAGACTCTGAAAAGGGGCTGGTTGACAGTGCGAATTTCAGGTATTTTGCAGATAAAAAACTGCATGAATCTGAGATAATTTCCAAAAGCGGGGAGGGGCTGCGTTTGTACACCCTCCCAACTGTGTGCGGGCCTGCATCAACCGGTAAAATGATTTTTTTTTGTTGTTGTTTAAACATATCGCTGAGGAGGCTCTATTAGAGATCACTGTTATTCAGGAGCTGGTATGCAGTGGTGGGTCTGAGCGAGGAGAAAAGAGAGAGGAGAAACTATGACAAACACTGTAGATGCTGATCAGAAGCCATCGATGGATCTACATTGTTTGCAACTGGGACATGAAATATCCAGCACAGACTGTGTTGCATATGAGGTTAAGCATTATCAGTGAAATACGCGAAATTCAGAAAGATGAATTGATGTACGCATATACAGAAGGGAAATAATTAAACACATTAACAAATGAGAAGTACATGAAAATAATTTGACGGAAACTGCTACCATAGTTTTTCAGACAATAAATGACTAAATACTTTTCTTATAATGAAGCGATTTAACGGGTGCCCACAGTCTACGTTATAAAGCAGAGAATATGTTGCTTGCTATTGTCCGCGTGACTATCACTGACCATCTCTGAACAAAATCCAAGTACTTGTTGTTTATAGCATTCCTAAGACGTCAGAGCGCAGCGTAAGAAGAAATTATGGACTGAGCTCGTTTGTTTATTTGATTTGAGGTTTAATGTCCCCGTCAACACTGTATAGGCCATTTGGCGACGATACTTCCAATTTTATGGGACTTTTACCCGACACTGAGATGAAATGACACCGCAGGCCCTGTCGCACATTGAAATCAATAGGGTTTATGAGCATGGACGGTCCAACTCGCACCGCAATGCCAGGGCAGGCTTAGATGCTCTAAGTGGTTTACCAGTACTCGTGTGTGCTCGGTTTTAGCTCTACGTGGAAGCATCATGCAGCCCATGTTTTTATTCAAGCCCCGTTTGGCGGGGGCGTGTGGACCGTGCCTGTGCACTTGAACATTGGCAAACAGAATCTACATAATCAGACGCCACATAACGCGATGTCTGATCTGATCTACTGTGCTTGTTTAAAGTTAAACGAACATTTCGATTCTCAGTTCAGGACTATTTTCCCAACCTACACTCAGAGACGATCGACCCACCAGTACTCTCAGTGCTTTGAATTTGTAAGGAAACGTTCTACTATAGCGCTTACACATAACATACATAGCAGGCGCATTCTTCTAACAGCTCTAAACCCGAGGTTTTTTCTGTTAATATTGTTTTTCTCTCATTTCTTCTTCATACATCGATTGATTGTGCTCGTTAGAACTGTCTCAATGAAAATGTTCTAACGAGTACCCACAGTCTTTATAATAATAATGTATACCCTGTCGACCCTATTTTTCTCTGTAGTAAGCGGTCTTTACATTCATCATGTGAACAAGTCCGTGAAAGGAACATCCAAAAAAAAACCCTACTTTATAGAGGGAAAACTGGGGTTTACAGTGGTAAACATTATTTGTTTGCATTTCTGCTCCAAGACAAAGGTTGTGGGTACTCATTAGAACCGCCTCAATGAGGCTGTTCTAACGAGCACCCACAACCTATGTTTGAAGTATAAATAAGAAAAATATCACAGATGTTCATCTGAAAAGTAGCCATGTTGGAGATGTGAAAATGCACTATAATATGTCGCAGGGGTGTTATTGTAATGGACTTGTTGACCTTGTGGATCTTAACCATTTCTGCTAATAAATTGGGGTCATATTATATGATGCTGGATAAACCTTTACACAGCAATTATGAGCAGACTATTTATTCACATATCAGCTAAAATGCAGAGGATTATTTAATATGCCTCTAGTTTAAAGGACAGAGACATTCAAAACTTACACGGAGTCGATCACAAGACTGGGGATAATGAGAGCAGCCACCACTTCATATACCTGTTACTTGATCTTTAATTATCGCCTTTTATTGTTATCAGCAGACAAAACAAGAGGCTGGTGTATATGCAACCGAATTTAAAGCTCCAGATAATAAGGATATTTAATGCATATATCTGTAACATTTGACCTGTATACTTGCAGGTGCATACACAGTAATCCTGTACCCACATAGCTAATTACGATAGGGGTCGTTAACCTGGGTGGTTCTCCTGCACATGGGGGCTGCAGTTAATGGTGCACTTAGTGGCAAGCATCCCTGTGGAGCATGTTCGGACGCCATAATTTTATTTACGCTGCCGGATAGCGAATCAGAAATGTTAATGGTGATTCATACGAGCAAGGAATGCCATTTGACGTGTCTCCCTATTCCCGGCAGCGAACAGGGGGCTTCTTGCATCAAAGACAAAATGCATCATCTACCACGAACACAAACGGACTGATGCAGTCTATTTATACGATAATCGTTAGAACTGCCCACCCCACGCCGATTCTAACCAATACCCACAACAAACATATTATTGGGAAAATTAGATCTATAGTATAGAAAACTGACACATGATCTTCGTGAGAGGGTATTGCAGTATATTGTATTACAAATAAAGAAAGATCAGATGCGAAATTATTTCTACTCATTATCCTGTTATTTTATTTGTTTGACTTCTGCAGTCATCGACTCATTTTATAGATAGGCCTACTGCAATCATACAACTTGGACTCGACTAATTTTATATACAATATTCAGTATAAAACAGTTATTCGAAACAGAAAAGAATATACATTTTTCTTACTTTTCCGTACCGAAACACAACCTCCGACCGATTGCATTCATCTGCCAGAAAATTTTATATCGTAAATAGATCAAACTGTTTGTGTTATTGTATTCTAAATACATAAAATCATAGCTGTAATCTAAATCAAACAATTCTGCGCCAAGGTTTTCAGATCTCAGATAAAACTGCAAAGACTACACTGTGGGCGGAGGGATATAAGTAGTAATAAGTCGTAGACAACTGCAGACCACTATAACTTCAAAAGCATTTGAAAAGAAGGAAGCTGAAAAGTGTCATCGGACGATGACTTAAGTCTTGTGAATAAATTCACCGACTGAAAATGTCAGTATGATATGTATAAAAATCTGAAACAGTTAAATTTTATGAAAAAGCCAATTTCTTTCAAGAATAAAATAATATTATCAACAGGTACATCTTGAAACAATTGTCGCAAAGTGTCAGCTTTAATGTATATGTTACGGGAGGGTGAAAAGTCAACACAGTCAATTAAGATATGTTTTACAGTGAAAGGCTGATCACAGCCTACACAAGTAGGTTGATCATCACCATTTAAAATATAAGAGTGAGTAACTCTAGTATGGCAAATGCATAATCGTGTTAATACTACATCCTCTTTCCTGGAAAACTGTGGAGGAGAGCATTTTGTTCCGACACAAGGTTTAATGGCATGAAGTTTGTTATCTATTTCACGAACCCATTCGCCTTGCCATTCTGACAAGATGAAACAGGGAGAAATTGAATATTTGGAATGTGCCACTAGAGAGCAAACTAAGCGTAAGCTTTGGTTTCAGTTCAGAGCTGGATGAATCACTGCTTCTAAAATGTGAGCAGTGATAAGAACAGATCCCTCAAATCCAGCAGAGTCACTTATTAAATCAGTATGTTACCCAGTCGAGAACCGATTTGAGACTGAGGCCAAAAAATGGGGACTAAATCATGAAAAGGATGCAATTCAGTGCTTGATACACAAACTTGAGGTAGACAAACATGTAAATGTAAGAATTGAAAACTGTGGGATATTTGTGTCTGAAGATTATCCATTTATTGGGGCTATACAAGATAGCATTATCTCATGTAACTGTTGTGGCAAACAGCTTGTGGAGGTGAAATGTCCATTCACAAAAAACAGCCATCGGAAGAGATGGCAAATCCCCCGACCAAAAGCCAATATGGCCGTCAGAAGATTGTTCACCATTAGAAAGTGCACCAGAATTAAACCAGCAATATATCACAAAAGTATTGCAGTTATGGCCATCACAAGATTATACTGTCAGGGGAGATAACTAAAAAACCAGGGCACTCAGAAATGTGGTTCTTGTGCATGACATGCCTGCTTAAGCTCATGTATTTCTGAACAAAGTACCATCAATATGTCTCAAAAGGTGTTGGAGATATGGTGATCACAAGCTTGTCATACTGTTATATTGAAAAGGCAGATAACTCAAATACCACAGCACCAACAGTTGTGGTTCTTGCACATGACATCCCTTCTGTACCTTGTATACAATTGTGCCAAGTTCCTTCAATATATCTCAAAGGGTGTTGGAGTTATGGCCATCACAAGGTTATATTGCCAGGGGAGATAACTAAAAAACCAGCGCACCCAGAGTTGTAATTCTTGAGCATGACACACCTGCTTAACCTCATGCAAATCTGCATCAAGTACCACAAATATGTCTCAAAGGGTATTGGAGGTACGATGATCACAAGGTTGTCATACTGTTATATTGGAAGGGGAGATAACTCAAATATCATAGCACCCAGAGTTGTGGTTCTTAGGCATGAAGCGCTGTCTCAATGTTGTATACAATTGTGCCAAGTACCATCAATATATCTCAAAGGGTATTGGAGTTATGGCCATCACAAGGTTATATTGTCAGGGGAGATTATTAAAAAACCAGGGCACCCAGAGTTGTGGTTCTTGCACATGACACACCTGCTTAACCTCATGTACTACTGTACCAAGTATCACCAGTATATCTCAAAGAGTGTTGGAGATGTGGCCATCACAAGGTAGTGATTCTATATTATTGGAAGGGGAGATAAATAAAAAACCATGGTACCCAGAGTTGTCGTTCTTGTGCATGACACTCCGTCTCGGCCTTGTGAACAAGTGTGCCAGGTATCATCAATATATCTTAAAGGGTATTGGAATTATGGCCATCACAAGGTTGTCACTCTATTTTATTGGAAGGGGAGATAACTCCAAAACCATGGCAACCAGAGTTGTGGTTCTTGTGCATGACACGCCGTCTCAGCCTTGTGAACAACTGTGCCAGGTATCATCAATATATCTCAAAGGGTAATGGAGTTATGGCCATCACAAAGTAGTCATTCTATTTTATTAACAGGGGAGATAACTAAACAAGAGGGCCATGATGGCCCTGGATCGCTCACCTGATCCATAGTGTAACAAGTGGGCCCCAGAGAGGGCCATTATTGGCCCCAGGGCTTTAATGTGCATAATGTTGAGGGAGGTCTTAAAGGTGAAGCTTCATACCAAACATCAACAAAGGCTATAATTTGAACAATCTTGGCAAAGGTCCACAAGATGAAGCTACATACCAAATATCAAAGTCCTGGGCCTAGCGGTTTCAGAGAAGAAGATTTTTAAAGATTTTCCCTATATAAGCCAATGTAAAACCAAAGGGCCCCGGGACGGAGGCATTTTTTGCCCCAGCACTATAATTTGAACAATCTTGGTAGGGGTCCACTAGATGAAGCTTCATACCAAATATCAAAGTCCTGGGCCTTGTGGTTTCAGAGAAGAAGATTTTTAAAGATTTTCCCTATATAAGCCTATGTAAAACCAAAGGGCCCCGGGGCCGGGGCATTTTTGGCCCCAGCACTATAATTTGAACAATCTTGGTAGGGGTCCACTAGATGAAGCTTCATACCAAATATCCAAGACCTGGGCCTTGTGGTTTCAGAGAAGAAGATTTTTAAAGATTTTCCCTATATAAGCCTATGTAAAACCAAAGGGCCCCGTGGCGGGGGCATTTTTTGTCCCAGCACTATAATTTGAACAATCTTGGATTGGGTCCAATAGATGAAGCTCCATACCAAATATCAAAGTCCTGGGCCTTGTGGTTTCAGAGAAGAAGATTTTTAAAGATTTTCCCTATATAAGCCAATGTAAAACCAAAGGGCCCCGGGGCGGGGGCATTTTTGGCCCCAGCACTATAATTTGAACAATCTTGGTAGGGGTCCACTAGATGAAGCTTCATACCAAATATCAAAGTCCTGGGCCTTGTGGTTTCAGAGAAGAAGATTTTTAAAGATTTTCCCTATATAAGCCTATGTAAAACCAAAGGGCCCCGGGGCGGGGGCATTTTTGGCCCCAGCACTATAATTTAAACAATCTTGGTAGGGGTCCACTAGATGAAGCTTCATACCAAATATCAAAGACATGGGCCTTGTGGTTTCAGAGAAGAAGATTTTTAAAGATTTTCCCTATATAAGCCAATGTAAAACCAAAGGGCCCCGTGGCGGGGGCATTTTTTGTCCCAGCACTAAAATTTGAACAATCTTGGTAGGGGTCCACTAGATGAAGCTTCATACCAAATATCAAAGTCCTGGGCCTTGTGGTTTCAGAGAAGAAGATTTTTAAAGATTTTCCCTATATAAGTCTATGTAAAACCAAAGGGCCCCGGGGCGAGGGCATTTTTGGCCCCAGCACTATAATTTGAACAATCTTGGTAGGGGTCCACTAGATGAAGCTTCATACCAAATATCAAAGACCTGGGCCTTGTGGTTTCAGAGAAGAAGATTTTTAAAGATTTTCCCTATATAAGCCAATGTAAAACCAAAGGGCCCGTGGCGGGGGCATTTTTTGTCCCAGCACTAAAATTTGAACAATCTTGGTTGGGGTCCACTAGATGAAGCTTCATACCAAATATCAAAGTCCTGGGCCTTGTGGTTTCAGAGAAGAAGATTTTTAAAGATTTTCCCTATATAAGCCAATGTAAAACCAAAGGGCCCCGGGGCCGGGGCATTTTTGGCCCCAGCACTATAATTTGAACAATCTTGGTAGGGGTCCACTAGATGAAGCTTCATACCAAATATCAAAGACCTGGGCCTTGTGGTTTCAGAGAAGAAGATTTTTAAAGATTTTCCCTATATAAGCCTATGTAAAACCAAAGGGCCCCAGGGCGGGGGCATTTTTGGCCCCAGCACTATAATTTGAACAATCTTGGTAGGGGTCCACTAGATGAAGCTTCATACCAAATATCAAAGACCTGGGCCTTGTGGTTTCAGAGAAGAAGATTTTTTAAGTTTTTGGTGAAAAAAATCTGTTTTTGGCTCCTGTGACCTAGATGTGCAACGGACCGGAACCATTTGAACAACTTTGAAAGGGGACCACCTAAGGATCATTCCTGTGAAGTTTGGTCAAAATCCGATCAGTGGTTTAGGAGGAGATGTCGTTTAAAGAAATTGTTTACGCACGGACGCACGCACGGACGCACGGACGCACGCACGACGGACAAAAAGTGATCCCAAAAGCTCACCTCGTCACTACGTGACGGTGAGCTAAAAAGTATGGCATCCAGAGTTCTGGTTCTTGCGCATGACACGCCGTCTCAGCCTTGTGAACAATTGTGCCAAGAACCATCAATGAATCTCAAAGGATATAGGAGTTATGGCCATCACATGGTTGTCACTCTGTTTTATTGGAAGGGGAGATAAATCCAAAACCATGGCAACTAGAGTTGTGGTTCTTGTGCATGACACGCCGTCTCAGCCTTGTGAACAACTGTGCCAGGTACCATCAATATATCTCAAAGGGTGTTGGAGTTATGGCCATCACAAAGTAGTCATTCTATTTTATTAAAAGGGGAGATAACTAAAAAAGTATGGCATCCAGAGTTCTGGTTCTTGCGCATGACATGCCGTCTCAGCCTTGTGAACAATTGTGCCAAGAACCATCAATGAATCTCAAAGGGTATAGGAGTTATGGCCATCACAAGGTTGTCTCTCTTTTTTATTGGAAGGGGAGATAACTCCAAAACCATGGCAACCAGAGTTGTGGTTCTTGTGCATGACACACCATCTCAGCCTTGTGAACAACTGTGCCAGGTACCATCAATATATCTCAAAGAGTATTGGAGTTATGGCTATCACAAAGTAGTCGTTCTATTTTATTAAAAGGGGAGATAACTATAGAAGTATGGCATCCAGAGTTCTGGTTCTAGCATGACACGCCGTCTCGGCCTTGTGAACAATTGTGCCAAGAACCATCAATGAATCTCAAAGGGTAATGAAGTTATGGCCATCACAAGGTTGCGTCTACGGACGGACGGATGGAAGCCAGGCTGATCGCTTTATCCCCCGAACCTATTCGGTCGGGGGATAAAAAGTATGAACTGCTAAATGTCACAGATGAAAAGGCAAATTTCTACTTGAAACAAGATGTGTTCGCAAAACACGATCATGTCCCCGGGAATGGTCATTTTTTTCAAAGTTGGTCACAGTTCAAAGTTAAAGTTACAGGTCAAGATTTTTGGTTTGAGTGGGCAGCCCTTGGCATAAGGAACTTACATGCCAAATATGAAGGCTCTATCTAAGTATCTTAAACGGTTCGAAAGTTATGAACAATAATATTTTTTTCTTTAAAGTAGGTCATAGGTCATGATCACAGGTCAAAAACCTTTGCATGAATGTAAAGCTCTTGTCACAAGGAACCTACAGACCAAATATGAAAGCTCTATCTTAAACGATTCAAAAGTTATGAACAATTTTATTTGTTCTTTTAAGTAGGTGAAAGGTCAAGGTCATGGTCAAAGATTTGCATGAATGTAAAGCTCTTGTTACAAAAACCTACATGCCAAATATGAAGGCTGTATCTCAAACGGTTCAAAAGTAATGACCAATGTTAACTTTTTCTTTTATGTAGGTCTATGGTCAAGGTCACAGGTCAAAATTTTTGTGTGTGAAGGTAAAGCTCTTGTCACAAGGAACCTACATGCAAAATATGAAGGCTGTATCTCAAATGGTTCCAAAAGTTATGACCAATGTTAACTTTTTCTTTTATGTAGGTCTTTGGTCAAGGTCACAGGTCAAAATTTTTGTGTGTGAAGGTAAAGCTCTTGTCACAAGGAACCTACATGCAAAATATGAAGACTGTATCTCAAATGGTTCCAAAAGTTATGGTCAAAATGTTAATGAATTAGGGGATAACTGTACTGAAAATTGTCATTTGGGGAGGTATATCAGAGGTTTTACGGTCGGAAATTTTGTTTTAGAGCGACGCGCTAGCGGAGCCGTAAAACGTAATTTGCGACCCTAAAACCGACGATTTACCTCCCCAAATGACAATTTTCAATACAGTTATCCCCATTCTAATGCACTTTTTTGGTTGTTAAGCTAACAATTGTACTATTTTGCACAAGACGGCAAGCGCGGTGAGCTGCGTAAAACCAAATGCCAGCCAATGAAAAGCGACGTTACGTGATGACGTCGGGTTTCCGACAGTATATCGCAGAATATACTGTCGCAAATTTTTGACGTTATCCAATCAGACGTCGCGTTACATACGTAAGTGCATTAGAATGTAAATTGTTTGTTTGATTTGAGGTTTAAGGTCCCCGTCAACACTGTAAAGGTCATTTTGGAGATGTTGCTTCCAATTTTGTGGGACTTTTACCCGACATTGAGATGAAATGACATCTCAAGCCCTGCTGCCCACTGAAACCAATAGGGTGTATAAGCATGGACGGGCCAACCCACACTGCTTTGCCTGGGCAAGCTTAGATCCTCTAAGCGGTTTACCAGTACTCGTTTGCGGGTCGGTTTCAGCTCTGCGTGGAAGCATCATGCAGCCCATATATTTCTTCAAGCCCCGATGGGTGGGGGCCATAATGAATGTAAAGCTTTTGTCACAAGGAACATACATGCCAAATATGAAGGCTGTATCTCAAGCGGTTCCAAAGTTATGACCAATGTTATTTTTTCTTTTAAGTAGGTCACAGTCAAATTTCTTTTGCATGAATGTGAAGCTCTTGTCACGAGGAACCTCCATGCCAAATATGAATACTCTACCTCCAACAGTTCAAAAGTTATGCCCAACGTTAAAGTTATCCACATACAAACCACCAAACAAACAAACAGACAGGGCAAAAACAATATGTCCCGCTATCGCTACCGGGGACATAAAAAGATGAGAGGATTACATCTTGACAATAATCATAAATACTTCTTGCAAGTTCAGACTCAAAATGGGTGTAACGAAAGTTGAATCCTGTTTATTTGTTGTTTGGACAACAATTGATTTGCAGGTGGAACAAATTCTGTTTGATCAAGGAAAATGTGCAGAGATGTGTCATACAGCAGAACTTTTTTTCCAACCGCTGTACTCCCTGAGCTGGTTGGAAAGTTTTACACTCGCCTTCCCAGTTCAGGGCTACCACTACAGCATGTTCAGCCAGAACTACCATCATCAGCCAGCTATGAAGACAGAACAGTTTAGCCAGCCATAATGTTCGTCTTTCTCAAGATAGCTGCTGCTGAGTTTTTTCTCCTTCTCTCGTGATAATCCCGGGCAGTCTGTAATATTGCCGACAAGATTCCCTATCTGATCTGTTATGGCAACCAAAAACTCGACAATAGTTCATCATTATCGTGTGAAATTGTGTGCAATTCTTAAACTAATGCACCTTGCACCTGACCTATTTGTTTACATACATGTGTACAGTGTTTACTGTAACACCGGTTGGCGTTATACCACCAACATGGTAAAATTGCCAATTGATTATGCAACGCGTAACCTCTCTATACTAATTACTCTACAACTCGCAAGGGCAAGAAACACAGCTGAAAACAGAAAAAGTGCTGCCTATATGGTGGGATCTGAACCCTTGTCATTGCACTCAGGTGAAGTCCAATGCTCTAACGTAGGTGAAAAACATCCCTGCCAGTGGTGGGATTTGGACCTGGGCTACTTGGGTGAAAGTCAAATGCTGTAACCACTGAGCCAGAGTCTACTCCCTGCTGCAGTTAGTTAGCAGAGATTTGTTGTAAGCCTACAGCTCGAGGCCTACAGAGTTCTCGTTAACTCCAGATTTGGAGTAATTTACTCCAACCTTTTCATTTCTGACTCCAACTGTTTGGAAAGTCGCAATAGAAAAGTATGGAAAAACTCCAATCTTTTCTGGAGGACACCATTTTTACTCCAATTTTCAAAATCCTAGTGAGAACCCTGGGCTATAATTTATGCATAATTTACCATCTTTAAGGAAGTCATCATTTATGGTGGTAGCAAAAAGTTTAGCCAATTGCCAAAAAAGTTTGAAGAAAACACAACCCATAACCCCTAAATTTTAAAATGGACTTGTGCTAGGTAAAAGATTCCATCCAGTACAAAATGGGTTAATTAATGGAATGACTGTGTTTGAGATTTACGTCCCACCAGCAGCTAAGGTCATACAGAGACAAGACCAACAGCTGAGGTCATTCAGAGACGGGACCTCGGTTTAACTCTTATCCTGCTGTTCCCGACAACCCCTATCTTTGCAAACAGTGTGTAGATCCAGATCAGATGGCTTCTTCAGAAGCCATCTGATCAGCATCTTCACTGTTCGACAATGAGTTTATGAATTTGTGAGAATAAATTTCATCAAGTTATCTGATTGGTTCAATGTGTGGCTAACCTAAATATTCAGCAGGATAACGGTTAAAGACACATCTGAAAGTCTGGAGAAGCCAGGATCGACCCCTGGTTTATGAGGCAAGTAGCTTATCCATGCTTCTAGGTTAATATGTTTGTTAAATTTGAGGTTTAACGTCCCCGTCAACACTGTAAAGGTCATTTTGGAGACGTTGCTTCCAATTTTGTGAGACTTTTACCCGGCAATGAGATGAAATGACATCTCAAGCCCTGTCGTCCAATTAAACCAATAGGGCTTATAAGCATGGACAGGCCATCAGCCTGCGCATCCCTGCAGTCTGATAAGCCCTTTTTCTTTTGTTGCTTGGACAATTCAATAACACTAGCCTCTGTATCTAAAATTTAAAAATTCTTCATAATCTGCACAGCTGAGCCGACCAGTTTGTGTCTTATTGGGTTACAAACCTGAAAGACAGGTTTTCTAATGATGGGGGCCATGTACATGTATCAGATGTATTAACCTTTGTCCTGCTGAATATTTATATATGCCACACCCACTACGGATTATCAACCAATCAGACTACTTGATGCAAATTATTGCAACAAATTCACAATCCGAATGGCAAACAATGTAGATCCTGATCAGAAGCCATCTGATCTGGATCTACATTGTTTCAAAGATAAGGCATATCCGGGATTAGCAGGACAAGGGTTAACCCGTTTCATACCATTGGAATCTTCCTCCTGATATATTGCAGGAGCCCATTTCGCAAAGGGGTGACAGGTTGTGTTATCTTTAAAATTTATTTGAAAAATAGCTGAATCTTTTGCAAACAGTGAAGGCCCTGATCAGATGCCGCTGAATGCGGCATCTGATCTGGGCCTGCACTGTTTGCCAGTATCCCGTTTTGGCATTTGCAGTACAAAATGGGTCAATAATTCCCTTTCAATTACCGCAATCTGATATCAGTGTAGCAGTTTTTACAGCTTTAGATAAACAACCTGAAAACAAAATCTTTATGGAAGACATTTAGGGCAATAAAAAATCTGTGTCAAGGAGGTAGCATAGTTATTTCAACATTAATGAGCAATAATGTTTTCTTTTAGGGCTATAGAATTTCACTTTTCTGATGAAAGTTTAGTTATCTGATAAGGCTAAAATTT
Source organism: Lucinisca nassula (assembly GCA_963580285.1). NCBI lineage: Eukaryota > Metazoa > Mollusca > Bivalvia > Lucinida > Lucinidae > Lucinisca > Lucinisca nassula. The sequence continues at coordinate 146,901,097 of OY757018.1, read as the reverse complement.
TGTGGTCGATCATCAGTTTCTGTAACAGATCAATGATCAATCAAACATTGATTGATTAAACTGCCATAAATATGGATACTGTAATGATCCTATGTATTGGGATGGATAGGCCTTAGCAAACAATGCAGACCCAGATCAGACTGCCCCTGAAGGAGCAGTCTGATCAGGATCTACACCATTTGCCATTGTGATAGCCCTTTTTCAACTCTTTGCTGGATCATCACGAAAACCTATATAATTTTGACCCCCTTGAACCCCACTTCAATACAGTAAAACTGGGGTTTACAGGGGAAAACCTTATTTTTCTTTCTGCTAAAAAACATAGATTGTGGGTATTCGTTAGAACCACCTTATTGAGGCGGTTCTAACAAGTATCCACAATCTATATTTTCAGCAGAAATAAGAAAAATATCACAATTTTTCATCCTACAATTTTCATTTTTCCGACGGTAAAGTTTGCAATGTATTTGTATAGGCATGTTTTCATAATGTCATGAAACAAAATTGTTAAATTTTATGAGAATTACAGCAAATTCTCAAGGTGTCTGAATTTTTAGGATTTTTACAGTAGGACTGTTCCTAATGCACATGAAACTGTTTTTATAACATCATATCTGTTGGTTTTTTGTTTGATTTGAGGTTTAACGTCCCCGTCACCACTGTAAAGGTTATTTTGGAGACGTTGCTTCCAATTTTGTGGGACTTTTACCCGACACTGAGATGAAATGACCTCTCAAGCCCTGTCGCCCAATGAAACCAATAGGGTTTATAAGCATGGATGGGCCGACTCGCACCGCTTTGCCTGGGCAGGCTTAGATCCTCTAAGGGGTTTACCAGTACTCGTGTGCGGGTCTGTTTCAGCTCTGCGTGGAAGTATCATGCAGCCCATCTATTTATTCAAGCCCCGCTGGGTGGGGGCTGTCATATCTGTTGGATGCAATTGAAATTTGAACCAGAAGTTTGTTGGATTTGATTGATTGATGGATGGATGGATGGATATTTTGTTTAAAGACGATCAACCCTAATAGGGCATATAGCGTCTAAAAATAATTAGGTATTAGATATAAAATTATTATTGAAGTTTAACTAGAAATGTGTCCAGACGACACAGATGCCCCCCCAAGGGCCCCGCCTCACCCCGAAAATCCATGTTGCAACAAAATTTTCTAAGTGTGTGACCTAGTCATCAGGAACATTTGTGAGAAGTTATATTGGAATTGGTGAAAAAAATGTAAGCACTAGAGCAATGACAAAGTTTTTCTAAAAATAGCCACAGTTACCTTGACCTTGAAAGTCGAACTCACTCGAGGTATTGTCATAAGGAACATTTGTGTGAAGTTATATTGAAATCAGTGAAGAAATGCAGGCGCTAGAGCAATGACAAAGTTTTCCTAAAAATAGCCACAGTGACCTTGACCTTGAAAGTCGAAATCGCTCGAGATATTGTCATAAGGAACATTTGTGTGAAGTTATATTGAAATCTGTGAAGAAATGTAAGCGCTAGAGCGATGACAAAGTTTTTCTAAAAATAGCCACAGTAACCTTGACCTTGAAAGTCAAACTCCCTCGAGGTATTGTCATAAGGAACATTTGTGTGAAGTTATATTGAAATCAGTGAAGAAATGTAGTCGCTAGAGCGATGACAAAGTTTTTCTAAAAATAGCCACAGTGACCTTGACCTTGAAAGTCGAAATCGCTCGAGATATTTTTATAAGGAACATTTGTGAGAAGTTATATTGAAATTGGTGAAGAAATGTAGGCACTAGATCGATGACAAAGTTTTTCTAAAAATAGCCACAGTGACCTTGACCTTGAGGTCATGACCTTGAAAGTCAAACTCGCTCGAGATATTGTCATAAGGAACATTTGTGTGAAGTTATATTGAAATCAGTGGAGAAATATAGACGCTAGAGCTATGTTGTGCGAGGGGATAATTAAAAATTTTTAAGTCTGTGACCTTGACCTTGAGCTCATGGGCATGGGTGGGGGTATCGCTGAATAAAATGGACAGGTATCTAACATCATACCAAATATCAACTCAATCCATCGCACGATTTGGAAAATATCAACTCTTAAAGTATCTAATTAAAAATTTCTAAGTCTGTGACCTTGACCTTGATTGAGGCCATAGGCATGAGTGGGGGTATTGCCAAATAAACATTTGGACCTGTATCTATCATCATAGCATACATAAGCCAAATCCATAATATAGTTTGGAAAATTTGAGCTCTTTAAAATCTTTCACATTAAAATTGTCTAAGTCTGTGACCTTGACCTTGAGGTCATAGGCATGGGTGAGGGTATTGCTGAATAAAACATTGTACCTATATCTATCATCATATGAACCAAAGCTATCATAAAAGGTCAGGTTCTACCAGGTACAAATACCTTAACTGGAGTCTTTAACATGGAAAATTTCTAAGTCCACGACCTTGACCTTGAGGCCATGGGTGGGGGTATCTCTGAATAAAACTTTGGACCTATATCTATAATCATACCAAATATGAACCAATTCCATCAAATGGTTTGGAAAATATGAGTTCTAAAATGTTCAAGTCTACCTGTTACAAAAACCTTAACCTAAGTCTTTAACATTGAAAATTTCTAAGTCTGTGACCTTGACTTTGAGGTCACAGGCGTGGGTGGGGGTATTGCTTTATAAAACTTTGGACCTATATCTATCATCATACCAAAGATGAACCAGTTCCATCAAATGGTTAGGAAAATACACATACAGACGGACGTACACATGTACGCATGTACGCACGTACGGAAAACCGAAAAACTATATGCCCCCGGCATCATATGATGCGGAGGCATAAAAAGTTAAAATATTAATGATTACAGTTTGTTAAAAAGTCCGATTTCTTTAAGAAAATTGATTAATTGATAAGATGGTATGTCGTTAAAAAGATCTTTCATTGTTGTAACATTAAAATATTTTGAACGGGCCTCCGTGGCCTAGTGGATAAGAGCGCTGACTCTTAGTCATTAGGTCTCTCACCGCCGTATGTTCGAGCCTCGCTCGGGCCACGTGTGAGACGCCAAGTTCTGCAACGGAAGGTCAGGTGGTTTTTCTCCGGGTACTCCGGTTTTCGCCCACCTCTGATTAACGATCGGCTCGATATGAGTGAAATAATCTTGAAAGGGCCGTAAAACCCAAACCAAAAAAAAAAAAAAAAAATATTTTGAGCGGATTTGATAAAATTCCACACATGAAATGAGAAAGTGATTAACGGTGAACGGTTCGTTACAGGATACACAGAAAGGTGCTTGTTCGTTTTGTAATATGTAAGAATGAGTTAGTCTTGTGTGTCCAATACGGCATCTGGTAATTTTAGTCTGGTCTTTCCTACTGTAATTTGAGAAAGAGCATTTACTGTGAAAATTAGGTTCTATTTTGAATAATTTATAATCGGTTTCTTTTTCCCAAATAGATTGACATTTGTTTTTGATATATTTATTAATGTTAGATTTAAAATCTGAAAAAGGAATTTTAAAATTTGTAGCATGCAAAGATAAAGCAGATTTAGCTTCTAAATCCGCCAACTCATTTCAACGAATATTGATGTGACTGGGAATCCAGCAGAAAATAATCTCCTTGGAGAGAGAAAGATAGTGGAATTTTCTTAAAATTTGTTGAATTAAGGGATTTCTGTGCTGTTGATCTTTAAGAGCCTTTAGAACTGAAAGAGAATCTGAAAAAATGATAAATTGTTTTTCGTATTGATCTCTAATATGATACAGTGCAACATCAATTGCTTTCGCTTCAGCAGTAAAAATAGAGCTATTATCGGGTAATCTAATGCTATCAGTGAAATTCGGACTAATGACAGAACAAGCAACTTTCTCATCTTGTTTCGAACCGTCAGTGTAAATGGGAATGTGATGTTTAAAATTGGATTTGATTTCTAAAAATTCGTTCTTAAATATATGCGATTCTACTTCGGATTTTTTATTTTTCTCTAAATCTAAAATTATCATTGGTGGTTTCAACACCCATGGTTCTTTCGACGGCAAAGAAAACGATTGTATATTTTTAATATTTATATTGGCCTCTTCGAGTAATGGTTTTATTCTCAGGCCAAGAGGTTTTATAGCAGATGGTTTATTATTGTAGAATCTTTCATAATTTGGGTTAAAAACTGAGTCATATGCTGAATTTCGTGGATTAGCAGCTAATTTGGTGGCATATTGAAAAGACAATTTCTCTCTTCTTACATAAAGTGATGGTTCATTTGATTCAGCATAAAGACTTTCGATAGGTGAAGTGCGAAATGCACCTAGTGCTAGACGTAAACCTTGATGATGTATAGTATCCAAAGATTTTAAATAAGATTTCCTAGCAGATCCATAGACTATGGAACCATAGTCCAATCTAGTCTTACGACCTGAAAGCCGTAACAAAGGAAAGATGCATAGCCTGAAAAAAATCCCCGCCTATGGTGGGATTCGAACCCGGGCCGCCCGGGTGATAGTCCACTGCTCTTACCCCTGAGCCAAAGAGTCGACTCCCTGACGCAGTTGTCAGAGAGTGTTTATAAACCTAGAAGCTATGCATATGATCTACCAAGGTAGATAATGGAAGGGAGGTAACACACCCCCTCTTCAAGGAAGTCATCATTTATGATGACGTGAAGGATACCAACTTCGGCACAAGCCAATTCTGGCATTTCGGACGAGCCCCCATCTTACGACCTGAAAGCCGCAACAAAGGAAAGATGCATAGCCTGAAAAAATCCCTGCCTATGGTGGGAATCGAACCCGGGCCGCTCGGGTGACAGTCCACTGCTCTTACCCCTGAGCCAAAGAGTCGACTCCCTGACGCAGTTGTCAGAGAGTGGTTATAAACCTAGAAGCTATGCATATGATCTACCAAGGTAGATAATGGAAGGGAGGTAACACACCCCCTCTTAAGGAAGTCATCATTTATGATGACGTGAAGGATACCAACTTCGGCACAAGCCAATTCTGGCATTTCGGACGAGCCCCCATCTTACGACATGAAAGCCGTAACAAAGGAAAGATGCATAGCCTGAAAAAATCCCCGCCTATGGTGGGATTCGAACCCGGTCCGCTCGGGTAGAAGTCCACTGCTCTAACCCCTGAGCCAAAGAGTCGACTCCCTGACGCAGTTGTCAGAGAGTGGTTATAAACCTAGAAGCTATGCATATGATCTACCAAGGTAGATAATGGAAGGGAGGTAACACTAGAACGAATTAAAGATCTATAAAGATTTAAAAGAACAGTGCGATCTCCTCCCCAGTCGGAACTGGACAGGACTTTAAGAATATCAAGAGCTTTTAAACATTTAGCTTTCAAAGCTTTGATATGAGGAATAAAAGACAATTTGCTATCGAATAAAAGACCCAAAAACTTCGCCTCAGTGACGACTGGAATTGGACTGCCGTATATTGTTAAAACTGGATCTAAATGCAACTTTCGAATTTGGCAGAAATGAACACACTGAGTTTTTGTTTTAGAAAATTTAAAACCATTTTCTGTTGCCCAAGTTTCTATATTATTTAAACACCTTTGGAGTTTAAATTCAATGGTTTCCATATTTTTTGATCGATAAAAGATTCCAAAATCGTCAACAAAAAGCGAACAATCCAAGTCCTTTACACATTTAACTATGTTATTAATTTTTATGCTGAACAAGGTTGGTGATAAAATACTACCTTGTGGTACACCTTGTTCTTGATCAAATGTGTCCGATAATGTATTTCCTATGCGAACATTAAATGTTCGATCGGATAAGAAATTTTGAACAAAAAGTGGCAATCGGCCTTTAAGGCCCAAGTTGTGTAAATCTTTCATGATGCCATATTTCCAAGTCATATCATAGGCCTTTTCTAGGTCAAAGAATACAGCTACGACATGTTCTTTTTTGATAAAGGCATCACGTATAAACGATTCTAAGCGAATCAAATGATCATTAGTAGAGCTGTTTTTTCTAAAACCAGCTTGAAATTTAGTGATAAGCTGGTTTGATTCTAAGAACCAAACCAGCCTATCATTAATCATTCTCTCCATTGTTTTACATAAGCAACTTGTCAAAGCAATAGGTCTGTAATTAGTGGCTTTAGTATGATCTTTATTAGGTTTCGGAATGGGAATAATGGTAGCTTTTCTCCAGTTTACAGGGAATTTTCCAGTGATCCAAATATCATTCAGAATATTTAATAATGTTTCCAATGCCTTGTTGGGTAAATGTTTTAAAATTTGATAGTGTATGTCGTCAGGACCAACAGCAGTATCATGCGATTTATGGAGAGCATCTAATAATTCTTTAGTAGTGAAAGGTAAATTATATTTTTCATGATTTAATGAGGAAAAATTTAAATTCTTTTTCTCTTGTTCTTGTTTAATATTTTGGAAATTTTTTGAATAATTTAAGCTAGATGAGTTTTTCTGAAAATTTTCCCCCAAGGCATTAGAAATGTCTTTAGCCGTTGAACACATATTTCCGTTCGATTTGATATGGATGTTTATTTGATTTGTTTTTGCCACTAATTTTTCGAATCATGTCCCATATTTTCTTAATTGGTGTTCTGGTATTCAGTTTGGAGACGTATTGCTGCCAAGATGCTTTTTTGGCCGATTTTATTGTTTTGCGAGCTTTAGCTCGCATGTGTTTGGCATGGATAAGATTTTCTTTTGTTGGTTGTTTATTGAATTTTCGTAATGCAGATTTTCTTTTATTGATTGAAGTTTTAACTTCGTCATTAAACCAAGGTCTGTTTCTTTTTGAAAAAGTCGAGGATTTAGGAATACATTTTTCAGCAATATCAATTAATTCATCAGTAAAATCTTGTATATCACTTGCAGTTTTAAGAAGTTCAGGGTCGAGTTTTTCATTACATAATTGATTAAAATTTTCCCAATTTGCTTTACTCAAATTCCATCTGGGGTGACGATCCTCATGGGTCGATGCAATTTCTTCAATTACTATCGGAAAATGATCGCTCCCATGGAGATCGTCCACAACAGACCAATCAAAATCTAGATAAATATTTGGAGAGCAAATTGAAAGATCTAAAGCAAAATAATTTCTTGTGGGAGAATGAAGATATGTTGGTTGTTTATCGTTAAATAAACATAAATCATTTTCAGCAATAAAATTTTCTATGATTTCTCCTTTGTCATTTGTATCCAAGCAACCCCATAATTTGCTGTGACTATTAAAATCTCCTAATAGTATATAAGGACTAGGTAATTGATTTGTTAAATTTTCTAATTCTTTTTTAGAAAAATTATAGTGTGGTGGAAGGTAGACAGAACAAATCGTTATAGATTTGGATAAAGTGACGTTTACAGCAACAGCTTGTAAATTAGTGTTTACATCTATTTTCCTATGAGGAACGTCAGATTTTACCAGGATTGATGTACCTCCTGATGCCTTCTGATTATCCATTGTAATATGATTGTACAAACTGTAACCTTTGAAATTAATATTATCTGTATTTTTCAAAAAAGTTTCTTGGAGACAAATGACATTAGGAGAAAAAAGTGTAGTTAAAATTAAAAGTTCGTTAAAATTGGCTTTCAGCCCTCGACAATTCCATTGAATTATTGACTTCTTATCCATGGTTGAATGGGGAGAAGATTAAAAAAGGAATTTAATCCTTTATCTTTTATTAGGCTTTGAGAACGTGGAGGGATCAACGTCCAACTCCATGTCCTCAAGGGCGACGTACTGATTAGCCAGTTTTACTGGATCAGCAGACGCCCCTTTACTGTTTGGGTTTGATCCTTTATGCTTTTCTTTGCCGTTTTTTTCTTTTTGATCTGCTGTCCCCGACGTGGATCGGGAGTGAGATCTGCTAGAATGTTTGCCGTTAGGTTGTGAACTGGTCTGTGAAGTTTGTCTAGATTCTGTTCTTGAATGATGAGTAGATGTACAGTAGAACTTCGATGGCTCGAACACCGATGGCTCGTTTACCATGGCTGAGTCGAACCCGTTCTTGAGTCCCTATGGAACTTCTCTGCATAAGAAATAGGGAAGGTAAATTGAGGATATTTTCGTCTTTTATCTCGGAAATGTATGCTGTGTGTACTCATTAGAATCGCCTCGATGAGGCGATTCTAATGAGTACACACAACATACAATTTTTCATTATAGAACACCGAAAAGATGTCCTAAAGTAAGTGGTTATGCCTCCTGACAGTAACCCTCAGTGGTTCGAACTACCCCTGTCTCGAACAGATTTTCATGGTCCCAAAGGTGTTCGAGCCATTGAAGTTCGACTGTAGTAGGTTGTGACGATGTAGTAGGTTGTGAAGATGTAGGTTGTGACGATGTGGTTTTGGGTTTTACAGAAGAGGTAATAGCCGGCCTCGTTGGCTCAGTCGGATGCGCGTCTGACTGGTGATCAGGAGGACGCGGGTTCGACTCCCGCCGGGGTCGGCAACATTCTTTCGTGGAGATTGATCATGAAATCTTTTCTACGGTCATTCTCTCCCTTCCGCTGATTCAAGAAGGGCAGTTGTCAGTTTCTGGCGAAAGAATGTGCACTGTACTGGTTAACCGCTTACGTATAAGCCTGCCCAGGAAAGTGTGGATAGGTAAACTGACCGGCTCAAAAATGACCTATATAGTGTTGACTGGGCCGTAAAACTCCAATACAAACAAACAAACAGAAGAGGTAATAACTTTAGAATGGGGTTTAATTTCAAAATCTTTCTCATTAAATTGTGTGGATGTTTCTTTTGTTTCAGGTTTGCTGGTAAGAGATTGTACAACTTTGGCGAATGTGTTTTCTGGTTTGTTTTGTTGAATTTTCTTTGCTTCCAAATAGGTGACGTTTTGTGTAACTTTGATTTTCATGATTTCTTTTTCTGTTTTCCAAACTTCACAGACATTGGATTTAGATAAATGATCTTTTCCACAGTTCACACATTTTGGAGAATTCTTGCAGTTGGTAGTGTGGTGGTCAGTACCACCACACTTCTCACAAACAGATCCGTCAGGGACAGTACAGTCGTTTTCGTGGTGCCCAAACCTCTGACAATTGAAACATTGCAGAGGGTTGGGTACGTAGATTTCAACCGGTATTATTCTGTAAAAAATCCTTAGTGATTTCGGCAACGAAGTGGTATTGAAGGTTAAAAGAAGAGTATTTGTTTCGATGAGGTTGCCGTCTTTTTTAATTTTGAAACGTTTGCAGGCTGTTACTCCTTGATCTTTTAAATATTCTACGATACTGGCTTCTGATTCTTGTTTAAGCATTCTGTCACGGAGTATTCCTTTACATGATTTTAATGTTTTGTGCTCCGTGACAGAGACGTTAAGGTTGTAGAATTTATTAATTTTCAGGAGATTTTCAGTTTGGGATTTTCTGTTGGTTTCAATTAAGAGAGTTCCATTTTTTAATTTTTTGACATTTTTTGGCGTTCCGATAAGAGATTCTATTTGTTTTTCTATGACAAACGGTGAAAGAGTGGTAACAGCCTTGCCTTCGTTACTTGAAATCACTAAGAATCTAGCAAAATTTTCGTTTGCTTTGAAAGTGAATGTTGTCAGTTCCGGGTCGTCATCAGATAAGTCTAAAAAAGCTCTTTATCTAGTGTTGGATCCCATGGTTGAAATTTATGTTTCGATAGCTATGCGCCCCACCCTCCTTGGAGCCCTACAAGGGGACGTTTAATGGAAATGGATCTCCTATTTCCAACGCCAAGGCTACATTGCTATTATACTCGATGACAGGACCAGAGTCCTTCCGCTCCACTTCTGTTTAATGATTCCCAACACCCAGATTTCGATGGAAAAATTAGGAACAGTTGGGACCCATCCCCACCCGTATTCTCTCCCTCACAGAAGTTTCTGCTGAATTTCTCCAGTACAAGCCCACCGATTGATCCATCAGCCGCCCCCCATCAAATAACACTCAAAGAGAGGAATAAGAAAAAATTACAAAAATTGTACCATAAAGATACGTAAAAAAGAAAGAAGGAAGATAAGGACAAGCTGTGCGATTCTAGAGCTTGGCACGACTGAGCCGATTGATTCTGGCTGGATCTAGCCCAAACCCCTCGTCTATCTGAAATATGGGCCAAAATGATGTGTTGAAAAGCTGGAGATGCCTGGGCTTTTCTCAATCATCAGGATCCCTTCTTCCAGCGTACGAGACGCCACTCACGGCAAACAAGTGGCTCCTGTTTCAACAAGGAATTTCATCCCCATTCACTGCAGAAGGAAAGTGACCTGTATATTTTATTCCCTTCAGACAAGGGAGGCCGAAAACGTTTGCTTAAATAAAAGCTTGGCTTTGAAAACAGGAGATCCTTTGCTAAATATGAGATCCACGATTATGGTAAGAAATTATTGAGGTGATAAGTTTCCGAGAGTACAAATGATTTTATAGACTGATGAAGAAATAAGCTGTGTTAGATGATAACGTACACTTCAGAATTTAGTGATAAGTATCTGATTCTGTTAACTTTGGAATAACATGAAATAAATTTGAGGTAACATGAAACGACAAGTTACTTATCTAATAACGTATTTAAAATGCATCTTTCATTGATGTGCAGAGTGAAGGAGCATGAAAAAGTGACACATACACAGTACAAACATATACAGATGAGGTTTTCTTCTTTGTGGTGCGCGACCCACCAGCAATGATGATACACATACAAATGCAGCGTGGTAGTAACATGAGATAGGAAAGGTTTAAAAGGAAAGATCTCACGTAGTGAATTGTTAAAAATTGGTAAGATGCATTTGAACAAATTGATTCACAAAATAATACCGGTCGAACGGACGATTGTTCTGTATGTTGGAGGCTTTTACCCAACTGCCACAGAAGCTGTAGGCAGCCACCTATTTCGAGGCACCGGGTGGTCTCGGCAATGGGACTGTTTTCGGTGGGGTCTTACCACTCTGCCATACAGCCGCCATATTTCTACCCCCCGGGCAGGCGCAGGGCATTTGATTGATTGATTGTTTTAGGTTTAACGACATGTCAACCCTTGGGTGTCATTTTATGTCATCTCCCAGAGAAAGGGAGAAAAGAGATAGTAGAGATAGTAGAGAAGATGACAGTGAGAAACAGACGAGAAAGAGGAAAATAAATGGAAGAGTAGAAACAGGAGAAACTAGAATTTGTTTTTCTTCAAAAACACAGATGTCTCCCCCCCACCCCCAATTTGACCTCTAAGTATGACCTTGACATTGGAGGTATTGACCTGGGTCTTGTGTGCAACACATCAGTTAATGAAGATGAACATTTCTGCAAAGTAACTTTAAGAAAGTCATAGAGAAATAAGAAATTTATTGACCGTACACAAAAAAGCCCTTTTTTACCTTTGCCCTCTAAGTATGGCCTTGACCTTTAAGGTACAACACATCGTCTCATGATGGTTAACATTTCTCCCAAGTAATTTCATAATCCATCAAAGAATGAAAAAAGTTATTGACTGTAAACATAAAAGGCCCCTTTTTTACCTTTGACCTATAGGTATGACCTTGACATTGGAATTTGGAGGTATGGACCTTGGTCTTGCAAACGACTCGTCTAATGAAGGTGAACATTTCCGCAAGGTTACTTTAAAAAGTCCATCCAGAAATATGACTGGACACACAAAAAAGACTTTTTTGACCTTTGACCTCTTAGTATGACCTTGACCTGGGAGGAAAAACAATGTCTCCCACCCCGAAAAGCAATGGGGGGGGGGAGAGAGACAGGAGACATAATAACAAAATTCCCCCCTCTACCTTTACCTGCTGCAAGGACAGCATGCATTGCCAAACTGTAAGACAATATCAGTTGGACGTCCCTGTGACGCAAGATACACATCACCTTTGCCTCGCCCAACCACCCCCTGAAGTTTGTTGGAAGCTTGTTTGTAAAAATGTATAGAATGATGACTTATGGTGCCACTGGTCAAGATAATATAGAACAAGAGGCCCAAGAGGGCCTGTCGCTCAACCGGCTAACTTCAGACAATTGTCATATTTATTACATTAACCAATTGTATACTAGTGGACTTTTCTATTGCTATATGTTGGACCAGTCCATTTGTCATATAAGGGGTGTCAGGCCTATTTTTTTCTATTTTTGATGGAAAATTCTGTTAGCAAATAGTGCAGGCCCTGATCAGACATGGTGTTCTGTGGGGTCTGATCTGGGCCAGCACTGTTTGCCAAGGTACCCATTTAGGGTTTTCCCGCATGCAATGAGTAAAAAAGAAACAAGTGATCCACCCAAGGAATGTCCATTCTATATTTTTTGGACCCCAGAGCCATGGTTGGCAGGATTATGTGAGTGACCATTTGGCATTGCTCCGTTCTAAATATCTAAAGCTCTGGGCCTTATGGTTTCAGAGAAGAAGACTTTTTTTAAGTTTTTCCTATTATAAGTCTATGGGAACTAATATGCCTCTGGGCGTGACCAATTTTTTACCCCAGGGGCATTGTTGGCAGGATTTATTTGAGTGACCACTTGACGTTGCTGCATACTTAATATCTAAGCTCTGGGCACTGATGGTTTCAGAGAAGATTTTTGTCAGTTTTTCCCAGCTGAAGTCTATGGGAGCTTATGGGCCTCAGGGTGTGGCCAATTTGGACCCCAGGGGCATAGTTGGCAGGATTCATGCAGTTGAATACTTCAAGTTGCTACATACTAAGCTCTTGGCCTTATGGTTTCAGAGGAGAAAAGTTTCAAGATTTTGTCATTATTAGTCTATGGGAGCTACTAAGCACCGGGGCGTTGCCAATTTGGACTCAAGAGTCATAGTTCGCAGGACTTAGTAGGTGACCACATAACTTTGCAACATACTACAGTTCAACCTGTTTTAAGCAAGTGCCTAAGGGATAGTCAAAATATGCTTGCTTAAGACAGGTTCTTGCTTAATACAGGTGAAATTTAACACATCTGCCTTTCTTGGGAACTGAATGCCTGCTTGCTTAAGACAGGTTGCTTGCTTAATAGAGGTGGCCACTAAGACAGGTTTTACTGTAAATGTCTTAGCTTTAGGCTTTATGGTTTCAGAGAAGAAGTTTTTCCGTTTATTGGTCTATGGAAGCTAATGAGCCAAAAGTGGTGGCCATGGCGGCCATGTTTTTTGTCTGATCAAAATGTCTTCAATGAATCTGACAATGGTAGACACATGGAACATTCATGAAAATTAAGAACGAAATCCATTTAGCGGTTTTGGAGGAGAATATTAAAAAAAAAATCCCTTTATGAGTCTATGGAAGCTAATTAGCCAATGGGCGTGTCCATGGCGGCCATGTTTTTTGTCCGATCAAAATTACTTCAAGGAATCTGACAGAGGTCCACCCAAGGAACATTCATGCAAAGTAAGAATGAAATCCATTAAGTTCAGCGGTTTTGGAGGAGAAGGTTTTTAAAACTTTTCCCCATATAAGTCTTTGAAAGCTAATGAGCCAAGGGGCATGGCCATGGCAGTCATGTGGGGCATGGCCATGGTGGCCATGTTTTTTGTCTGATCCGAATTTCTTCAAGGAATCTGACAGAGGTCCACCCAAGGAACATTCATGCAAAATAATAAAATCCATTGAGCGGTTTTGGAGGAGAAGATTTTTAAATTTTTTTTTTTGGTTTCGATGCCATTTTGTTCTGCATGTAACAAAATTCTTTGAAGGAATTCAGAAGAGAACTATGTGAGAAACATTCCTGTGAATTTTGGTTACAATCGACCAAGTAGTTAAGGAGGAAATGTTTAAAGAAAAAAGTTAACGCACGGATGCACAACCGCACAGACGCACAACAGACACAGGGCCATAACATATAACTTAAGACCCGCCGGTCTTTGGCCAGTGGAGCTAAAAAATGAACAGATTTATGTTTTTATTTCTTTATTTATTTTTTCCTTTCCTCTGCCGATTTCGTATGCCTCCCTTTTCAACTAAGTCATTTTAACCCTCAGGGATCTGGAGAACTGTTGACACTGTAATACAATTAGGTCTAATAAATCAATCTCCCTCAGTATTTTGAATTTATTTTGAAACATCAAGTCGTATAAATAGAGTTTGTGTTGAAAACATCAGTTCTATCACCAGTGTGATGGGCAAGTGAAATTTCTGATGTTTTGAATTTTAGAATGACAATTTGTAGGCGGACCTCTATAGATATGTGATAGTCAGCAAAATTGGAGGAGATTAATTCAGATACAGGAAGGTACTTTTAAATAAATAAATAAATAAATAAATAAATAAATAAATAAATAAACAAGAAAATTTGAAGAAGAGAAGACTTTTTTAACATTACACTACATGTTATATAGTGAAAATAAACCCCGCCCACTGCAGCCATGTTTTTTGTCAGATCAAAATTTCTTCAAGGAATCTGACAGAGGTCCACCCAAGGAACATGCATGCCAAATAACTATGAAATAAAACAAGAACTTTTGCAGAAAATATTTTCAGCATTACACTATATGTTATATAGTGAAAATAAGCCTCGCCCATGGCGGCCATGTTTTTTAGTAAGATCAAATTTTTTTCAAGGAATCTGACAACAGTCCACCCAAGGACAATTCATGCAAATTACAATGAAATCACACAAGTACTTTTGCAGAAGAAGATTTTTTAGCATTACATTATATGTTAAATAGTGAAAATAAGCCCCGCCCATGGCGGCCATGTTTTTTGTCGGATCAAAATTTCTTCAAGGAATCTAAAAGAGGTCCACCCAAGGAACAGTCATGCAAAATAAAAACAAGGCATCGCATGCGATACAAAATCCCCTCGCACCAGACAACTTTGTGTGTGGAAAACACTGAAATGGCAGAAGTCCAACTTGCTTGAGATATTATCATATGCAACATTTGTGTAAAGTTTGTTTAAAAATCCTCCAATAAATGTACATTCTAGAGTGATGACGTTTCTCTAAAAATAGCCATAGTGACCTTGACTTGAGGCCATGACCACGAAAGTAGATCTTGCTCAAGATATTATCATAAGCATCTTTTGTGTGAAGTTATATAAAAATCTGTTAATAAATGTAGGCGGTAGAGCGATGACAAAGTTTTTCTAAAGATAGCCACAGTGACCTTGACTTTGACGTCATGACCTTGAAAGTCAAAGTAAGTCGAGATATTATCATAAGAAACATTTGTGTGAAGTTCTATTACAATCCATCATTAAATGTAGGCGCTAGAGCGATGACAAAGTTTTTCTAAAAATAGCCACAGTGACCTTGACCTTGAAAGTCTAAATAGCTCGAGTTATTGTCATAAGGAACATTTGTGTGAAGTTATATTGAAATTGGTGAAAAAATGTAAGCACTAGAGCAATGACAATGTTTTTCTAAAAATAGCCACAGTGACCTTGACCTTGAAAGTCAAACTCGCTCGAGGTATTGTCATAAGGAACATTTGTGTGAAGTTATATTGAAATGGGTGAAGAAATGTAAGCGCTAGAGCCATGACAAAGTTTTTCTAAAAATAGCCACAGTGACCTTGACCTTGAAAGTGGAACTCACTAGAGATATTGTTATAAGGAACATTTGTGTGAATGAATATTGAAATTGGTGAAAAAAATGTAAGCGCTAGAGCAATGACAGTTTTTCTAAAAATAGCCACAGTGACCTTGACCTTGAAAGTTGAACTCGTTCGAGGTATTGTCATAAGCAACATTTGTGTGAAGTTATATTGAAATCAGTGAAGAAATGTAGGCGCTAGAGCGATGACAAAGTTTTCTAAAAATAGCCATAGTGACCTTGACCTTGAAAGTCGAAATGGTGAGATATTGTCATAAGAACATTTGTGTGAAGTAATATTGAAATCGATGAAGAAATGTAAGCGCTAGAGGGATGACGAAGTTTTTCTTAAAATAGACACAGTGACCTTGACGTTGAAAGTGGAACTCGCTAGAGATATTGTCATAAGGAACATTTGTATGAAGTTATATTGAAATTGGTGAAGAAATGTAAGCGCTAGAGCGATGACAAAGTTTTTCTAAAAAATAGCCACAGTGACCTTGACCTTGAGGCCTTGACCTTGATAGTCGAACCCGCTTGAGATATTGTCATAAGGAACATTTGTGTGAAGTTATATTGAAATCAGTGAAGAAATATAGGGGATAGAGCGATGACAAAGTTTTTTCTAAAAATAGCCACAGTGACCTTGACCTTGAGGCCATGAGTTGGAAATTCGAACTCGCTGGAGATATTTTTATAAGGAACATTTGTGTGAAGTTACATTGAAATTGGTGAAGAAATGTAGGCGCTAGAGCGATGAAAAAGTTTTTCTAAAAATAGCCACAGTGACCTTGACCTTGAGGTCATGACCTTGAAAGTCCAACTCCCT
Source organism: Lucinisca nassula (assembly GCA_963580285.1). NCBI lineage: Eukaryota > Metazoa > Mollusca > Bivalvia > Lucinida > Lucinidae > Lucinisca > Lucinisca nassula. Next base: position 146,884,819 of record OY757018.1, on the reverse strand, counting down.
CAAGATATTGTCATAAGGAACATTTGTGTGAAGTTATATTGAAATCAGTGAAGAAATGTAGGAGCTAGAGCAATGACAAAGTTTTTCTAAAAATAGCCACTGTGACCTTGACCTTGAAGCCATGACCTTGAAAGTGAAACTCGCTCGAGATATTTTTATAAGGATCATTTGTGTGAAGTTATATTGAAATTGGTAAAGAAATGTAAGCGCTAGAGCAATGACAATGTTTTTCTAAAAATAGCCACAGTGACCTTGACCTTGAGGTCATGACCTTGAAAGTCCAACTCGCTCAAGATATTGTCATAAGGAACATTTGTGTGAAGTTATATTGAAATCAGTGAAGAAATGTAGGAGCTAGAGCAATGACAAAGTTTTTCTAAAAATAGCCACTGTGACCTTGACCTTGAAGCCATGACCTTGAAAGTCAAACTCGCTCGAGATATTTTTATGAGGATCATTTGTTTGAAGTTATATTGAAATTGGGGGAGAAATGTAGGCGCTAGAGCCATGACAAAGTTTTTCAAAGAAAAGCCAGAGTGACCTTGACCTTGAGGTCATGACCTTGAAAGACGATCTTGCTCCAGATATTGTCGTAAGGAACGTTCGTGTGAAGTTATATTAAAATACGTCAAGAAATGTAGGCGCTAGAGCGATGACGAAAGTACGTACGTACGTGGCGCTAAAGCGATAACAAAAGTACGTACGTACGTGGCGCTAGAGTGATGACAAAAGTATGTACGTAGGTACGTACGTACGGGACAAAAGCTATATCCCCCCTCACTACTATGTTGTGCGGGGGATAATGAAATCCAACAGGTGAGTTTGGAGGAGAAGATTTTTAAAGATTTTTAATTTTTTGTGTTGTTTTGTTGCCATGACAACCAGAGTTCTTGGTGTAACAAAATTCTTTGAAGGAATTTAGAAGAGGACTAAGTAAGGAACATTCCTGTGAAGTTTGGTTACAATTGGCCCAGTAGTTTAGGAGGAGAAGATGTTTTAGCATTACACTATATGTTAAATAGGGAAAATAAGCCCCACCCATGGCGGCCATGTTTTTTGTCGGATCAAAATTTCTTCAAGGAATCAGAAAGAGGTCCACCCAAGGAACATTCATGCAAAATAAAAATGAAATCCAACAGGTGGTTTTGGAGGAGAAGATTTTTAAAGATTTTTAATTTTTTGTGTTGTTTTGTTGCCATGGCAACCAGAGTTCTGGGTGTAACAAAATTCTTTGAAGGAATTTAGAAGAGGACTAAGTAAGGAACATTCCTGTGAAGTTTGGTTACAATTGGCCCAGTAGTTTAGGAGGAGAAGATGTTTAAAGAAAAAGTTAAGGCACGGACGCACGACGGACACAGGGCCATGACAATAGCCCCGCTGGCCGAAGGCCAGTGGAGCTAAAAATGATAAAATGGATGTTTAACTAGCACAGTTTCTGCTCTGCACCCCAACGACAGCGTTATAAAGAGATTGTGGTGTACCGGTAATAGACTATACAGCATATTAAATAAAGACTTCTAATTTTACTTACAGTCAATAGGGTATTCAGTTTCAGGCACTGACTTGAATAATTTATGGAACTTCTCTGTCCGAGACTTACTCAGGCCCGAGGCACTCTGTAACATAAAATAAAATATTGTAATGATCCTAAGTACAGGGACACACAGGCCTAAGCAAACAGTGCAGACCCAGATCAGACTGCTCCTTCAGGAGCATTCTGATCAGGGTCTACATTGTTTCCATTCTGTCTGCACCTTTTTACTGCTTGCTGGATCTTGAAACAAACTTGCTAAAATGTTAGGAGAATTACAAACTAATTTACAGCAAGTCGTCAAAGTGTCCAACTTTTTAGGATTTTTACAGTAAACTAGTGTGAGACATGAACAAGAACTGTCTCAATGCAGGTCAGCTTGCTTTCTCCTTCTCCTTGTCTTTAACCCATTTTAGACAGGAAACCCCCAAAAGGGACAGACAGAGCAGGTCTAGCTCAGAAGCTGCTGATCATAGAGGAGTAGAGAATGGTGGTCCTAAGACAGGAAACTAGTCCATTGTTTGTTTTTTACCCAACAAGTAGCCACATGTTTTTGATGGAGAACTGAGATATTATTAATAATAATAATATTATTATTATTACATGTACTTGTGGGGTGGGGGTGATGTGGGGTAGGGGTAATGTTAATGCCAATTATCAGAACATAAATTTCATTAAATCATTCATCAAAAAGTATAGAAATCTGTGAATTCAAAGACAAAAATGAAAGCATTGCTGACACTGTATGATACATTTTTCAGATGTGTGTGTGTGTGCATGCATGTGTGTCTATGTTTTACGTCCAACAAACAACAAAGGTCATACAGAGATGGGATCTCTGTTTAAAGACTCATCCGAAAGTCTAGAGAAGCCCGGGATTGAACTCACAACCCCTGGATTATGAGGCGAGTAGTATAACCACTAAACCACAGGGGCTTCTACATGCATGTGAGTATGTCTGTGCAATGGCATATGTGTACTTCTAGAAGGAGCATTCTGACCAGGGTCAAGACTACATGCTTCAAGCATTGTACCTGTCCCAATATTTCAGGTTAAAAAATGGTTACTGATTACTGTAATGATACAAAGAATTGATTGGGACAGAGAGGCCTACATTCCGCCTGCATCTTTTGGACACCTTGCTGGATTGTGAAACATATTTGTCAAAAATTTAGGAGAATTACGGCAAGTCTTTTTTAGATGTCCCAAGTTTTACAGTAATTGCCGCAATATGACCTTTCTCAACAATGTCATACGATACATATATGAGCAAGTGAAAGACAAAAACTACATTAAGATCTGGGTAACCAGTGAAGACTCAGGTAAGCCTGAACACCTGCACAGTCTCATCAGAGTCTTCACTGATAGCCTGAATCTTCCACAGTCTCTGGGCTGTTTAGAAGACAGACAAAAGAAAACTCTTGCTGTGGCCAAAAGCTGATCTGAGTCCTTGCTGGATGCACAGGTTGTCCGGCAGGTTTTCACACAGATATGGTTTCAAAGAAAATTAAATGAAAATCAAAATAAAGTGTCTGTTTCATTTGAACTGGTTTTATACCATTCAAATGAGCCATTTTAGGAGAAACACTACCTCCATCAAAGGTCAGAATTAACCCTTATCCTGCTGAATATTTAAATAAGCCACAACCATTTATGACTATCAGCCAGTCAGATTACATGAAACATGTATTATGTTTTTGTTAAAATTCGCACACTGAAAGACAGTGTAGAACCTGATCAGATGGCTTCTTCAGAAGCCATCTGATCTGGATCTACACTGTTTGCAAAGGTTAAGAAGCCATCTGATCTGGATCTACACTGTTTGCAAAGCTAGGGGTTGTTGTGAACAGCAGGATAAGAGTTAGTAATGGCTTCAAGGGCCCATTGCCAGTTGCCTGTACAGCCAATAGTGAGGACCAATCTGTCTGCATAGGCACAAATACATGGGCTGCTGGTTTGGAAATTAACAGCCTAGTTAACAATTAATGCCATTTGAAGATGCCATTTAACCTAACCATTTTCCTGGGCAGCCTTATACCTTTTATTAAAGGTAAACCAGTACAGTGCACATTCTTTCACAAGACGATCTTGAACCAATGGTTGTAGGAAATATTTCATGAGTGGAGCGTGATAGCTCAGTGGTTATCGCACTTGCCACTGAAGCTAGAGGTCCCGGGTTCGATCCCCGGCAGCGGCCATAAATTTCGGTGCCGAACACGCTCCATTGGCATCATTTGCAGGGATGAATGTCATAAAGTGCACCGTTCTTCGGATCGGGACGTTAACTGGAGGCCCCCTGTGCAGGGAGAAGCATCCCCTGTGCAGGTTAAAGATCCCTACCGTAATTACATGATTACTGTGTAGGCTTTCATCCTGCAAACCTGGAGTCTATGTAATGTACACCTGCGGTAATGGCCAAATATGACCGACGCAGTATCAGAAGATAGATAGAGAGATGTTGTTGGACCCAGTGGCGATCAAACCTGAGACTTAACAAACTGTATGTGCATCTTATATGGCAACCATATTGCACGTATATGTTCTGAACAAAATTGTATAGATTATACAGAAAAATGACCATTTATGGTCATATTTTCTATATAATCCAAATATTTTGGGATCCATCTTTAAACAGCGTTATATCCAAAATCGTGTCATAATGAGCAGCACCGGTATTATAGCAAACACACTAAGTGTTTGCTTTACTGTAGAGAGGCTGGAACAACATACTTAGGCGCCTAAATCTCGTCTGGAATCTCGTTCAATTTCCCGCGATAATCCGCCATCTTTACAGAGTTCATGAGAATCGTATTCACATCCAAACATTGCTTCTCAAAATCAAAAGGAGTCAAGTCCAATTACAACAGAAACATAACAAGAGTTGTCAGAAGACAACATAGCTCGCCTTTGGGGGCCTAGGATGGATGAGGGCAAGTTATCAATTTTTTTTCTTCTGTAAAAAAGCCCAACAGACTGCAGCAAATGAAAGCGAACCAAAAAGGACCCCTAATCATCCTGTTTTCAAGCCTTTCCACTGTAAAAAAAGATGAAAAAGAAATCTATATTTAATAAAAAAAAATTCTACAAAACTTCCAAGTAATAATAAGGCATTACAGACGATACAAATCCCCTCGTGCAAGACAAATTAAAAAAAGCCTAGCCTAGCATTTGGGTAAAAAAACATTATATCCATCAATAAATGTGGGTACTTAAGGTGATGACGAAGTTTTCTTAAATTGCCACACTGACCTTGACTTTGAGCCCCAGGCCCTGAAAGTTGAGCTGACTCCAGATATTATCATACCCAACATTTGTATGAAGTTATATTTAATTCCATCAATAAATGTGGGCACTAGAGCAATGATCAAGTTTTTCTAAGAAATAGCCATAGTGACCTTGACCTTCAGCCCCTGACCCGGAAAGTCAGAGTCACTCAATACCAAACATTTGTGTCAAGTTATATTAAAATCCATCAATAAATGAAGGCGCAAGAGCGATAACAAAGTTTTTCTAAAAATAGCCACAGTGACCTTGACCTTCAGCCCCAGACTCTGAAAGTCGAATTCGCTAGAGATAAAGTTATATAAAAATCCATCCATAAATGTAGAAACTAGAGTGATCACAAAGTTTTTTCTAAAAAATAGCAACAGTGACCTTGACCTCAGCCCCAGACCCTGAAAGTCGAACTCGCTCGAGATATCATCATACCCAACATTTGCGTAACGTTACATTAAAAACCATTCATAAATGTAGGCACTAGAGCGATCACAAAGTTTTTCTAAAAATAGCCACAGTGACCTTGACCTTCAGCCCTGGAACCTGAAAGTCAAAGTCACTCAAAATATCATCATACCTAATATTTGTGTGAAGTTAAATTAAAATCCATCCTTAAAAAAAGGCGTAAGAGCGATGAAAAAGATTTTCTAAAAATAGACATAGTGACCTTGACCTTCAGCCCCAGACCCTGAAAGTCGAACCCGCTTAAGATATCATCATACCCAACATTTGTGTGAAGTTATATTAAAATCCATCCATAAATGTAGGCACTGGAGTGATCACAAAGTTTTTTCCAAAAATAGCCACAGTGACCTTGACCTTCAGCCCCAGACCCTGAAAGTCAACCTTGCTAGAGATTTCATCATACCCAACATTTGTGTAAGTTATATTAAAATCCATCAATAAATTAAGGTGCAAGAGCGATGACAATGTTTATCTGAAAAATAGCCACAGTGACCTTGACCCCGTGACCATGAAAGTAGTGACCTTGACCTTAAGCCCCGGACCCTGAAAGTCAGTCACTCGAGATAATCATTATACCCAACATTTGAGTGAAGTTATATTAAAATCCATCAATAAATGAAGGCGCTAGATTGATGGCAATATTTTCTAAAAATAGCCACAGTGACCTTGACCTTGAGCCCCAGACCCGCTATGTTTTTAAAAAGAAACAAAAAAAAGAAAAAGAAACAAAACAAAAAAAAAAAACATGCCTCCCCCGGGATTTGAACTCACACAGCTTACAGGTAAACTTTAACACACGGAAATAAGGGAGGTAATACAGAGGAAAATATTAACTTTCAAAAAGTCCAATTTAAGCCAAAAAACCTGAAAAATGAAGTACAATGATAATGTTAAATATTGTTTTTTACCAATTGTTAATTATATATTCAAAATAAACTTGTAAAACATCACATATAAGAGCTTGCAGGTAAACTTTAACCAAATGTGGACGCCGACGCCCGGGGGAATGGCAATAGCTCCCCCTTACTTTCGTAAGGCGAGCTAAAAAGCGTCGAAATAATTTTAAAAAGATTTTTTCGAATACCATTCCACCAAACGCTGAAGTTTGATCGCGGGAAAGCTTCGAAACTACGTACCACACTAAGCCGAAAAGGTTAGTCGGTAAAACCCAGCACCGCGCTTGGACCAACGAGTTACCGGAGCATTTACCGGAGCTTATTTACAGCGCTTCTCATCCGGCCAAGTAATTAAAACTTTTCACAAACTATTACTCAGGGGTAATAAAATAAAGCCCTGGGAATATTTAATAAGAGACACAATTAGCTATCTTGCTACCTGGTGGATTCCTACCTTCCCAAGATTTACAAAGTGACTATGAGCCCCAAATCCCTTAGCAATTCACTAGTGCTTCAGGATACTTTATAATGTCCAAGCTGAAAATTCACTTTGAGTCACCCTATCTAATTTTCTTCCCATGAAGTGCACACTGGACAAACAATGGATCATTGTCATACTAAGACTATGTGCAAGGCGGAGGTGAACCCCAAACAATTGTTTTCGGTTTAAAGGCATGTCAACCCTTGTGAGTCATTTTGTGCCATCTCCCAGAGAAAGGGACAAAAAGAGATAGAAGAGGTAGTAGAGGACAAGAGAGGGAGGGACAGGGGAGAAAGGGGAAATGAATAAAAGTGTAGAAACAGAAGAAATAACAATGCCCCCCTCTACCCCTACCTGTTGTAAGGCCAGCAGCCCTTGCCTGTAAGTCAATATCATTTGGACTCCCCAGTGATGCAAGATACACGTCACAGAAAAAATTAAAACTTTGAAAAACATGTTCACACCAGCACTATCGGCTTATTTGATATCCTACACCACCATTAACTACTTAAGAGGTTAACTGAGTGTGTTTGCTCAAAAGGTAGTGCCTTTATTTCATATTAGATTTTGATTAGATTTTGATGCAGTGTGATTTTGATTCTCATCTGAGCAAGTTTTAAGACACTGTGGTTTGTGGGGCAAGTGGTTGGAATTTTTATTTGTCATGCCCTGTATTTGTTACTGATTAAAACACAAATACATATATAATATATGCGTAACTTACCCCTGGGAAAGACATATCTTTGTCTGTTAGGTCATGCACCCAGGTTATCCTGAAAAATAATCGCATGTTTACCTAAAAGTATTTATAGCATGCATTGTCCATTGCAACAAGTTCTGTCCAAAAGTCAAGGTATAGTTCGAACAAATTGACCTGAGACTGGTGAACTCTATTAACATAATTTCACACCCGACTGAATGCGTGTATTTTTCTTCGTTGTTTTCCAAAGATGACGATATTGTTATACAATACAAAGAGGTAGGTAAATATGTCGTTATTCACGGGATGCCTAAAATGCACAAGAAGTTTACGAAAGCCGACGTATTAGGCGATCACATTGACTAATTTATTCCTTGCATAAAGGTTAGTCTCAGGTCAAATTGTTTGCACTATATCAGGTAGCTTGCCTTCCCAAGTCTGGTCCTCTATAATATTTCTTAGTTTGTGACCTTGATCTTCAAGTCAAGACTGGGGAATGGGATGGGCTAAATAAAACCAACATCAATTCCTTATAATATGGCAGAGAATTTTTATTAAATCAAACTTTCTTGGGATCCTTTACTTATACATGTATCTAAGCATGCATATTTTTTCACCAGAATTGCCAACTGACTTTCTTGAATCAGTGATAGAAATATTTAATGATTAGATACAAGGTCTGAAAAGTAAAGGCAACGCATAACATAAAGGCATTATTTTTCTTGCAAAATAGCTCAAATAACAGATAATGACCTCTAGCAGTATCACCTGACTCAAAACAACAGATAAGGTGGGTTTTTGATAACTGTTATGTATCATGATCGTATTTGGTGACACTGAAAGGATAGTTTTCCTTATTTCTCTACATAAACCTATGTTATGGGTATTTGTTAGAATCACCTCACTCGCCCCCGTCCATAGAGATGGGCTGCAGGGTGCTTCCATGCAGAGCTGAAAATGGCCACACATGAGTACTGGTAAACTGCTTAGAATGACTAAGCCTGCCCAGGCAAAGTGGTGTGAGTCCCACCAGCCAGTGCATATAAGCCTTTTGGTTTCAATGGGTGGCAGGGTTTGAGATGTCATTTCATCTCAATATCGGGTAAAAGTCCCACAAAATTGGAAGCAACATCTCCAAAATGGCCTAAATAGTGTTGATGGTGACGATAAACCTAAATTCAAACCAAACAAAACAAAACCACCTCACATGTTCATTGTGGTTGGTGGTTGAGTCGCTCCCCATTTGGGGCAGTCATAATGCCCTGAATCTTAACAATGGTCTGCTGGTGTGCATGGGGGACTTGATACCAAGAGCGTATTGACATGTGACAAATTATTAATGAACCCTTTTTGTACCGAATGGAATCTTTCTCCTTATATATAGCAGGAGTTCATTTCAAAACTTAGGGGTGTCAGGCTGTGTTTCCATCAAAATTTATTCTGAAAATGACTGAACTTTTAGCAAATAGTGAAGGCCCTGATCAGACGCTGCATTCTGTGGCATCTTATCTGGGCCTGCACTGTTTGCCCAATACCCTTTTGGGGGTTTGCGGTACTAAATGGGTTAAGAGTGCCCTTCAGTAATGTAATAGCTTTGAAATTCTTGTGCAATATAATTCTGCTTTTCTTGTGCAAAATCTTGAATCGAAAAAATGGACCTCATTGGAAATAAGCCTTATGGCTTAAAACCATAGGTTTTAAGATCATATTTCTAAGTACAAGATCTGTAGGTGTTGGCGCTCTAGCCCACTGTGTCAAAATTTGTTGTTGTTGTTTTTTAAGCTTTAAAAACAGGCATAAATTACTTTTTGTATGGACTCCTTTAACCATAATATATCATTCAGGTGTGCTCTTTAAATGTAATCATCCACTAATTAGTTTAATTTTATATGATTATTCTTATTCAGTTGTCATATTTATTTTGTACATAATATGTTGATCTTAATTCCTGAATAAATCTTAATCTTAATCTTAAGGCAGTCTAAAATAATACACACAACATAGGTTTTTATGGAGAATTGAAAAAAATTATCCTTCAACAAACACAAAATACCCACCTTATGTATTTCTATGAATTCAACTAATCTTGTAAGCAGATATAATTAACCCATGAAATGCCAATCACGACAATTGTCGTCTGCTTTGCCATCTGCCGGTTACCTTAAAAGTAATTTTTTGCAAACAGTGCGGTCCAAGATCAGACTGCTCCTGCTTCTGGGCCCACACTGTTTGCCTGTATGCAAAATTATTTTTAAAAAGTTTGCAAAAACATTCAGCAGACGACATTTTCAGATGTAGTTTTTCTCGGCATTTTATGGGTTAATGTCATAACATCAAATATGATCATGTTACATATCAGTAAGCATATTCTGTTTAAGATGATCCTGTGACAGTGTATTATTCCAATGGTTGGGGTGGGGATGGAGTGGGGGTACAGTATATATAATTGTGAAATGAGGTGAGGCGATGTGTATCGTATATCACTGGGGTGTCAAACTCATATTGGCTTACAGCTGGACAAGGCCTGCTGTACTTGCAGCAGGAAGGGTAGAGGGGGAGTGTTGGTATTTCTTCTGTTTCTATTCTTCAATTCATTTTCCTCTTCTTCTTCCTCTGTCCCTCACTTTTACCTCCTCTACTGTCTCTTCAATCTCTTTTCTCCTTTTCTCTGGGAGATGACACAAATGTGGGTTGACGTGTTGTTAAACCCAAAACAATCAATCAATTAATATAATTATGAAGAGGTGATGGAGATCAGACTGACATACAAATATATGCACATGTAGATCTGAGCCAGAATCATAATTGTTCATGGTGACACATCAAATGATCTTCATATACCAGGACCTGTGATATTGGAAGTTAGTCCCTAGCTCTCAGCAAAGAGGTAAACTTTGCTACACAATCCTCAGCACCTTCAGCTGTCAAAATGATCAAATCCAGAAGGGCATTCCAATCTATAATAGTTCGAGGGAAGAAAGATTCTTTATGCGACCTTTCAACTGCATCACGTGTGAAAACAGCCTGGAAGAAATTCAAGGAGTTGCTACCAGTTCTCTCTTCCCACCACCTCTCGTTCAAGACACGTGGCCGCGTGTATAGCTCTTGTGTGCGGAGCGCAGTGCTCCATGCCAGTGAGACATGGGCATTGACAAAGCCAAACCTCCAACGTCTACAGCGAAATGACAGGGCAATGATCAGACAGATCTGCAATGTCAAGCCACAGGACACTGTCACCATCAGGTCCAGTAAGTTACTTGAGCGGCTTGGCATTGAGGACCTGGACCTCATTCTGAAAGAGAGAAGACTTCGCTGGTATGGACATGTGGAACGCTCCAACGGTGCAGTCAAAACTACCTGTGACATACAGGTAGGTGGAAAGCGGGGGCCAGGAAGGCCCAAGATGACCTGGAAGCAGCTAACAGAAAGAGATTGCAGAGAATGGAAGCTCTCTACCAATGATCCTCATGATAGACAAGTCTGGAGATCTGGTGTAAGATCTACCATGCGTGCAGCAAGCCAGCTACCTGGAAGGGGGCTCACATATGTGGACGTTGCCCCTGTACCTGCATGTTAATCAAAAATCTGTTGATGATGATGATGATAAATGTCAGCTCTGAAATGCCAACAAATGATTTCTACAGTGCCTAGCTCGGGGAATAAGGTCACCTCAGGGATTTTCCTAGTGCAACTTTGGAGTCGGTAATCGATCCCTATTTTTCCCAATTTAGAGACAGATATTCCCAAATTTTATAACAGATTTCCCAATTTCTGATGATGTGCTACATTTTGATAAAAATTTCATGAAAATTGAACAAAAATTGACAAAGTTACAGCTGATTTATATTCCCAAATATAAATATTTGCGAGCTGTTTTTCCCAAACCCAGTGGCCCCAGGACCCTGATTCTGAAGGGTAGGAAAATCCCTGCACCTGTTGGAATGCTGGCAGCACCTTTTAGACCTTTGTATAAAAGTATGAGGCTACTGTCTCTTCTCCTTTTCTTGAGGGACACCCATCTTAATTTTCCTAGTATTACAGTCATGTCAGTAATAAGTTATTGCTTGTTACAAATCTAGCAGCTCTATTCTGAACTTTTTCAATTTCTTCATTTAGGACCACTCTACTGGAATCCCAGATACAACTACAATATTCCAAGACTGGGCGAACAAGTCCTTTATATGCTGCCTCTTTTACATCCTGAAGACACTGATGAAGATTTCGTATCAGGAAGCCAAGCATTCCATTTGCCTTAGTACACATGTTGCTAATGTGTGTTTTCCATCTCAAATTGTGTGTGATTGTAACACCAAGGTATTTAATGGAACCCACATTCTCTAGGATCATTCCCTTTAAGGTGTAAGAAGCCTCAAATTTATTGCCATATTGGTTCTCTTCCTAGTTATCTGCATTATATTGCATTTAACTGGCTGAAATCTCATGCCCCATTTTTTGTGCCCAACATCCTAATCTACCGGTATCTATATCATTCTGAAGTTTCAGTGAGTCATCTGCATCTCTAATATATCCCAATAGCAAACACAGTCATCTGCGAACAGTCTTATTTCTGTGTCAGTGGAAATATCAGTAATGTACAGAAAGAATAACAGATCAAGAACAGTCCCTTGTGGGACCCCAGACAAAACTAAAGCCCATACTGTAGATTCACCACCAACAACAACACACTGTTTTCTGTAGCAAAGAAAGGAATCTATCCATTTGAGCCTCTGCTGACACCAGGATCAACTTCAAACGACATTCATTCATCAGGACCTGCCACATGGGGCCAGTACAGGGTTCAACATAAACTTTTTTAATAAGTGGACAAGGTGCTCCTGTGACTCTTGGGTTACACTGGACCTGATCTAAGTTTAGCTGGTCGAGCTTGACCAAAGAAATGATGACAAGAATTCCGCCGAAGGCTATGTCGCGCCTGTGGTAAACTTGACCATTAGGGTGAACGCTAGGGTGGTCGCAAATGTTGACGCCTTGACGAACGGACGGACGAACAGATAAATGTACATTAGTTCTGCAGTAATCAGATTATTTCTATTATTATTTATCTACACAGATGGTAAATCTTCTGCCAAAAAAAAACAAACTAAATTTATGATAAATGTTTAAAACAGGGATTTTAATAACTTTGGTGGCAGATTTTCAACTGGGCCATTCGGACCAGCCAGCCACTGACCTTACTAGACAATGTCCATCGGTCTTGGGTTAATGTTGAACCCTGTAGTATCAAGCTTTTTTGAGAGGAAAGATATACTATCCTATAATAACATAGTCTATATTAATACACCACAACCTCTATTAATGGGGTCCAAAGCAGAAACCGTGTTAGTTAAACAACCGTGTTATATCCAAACAAAAATGTGTAGATTAAATAGAAAAATAGCCATCGGAAGAGATGGAAAATTCCCCGACCAAAAGCCAATATGGCCTTCAGAAGATTGTTCACCGAAACTAAAAAACCAGGGCACTCAGAATTGTGGTTTTTGCACATGACATGCCTGCTTAAGCTCATGTATTTCTGTATGAAGTACCATCAATATGTCTCAAAAGGTATTGGAGACATGGTGATCACAAGCTGGTCATACTGTTATATTGGAAGGGTAGATAACTCAAATACCACAGCACCAACAGTTGTGGATCTTGCACATGACACCCCTTCTGTAGCTTGTGTACAATTGCGCCAAGTTCCTTCAATATATCTCAAAGGGTGTTGGAGTTATGGCCATCACAAGATTATATTGTAAGGGGAGATAAATAAAAAAACCAGAGCACCCAGAGTTGTAATTCTTGAGCATGACACACCTGCTTAACCTCATGTACGTCTGCATCATGTACCACCAATATGTCTCAAAGGGTATCGGAGGTATGGTGATCACAAGGTGGTCATACTGTTATATTGGAAGGGGAGTAACTCAAATACCATAGCACCCAGAGTTGTGGTTCTTAGGCATGAAATGCTGTCTCAACCTTGTTTACAATTGTGCCAAGTACCCTCAATATAGCTCAAAGGGTATTGGAGTTATGGCCATCACAAGGTTATATTGTCAGGGGAGATAATTAAAAAACCAGGGCACCCAGAGTAGTGGTTCTTGCACGTGACACACCTGCTTAAAGGTGCATTATTGAGCTACCAGGTCTCAAACTTTTTTTCTGGTTTTTATCTTCAATGCATACTCCTTTGTCATGTGTACACTTTTGGAGCCAAATACCGCTTCAGAACTTTGTGAAAATGGTCGTTTTCATTCCTGTTTACCCTTCGCTCTGAACATGTGTTCGTAATTTCTGTTCTAAAAATAAATCTGTCATTTTACACATACATGGCGACAGTATCGTCTCTGAGTGTCGTTACTTATGGCATGGTATTCAGCGTCATATTTCTTCCGATTCAGGCATGGCCTAAGCAAACAAGGCCAAAAATGAACGTCGCATAACGTCATATATGGGGATTCTATTTTTGTCACGAACTAAAAATAGATCTAACTAGTGTTCGAAACCTAGTTAGGGAATCCCTCTCAAACTTGTTTACCTGTCACCATAATTGTTCGCATTTTTGCATAAAATGCATTCATTTGTAATGTTTTAAAGAAAAATACCGGCTATATGTATTTTATTTTTGGAAGCATTTTTTCTGTATAGCTCAATAATGCACCTTTTACCTCACGTACAACTGTACCAAGTACCATCAATATATCTCAAAGAGTATTGGAGATGTGGCCATCACAAGGTAGTGATTCCAGTTTATTGGAAGGGGAGATAACTCAAAAAACATGGCACCCAGAGGTGTGGTTCTTGTGCATGACACACTGTCTTGGCCTTGTGAACAACTGTGCCAGGTATCATCAATATATCTTAAAGGGTACTGGAGTTATGGCCATCACAAGGCTGTCACTCTATTTTATTTGAAGGGGAGATAATTAAAAAAAACCATGGCAACCAGAGTTCTGGTTCTTGCGCATGACACGCCATCTCAGCCTTGTGAACAATTGTGCCAAGAACCATCAATGAATCTCAAAGGGTATAAAAGTTATGGCCATCACAAGGTTGCGTCTACAGAAAGACAGACGGATGGACAGACAGATGGACGCCAGGCTGATGGCTATATCCCCAGAACCTGTTCGGTCGGAGGATAAAAATGAGAATGAATCTGGTCATTTTTCTATATAATCTATACATTTTTGGGATCCATCCTGAAACTGTGTCAAATCCTTAACCGTGTTATAATGAGGTTGTGGTGTATATTATAGGACAGTATATCTTTCCTCTCAAAAAAGCTTGACACTGGCCCCTGTGGACCTGTGATATCTGAAGTTTTCCCCAGAGTTCACCAAAGAGGTAAACTATCCATAATGATCTCGTGTATAGAGACTGTCAAATTGGCCTTAGAAAACAGTGCAGACCAAGATAAGACTGCATCTGAAGCAGGCTTATCAGGGTCTAAACTGTTTGTTATTCCTTCTTCCACTTTTTGAGTGGAGCGTGATAGCTCAGTGGTTAGTGCTCTTGCCTCTGATGATAGAGGACACCGGTTTGAATCCCAATTGTGGTGTCCGATGTGATCCACTGGCATCATTTACATGGATGAATGCCACAAAGTACACTGTCCTTCGGATCTGGACTTACTGAATCGGAGGCATCCATGATCCAGAACAAAGGTCAGTAAATGACCTTGATCTTTGGAATTGATAAACTTCCATTCAGCTGACTGCAAATATGGAGGCCCCCTGTGCAAGGATAACCATCCCCGTTGCATGTTAAAGCTCTCTACTGTAATTTCATGACTAGTGTGTGGGCTTTCACTCTGCAAATCTGGAGTGTAGGGCTGTAGGCTATGTTATGTACACCTGCAAGTAATGGTCAAATGTGACTGTCAGCAGTAACATTAGATAATTCAGACTCCTGGTTGGATTGTGAAAAAAATTTATTAAAATTTTAGGAGAATTACAGCAGGTCTATCTACCTATCTTCTTATACTAGTCGGTCACATTTGGCCATTACCTGAGTTGGATGGGTGGATAAATTTAGAATTTAGCTTACTTTTGATGTCCTTTCATGTATTTGGGATGATGCTGTTGCAGGGACAAGTACCTATCTTTATTAACTCAACGTAATATTTGGATTTATGGCAGTCTGGGCATGTAAACTAAAGCAAAATGTAAAGTGTGTATCCCTGCAATTGGTTGAAATAAATACATGTAACTGTTAATAATGCATTTGAACGTTAAAGGAGGGCTTGTAGTGTTGCCGGAGGCAAAAATGAAAATGGGCTTCATTTGCACAGTTTACAGTCAACCACTCGTACAAAATAATATATGTCAGAAGGGTTGTTAGGTGCCTGTCAAGGAAAAAATAATCATCTTGCTTACTTAATTTTGAAATATTCCCAATACGCAGAATTAGGCTACACGACTTATTTACCAACTGTGTACGGGAGGTTTTTTTTCTCTACTATTCACCATTTTTGCATTATTTGCTGGCTCCCAACTTACACTTTATCAATATTGGAAAAACAAGTAACCAGACCCACCTGACCGTGAAAGGTCAGGGGGTCTGGTTACCTGTTTTCCCAACACTGATAATCTTCAGACTAGGAACCAGCAGATAATGCAAAAAAAAGTGAATTACTGCTGCTCGCTCACTTCTGAGTTTTACCAGCAGGATTTCCTGGGTGGTGACCAGTAATATATTTTTTTTAAGCAATACAGATGAAGTGCCTAGCTCAATGACACAACACTTTGGTCAGCATGAGGACTGAACCCGCAACCTCTCGATCACAAATCTGATGCGCTACCACTACACCAATGCGCTCCACAAAGGTTTGTGGTCTTTACCTTTTCTTTGGTGAGCCTGTTATGGGAATCTCAGATTCTAAATATTTTCCATTGGCTTCTTTGACAGAATGACTTCTCTCACTGTGATAATTTAGTTTCCCTGTGACCACTTCATTGTCCTCAACTACTTCTAAATCTGAGGTTGCTGGTAGACTTGCGGTCTTTCTGAAAGTAAGAAAAATATGAACTGCTTTCAAAGAAAAGTGTTCTTCATCCATTCATACCTCTACTGGTGACTGTCAAAAGGCATTTATATGGCTTCAGAAAAAATGCTATTTCCAAGAAAGTGACATTTCCAAATCCTTCCAAATAGTGTGAAATGACAGCGCACTGTCTTTGTTAATTTCATGAGTCAAAAGACATGCAATTTGAATAATTTGCACGCAGACAGAAGTCACTTACTATTGTTGGATATTTCAGATTAAAGTCATTTTCATCGAATGGCACAAAACTCTACAAGATGCAAATTTCGCATTTTGTTTCCTGCTCTAACGATTTCTTTTGGTTTTGTCAGCCATAATGGATAAGGTGATGTATCGAGTGTTTTGATTGGATAATGAAATTTCACCCTATCTGAGGCTCACAATGGGGATATTTATGAAACGTCTGCTCACAGGTGGTTATGAAATTCCTGCAAGGAAACAGCTGTTGTTACCCACACCCTATCAACTACCGTCAATCTACACTTGGACCTGAGACGGGGGCGTCAAAGCGAGACACATTGGTTGCGGCTCATTTGCTTTGGACTTACGTGTGCCCGCCGAAGGCTACCCCCGTCAAAGGACAAACCAACGACCATCCCATACCTTCAACATCAAAACAGACCACGAGCAAGGGTGCACCATAAGGAAATCCCAGAGCCCGAAAACTCCCACGGACATGCTTGAACCTGCGGCGACAAGCCGATGCGGGGCACTGTGGTTGCGGCTCATGGGTTTAGCACTTATGAGTGTTCCGATGAGGTAACATGCCGCTACGGGACAGGCAGCCCCCATGGGAAGGGTATTCTTCACAATAACCGCGCCACCCGTTAGCTTGGTTTTGAACAAGTTACCCTAAGAGCCGGACCGCGCCTGGGTGGAGGGACCCCCCCCCCCAAGCCCGGCAGCCCTGTGCACAGAATGGGAAGCCAAAATATGTGACGGATGGCAGGTCGTATTAATTAGCACAAGCACACTAAGCACTAATGACTTTTGTTTCTATTACAGGTACAGTTGGGACCCCGGGGGGGGGGGGGGCAAGAAACTGGACACAAATACACTGATCCGAGCGCACACATGGGGTCCCAAAGCACTAATCACACTTTTCTATTTCAGGAACGAGAGGAGGCTCGACGGGGAGCCTCAGGACAACATCCTGAGGGCACCTGGGAGAAAGCCCGTACTCGGCTCCCCCCCCCCCCCCCCCCCCCCCTGGGTACCAACAGGATGAAATCCCCGGAAGTATGCAATGCGAAGGCATAAATACTGCCAGAACAGAGCATACATACGGGGACAGGTCACGCGCTAAATATCTTTTTAGGCGGAGCAACGGCAATAGCCACGATTTGCTACGTATTTGGAAATAGGAAGTCCCTTATAAATGCCTTTTGGAAGACCGTTCAAAAGTAAAAATTGGCGGGATTGCAAAATGGCTGATTAGCCTCATCACCGCCTTTCCCAAACAAACACATACCTCAAAACACATCACGAAGGCACGCCTATGTAATTTTGAACCCCACTTGTATAGGCGGGTTTCTGTGGTGAGAGCATGGGTACTAGGACTTCTTGGAATTGGCTGGTCTATTAGTCACCCATCTTGGCTCACTTTAGATGCCTGTTCAAAATTCAAACATTTCATGCGTTATCACCCTTTAACAAGTATCGTGACCGAAGGCGTTTTCTTTGCCATGTCAGTGGTAGGGGCAGAGAATAATGGAAGCCAGAACCGATAATGTATGTTAGCTTTTTTCCTCGGCCAGACATTCGAAAACAGGGTTGTGCTCTGGCACATTTAGCAGCCGAAATTGGCAACGTGTCATCACACACTAGAGCCCGTCTTTGGTCCGATTCCTGCACTCAAAATTCTAAAATCGCTAGAGAGCTGCTCGTTTCTTAGGACAAATGTTGTTCCTTGGGTGCGATTTGTGCCTTCCTCGGAGCAAGGGGTCAGTACATTCCCATTGGTCAGCTGACACCTGTCAAATTGACAAGTGCCAGCACATTGGAGGCCTTGGGAAGAGCAGTTCATAAACTAATCCCATTTAGCGAGATGGGGGGGAACCCCTGTGTGCTATTAGCGCCCGGTTACCGGCTTATATTGTCATTTTGTGCGGTTACATAACGCCTCCTTCCATGCTAAAAAAAACGTCGCAATGACTGGGATGTTTGCCTGGCATTCCCTCCTTGCTGGCTGAGAATGCAGTTATCAAGATTTACCCTACCCTGCTGGATAAACTAACTTAGCCACACCCATTTTTGACTATCAGTCAATCAAATTACTTGGGATCCATCCAATTCACAAACTGCATGACAAACAGTGTACGTAGATCTGATAAGAAGTCATCTGATCTGTATCTACATTGTTTGCAAAGATAGGGATTGTCGTGTTCAGCCGAATAAGGGTTGAATATTACACTATAAGGATATCAGTGAGCCTACACATGCTTATACCTTATCTTGTGTTTGTTTGTTTGTATTTTTAGCCGGTCAGTTTACCTATCCACACTTTTCCTAGGCAGGCTTATACGTAAGCCGCTAACCAGTACATTGCACATTCTTTCGCCAGAAACTGACAACTGCCCTTCTTGAATCAGCGGAAGGGAGAGAATGACCATAGAAAAGATTTCATGATCAATCTCCAAGAAAGACTGTTGCCGACCCCGGAGGTATCGAACGCGCGTCCTCATGATCACCAGTCAGACGCGCATCCGACTGAGCTACCGAGGCTGCCATTATATCTTATCTTACTGGGGTATAAGATAACAAAAATACCAAGATGACCTTGTATCGCTCATCTGTGTACCAGAAAATCATTAGCGATGTTTAGAAAAAAAAAAAAAAAAAAAGAAACTGTGAAGAAAGGCAAGACATGTTTGTTTACCTGATTTGTATTAATATCATCATAGACCCAGGCTTGTCAATATAGTTGTAGATCAGTTGAACCAGTTGTACCCCGGGGTGGGGGCATTTTTGGCCCCAAAGCTATAATTTGAACATCCTGGTAGAGGTCTACTAGATGAAGCTTTATACCAAATATCTTACTGGGGTAAAAGACTAAGATGACCTTGTATCGCTCATCTGTGTACCAGAAAATCATTAGCGATGTTTAGAGAAAAAAAAAAAAACTGTGAAGAAAGGCAAGACATGTTTGTTTACCTGATTTGTATTAATATCATCATAGACCCAGGCTTGTCAATATAGTTGTAGATCAGTTGAACCAGTTGTACCCCGGGGTGGGGGCATTTTTGGCCCCAAAGCTATAATTTGAACATCCTGGTAGAGGTCTACTAGATGAAGCTTTATACCAAATATCAAAGACCTGGCCCTTCTGATTTCAGACAAGTTTTTAAAGTTTTTTTCGAATATATGTAGAGATCTATCTGTAAAATATTGGCACAATGAGTGAGTGTTTGAGTTTTACGTCCCACCAACAGCTAAGGTCATACGGAGACGGGACCTTGGTTTAAAGACTCATCCGAAAGTTTGGAGGAGCCCGGGATCGATCCTGCGATCCCTGGTTTACAAGGCGAGTAGCGTAACCACTACACCACGGAGGCTTCTAAAAATATTGGCACATGGCTTAATTTGAACAATCTTGGCAGAGGTCCACTAGATGAAACTTCATACCAGATCAAAAACCTGGGCCTTCTGGCTTCAGACAAGAACAAATTTAAAGGTTTTCCCTATATAAGTCTATGTAAAACAAATGGGCCCCGGGTCGGGGCCATTTTTGGCTCCAAAGCTATAATTTGAACAATCTTGGTAGAGGCCCACCAGATGAAGCTTCATACCAAACATCAAAGATCTGGGACTTGTGATTTCAGACAAAAATATTTTTCAAGGTTTGCCTATAAAGTCTATTTAAAATATCTAAATCATGTGGACCCGGGGCGGGGCCATTTTCTTTTTTTTTTTTTTTTTTTTTTTGGCTCCAAGACTATAATTTGAACTATCTTGTTAGAGGTCCACTAGATGAAACTTCAGACAAATATCAAAGACCGGGGCCTTTTAGTTTCAGACAAGAAGATTTTTATTAAAGACTTTTCCCTATATAAGTCTACGTAACACGTGAGCCCCGGGGCGGGGACATTTATGGCCCCAAGGCTATAAGTGAACAATCTTGGAAGAGGTCCACTAGATGAAGCTTCATACCAAATATCAACGACCTGGACTCCTTTGACCGAGATGTGTCACGTACCGGAACCATTTGATCAGCTTTGAAAGAGGACCAACTCAGGATCATTCCTGTGAAGTGTGGTGAAAATCCAACCAGTGGTTTAGGAAGCAATGTTGTTTAAAGAAATTATTAACGGATGCACGGACGCACTACGTTACAAGTGAGATAAAAAACAAGAGGACAAAGAATGTCCTGTAATGCCAACCAGAGAACCCAGGAACATTCTTATATAACTTTGGGGACACATACGTCAAAGGAAACTATGGGTGACATTATTCAAATGACAATGTCAAAGTGTATATTTGGGAAAAAGGACAAAAGACAGAAATGCGCCTGGTTTGTGTATGATAGACAGTAATAGCGACAAATTATTTTAAGCACCCCCCGCACGTGGAATTCGTTTCACTGAAGTTCTTCTGTCGCGGTTTATTTTGTTATGGTTTGTCTCGCTTATATCATTTTGTGATAACCAGTTGGCCATTTTGTGGGAAAGTAACTGTCCTTTTGGCTTTCCGCTATTGATGTTTCCACTATGTTCTAGTTATTTCATGTTTGTGTTTCTTTCCCTCTGGTGTCACTGCTGGGAGCTGTGGGTTAATTGTATCGATTCCTGACCATTGCCTTCGCTTCTAATTTACTATTACAGTGACAGTAAAGTAAAATGCAAAACAAATAATAGAAAATTAATATGAGCTAGAAATGCGTCCATAGGACACGGATGCCCCCGCCTGAAAAATCCGTCCAGGAACAACAAAGATATTGTGCGGACACACCTTTGACCTGTAAGTCTGACCTTGACCTCGGACGTACCAACTTGGGTCTTGGCTTGCGTATGACACATTGATTCAAGATGGTTAACATTTCTACCAAGTAATTTCCAGAACTATTCAGACTAGCCAGACACAAGAAAAAGACATTTTTCTTTACCTATGACGTCTAAGTATAACCTTGACCATGGGGGTACCAACCTGGGTCTTGAGCACAACACATTGTCTCATGACGGTTAACATTTCTGCCAAGTAATTTCAAAATCCATACAGAAACAATTAAGTTATTGACTGGTGTTTAAGATTCGGACCCTTTTTTAATCTTTAATCTTTGACCTCTAAGTACGACCTTGACCTTGGAGGTACAGACGTGGGTTTTGTGTGAGACAGATCGTCTGATGATGTACTAACATTTCTGCCAAGTAATTTCAAAATCCATTCAGAAATAAGAAAGTTATTGGCCGTGTTTAAGTTTCGGGCCCTTTTTTTACCTTTGACCTCTAAGTATGACCTTGACCTTGGAGGTATGGATCTGGGTATCGTCTCATGATAGTTAACATTTCTGCAAAGTAATTTCAAAATCCATCCAGAAATAAGAAAGTTATTGACTGCGTTTAAGTTTCGAACGGACGAACAGACGAACAGATGGACGGACAGAGGCAACGCTCTATGCCCTACCACCATTCTTCGGATGGCGGGGGCATAAAAAACAACAACAACAAAAAACTTATTTTCGGAAGGAAAACCATTTGAACACAAGAGAGTGCACGATAGAAAGTCTCAGAGTGGCAGTTCTAACGGGACACGGGATTCTGCCAAACATCACGAAAACACGCCTATATAATTTTGACCCCCTTGAACCCCACTTTTATATAGTAAAACTGGGGTTTCAAGGGGTATACCTTATTTTTCTTATTTCTGCTCTAAAATATAGATTGTGGGTCCTCGTTAGAACCGCCTCGATGAGGCGGTTCTAACGAGTGCCCACAATCTATATTTTGAGCAGAAATAAGAAAAATATCACATTTTTTTATCTTAAAGGTTTTGGTTTTACGGCCCTTTCAAGATTATTTCACTCATATCGAGCCGATCGTTAATCAGAGGTGGGCGAAAACCGGAGTACCCGGAGAAAACCACCTGACCTTCCGTTGCAGAACTTGGCGTCTCACATGTGACCCGAGCAAGGCTCGAACCACAGCGGTGAGAGACCTAATGATCAAGAGTCAGCGCTCTTAACCACTAGGTCACGGAGGATCTTAACATTTTCATTTTTGTCGGCGATAAAGGTTACAGTGTAGGCGTGTTTTCCGTGTAAGCGTGCCGTTTTCGTAATATATATAGAGGAGTGTGAGTGACAGAATTTGACTCGGTTCTCCTGTCGAAAGATTTACAATTTATGAAACATTTACCTAGTTAGAGCAAAGGTGAATTAAACCAGAAGGTTGACTCTTCATTACGAAAACACGCCTATACAAATACATTGTAAACTTTATCGCCCAAAATACGAAAATTTTAAGATGAAAAATAGTGATATTTTTCTTATTTCTGCTCAAATTATAGATTGTAGGTACTCGTTAGAACCGCCTTGATGAGGCGGTTCTAACGAGTTCCCACAACTATAGTTTAGAGCAGAAATAGGAAAAATAAGGTTTACCCCTGTAAACCCCAGTTTTACTATATTAAAGTGGGGTTCAAGGGGGTCAAATTTATAGAGTCGTGTTTTCGTGATGTTCTCGGACCCAATAATTTCTTTAAGAGAAGTTGGAAAGAACTTCATCCATACAACCGTCTCGTTGGAAAAAAAGTTGCTCAAAAAAAAAGTTATCACCGAAGGACGCGACAAACAAGAAAAATAGACTTTTTAAAATTATTATAAAATGCTTTACGAAACCTCAAACTTACCTGATTTTGCAGGGGAGATTGTTCTCAAATCCAAACGCATCTGACTTGCTTCGTTGGAGGTACGCTCCTGTTGACCTAATAATAATAATAATAATAATAATAATAACAATACCTGTCCCAAGACAGGGTAGCTTATTTTTTCGTACCTAATCTTCATAGCAATTTTAAGTCTGTGACCATGGGCTAGTGTTTGGAAACTGAACCAATAGCAACCATCTTGACAAGCAATTATTCCACCTGTTTGGAGTATAAGATCTTTTTAATGCAGAACGTGTAAATTTTGTGACTGTTGACGCCGATTCAGGGAGTAGTGCACTAGTTCTTCCTTATTTCGTATCTATAGGAAAGTTAGCAAGACCTATTGCCACACTGTTAGCCCACTGCTGGCGCAAAAATGTCCCTGATCTTGACCAGGGACGGGGGCTGATGTTAAAAACATTCAAATATCTGACAGCATTCCTGGTAATAGTTGAAAAATATGGCCACTTTCAAAGTTTGTTTGTTTGTTTGTGTTTTTTCTTGTTGTTTTTGTTGTTGTTGATGTTGATGATGATGATGACGACGACTGCTGTTGTCGATGAAGTAATGCAATTTGGGAAAAGGTGAAAAGGTGCCTCCAGACGAGTGTGCCCAACCAATGCTCAGATCACCCTGCGCAGTTCTTCGCTGTTCGCCATATGGGTGTCCAATAAACTAAAGCATCTTCCTGCAGACATGGGCGGCTATATTAGGACTCAGGTGGTTCACAGGGCCCGAGTTTATAAAACGTCTTTCATGCTCAACTCATTTGAGCCTGAAATTTGTCCTGCTCATAAATTTTAAAATGCCAACAATTGTTGGCATTTTAATAATAATAATAATAATAATAATAATAATAATAATAATAATAATAAAGTCTTTATTTCAAGAGGGTAATACAATTAGAACAGTAACTAATCTCCCTTGCGGCCCTCAAATTATTTATAAATTTTACAACAAACAAAGTTCCATATTTACTGCAAGTACCCAAACACACAGGCGAGAGCAAACAGGGCAAACCCAGACAAGATGCCAAAGAGTTAAGCATCTCTTCAATGTCTACACTGTTTGCCAGTCGTAAAGCCACCCACAGGCACAATGTCAGGTAGTAAACCATACTATTTCAAGTTTTGGAACAATTATGGTAAGGAGCTAACGTGTCCAAATATTTTGGGCAAATATGAAAAAAAAAACAAAGACAATACTAAATGGATTGATGATACAAAATGACAAAAAAAGGATCAACAACCTTCCCAGCATGTACAATTATTGAACTCAGTCAAATTCTAAAAAGCATAAAGGAAACAATCGTAGAGTTTGCATTTGTGAGCAGGGCAAATAACATTCTCTGCTAACTGAGAAAGGAAAATCACCCACTTTATGAGTATTTTAATTTTTACGAACACTAAAAATTCATGCACGGTGGAGTTGAGGATGAAAAATGTGTTTCAACCTCGGGGACAGGTTGCTTAATCGTGTCTAATGACGTTTTCCCCTGCCGAGGCTCACAAC
Source organism: Lucinisca nassula (assembly GCA_963580285.1). Classification (NCBI taxonomy): domain Eukaryota; kingdom Metazoa; phylum Mollusca; class Bivalvia; order Lucinida; family Lucinidae; genus Lucinisca; species Lucinisca nassula. Next base: position 146,860,051 of record OY757018.1, on the reverse strand, counting down.
TTCAAGAATTTGGGCTCGATTATTTATCCATTACGAAAACACGCCTATACAAAATTTAATACATTGTAAATTTTACCGTGCAAAAATGAGAATTTTCAGATGAAAAAAAATGTGATTTGTTTCTTATTTCTATTCAAAATATAGATTGTGGCTACACGGTAGAACGGCCTCGGCGAGGCGGTTCTAACGAGTACCCACAATCTATATTTTAGAGCAGAAATAAGAAAAATAAGGCTTACCCTGCAAACCCCAGTTTTACTGTAATAAATTTCGGGGTTCAAGGGGTCAAAATTATATAGGCGTGTTTTCGTGAAGATATATATGCAAAGTCACATTGCTGATGTCAACGCGACTGTCACCACACTGGTAAAGGCAAGCGCGAAGGGTAAGGAACAAACACACAGGATAAGGAATTTTTTCCGATCAGGATAAGCAAGAAAATGGCGGAATCGGCATCACATGTGCAGGTTTGTTGCTGTTCTAGATCTCGTGTTATGGTTACTAATCAATACGGCTGCTCACATTAGCTTCACGGAAGACACACATTATTCACGAATTTATCTTCGATGGTCCGAATTCAACAGGTACAGCCAGTCAAACGGAGAACCGGACATAGTGAAGCTACTCAACCACGAAATCTCATTATTTTACATGAAACGCTCTTCTGCGAAGATGACATGTACTTTTTTGTTGGTTGTAGATATACACATGATAAATCGGACTGCTGCAAATACGATTTGAGGAAAATTGGAAATTGGAAGGCCCACAGTGAGAAATCCTAGTTCCATTTTCAATACAACGCCTACGGGCAAGGAAATGGGTACAACGCATATGATAAGACACAAAATTTTCCAGGGAAAATGGTAGTTGTATGGTTGTATACCTCTAGTAAATTTCCATCTCAGATTAGGTTTTCCGATATTAATAATTGGTCCTACATGGTTTAAAGTACCAATTGTGACCTTTAGGAAGCGTTCAAAATTTGTGTGACTTGTCTTGGCATGTGCATTGCTCTGGTTCTAGCAATATGATAATCCCCTATGGGGGTTGGATGGATTGGGTTCATCGCGATCATGATTTAGAGAAATGATATATATGTCCATGCAGTATTTCTTATAGAAAATTGTATTGCGTTCTTTTGCTGAAAATAAGGTAGATAACATCGCCATATTAGTGAGACATACCTATTGCATGGTCATTTAAGGGCCTAATATGATTTTGCTCCTTTCTGGCACCCAATCAAATCCTCTTCAGTGTGTATCGTTTCACTTGCTAACAGGCTTAGTTAATGGAAACATACAGAAACAAATTGTTTCGTCTGCATGTATATTCAGAATAACCTGACTTTTGATGTGTCTGTATCGAGCTAATAAATTATGAAGAAAATAGTAAGAGAAGTGTGATAAAAGTATATCCCTTCGAAAGAAAAAGACAATAGAAAGTGCCTTTGGAAGCACCTGATTATATAGGTTTCAATTGGCGCATTAATATATCAGGTAGCACTGCTAACCATTTGTACACTAAGTGTGTCGTATCTAGTTACCCCACCCACTTGCATTATCATGGAGATATACGACAAATGAAACATTACAGGATCAAAATGAAACAAGTACCAAATTATTCATTGGGTTCTAACTAAGAACATGAGTAATAACAACATATATTTATCTTTACTATGAACGGAGTTATGGCAATTTAAAGTATGTCCATGTATTGGTAACTGAATTTTTATGCCGGCCTCGGTAGCTCAGTCGGATGCGCGTCTGACTGGTGATCAGGAGGAAGCGGGTTCGATACCTGCCGGGGTCGGCAACATTCTTTCGAGGAGATTGATTATGAAACTTTTTCTACGGCCATTCTCTACCTTCCGCTGATTCAAGAAGGGCAGTTGTCAATTTCTAGCGAAAGAATGTGCACTGTACTGGCTAACCGCTTACGTATACGCTTGCCCAGAAAAAATGTGGATAGGTAAACTGACCGACTCAAAAATGAGTAGGTCAGTTCACCTAATCATAAGCGGTTAACCAGAATGGTGCGACTGAGCTACCGAGGCCGGCTTAGAGAGATAGGGGAGACAAAAAATAAAATAAAACAGAAAATACTCAGTTACCTTCAATTTATTTAATAATTGTGTCTAAAACTTGTGTGTGCAGAGTGATCTTGATCCACACTGTTTGCAAACATTATTCAAAACATTGTTGTGGGTACAGAATACACTGTTGCCTCATCCGAGGCGATTATATCGTACAGCCAAAACATATACTACTGACAAGAAATAAATAATTTATCCCAAATTATCTTTGGAACACATCCTAACAAGGGTTTGTTTTACAAAATCCTATAAATATGTTGTGGGTCCATGTTAAGAGCTAATGAAAAGTATCACGATGTACACAAACGAACAAAACCAACAATTTAAATGTGAAAAAGGTAATTAAGAAAGCAAGGAAACATGACCAGTCAACAAATGAGTCAGCCCGTTAACCAAGTGCGAATTGATCTTGTCGTCTAACAAGTTTAAACAAAATCATTAAATTTATCCATAATCATTAAATTTGCATAGTTAACAATTATTATGTCTTTGCTACTAACGATTTTGACCAGTCATAATGTCACAGGCTTAAAGATATAGTTTAAAAACAAAATTTCTGATTGATTTTAATTTAAAATCTTCTTTAAAATTTTCCTTCCACAAACATTACTGAAAACAAACCCATAACAATAAATTGTCAATTTGAACTGGGCATTATATTAACCTGGCCAAATTGTCCTACCCAATATTTTTTGCTCGCCAAATTGTCCTAGGCCGAATTGTCCTAGGTCAAATCGTCCCGGCCACATCGTCCTAGATTCATAGTGGGGTGGGGGTGTATTATATTGCTAGAACCAGGGCAATGCACAAGACAAGGCACACAAACTTTGAACGTTTCCTAAAGGTAACAACTGTTGCTTTAAACTATTTTGGACTAATTATTAATATCGGAAAACCTAATCTGAGATGGAAATTTACAAGAGCTGCGACCATACAACTACCATTTTCCCCGGACAATTTTGTGTCTTATCATGTGCGTTGTACCCATTTCCTTGCCCGTGAGCGTTGTATTGAAAATGGAACTAGGATTTCTCACTGTGGGCCTTCCAATTTCCATTTTTCCTTAAATCGTATTTGCAACAGTCCGATTTATCATGTGTATGTCTACAACCAACAAAAAAGTGCACGCCATCTTCCCAGAAGAGTGTTTCATGTAAAATAATGAGATTTCGTGGTTGAATAGCTCCACTGTGTCCGGTTCTCCGTTTGACTGGTTGTAACTGTCGAATTCGGACCATCGAAGATAAATTCGTGAATAATGTGTGTCTTCCGCGAAGCTAATGTGAGCAGCCGTATTGATTAGTAACCATAACACGAGATCCAGAACAATAACAAACCTGCACATGTGATGCCGATTCCGCCATTTTCTTGCTTATCCTGATCGGAAAAAAATTCCTTATCCTGTGTGTTTGTTCCTTACCCTGCGCGCTTGCCTTTACCAGTGTGGTCACTGACCCGCGCGCAAATACCGTTTCTTCGTGACGTCAGAGTGCTGTGTAAAGAAGGTTACCTGTAAACTTTGGGCGGGAGAATGCCAAATAGTGTAGACCAAGATCAAACGTGCAGAACAGGGCTTCTGATCAGGGTCTGCACTGTTTGTCTAACGTGCAAAGAATTTATGGGTTAAACGAAACAGCCTAAGTTCCCAGTCAGGACTACTTTTACTCTCGACAGCCAGAGACAATCGACCCACCAGTGCTGACGTCAGTGTTTTGATTTCTTATATCAAGTCTGCTGTTGTTTAGTAATTATATGTTGTAGCCCAGCCACTCACCACATCCTTATTAGGCTAATTCAGCAAACAACAAATTTTTGTTATTTTTGCTTTTTGTTTTCCAGAAGTTTTCGCGGAAACAATTTGCATGAAATGTCAAATCCTGTAGATAATTTGCACGATATGTCAAGTCCTGTTTTCTAAGGAAATTAGAAAAACAAAAATATTTGAAAATGTCGTCTGCTGAGGAAATTACCCAGCATGCAAAGCGTTACCAATACCTGGAAAATTTGAGCTCCATCATGAGAAAACCTGGGTTCAAGGTTATACATCTTTTTTATCATGCTCAACTCGCTTGAGTACGAAATTTGTCCTGCTCATAAATTTTAAAATGCCAACAATTGTTAACATTTTAAAATTTTTTAGCAGGAAAAATAACATTCTGTGCTGATCTGAGCACGAAAAGTGCCTCTATCATTTGTATTTTAATATTTATGAGCATTATAAATGTCATGCTCAATTGTTGGCATTTAAAAATTTATGAGCAAGAAAAATAACATTCTGTGCTGAGCTGAGCAGGAAAAGTGCCTCTGTCATTTGTATTTTAATATGTATGAACATTATAAATGTCATGCTCAATTGTTGGCATTTTAAAATTTATGAGCAGGAAAAATAACATTCTGTGCTGATCTGAGCACGAAAATTGCCTCTATCATTTGCATTTTAATATTTATGAGCATTATAAATTCCATGCTCAGCTGAGTTGAGCATGAAAACAGTTTTATAACTTCCATCATGAAAAAAAAACCTACATCATTTTGACCCACAATACAATAAAACTGGGGTTTACAGGGGTAAACTTATTTTTCTTATTTCTGCTCTAAAACATAGATTGTGGGTACTCGTTAGAACCGCCTCGATGAGGCGGTTCTAACGAGTACCCACAATCTATGTTTTGAGCAGATATAAGAAAAATATCGCAATTCTTCCATTTTTTTCGGCGGTAAAATTTACACTGTATTTGTATAGGCGTGTTTTCGTAATACGGGTCAAACACTACTGTGTTTTGAGACCAGGTAAGACAGAAAGCAGTCTGATTAGGAAGAAGTGTGGGTAAAGTTGTATTCGAACCATTTACTGTAGAGATTGATACAAAAAATCATTAAGGTAATTAGCCTTTTTCATTAAAACAACATTGTTCAGCTCCAGAAGCCATTCGATCTGAATTTACACTGTTTGCTTTTTAATATCACAGGGAGGAAAAAGAGAAAAAAAAATAGTTCTAGTTCTTACATAATATATTCTCATGGGGCTAGTACGGCCACCAAAATAGATCTTAACTCACTGTGTACCAGAAACCCCAAAACGGGATTTTGTTTGTTTGTTTGATTTGAGGTTTAACGTCCCCGTCAGCTCTGTAAAGGTCATTTTGGAGACGTTGCTACCGATTCTGTGGGACTTTTACCCGACCTTGAGATGAAATGACATCTCAAGCCCTGCCATCCAATGAAACCAATAGGGTTTATTAGCATGGACGGGATGACTCGTACCGCTTTGCCTTGGCAGGCTTAGATCCTCTAAGCGGTTTACAGTCGGTTTCAGCTCTGCATGGAAGCATCATGCAGACCATCTATTTCTTAAAGCCCCGATGGGCGGGGGCTGCCAAAAACGGGATAGGCCTGCCGGTAAACGCTGTAGAACAGGGCTTCTGATCAGGGTCTGCACTGTTTGTCTAACGTGTAAAGAATTTAAGAGTTAAACGAAACAGCCTAAGTCCCCGGTCAGGACTACTTTTCCTCTCGACAGCCGCAGAACGCGGGGACTGATCAGAGCCTGCACTGTTTGCGAAACGTTCCGCTATTTTCCAAATAAATGTAAAGATAACACCGCTTTTGAAACGGACTCATTTCATTTGGTTCAAACTGGGTTAAGCAATGGCAACTAGCCATAACGGAATCACACACCTTTTTATAATTTTGACCCCCTTAAACCCCACTGTACCATATAGTAAATCTGGGGTTAATAGGGGTATACATTATTATTCTTATTTCTTCGCTTCGGCGAGGCGGCTCAAACGAGTACTCTCAGTCTATGTTTTGAGAAGAAATCTCTCTCTCTTGGTTATGGTAAAATTTTCAATATATTTAACCCTTCTCTTTGCGAACAGTGTAGATCCAGATCAGATGGCTTCTGAAGAAGCCATCTGATCAGGATCTACACTGTTTGACATTCAGTTTATGAACTCGTAGCAATAAATTATGTCAAATAATGTGATTGGTTGATGGACAGAAATGGGTGTGGCTTAAATGAATATTCAGCAAGAGAAGGGTTAAATAGGCAAGTTTTCGTAATGATATCACCTTGTGGAAATGGAGTTTACTCTTTTAAAGAAATATTTTGCGTTTTTGTGCTTCTCGTCACGACAACGCGCCTATATAGTTTTACCTCCTTAACCCTTCTCTTGCTGAATATTCAGTTTAGCCACACCCATTTCTGACTTTGAACCAATCAAATTACTTTATGTAATTTATTCCTACAAATTCATAAATTGAATGTCAAACAGTGTAGATCCTGATCAGATGGCTTCTTCAGAAGCCATCTGATCTGGAACTACACTGTTTCCAAGATAGGGTTGTCGTGAACAGCAAGATAAGAGTTAAATTGTATATAGTAAAACTGGGGCTTACACATTTTTTCTCATTTCTGCTCAAAAACATAGATTGTGGGCACTAGTTAGAACCGCCTCGCCGAAGCGGTTCTAACGAGTTCCGACAATCTGTTTCAATCAGAAATATGATAAGAAAAGATATGACACAAAGTGCCATATCAAGTGACTCGATTGTGATTGCATTGCACTATTTTGGAAAGGAACAGGCAATGGAATCTTATTATTCAACCGTTCATTTATAAACTAGAATTATTTGACCGTGTCGAAATGAAAACTGAATTTGCAGTACATGACCGGTTGTCTTGTCAGTTTGATCATGTTTGTGGAAAACTGTGTTGAATTTAACAGTGTAACAGAGTTGAATTCGACCATGACTGATCAATGGGCCCAGCCTTAGTGATATAACAAACCGACAAGCGCAATCAACAAAGAGACTGGTCTTCTTAATACTTGTACTTAGCACCCTCCTTTTCAACACCGAGAACAACAGGAGTCCATTAATCCCGTGCGTGTTTATATTATTATTATTATTATTATTATTATTATTATTATTATTATTATTATTATTAACTCAATCATCGTTTTCTATATTTGTTATTATTACTGATATCAGACAGTATTAACACTAATAATCAGAATCATAATACTTGTTGTAAATTGGTTTGTTTGATTTGACGTTTAACGTCCCCATCAACACTGTAAAGGTTATTTTGGAGACTTTGCTTCCAATTTTGTGGGACTTTTACCCGACATTGAAAAGAAATGACATCTCAAGCTCTGTCGCCCAATGAAACCAATATGATTTATAAGCACGGACGGCCCGACTCGCATCGCTTTGCCTTGGCTGGCTTAGATCCTCTAAGCGGTTAACCAGTACTCGTGTGCGGATCGGTTTCAGCTCTGCGTGGAAGCATCATGCAGCACCTCTATTTATTCAAGCCCCGATGGGAGGGTGCGAATACTTGTTGTAAAAGTGGCAGTAGCAGTTGAAATAGTGGTGGAAATAGTAGTAAGTATAATTATTATAATCATCGTATGGATTATTGAAATTATTATTATCAATATTATTATTGTAGTAGCAGTAGTAGAAGAAGTAATAGGAGCAGAAATAAGGGTAGTATTGTTTGTTTGATATGAGATTTAACGTCCCCGACAACACTATTTAGGTCATTTTAGAGATGCTGCTTCCAATTTTGTGGGAGTTTTACCCTTCATTGAGATTAAATGACATCTCAAGTCCTGCCGCACATGAATAGGGTTTATATGCATGGACGGTACGACTCGCGCCACTTTGCCTGAGCAGGCTAGTAGTAACAGTTGTAGTTATATTATTATTATTATTATTATTATTATTGTTTTTAGTATTAAAATTATCAGCAGTTTGTTTGAAACCCCGTCAAGACTATTTAGGTCATTTTGGAGACGTTGCTTCCAATTTTGTGGAGCTTTTATCTCGCATTGAGATGAAAAGTCATCTCAAGCCCTGACGCCCAAACAGACCAAAATGTTTATATGTAGGGTCTGTTCGGCTCGCACCATTTTGCCTGGACAGGCTTAGACCCTTAAAGCGGTTTACCAGTACTCATGTGTGGGCGGTTTCCGGCAGCTCTGCGTGAAAACATTTTGCAGCACATTTTATTTCTGCAAACCCAGATTGGCAGGGGCCCATGTAGTAGTAGTAGTAGTAGTAGTAGTAGTAGTAGTAGTAGTAGTAGTAGTAGTAGTAGTAGTAGTAGAAGTACTTTAATTCTTCTCATCATTGTTTTCATTATTAACATTATTATCAATAGAAGTAGAAGTAGAATTTGTTGTTGTGATATTATTATTATCATTATTATTATTATTATTATTATTATTATTATTATTATTTTTATTATGTACATTCCTACAAACAATATTGACTATATCAAATTTCGTTTTCATCACGTAAACATGCTCTTGTAGTGCCCTTATAAATCCGATTTTATGTTATTTACTTTATTTTGACAATATTTCAACCAACAACCTTCAATTAAACTGTTAGAAAAATGCAATTTTTACAGTCAAGAAACACAGCATTATCTGATTATTATGGATGGATTGTAAATATGTTTTCTGTCCTTATGGACTTCATTTGAAATAAATGAGAAACATAACAAAACGATATCTTGTGCACAGCTTTATATTATTTTTTTTGTGACTAAAGTGCTTATAGCAGTTATACGTCTTCTAAGTGAGCATATCCACAGTCAGGGCACAGCAAAATGTACAAGTTGGTAAGTTTGAAACACAACTTCCCATACAAAGTGTTCACTAAGTTCCTTACGCAACCTCATGGTATTCATCAACTGATCTTTTTATATGGTACTCGAGTATGTAAAATAATCGGAGTCAATCTTTATGCTATTAATCAAAATGTGATGTGCAACCTTTTCTTGCTGAACAGCTAGAAGATTATGTAAAACTGCTGCATTTCAAGAACTTTTTTGTTTGTTTGATTTGATGCTTAACGTCCCCGTCAACACTGTAAAGGTCATTTTGGAGACGTTGCTTCCAATTTTGTGGGACTGTTACCCGACATTGAGATGAAATTACATCTCAAGCCCTGTCGCCCAATGAAACCAATAAGGGTTATTAGCATGGACGGTCCACCTCACACCGCGGTTCCTGGACAGGCTTAGATCCTCTAAGCGGTTTACCAGTACTAGTGTGTGGGCCGGATTCAGCTCTGCGTGGAAGCATCGTGCAGCCCATATGCATTTCAAGAACTACTTGTATAAAGAAAATGTGTAAGAATCGCCGTGTTGAAGTCTTAAACTCTAATATTAGTGACATATGAACAGTTTAGGCCAATCAACAGTTTCGAGTCACAAAAAATAACAGATCTTTTTCATCGGAAAATTTTCATTTTGTGGTGGTAAAATGTTTTCGTAAGGCGTACATTATTTTCTTTAACAGTTGGTCCCATAATTACAAGGTAGAACGATATTTTTGAGAGATGCCTCCTCTACAAAACTATTGCCCTAAAAAATACATCCTACGTCATTGTCGTTGGGCCTCTCAATGTGATTTCATTGCGTCGACCCAAAAGTTACTAAATGGTCAGAAACCTTCTCTGCGATTTACCACGTGACCATCACTGACTGCACGCACATAGCGTCTGTACAAAATCTAGATAACGGTTATAGCCATGCTATTCTTGCCGATGTGACGTCAGAGCACGCGTAGGTATCCATTGACCGATTTTGTACCAGAAACCCCAGAATGGGTGACTAACAGTGCGTGTCCAAATCAGGCGCCGCAGAACGCGGCGTCTGATCAGGGCCTACACTGTTTGCAAAAAGTTCAGCCATTTTCCAAATAAATTTGAAGACAAAACAATCTAGCTGACACCCCAAAATATGAAATTGATTGTTGAAATTTGTTGCTATATACAGTAGAACTTTGATGGCTCGAACAACGATGGCTCGTTTACCATGGATGCGTCGAACCCGTTCTTGAGCCCCTAGCAAAATCCTCTACATAAGAAATAGTGGTAGATAATTAAGGAGATTTTAGTCTTTTATCTTGCAAATGTATGCTGTGTGTACTCATTAGATAATTAAGGAGATTTTAGTCTTTTATCTTGCAAATGTATGCTGTCTGTACTCATTAGAATCGCCTCGATGAGGCGATTCTAATGAGTACACACAGCATACATTTTCCATTACAAAACACCGAAAAGATGTCCTAAAGTATGTCGTTATGCCTCCTGGCAGTAGCCCGCAGTGGCTCGAACTACCCCTGTCCGTCGAACAGATTTTCGAGGTCCCAAAGGTGTTCGAGCCATTGAAGTTCGACTGTATCAGGTTGAAGATCCCATTCGTTACTAAATGGATGAAACACAAAGAAATCTTACCTTAGAAAGTCGATGTGTTTCTTCGTTCCTTTAAACTTTCTCTTCCCGCCGATCATTCTCCGAGGACATCACTTGTCATATCATAATAACTACACTTTTTCCCCAGACTTCTTAACAGTTTTTATTTGCGTGCATGTTTTTCTGGAGTAATGTCATGAAGAAAAATATGTATCTGTGGGTGTCAACAAAGACGACATTTGAGTTAAAACCACTTTTATAAAAGTTGCATTAATTGGTATGACTAACATTGTTTTATATTGTTTTGTTTTTACTAACATACGTGCGATATCTTTGCATTACGATGACACGCCCGTATGGCATAGTGCATTTTTTTTTTCACATCTCTAAAATGGCTACATTTCTGATTAAAATATGCGATTTTTTTCTTATAAATACTGCAAACATAGGTTGTGGGTGCTCGTTAGAACCGCCTCATTGAGGCGGTTCTAACGAGTACCCACAACCTATGTCTTGGAGTAAAAATAAGAACAATAATGTTTACCCCCTTAAACCCCAGTTTTCTCTATATAAGGTGGGGTTTAGTGGGGTGTTCATTTCATGGAGTTTGGTAGAAATTACACAATTCAGATTCAATGACTAACGAAGAGGAAAGAACATATTGTATATTGGTCTATTCGCATGAATTTCATTTGACATTGTCTGGAAAATGTAATATCATATCGCACATACATGATACCGCTTTGTCTTTTAAAGACAGTGCCAGCAAAATATGTTCAGATCAGCCTGTGCATCAGGGTAATTCTACGGTTTCGGTTTTGACTCTATCGGCAGCCAGGCATCTGTAGAAATATCTTGTGATCTGCGAAGGCGCATCAGATCAGCATGCGCAGAGTGACCCGAGTCTTTGCTGCCTGCAAAACTCTATTTTAGAGGCTCAGCCGTGGCCTGGCTCACATTATATCAGATTTCATTGAAAAGAACTTTACTGGAATATATCGATTTTATGGGCGGGGACGACAATATACGGACTACGATGGAAATTCGCTCGAGCCAGGGGTAGTTCGAGCCATCGAGGGTTAATCAGGGGCGTAGCCAGAACCAAACTATTATTACGCACAATGTAAAATATCTTTCTCCGAGATGGTCCGGGGCTACTCTTAAAGGAATGAATTTGCCCCCCTCCCCCCCCCCCCCCCCCCCGGAAAGAATTTGTTCCCAAGGGGAGCAAATTCTTTCCTTTAAGAACAGCCCACATATACATGTAATAGAGAACACTGTCTCTTTACTGCAAATATTTTACTTTACGCACATGCGTAATATGTGTAATGGGCGTAACGTCTGTAATAATCACAGTACCAGGTCAGGAAGCATAATAGAAATAACTTTTCGATTTTCTTACAAAGGTATGTCATGTGTAAGCGTTAGAATAGCCTCATCGAAGGGATTTTAATGAGTACGGACAACATACATTTTCCGAACAAATAAAAACGTCCCAAGTATATTAATACTCGCAGACTGAGTCCTAAACAGCCGTGGTAAAAAAAGCCATAGGTTATTTCGTTATTAGACACCTTTAGGAACTTCATGTTCGCTATTTTATACACTCTTCCCACTGAAAAAGGGGACTACTCTTAATGGAAAGAATTTGCTTCTCAGGAGCAAATTCTTTCCTTCAAAAGTTGACCCCTAATGACACGGGAGACAAAAATACTTTTGCAGGAGTTGCCGCCCCTGAAGATGTTCCCATTCCCCTTAAGAAATGAATTTTATTTTTCTGCTGTTCATGAAAGTATGAACGCAGGGGGTCGCGTACAAAGTAGAAGGGGTTCATGTAAACTTTGCTAGCGACCCGCTGTCGTTCATACTTTCATGAAAAGCAGAAAAATTAAGCTAATTTTTTATATTACATTCTTTGCCCCTCATCACTGGGAGATGAAATGCTTATAGGGCAAACTTTTAAAGCTGAAAAACATTTACACGCTGTTGTTCTACAAAGAGGGGGAACAGCGTTGTCATCACCAAAGCCGGCAGAGAAACATGGTTAAAACTGACGTCACTTGACGTCACTGAAAATCATGTGACAGGATGCGCTCATGGAAGTATGAACTACATTGACATTAGACTTTACACATAGTACTATCTCAACATTTGCAAATTTTTATAGTACTGCTTTAAAAAAATAACTAAATAAACCTTTTGCGGCGTGTGATCTGGGCCTGTACTGTTTGCGAAATACCCGTTTTGTGGTATCCGGTTATAGCGAACGCATATATCCTAAGAATTGATTCCACGAAGGGAGCTTGAAGTTCTTATCATTTTCGGACACAGACTTGTTCTGAAATTTGAACAAGGACAAGATACTACCCAATGGTGTGTCGAAAATAGCTAATAGTGTAGATGCTGATGAGACGCCGCGTTTTTTTTTTTTTTTTTGGGGGGGGGGGGGTGTTGGGGGGTGAGGGGGGGGGGGGGTGATTGTCAACCCAAAGTTATTAAGCACAGAAGCTCTTTTCACGTACTTTCAATATTTAGGCAATCCAGGTAAGGCTTATTTATAGAAAACAGCGGCACAATTCTTATCGCTGAGAGGCCACCAGTGTTGCGAAATCTGGACTGGAATCATGTGTTTGGCTTGACAAACAGTGTAGACCCAGATTAGACGCCACAGATGCGACATCTGTCAGACTGATACGGGTCTACAATGATTGCTTGCGATTCTTGAACTCGAAATGGTTTAAGTTGAGGCCCATTTTCAAGACAATCGACCTACTAGTGCTGTCAGTACCTTTGATTTGTAATACGTTTGCTGTACCAAACTTCAAGCGTCTGTTGTCTATGCCTGCCTTTTTGTTGGTAAAGAGACCAGCTCAATATAGCCTAACCGGTTTTGACTTGGGAGTAAAGATACAAGCATTGGCTTAAAATTACGATTGAGGGATCATTCAGCTGCGCACGAATACCAGTTTTGACTTTAAAAGATCGGGTATGACACTGTATTATCACTCTAAAAAATAATCCTTATTTATATCCGTAATATATGCATATATCCTTGAAAATTCATAATTTATTACTTTCTATAAATCCATGAAGCTATACATTTTAAGCTGTAAGCTATTGAAAGACAAACGTCATTTTTTTATGAAGCCAAATATAAAAATGCTTTAACCTTAGGTAAATTTTACCTAAGACATTTTGTACCGGAAACCCCAAAATGGGTACCCTGACAAACAGTGCAGTCCCAGATCAGACGCCACAGAACGCGGCGTCTGATCAGGGCCTACAATGTTTGCAAAATGTTGAGCCATTTAAGGAAAACACAACCTGACACCCCTGTATTTTGAAATGGATTCGTGCTATATGTAAAGCGAAAGAGTCCATTTGGTACAAAAGGGTTATTATTTGCCGCAGCACGAGAAAGCTTACAATACGTCATGTGTCACCAGTAAATTCTCATATTAGCCTGCACGCGCAGCCTGATCAGAGTCTTCGCTGTTAGTACGAGCCTCTTACAGTATCTGGTCTATCCCAGGACCAATTATTGGAGAGGTTGGTATTTGTGTTCACTGGCAGAACTGGTCTGCTTTTAGGGTTTGGTAAGTTCCGGCTTTTGTCCTGTCCGTATCGGTGTCCGATCGATCGATTGAATTGTTTGAATTATACATTAACTCAAGCTGTGTCAAATGAAAATAAGTGTTAATTTGTTTTGGAAACCGGGACATGACCTTGACACGTCATGGTAATATGTTCTATAAAAGGATTATCCTTTCGAAGCAAAGAAAACACTCCCAGAACTTAAAAATATGAACCCACTTTGAATATAGAGATGAGTGAGTGAATGTTTGTTTTACGTCCCCCAACATCTAAGGTCATACGGAGACGGGACCTCGGTTAAAGACCCGTCCGAAAGTCTGAAGAAACCCGGGATCGATCCTGTGACCCCTGGTTTACAAGGCGAGTAGCATAACCACTACACCACGGAGGCTCCTAAATATAGAGAGACATGGGGCGCGGTCACGCTCATTTATTTGTCACATAGGAACCGATAAGTATTTTGTGATAATTGCAGGATAGTTGTCATTATTTCTCCATATTTAAAAAAAAAACAACAACCTATGTTGTGGGTACTCATTAGAACCGTTCGGTCCACAACATAGGTATTAATATGGCAAAAATCCTTCAATAATCACAAAATACTTACCTTATATGTCTGGTCCTACCCCATCGGGGCTTGGAAACATAGATTGGGGCTGTCTGATGCCTCCACGCAGAGCTGAAACCGACCGCACTTGACTCCCGTAAACCTGAGTACCGGTCAACCGCTTAGAAGGTCTAAGCCGGCTCAGGCAAAGTGGTGCGAGTTGGACCGGTACCTGTCATGCACATAAACCCTAGTGGTTTCATCGGGCGACAGGGATTGAGACATCATTTCATCTCAATGTCAGGTAAAAGTTCCACAAAATTGGAAGCAACGTCTCCAAAACTACCTAAATAGTGTTGACTGGGGCTTAAACTTCAAATCAAACAAATTTTCCTTTTGTTCTGGATGAAGTTGATCTCCAAGTTCCTGGTATAATTAACTTAACCGTGAATGGAGTTTTGGCTTCTTCACTATTTAGGTCATTTTGGAGACATTGCTCTCCAATTTCCGATGACAGTCAAGCACTAGGCCGCTTATGTGCAGGGACGGACGGACTCGCACCGGCTTAGACTTCCTAGGCGGTTTACCAGTACACTTGTTCGGCACCAAATTACTATGAAACTTCAGTGACCCGAACACCGATGTCACGTTTACCATCGCCAATGAGTGCATATTACAAATGAAACCTTTTTTTTTCATTGGCTAGAAACGCATCACGTGCAAGTCGCTTATCTGCGGTAGACTATCACATTTGAGTCTTGTAGTGCCCGCTATGGAGATATCCTGAAAACTTTACGAATAATCATGATAATTGTTCTCTCGTTGGCATTATGTCCTATAGTTTTAGAGACAAATAAATAAACAGCAGCTTTTTAGTCCATTGAACAACTACTGTTTATTGGGACGGAAAGGTCTGGACAGTCAGTACAGACCATATTCAGATCGTTCACATTTTTCATTTATAACTGTCTTGTTTTGTTTGCATTGGAGTTGAACGGAACAGTCAATACTATTTTAGGTCATTTTTGAGCCGTTCAGTTTACCTATCCACACTTTTTCTGGGAAAGCTTATACATAAGCGGTTAACCAGTACAGTGCACATTCTTTCGCCAGAATCTGACAACTGCCTCTCTTGAAACAGCGGAAATAAGAGAATGACCGTAGAAAAGATTTCTGATCAATTTCCACGAAAGAATGTTGCCGACCTCGGCAGGTATCGAACCCGCGTCCTCCTGATCACCAGTCAGACGCGCATCCGACTGAGCTACCGAGGCCGGCATTTATAACTGTCAATAATTTGTAAATATATATAGATAGTTAAGAGCAAAATGCAGCTAGTGGCTTCTGGCACTTTCATATGCGGCGAGGGCCATATCAACTGGGCGGTCCAGGCCCTGGCCCTCTGGCAGTCCATAAACCTTGATAGTGCCCTCGGCTTAAGTTACTGTTGCTTAATTAGCGCATATAACAAATGAAATACGTTTTTACAGGCTTTTGCATCTCTCAACCGACACACATTTTTTATTGGGTAGAAACGTATCACGTGCAAGTCGCTAATCTGCAACAGATGCACAACGGTCCAGTTTGATAGTTTTTATTTCTGGTTGTCGCTCCGTTGAATTGCAGGAATCCAGCGTCCTTCACTAAGTCAGTTTTGTTCTTTCGTCGCCATCATGTAGTTTAAGAGACAAATAGCAGATTTTACAATATAGTAGTGGGACGGATACAACAGTAGTTGTTCAATGGACTAAAAACAATAGAAACCAAAGCTTCCGGCACTATCAAGGTATATGGACTGTCCTCGGGCCAGGGCCTGGACCGCCGGGTTGACATGATCCTCGTCTGTAGCTGGGGCCATATCAACCCGGCGGTCCAGGACCTGGCCCTCGGGCAGTCCATAAACCTTGATAGAGCCTGAAGCTTAGGTTACTATTGCTTAACGGGAATGGGAACACCTTCAGGGGAGGCAACTCCTGCAAAAGTATTTTTGTCTCCCATGTCAATAAGTGTCAACTCTTAAAGGTAAGAATATGCTCCTGATGAGCAAATTCTTTCTTTTAAGAGTAGACCCCGTTTTCAGTGGGATAGGGCTAATAGAAAAGCGAACAGAACAGAAAGTCCCGAAAGTTACCTCCCTTTGAAAAATAGCGGTGAAAATCTGCCAGGTGTTCCCATTCCCCTTAAGTCGAACCCCTGGAGAATTCTTTCCATAACTCCAGATAACAGAGTGAGAATTTAATAAGATTTTCTTTCTTGCATCTTGAACATGTATGTTGTGTGTACTCAATAGAATGGCCTCGATGAGGCAACTGTGATGTGTACATGCAATATACATTTTTCTATAGAATGTCGAAGAAATATATCTAAATTATAAACATTATGCTGGCACTATGTGTTTGTTTGTGTTGAGGTTTTACGTCCTATCAACACTAATAAGTTCATTTTTGAGAAGCAATTTCTTTGTAGAGTTTTTTTTTCGACACTGAGATAAAACAAAATCTCAAGCCCTACCCACAAAGAAGTCACTAGGATTTAAGGGGAATGGATACACCTTCAGGGGAGGCAACTCCTGAAAAAGCATTTTTGCCCCCCATGTCAATAGGGGTCAACTCTTAAAGGAAAGAATTTGCTCCTCAAGAGAAAATTCTTTCTTTTAAGAGCAGACCCCATTTCAGCAAGATTGAGCCTATAGAAAATGGAATATAGGCAAAGGCTTCGATGAAAAATGGCGGATGACAGTTCGTAAATGTACGCAAGAAACTGTTTTTACGTTAATCAAACTGTTGTATTACATTGCCCAGTACTGACATTTGCCTTACGGACCACTTTATTAATGTGTGGCTTCGTCTGTTGCAAGAAAAAGTTTGAAAAAAAAAAAAAAAAAACGGAATATAGAAAAAAAGAACCCAAAAGAAATTTGGCATTCAACACAGGTTCACCTGTATTTTCAGTTTGTACCGGTCATCCTATGTATTTACACGTTTTTGGGTGGTGTTCTGGCTGATGAATTGTGAATAACGATAATGAAATCGAAAAGCTAATATGCAACTTTCGTCACATCTTTTTCGAAAAAGAAAATCTTGATAATACGATACAACGCGCCTAGCTTCGATACCGATTACAACGCAGAGGCTGCGAACTAAATTTGAAAACCCTGTATTATGTAGAATAATAAAGAATGATATTAAATTAATGTCGAGAAATCAGTCAACCAGCGTTAGTTAGTGATGTTCAAGACATTCTGTATCATTCATACCGAACACATTTTCAGTCTCAGCTATGCAAATACAACATTTTGATTCGAATGCACAAAATCTGGCAAGTTACAATTATTTACCTTACCATTCATAAACTCGGTAAGTCTTCGTCAAATCTGTTAGGTATAAAGCCAAATGATATTTGCACTGTATGAATTTCTGTTGTGTTTTTATTACAACGCACGTGGCTTCGGAATGTACGACGCGCAGGCTACAGAGATGATAAGACGCATTACGAAAACACGCCTATTAAAATGCCACCAAAAAGATAAAAAAAAACTTTCGGATAAAATATTCTGATATTTTAATATTTCTGCTCAAGATATAGTGTGTGGGAACATGTTACATCCGCCCGGGCCTGGCGGTACTAACGCGTATCCACAATCTGTGTTTCTGAGAAGAAATAAGGAAAACAATGTATATACCTGTAAACCTCAGTTTTACTATATGAAAGTTGGATTTAAGGGGGTCATAATAATACATGTATAGGCATGTTTTCGTGATTCTCCGACTTCTATTTGAATCGAATACCTGCTCCTACTAAAACTTCAGCAAATGTTCATTAATCGCACCTGCTCTGGATGATCCGAGTCTTTGTTTCCGATTAGAGGAGCAGTCGCTCATTAAACAGTAATAACACAAGCTAATTCTCGCCTTTGTAGGATCAAAGGAAACAAAATACAAGACATTTCTTTATCTCAAATCTATTTTCAATATGTGTCCTTGCATAAGTTTTTGCTAACCAGACTGTCTTCTGCATAGCCTATCAGAATCTGAATTTCATAGTGACTTAGAATATAAATTCAGAAAAACACTTGCTTGCAATTATTTCAGTAACCCATTTCGTGAAATCATTCTTCGATACAATAAGATTGGGTAGAAAAAAAGTTGTTTTTGATTTACGGCCTTTTCAAAACCCTATGACGGCTCGGGCCTAAAAATTTACTTTTTTAAGAAAGTATGTCGGCTGGATGCACGCTCATGGAATTAAACTGTTTCGTTTAATCCTTAAATTACAATTTAAAGCAAAAAGTTAAGGCCCTGATAAGACGCTGTGTTTGGTCCTTCAGTTCATGTACTGTGGGCAAACAGTGTAGACCCTGATTAGATGCCGCGTTCTGTGGCATTTGATCTGGACATACACTATTCGAACAGCCCAACCCATGATTCCGGTCCAGATTCTATGGATTGCCATATTAAGCAACACACTGAACTCTCTGCGATAAAATAAACGCTGCTGTTTTCTATAAGCAAGTTCCCTGAATTTCCGACAAATCAGTAATAATCACATGGGCTTACAACATTGAAGAGCTACTTGCAGTTTTTACTTTTTATCGATTGATAAATAATCTACCCCAAAACTAGTATTTGCCTTCATAAAAAGTAAACGGGTCATTTATATTTAGCAATTGTATGCATGTTTTATATGCAGTAGGGTTTGAGATGTCATTACATCTCAGTGTCGGGTAAAAACCCCAAAAATTCGGAAGTAATGTCTAAAAAATGACCTGCATGATGTTGTCGGGGACGTAAACCTCAACACAAACAAAAATGTTCTACTGAGTCATGCGCAGTGACATGAGAGGATTTTATACCAAAAATGAATTGAAATACAACCGTTCGTTAGGGATACCAACCGAGGCCGACTACATCTTGAGCCAATGGCTAGCTTTGGCTACTTTGGTTGCTGTTCCATTTTCCTATATCACGCCTACGCCAAGGGTCAAAGTTAGGCAAATCAATAAACACCCAATCAAAAACGAAGACTGCTACCTCCATTTTAAAGAGTGCTCATGAGTGCGCATGCGTAGAAAACCGGACTGATCAACAGTAAGAAAACCTGAATTGTAAAATGGCCCCTTTTATACTGTCTGCTCCATCTTCTTAAAGTTTTTTTTTTAAATAATATTTTCGCATATAGGCAAACACTGTGGACCCAGATCGAGGAGCAGTCTGAGATTGGTCCAAATGACATTTAAAGTAAGCAGCAGATGACAAAGAATACGACAATTGTTGTGATTGACATCTAAGGTAGCTATCTTCGGAACTGCTGCTTCCCACACTAAAATCCTGATCACAAGTTTCAGTAGACAGTATCTCAATTGAAGTCCCCTGAAACAGTGGCCAGTTCTTGTTTATTTTGCTCCATTTTTAGCTTCTGTTTTGAACTTCAATAATGCTAAATCTGCATATTCAGTATACACCAAGCTTCTAGATTTCTCATGGATGACGCCAGAGCATATCGTTAATCGGAATCATCAAGGTCAGTTCAGTAGCAGAATAAAAAGCTGGAGATTACGCAGTGATAAAATCGTCATCAGACCACTTCGAAACCTGCAGTTTTCAGTGGAAGAAAGGGTTTATTGATGTTTACCTATTAATTGTAACAGATTATCGCTTTCCTGTCTCAAAGATTTGACGAAGACTTACCAAGTTTGTGAACGGTAGTGTAAATAACTGTAACTTGACAGACTTTGTGCATTCCTTATTTCTTCTCAGAAACACAGATTGTGGATACGCGTTAGAACCGCCTGGCCCGGGCGGATGTAACAAGTTCCCACACACTATGTCTTGAGCAGAAATATCAAACTATCAGAATGTTTTATCTGAAAGTTTTTATCTTTTTGGTGGTGTTTTAATAGGCGTGTTTTCGTAATGCGTCTTCCCATCTCTGTAACCTGCGCGTCGTAAATTCCGATGTCACGTGCATTGTAATAAAAACACGACAGAAATCCATACAGTGCAAATATTATTTGGCTTAATACTTAACAGATTTGACGAAGACTTACCAAGTTTATGAACGGTGGTGTGAATAATTATAACTTGCCAAATTTTGTGAATTCGAATCAAAATGGTGTATTTGCATAGCTGAGACTGAAAATGTGTTCGGTATAAATGATACAGATTCTCTTTAGCATCACCAACTAATGCTGGTTGACTGATTTCTCATACCGAACTTTTTCCTTCATAGGCGGCGATCGGAATAAATCGTGAATTTCCGTTAAAACCTATCTGGGCGAGATATTCGAGTTATCTCCCTGTACAATATTTTTTCTCCAGTCGCTGACCTCAGGGAATCATTAATCATATATCTGCAGATATGACACTTTGATCTACCTGCTGTAGGTATTCAAAGGAGCGCTTAAGTAGTGCTCAAATTAAGGCTTTCTAAATATGAAAAAGAACTTCTTGAAGTAACAACCATGCCTTTTCATTTCGAGCCATCTAGTATGAACGAACATATTTAACATATTGAAGAGCTACATTAAACTCCGTTCAGAAAATCTGAATCATTGATTTTTTCGTTTCTTCCTTTTAATACTCACTTTAGCCAATACATCACTATGGGAAAGTTGTAGACCTCCCCCTCCGCCGATTTCTCCAGCAAGTCGTATGCCTCTGCGACAGTCAGGAAAGGCTGTGATTATTTGGAGAAAATTGCAAAACAAAGAAATGAGACCACAGACTAAGTCCATTTGACGATGATTGTCAGGTAAAGTAATAAATATTCAAATCCATGTGATGCACTTTATAAAAGGATATGCTACGACACACCTTACATTCGAATGGCTAGATAGAAGCTCACTAGGAACGGGGAGCCACTAGCGCGATGTGCTGTCAACAGTGGTCAAAATGAATTATACCGATATCAGATGTGGTGTCACAGCTAATGATTTTCAATGAAGTGATCGTGCAAATAAAATATAGACGCCCTTGTAATTTACAAGAGCAGTAACCACTTCTATATATGGTTTAAAAGGGTGTGTCGAACCTGTCAGAATGTCTTAGTCTGTGAACGAAAATTTAGATTTTGCAATTTTCTCCAAATAATCACAGCCTTTCCTGGCTGTCGCAGAAGCATACAACTTGTTGGAGAAATCGGCGGAGGGTGAGGTCTACAACTTTCCCATAGTGATGTATGGGCTAAAATGAGTATTAAAAGGAAGAAACGAAAAAATCGATGATTCAGATATTCTGAACGGAGTTTATGTAGAATTGCTTAATAATAATAACAATAATAACAATAATAATAATAATAATAATTATTATTATTATTATTATTATTATTATTATTATTATTATTATTATAAGTATCAATATTATTATTATTAGTAGTAGTGTTTTTTTTATTATTTATTTATTTTATTTTTTTGACTTGTAGGATATTGGGTCTATATCTCTTGTCAGTCTCTTGTCCAGTGATTTTAAATAAGGATTAAGGTCAAATATGATACGTGAAATCTCTTGACTCCGATCTTTTTATGCATTTATTTTATCTATTTATTTAAATAAATAACGCCATGAAAAATATTGTTAGCCAATCACGAACACACGCCTATAAGACTCGATCAAGATGAACTCAGATTTTGTTTGTTTGTTTGATTTGAGGTTTAACGTCCCCGTCAACACGGTAAAGGTCATTTTGGAGACGTTGCTTACAATTTTGTGGGACTTTTACCCGACATTGAGATGAACTGACATCTCAAGCCCTGTCGCCAAATGAAACCAATAGGGTTTATTAGCATCCGCCTCGCACCGCGGTTCCTTGACATGAGGCTTAGATCCTCTAAGCGGTTTACCAGTGCTATTGTGCGGGCCGGATTCAGCTCTGCGTGGAAGCATCATGCAGCCCATATATTTCTTCAAGCCCCTATGGGCGGGAGCCGAGATGAACTCAGATGAGAAAGTTCTTACATTAAACCCAATTTGGTTCCATGACAAAAACACGCCTATACATATACTTTGTAAATTTTACCACCCAAAAAATGAAAATTTTCAGATGAAAAAAAAATGATATTTTTCTTATTTCTGCTCAAGACATAGATTGTGGATACTCGTTAGAACCGCCTCGGCGAGGCGGTTCTAACGAGTACCCACAATCTAGGTTTTTAAGAAGAAATAAGAAAAATAATGTATACCCCTGCAAACCCAAGTTTTACTATATGAAAGTGGGGTTATAGGGGTCAAATTTTCGTGATGGTCTGCATCAGTCATAATTGACACCTTAAGAGTTAATATCTTACACCGATATACAGTATATTGTATAAGATATTTCCTGAATAATTAAAAGGACGCCATAAAAAGTAACTTATAGGTAAACACATTTTGAAAAATGTTGTCTTCCCAAGTCATGATTGACACCTTAAGAGTTAACACTACACCGATATACAGTATATTGTATAAGATATTCCCTGAATACTTGAAAGGACGCCATAAAAGTTACATAATGTGTAAACACAGATTAGCCTATTTATTTATTTATTTATTTATTTATTTATTATAAATGACATTTCACTCATATTTGAATTGGCTGTAATGTTTGTCCTAAACAATTTTAACACAATTTCGAAAAATGTTGTTTGTCGAGCTATGGTTGACACTTTAAGAATTCAAGAAAGATATAAATAGTGCCTTAAAAGTCGGTCACAGAAGGTGATTACAGATACGGCATATTTATTCCATCAATTTATGTTTCGAGAAGAAATACGAAAAGTAGCAATTTTTTATTCTGAATACTTTCATTTTTTGGTGGTAAAATTTTCAATATTTTTTAATAGACGTGTTTTCGAAATTAATCAACTCAAAACCTGGAAAATGTCATCTGCACTAGTTATGATTTACACTTTAAGAGTTAATACAATATTACAATATTTTTTTATTTTATTTTTTTTACAATACACACTTTATTGAGAAAACTCCGGTCATATACATGACATCGAGCTGCATTTCAATAGAAGTATCAAAACATGGCAATACATTTTCACAGATTACATAAAAAGCATTTAAATAATCGGATATAACCATGGGAAATATTGTCCTAACTAGAGAAACTTCAGCAGGCACAACGCCTAAATGGTCACCGCTGATGCAACGTCAACTCAACGTTGCAATGTTGGGTTGACTCCGACTCAGTAGTGCCATAGCACCGCGCGCCCGCTGAACTGATAGGACGATAGTTGGTGTTGAGGGATGACGGGGGACGGGCTGTGTATGTGTGTGTGTGGGGGGGGGGGGGGGGGTATCGTTCTTAATACCAAACAAATATTTTGCTGTTAATGAAACTGTACATAAATCAAGACACCACAAACATTGTCTATCAAATCAATCACAAAAAGTGAACAATGATGAGACTGTTGCTTTATTTATTTATTTATTTATTTATCGAATTTAATTTAATTAATCAAATTGTTATCTTCAATATTATGATTGGCACTTTAAGGGTTACACATGATTGACACTTTAAAGATTAACACATAGTGGGGGACGACGGGCACGCGCCAACTCATTGTTAAATTAAAGCACGTTTGTTAACTTCGTCATCACGATAACACACCTATATAATTCTGACCCACGTGTACCCCACTTTTATATAGTACAACTGGGGTTTATAAGGGTATACATTATTTATTTGACTGTCACTCTAAAACCTCAAATCAAACAAGCAAATGAAATGCCTTTATTAACCTTTAAACAAAAGACATACCTTTGATATACGGAAAATAGTGGAAAATTCGGACAGAGGACGGTTTCTACTAAAGTAGATTCTTTCATCTCTGAATTAATATAACAATTGTTTGTATCGCCTTATATTGCCATTATGTATGATAGATTGAGAGAATAAAATATTTGATTGATTGATTGATCCAGCTCTCATCACAAAAACACACCTATATTATCGTGACTCCTTAAATGAGTTCTGAATAGTTAGATCCTTTGGAAGCAAAGAATACACCAAATACACGAAAATAGCAGACTCGGTTTTATTGAGTCTGTTCATGACCAGTACTGAAATGTGCAATACCGGCCACGCCCTCTAGCACTGGCTTAAGCAGAACTCTATTTTCAAAATGATTCTAAATGAACCCAATGATCCCAAAGGACCAGAAAATATAATCTGCACTATGATGGATGTACGGGGAGACTTTTTACGGCCCCCACACGGCACAGCACCAGCTGCAGTGAAGATAAATAAGTTCTGAATAGTTAGATCCTTTGGAAGCAAAGAATACACCAAACAAACGAAAATAGCAGACTCGGTTTTATTGAGTCTGTTCATGACCAGTACTGAAATGTGCGACACCGGCCACGCCCTCAAGCACCGGCTTAAGCAGAACTCTATTTTCAAAATAATTCTAAATGAACCCAATGATCCCAAAGGACCAGCAAAATATAATCTGCACTATGATGGATGTACGGGGAGACTTTTTACGGCCGCCACAGCTGCAGTGAAGATAAATAAGTTTTATACAGTAAAACTGGGGTTTACAGTAGTATACATTATTTTTTCTTATTTTTGATCAAAACAAAGATTGTGGATACTCGTTAGAACTGCCTCACCGAGGCGGCTCTGACGAGTTCCTATAATCTATTTTTGGAACAGAAGTATGAAAAATAGCAGAATTTTCTATCTAAAATTTTTCATTTTTTTGTGGTAAAATTTGTCAGTATAGGCGTGATTTCGTAATGTGAATTTAGACAATTCCAATTTTATTGACGGTGGTTTAATCAAAGTCATCAACAGAATGGCAAACAGTGTAGATCTGGAGAAAAGACGGCTCATCCTGAGCAGTCGCACCATGCTCTACACTGTTTGCAAAGTAAATGTGCGGACAGGCAGAGTTGAAACTCATTAACAGAAATTAACAGATTAGCAAACAGTGTTTTGTTCTGCACAAGACATAGATTGTTGGTGCTCGTTTGAACCCCCTCGATGAGGCGAATGTGCACTGCACTGGTTAACCGCTTACGTATAAGCTTGCTCAGGAAAAGTGTGGACAGGTAAACTGACCGGCTCAAAACTGACCTAAATAGGGTTGACTGGGCCGTTAAACTCCAATACAAACAAACAAAATCAGTCACTGGCTTCAGACTGCCAATTAACTTTTCATGGTGGTTTTAACCGCCATTTAATCGCCATTTCACAGTTAATGATTTCGACAATTTTTGTCCTTTTGACATATTTGCCGCCGATTCATAATGAATGAAAACAAAAATGTAACAAAACTGAGACAAAATAAAATAAAGAAATCCGAGAAATATAATCACTGTATCAAGTATATTATCCTCATGTTGTTTATTACTAGTAATTACAAAATTAATACAAAAAAAATTTACAGGTTTGAAACGATTTCTGGTACATATAATGTGGACTTAGCGATTTTCGCATCATGAACTGCAGTACTGAAAAACAGCTTATAAACGATTTTTAAGCTCTCGGGGAAGCAATTTATCATTTTTCAGTAGAAATAAACTTTAAATCATCGTAAACTTTGAACAACAGTCTAACAGTATATAACAGTGACTTAATTCCAAACAAATCATTTCTATTTAATATTTGCAACCAAACATGGAAATCTGAACGTTTTTTTAAAAAATACATTGCCGTCTATGGAGCATATAGGCATGACATTAAATTGCAGATGGAAGCAATAAGAATTAATTATTCATCACTTTGAAATGCACCAAATAAAAACTGAATAATTTTCTTACATGAGGATAACAGTGACTTTTTTCTAGTGTTAAGGATAAATAAGATACGAGGAGTTAATATTTTTTTTCCTTCATAATTTTAATATAAAAAACCTTCAAAATATACAGGTAACTTTAACTGCCGATTTCCTACGGAAATCGATATTCAACTCGGTAATTTCCGGCGAATGAAGGAAAAAGTTCAACATGTCGACATTAATTTAATATCGTTCGCTATTATTCTACATAATACAGGGCTTTCAAATTTAGTTCGCAGCCTCTGCGTTGTAATCGGTGACGAAGCTACGTCGTTGTATCGAAATATCAAGATTTTTCTTTTTCGGAAAAGATGTGACAAAAATTGCATATTAGCTTTTCGATTTCATTATCGTTACTCACAATTTATCGGTAAGAACACCAGCCAAAAACGTGTAGTTACATAGGGCGACCGTGCCAAAGTGAAAATACAGGTGAATCTGTGTTGAATGCCAAATTTCTTTTGGGGTCTATTTATCTATATTCCGTTTTTGTTTTTTTTTTTCAAACTTTTTCTTCTTGGTCCGTAAGGCAGATGACAGTACTGGGCAATGCTATGTATTCAACAGTTAGATTAACGTAAAAACAGTTTCTTACCTGCATTGACGAACTGTCATCCGCCATTTTTCATTGATGCCTAGGCGTCCTAAATATGAAGCCTGTGCGACCGCTACGCAGCCTGTACGATGGTATTGACCAGTGTGGAATAGGGGAAGGGAAATAATGACGATAGAAAAAAGATCATGACCAGTATCCCAGAAAGAATATTGCCGATACGGCAGGTACCGAATCCGAGACCTCCTGATCACCAGTAAGAATCGCATCCGACTAAGCTACCGACGCCGGCGTATACACATCATTGGTATCAGGCGTAATAAACACTTGAAATTTTATCTTTGGTTGATACTCACCAACCACATATCGTGGCTGTCCAGGAAACAAAGAATAGCAGCTCAAATTTCACTTTCAGAACTATTTCCAGAAACTATACAGAAAAGACAGAAGCTGTCCATTTCACAGAAACATCTCTCACATGCCAGTCATGTAAATAGAAATTGGGTTGTGTTAAGGTTATCGCGAACAAATTTTCTCTCTTCACGTCGAGTTGGTATTACCAAATGGCACAGTTGAAGACGTCCTGTCAGCTTGATCACATTTAGTGATTGTTTAGAGATCAGCTTGATTACACTGAGTCCCAGCATAAGGATAAAAAACTTTTGCCGTGTGCGAGATATTGTTTGGTCTTGTAAGGTCGCAACTATGTTGGCATTCTTTCAAGTATGCATAACTCTTAGGCCAAATGGTTTACGGGCCTTCGTGGCATAGTGGTAAAAAACGCTGGTTCTTAAACATTAGGCCTCCATTTATGTGAGACGCCAAGTTCTGCAAAGGAAGGTCTTGTGTTTTGGGGCACCCCGGCTGTCATCCACCTCTGATTAACTATTGTCTCCATATTAATGAAATAATCTACCATTTTCTGTCTGCAGGTGCATTCTTGTTTTCTTTTCTTTTCAAAAAGCAAATTTTATCACATTGCCAATGTGAATTATCCTGTTTGAACAAAGATGTTCGAAACGAACGGCGTAGTTTGTTAACGCATTGTTAAAACTGTTATCAGAAAATATGGAATATACATTAATAGTTTTGCTGAAAATAAATGTGAGTAGCTTTTGCATCTGCAAAAGCTACTCACATTTTTTTTTTCAGCAAAAATATCAGTTAGATACGATACTTGCTAGAGGCAATACAACGGAGTTCGTTTAGCTAGCGGCGAGAGTTTTCATATAGTCGAATTTTAATGGCTTGACCGTAAAAAAGTGTTCCTAACAGGAATAGGTCTAGTTACTGAGGACGTTTAATAGTTCTTGGCAAGTACAGTCCAATCTGTATTAGCCCATATATAACAATGAAATCTTCCAGAAATCTCCCACCTAATAAGTTAGGAGTGGTCCCTTTCCAAATATAGGGCTACCAGGTTTGTTTTGTTTGCGGTAAGTTTTGCAAAAATGTATGTACTTAAAGCAGTGTAGATCCAGATCAGACGCAGCGTTATGCGGCGGTATATGGGTTAAACACAAGCACCTAAGTGATATTGAAATTTTGCTTGCTAGTGACAGTTGTTTGCTTAATATAGGTGGTTATAATGCATTTGATATTTTCAGGAATTGACTACAGGCTGGCTTTCAACATATGCTTGCTTAATAGAGGTGGTTGCTATGACAAGTTATACTGCAGGTGTGATGCGATAATCTACATAATTTTTCAATACGAAATAATACATGTATATGGGCCCCGTCAAGCGATTTTGGTACTTATCGCCTATGCGAGCAGCGAAGGTTCAGGCGAGCCTGCGCATCCGCGCAGTCTCGCCAGAACCTTCACTGCTCGCTCATACAAGCAGTGAATCAAGAACAAGCTTCAGAAAGAAAGCCATATCCCTGGCCCTTCTGAATGACTGGGCTTGCGCAGTTAAAATTTGTCATGACGGAATGCTCGAAGACACAAATTCGCTTGGCGGGGCTCATATAACAATGAAATCTTCCAGAAATCTTCCACCTAATAAGTTAGGAGTGGTCCCTTTCCAATTGTAGGAATACCAGGTTTGTTTTGTTTGCGGTAAGTTTTGCAAAAATATATGTACTTAAAGCAGTGTAGATCCAGATCAGACGCAGCGTTATGCGGCGTTATATGGGTTAAACACAAGCACCTAAGTGATAATGAAATTTTGCTTGCTAGTGACAGTTGTTTGCTTAATATAGGTGGTTATAATGCATTTGATATTTTCAGGAATTGACTACAGGCTGGCTTTCAACAGATTGCTTGCTTAATAGAGGTGGTTGCTATGACAAGTTATACTGTATACGTAGGTGTGATGCGATAATCTACATACCTTTTCAATACGAAATAATACATGTATATGGGCCCCATCAAGCGGTTTTGGTACTTATCGCCTATGCGAGCAGTGAAGGTTCAGGCGAGCCTGCGCATCCGCGCAGTCTCGCCAGAACCTTCGCTGCTCGCCCATACAAGCAGTAAATCAAGAACAACCTTCTGACAGAAAGCCATATCCCTGGCCCCTCTGAATGGCTGGGCATGCGCAGTTAAAATTTGTCATGACGGAATGCTCGAAGACACAAATTCGCTTGGCGGGGCTCATATGTTATTTTGTGATATGTAAGCCTTCGGATATGCCATGGTAATTGGGTCGTCAGTGTTCGAGTTATTAAAGTATTTGTGCTTTTTCAAAAAGATCAAATCATAGCTGAGAAATCATCCCAAAATACAATCAGGAGACACAACTCCAAATGTTTTAATCAGATCTCGGACTATTGAGGTTGTATCCCTCTCCTTGCAAATGCTAGTTTCACGCAGTTCAACTAGTGAATAAGAGCGCTGACTCCTCTCAATCATAAGGGCTCTCGACGCTGTAGGTCGAGACTTGTTTGGGTCACATTTGAGACGGCAAGTTCTGCAACGGAAGGCAATGTGTTATTTTCTCGGGGTACTCCGGTTTTCGCCCACCTCAGTTTAACGATAGACTCGATATAAGTGAATTAATCTTGAGATGGCCGTAACCCCCCCCCCCCCCCCAAAAAAAAAAAAAAAAAAAAAAAAAACCTATTGGTATTGCAGTCAATCCAAGGCCAACACTAACCAACAAAGATGAACCGCCCGCAAATTAAAGATTCAATGAAGTTATGCTATTTAGAGGTGAAGGCAATGATCAGGAATCGATACAATTAACCCACCCACAGCTCCCATCAGAGACACCAAAGGGAAAGAAGTACAAACATGAAACAACTAGACCCTTATGGAAGCATCAATAGCGGAAAGCCAAAAAGACAGTTACTTTCGCACAAAATGGCCAATTGGCTATCCAAAACAAAATATTATAAGCGATACACACACTCAAAGACAAGCCATATCGAAAATAAACCACGACAAAAGAACCGCCTTGAACCGTCAGTGAAACGAATTCCACTGGGGGGGGGGGGGGGGGGGGGCTTAAATCGATTTTACGTGGCCACAATCCTCGCCCTTACTTCCGTCGCGATTTAGACTAGTAATTTGTTCAGTCCGCATGAAGGCCTCCTAACCCACAAGCGCAACATCTCGGTGAACACAAACACCAAACAATCACAGAGATGAAACAATGGCACACAACATACCTTTACAACAAGACAAATTAGAAAAAGAGGCGTTGCTAAACTTAAGGATTGATTTCATATCTCCAGAACAATCATTTTTCAGATGATAATCAGGGCCACAGGTAACCCGATTCAGCAACTCTTTCCCAAACAGGTGGTGACTCAGAATATCCCAGTAAACAAAACGGACAACAGGTAACCCGATTCAGCAACTCTTCCCCAAACAGGTGGTGACTCAGAATATCCCAGTAAACAAAACGGACAACAGGTAACCCGAGTCAGCAACTCTTTCCCAAACAGGTGGTGACTCAGAATATCCCAGTAAACAAAACGGACAATAGGTAACCCGAGTCAGCAACTCTTTCCCAAACAGGTGGTGACTCAGAATATCCCAGTAAACAAAACGGACAATAGGTAACCCGAGTCAGCAACTCTTTCCCAAACAGGTGGTGACTCAGAATATCCCAGTAAACAAAACGGACAATAGGTAACCCGAGTCAGCAACTCTTTCCCAAACAGGTGGTGACTCAGAATATCCCAGTAAACAAAACGGACAATAGGTAACCCGAGTCAGCAACTCTTTCCCAAACAGGTGGTGACTCAGAAAATCCCAGTAAACAAAACGGACAATAGGTAACCCGAGTCAGCAACTCTTTCCCAAACAGGTGGTGACTCAGAATATCCCAGTAAACAAAACGGACAATAGGTAACCCGAGTCAGCAACTCTTTCCCAAACAGGTGGTGACTCAGAATATCCCAGTAAACAAAACGGACAATAGGTAACCCGAGTCAGCAACTCTTTCCCAAACAGGTGGTGACTCAGAATATCCCAGTAAACAAAACGGACAATAGGTAACCCGAGTCAGCAACTCTTTCCCAAACAGGTGGTGACTCAGAATATCCCAGTAAACAAAACGGACAATAGGTAACCCGAGTCAGCAACTCTTTCCCAAACAGGTGGTGACTCAGAATATCCCAGTAAACAAAACGGACAATAGGTAACCCGAGTCAGCAACTCTTTCCCAAACAGGTGGTGACTCAGAATATCCCAGTAAACAAAACCGACAACAGGTAACCCGAGTCAGCAACTCTTTCCCAAACAGGTGGTGACTCAGAATATCCCAGCAAACAAAACGGACAATAGGTAACCCGAGTCAGCAACTCTTTCCCAAACAGGTGGTGACTCAGAATATCCCAGTAAACAAAACGGACAAAAGGTAACCCGAGTCAGCAACTCTTTCCCAAACAGGTGGTGACTCAGAATATCCCAGTAAACAAAACGGACAATAGGTAACCCGAGTCAGCAACTCTTTCCCAAACAGGTGGTGACTCAGAATATCCCAGTAAACAAAACGGACAATAGGTAACCCGAGTCAGCAACTCTTTCCCAAACAGGTGGTGACTCAGAATATCCCAGTAAACAAAACGGACAATAGGTAACCCGAGTCAGCAACTCTTTCCCAAACAGGTGGTGACTCAGAATATCCCAGTAAACAAAACGGACAATAGGTAACCCGAGTCAGCAACTCTTTCCCAAACAGGTGGTGACTCAGAATATCCCAGTAAACAAAACGGACAATAGGTAACCCGAGTCAGCAACTCTTTCCCAAACAGGTGGTGACTCAGAATATCCCAGTAAACAAAACGGACAATAGGTAACCCGAGTCAGCAACTCTTTCCCAAACAGGTGGTGACTCAGAATATCCCAGTAAACAAAACGGACAATAGGTAACCCGAGTCAGCAACTCTTTCCCAAACAGGTGGTGACTCAGAATATCCCAGTAAACAAAACGGACAATAGGTAACCCGAGTCAGCAACTCTTTCCCAAACAGGTGGTGACTCAGAATATCCCAGTAAACAAAACGGACAATAGGTAACCCGAGTCAGCAACTCTTTCCCAAACAGGTGGTGACTCAGAATATCCCAGTAAACAAAACGGACAATAGGTAACCCGAGTCAGCAACTCTTTCCCAAACAGGTGGTGACTCAGAATATCCCAGTAAACAAAACGGACAATAGGTAACTCGAGTCAGCAACTCTTTCCCAAACAGGTGGTGACTCAGAATATCCCAGTAAACAAAACGGACAATAGGTAACCCGAGTCAGCAACTCTTTCCAAAACAGGTGGTGACTCAGAATATCCAAGACCTAACTATAAAGGGGCAATATAGATAATGGGGGAAATAATCAGAATCACCAACATGACAAACATTAAACTACTGCATGGGTACTGGTAAATCGCAAGCCCAGCCAGCAAAGAATGCCGGGCCAACGTCGGGCCGATAGCGGTACGACGTGGTAACGTCGTACCGCTATCGGCCCGACGTTGGCCCGTGGTTGGTGCTGGCAGGGTTACAGGATCTGAGCTAGACTGTCTAGGCAACATGGTGCGAGTCCAACAGTACAATAAATAAACCCATTTGGTTTGTTTAGCCGGCATGGCTTGAGGTGCCATTTCATCCCAATGTCGATATAAATCCCATAAAATTGGAATCAAAGTCTTCAAAATGACCTAAATAATGTTGATGATGACGCAAAACCTCAATTCAAACACATATATAAAGTGAAATCACCCTGAAATTCGGGTCACCATGGTCGTCACTCTTTCACACTAGAACAAATGTCATATAGTAGACTGATTTATATAACAAGTTGGCATATGACATATTAAAAGTATCCTATCCCCGTGCCTCACCGCCAGCATTAACCTAGATTTTTTTTGCTATCTCAGAAAACCCTCCCAGGCGCGCAAATGATCTTTGATACCTGACTGTCCAGATACAAGCATTTGAAAATAATAATAATAATAATAATAATAATAATAATAATAATAATAATAATAAGCAGTAATGCGCATAACCAGAGCTCTACAATAGCTCTTCTTGTACCACATATAATCCACCGCACAAGAGTACTGGTAAACCGCTAAGAAGGTCTAAGCCTGCCCAGGCAAAGTGGTGCGAGTCCAGTGCATATAAACCCCATTGGTTTCATTGGCCGGCAGGGATTGAAATGTCATTTCATCTCAATGTCGGATATAAGTCCCACAAAATTGGAAGCAGCGTCTTCAGTGTTAACGGGGACGTTAATCCTCAAATCAAACACACATACACAAGGAGCTAAAACTGCCTGAACGAGGACTTGGACTGTTTCCTTCAATCCTTATTTTTTTTAGCTGTTAACAAACTGTGTAAAACTTGATTATATGCCGCATTCTGATATGGGGCTACACTGTTTGCCAACTTCACTGTTTGCTAAACCCAGCACATGATTCTAGCCCAGATTCTACAGATAGACTTTGGGCCTCAGCGATAAGAAAAGCCCAGCTAATTTTACTGGATTTACTACAGCATGGACTAAAGTAACAAGAAGCTACTAGGCTTTTTAATGTTTTGGTCTATGGAAAACAATCAACGTGTTTATGTATTTTTCTGTAGCAAATATAAACTTAAAACCTTTTTTTTATTTTATTTATTTATGTTTACGGCACCGTGGCCAAATGGATAAGAGCGCTGACTCTTAATCATAAGACCTCTCACCGCTGTGGTTCGATCCTCGCTCGCATAACGATAACCAGTCCGTGAAACAAAGACCCCCCTACACCCCGCTTTATATAGAGAAAAGTGGGGTTTACGGGGGTATACAGTATTATGCCTTATTTTCGATCAAAAACATAGAATGTGGGTACTCGTTAGAACCTCCTCATTGAGGCGGTTCTAACGAGCATCCACAATCTATGTTGAAAGCAGAAATAATAAAGATGTTATCATTTTTACCTAATATTTATCATTTTCTGACACCATGTTGGACGCCATTATTTCTTACGGACATGTTTTCCTGAGGCGGGTCAAATGTGGGATGCCAAGTTATGCAACGGAAGGTCAGGTAGTTTTACTCAGAATACTCCAGTTTTCTCCCGCCTCTGAATAATGATAGGCTCGAAATGAGTGAAATAATCTTGGAAGGGTCGTAAAACCAAGACCAGATAAATCTGTTTTCATATCTTTAAAATATCAGTAATTATGAGTACTATAAACATTTTAATAAGCCTGTCATATATATGTTTATCTCTTCAGAAACCTACGTATTGAAAACATGTACTTGTTACAATGGCCTCGACGAGGTTAGCAAGTAACCACAATACACGTTTTATATACAAGTCAATTAATTAAGCAATTCATTTTCCTTGTTTCTTGCCCTTAATATTGAGCTAAAACACAACTCGGATTTGCTCCGGGTACTCGAGTTTATTGTAAATGAATGACTTGAATGGGTGGATAAGAGCGCTTATTTGTTTGATTTTAGGTTTAACGTCCCCGTCAACACTGTAAAGGTCATTTTGGAGACGTTGCTTCCAATTTTGTGGGACTTTTACCCGACATTGAGATGAAATGACATTTCAAGCCCTGTCGCCCAATAAAACCAATTGGGTTTATTAGCCTCGCACCGCGGTTCCTGGACAGTCTTAGATCCTCTAAGCGGTTTACCAGTACTATAGTGTGCGGGCCGGATTCAGCTCTGCGTGGAAGCATCATGCAGCCCATATATTTCTTCAAGCCCCTATGGGCGGGGGCCAATAAGAGCGCTGAATATAATTCATTAGGTCTCTACTAGGGTCAAATGTGAGACGCCGTTCTGCAACTGAAATCCTGGAGGTTGTTCTCTGTGTACTCTGGTTTTCAATTTTCGCCCCTTAGATGGTTTTGTTTGTTTGATTAGCGGTTTAACGTCCCCGTCAACACTGTAAATGTCATTTTGGAGACGTTGCTTCCAATTTTGTGGGACTTTTACCCGACATTGAGATGAAATGACATCTCAAGCCCTGTCGCCCGATAAAACCAATAGGGTTTATAAGCATGGACGGTCCGACACTCACACCGCTTGGCCTGGACAGGCTTAGATCCTCTAAGCGGTTTACCAGTACTCGTGTGTGGGTCAGATTCAGCTCTGCATGGAAGCACCATGCAGCCCATATATTTCTTCAAGCCCCGATGGGCGGGGGCCGGCCCCTAAAATGGTAAACAAACTGTAGTATTTGAAAGAGAACCCTAATTAGAACAAATGAACAAGAAGTCCTTTCCAAGCCTCTGGTGATCAGGAGGTCCCGGGCTCGATACATGCTCGGGTCGGAAAAAAATCTCGGGAGGTTGAACATTCGATAAAGGCCCCCCCGCCCATCGGGCTTGAAGAAATAGATGGGCTGCATGATGCTTCCACGCAATATGGTTTATAAGCACGGACGGTCCGACTCGCGCACCGCTTTGTCTGGGCAGACTTGGATCCTCCAAGTGGTTTACCAGTACTCGTGTGCGGGTCAGTTTCAGCACTGCGTGGAAGCATTATGCAGCCCATATATTTCTTCAAGCCCCGGGACCGACCGCCGTGGCGGTCATCTTGAAAATCTTCAAACCACATTTGCTACCGAATGGTAAGTTGAATGGAGCTGAAACTTGGCAAGTTGCAGGCATTGAGTCGACATGCAGATTTAGACTTATATCTTGCTTAACTTGTCATAGAACTTACTATGTTCCGATATCCAAGGTGTTCCGATATTCCGATATCCAAGGTGGCCGCCACTTATAAATCTTCTATCCACATCTGCACCCGAACTGGCAATCCGATAGAGTCGAAACTTGTAGAGAGACATTGAGGTGACATGGAGGTCTTTAATTGCTAAAATCGCTGCATTCCGATATCTAAGGTTGCGGTCATCTTGAATTTCTTTTCCAAGATGCATCTTCAACCCCCACACTGCACCAACATCAGCTCCACCTGAATCCAACTTCAGAAACTTAATACAACATTCAATTCAATCGAATCTGATAGCCATGATCGCCACCATGGATGTCGGTGATCTCGGACCTACTTGGGATGTAGTTTTCTCTTCAAAGGTAATAAAAACAAAATTAAATAAAGGTTGTGTTTCTTCTTCTTCTTCTTCTTCTTCTTCTTCTTCTTCTTCTTCTTCTTCTTCTTCTTCTTCTTCTTCTTCTTCTTCAATTTTGTGTTTAATCCATTGTATGCTAGTGGACTCTTCAACTGCTAATTGTTGGGCAAGTCCATTTGTCTCTCATAAGGGGTGCCAGGCTTATTTTTTCGTTTTTATTCTATTTTTGACGCAAAATTCAGTAAATAAATAGTGCATGCCCTGATCCGACACCGCCAGCTGCGGCACTGTTTTCCAAGGTATCCCTTTAGGGGGTCCAGCATACAATGGGTTAAACTATATATGGGCGCCATTTTACTATTTAATCCGTATTTATGGATAACCATAATCATTATTTATGGATATCCATAATTCGAATTATGGATATCCATAATTCGAATTATGGATATCCATTATTATTTATGAAAATCCATAATTATTTATGGATATCCATAATTCGAATTATGGATATCCATTTTTCAATTACGGATATCCATAAATCGAAGTGAATTAATGATATCCATAAATCGAAGTGAATTAATGACATCCATAAATCGAATAATGGATATCCATTATTCTATTTATTGATATCCATAAATCGAAATATGGATATCCATTATTCGGTTGATTTATGGATATCCATAAATCAAATTATGGATATCCATAAATCGATTTATGGATATCATTAATTTAGATCGAAATATGGATATCCATAAATCGAATTATGGATATCCATAAATCAGCCGAATAATGGATATCCATAATTCGATTAATGGATATCATTAATTCAGATCGATTTATGGATATCCATAATTCGATTTATGGATATCCTTAATTCGATTTATGGATATCCATTTTTCCTCTGATTTATGGATATCCATAATTGAATTATGGATATCCATTAATCACCGCCAAAGCTTTTGGTTTAATGATTTCTCCCCAAAACACGTGATTGTTTTATTGTAAAAATCTTCAAAATCTCCATCTCGCTGTAAGATGATAGCCGGTCAAAGGGACCTATCTGCCGTGCAGCCTTTTCAGCCCGTAAGGCTTCCAAAGTAACGGGCGGCATACGCTGAACGCCCGCCATGTGTGCAGTTAAATATCGGAACCAGCCGTAAGATCTGGAAATTCCGGCCAACGCATCCGATACCTCAGGAATCACCTCTATGAGGACTGCGCACCTAATCGGACGTAAGATTATAATGATCCAAACAGGCAATCCGTGCATGCTTTCTGGAGAAAAATGCACATGGTCGTTATATATATAGTATTAACATATATCCAAATAATACTCTACTTGACGGCCCCGCCCATCGGGGCTTGAAGAAACAGATGGGCTGCACGATGCTTCCACGCAGAGCTGAAACCGACCCGCACACGAGTACTGGTAAACCGCTTAGAGGATCTAAGCCTGCCCAGGCAAAGCGGTACGAGTCGGCCTGTCAATGTTAATAAACCCTATTTGTTCATTGGGCGGCAGGGCTTGAGATGTCATTTCATCACAAGGTCGGGTAAAAGTCCAACAAAATTGGAAGCGACGTCCTCAAAATGACCTTTACAGTGTTGACGGGGACGTTAAACCTAAAATCAAACAAAGTACCAGGCAGATTCAGATATATCTCCTGGCCCCCGCCCATTGGGGCTTAGAGAAATAGGTTTGGCTGCATGAGCTGAGAGTACTGGTTAACCGTTTAGAATGTCTAAGTCTGTTCAAACAAAGTCGTGCGAGTCAATGGTCGACAGGGATTGAGATGTTTGTTTGTTTGTTTGTTTGTTTGTTTGTATATGACTTTAACAGCACAGTCAACACTTATTTAGGTCATTTTTGAGCCGGTCAATATACCTATCCACACTTTTCCTGGGCAGGCTTATACGTAGGCAGTTAACCAGTACAGTGCACATTCTTTCGCCGGAAACTGACAACTGCCCTTCTTGAATCAGCGGAAGGAAGAGAATGACTGTAGAAAAGATTTCATGATCCGACCCCGGCAGGTATCAAACCCGCTTCCTCCTGATCACTAGTCAGACGCGCATCCGACTGAGCTACCGAAACCGGCGGGATTGAGATGTCATTTAATCTCAATGAAGGCTTAATGACCAACATAATTGGAAGCAACGTCTCCAAAATGACCCAAATAATATTGAAGGGGGCGTTAAACCCGAAATCAAACAAAACATATCTCTCCCACACCATAGGCCACCACTAAGCCTACTCGACATTACCTCCACCTCCATCCCGGCTTTTATTACACACCTAAATCGGAAATCTGACGCGAAGAGTCGAGTTTTATTTATTTTTTTTTTTGTAAAGGGAGCAGTCATTATTCATTATGTTTATTTGCTGAGGAGAATTATGGATATCCATAATTCGATTTATGGATATCCATAAATCAGCCGAATAATGGATATCCATAATTCGAATTAAGGATATCCATAATTCGATTTATGGATATCTATAAATATGTATTAAATAGTAAAACGGCACCCAATAAAACTACACATACTGTTCTGAACTAAAGATGCTGAGGCGGAATTATTCTATAGTACCCCGCAGGCACACAACTTTATGAGCTCAACTTTGATTCAACGTTTAGACAACGTTTTCGACGTTAATTCAATGTTGAGTACCGGCTGGGATACACTGTCTGCAGCCGTCTTCCACGCGAGCGAGTGTTGAGTTTTACGTCTCACCAACAGTTAAGGTCTTACGGAGACGGGACCTCGGTTTAAAGACACATCCGAAAGTCTGGAGAAGGCCGGGATCGATCCTGCGATCTCTGCTTTACAAGGCGAGTACATTACCACTACACCACGGAGACTTCAAAGCTGCTACCAAAGGGATATAGATGCAATTATATGTACCTCTGTGGCGAACCAATTAAGTCACCTTAGATTTTCATAGATTGTTAACACGCCTGTATAAATTTCCACCATCGGCACCATCTGATCGCGGATTACAGGTTGTTTAACACAGCTACCGTACAGTGAAACTTTGTTGGCTCGAACATCGATGACTGCTTTACCATGGATGATTCGAAGTCATTCTGCAGTCCCCATGAACTCTATTCATAGCTTCAGATAACGATAATGTAGTAGATCTTGTTATTTTTCTTATCTTGCAATGAAAGTCTGTGCTGTGTGTACTCATTAGAATCGTCTCGTGCTATTATTTTGTTTTGTTTGATTTAGTGTTTAACGACTACGATCAGCAGCTAAGGTTATTGACGGTCAGTTGACCTAACCACACTGTTCCTGCATGGACAAGCCTCCCGGAGGCAGTACTTAGTGAAAATTCCTTCTCCAGCGGAAGAGGATGATTGGTCGTAGCAAAAGTTTCATGACCAATCTTCCCAAAGGAATGTGCCTGACGAGTCGATCTAGGGTCTCCCAGCAACAAGTAATTGTAGACGGACTCGCTACCGCGACCGGTGTTTTAATTTATTTATTTATTTTGTTTCGAAGTTTAACCCTTGTCCTGCTAATCCCGGATATGCCTTATCTTTAAAACAATGTAGATCCAGATCAGATGGCTTCTGACGAAGCCATCTGATCAGGATCTACATTGTTTACCGTTCAGATTGTGAATTTGATGAAATAATTTGCATCAAGTAATCTGATTGGTTGATAATCGGTAGTGGGTATGGCATATATGAATATTCAGCAGGACAAGGGTTAATAGACCTTTTGCGGGGTTTCCCTTTATTGCATATATGAATCATGTCCCTGCAGATCCATGTCATTTCGACCTGGGTC
Source organism: Lucinisca nassula (assembly GCA_963580285.1). Taxonomy (NCBI): domain Eukaryota; kingdom Metazoa; phylum Mollusca; class Bivalvia; order Lucinida; family Lucinidae; genus Lucinisca; species Lucinisca nassula. The sequence goes on along the minus strand of OY757018.1, from coordinate 146,820,008 downwards.
TTATTAGTGTCACAAAATCGTATCCGCTCTGTCACACCAAAAATACGAAAAATGCACAAAAAAGTATGAATGAACATTCATGAAACTTCATAAAAATATTTCTAGATGCTTGATTTATTGAATATTTGGGCCCCGTCAAGCGATTTTGGTACTTATCGCCTATGCGAGCTGCGAAGGTTCAGGCGAGCCTGCGCATCCGCGCAGCCTCGCCAGAACCTTCGCTGCTCGCTCATACAAGCAGTGAATCAAGAGGAACCTTCAGACAGAAAGCCATAACCCTGGCCCCTCTGAATGGCTGGGCATGCGCAGTTAAAATTTGTCATGACGGAATGCTCGAAGACACAAATTCGCTTGGCGGGGCTTATTTAATAGTTTTTTTTTTGTGATGCTTAGGTACCTTCTCTTGAGAGGACTTGGTACCGATTCTTCACACGGTACCACTTCTTTACACCCCACAAAACACACACAGGTCAAATGTGTGACGAATATTTACCAATCCTTAACAAGTCAAAAATTATCAGGTGCCATTTTTTCACATGTAATAGGAATTGGTACCAATTCTTCACTGCACCGATAATTTCTTCACAGGTGTGACAAATACTTACCAATTCTTCACACGTCAGAAATTATCAAAATGAGAAATTTGAGCACAAATTTTAGACCCCAAAATTTATCGAAATTGACCATACGTAAATTTCTCATTTGGCAAATGTGAGGTAACGGTACCAATTCTTCTTCTTATGTGTGTGAAATTTACGAAATGAGAAAATTTACGGTTCAACACTGGATGCTATGCTATCCAGTTTGAAAAGCTAGCACATTCCTTTTTCTTCCAAAATAAATGTCCGATAAAACGTTTGTTACAGCACTTGGGGGTGAAATATTTATATTAATAAAATAATAATGAAGTACAGTCAGAAAAAATAGCACTCCCCGTTTCCTTTTTTCCTGCTACAAGCGAGAGAGAGAGAGAGAGAGAGAGAGAGAGAGAGAGAGAGAGAGAGAGAGAGAGAGAGAGAGAGAGAGAGAGAGAGAGATCAGTTTCACTACACAGAACTATCGCCTCGAGAAACAAAAACAAACAATATGAATATCATTAATAAAACATCTTTGAAAACAAACATGTTGTTGTTGACATTTGACAAATGACTGTAGAGATAACTGCAGGGTATTTGGTTCTTATGCTGTAATAGAGAGAAAGATTTATGCAGGTAACATCCATCAAACTGTCTGCCAAACCTTGGTTGAAAGAGAAAACTGCAGAGACAGCCAATGTTTAGTCAATCTTGGAGACATTATTTAAATAAATAAAACATAATAAACTTTAGATCTTTGCCGACGAACGCATATCTTACCTGATCATTATGAAAACACACCCATGTAAAAAAGGGTTTTCGGCCCTTTTAACATCATTTGACTTATTTCGATCGTTAATCGGAGAGGAGGGTGAAGATCGAACGCCACACAATGCGGCGTCCGATCTACATTATCTGCTAAAAGTGCATATAGTTTTGTAACACTTACCACAAACAAACAAACCTAACACTCTTATAATTGGAAATGGACCACTCCAAGATTCCATTGTCATATATGGGTAAAATGTCACTTATAACGACTATAGTATGTAAACCCTTTCAAAACAGAAAGAGTACAGATGCTCATAATGAGCCATCTCATGTTTGCTATAATGTTATTGCTTTGACCAAATCCCATATTTCAAGACTTTCCAAAATTAAAAGTCGGTGGTGTCAACTTCAGAAACTCAAGATTTAAAGGGGCATCCCCCAACCCCCTTCCAAAAAAAAACAACAACAAAAAAAAAATTATAATAATAAAACAAATAATAAAACAACAACAAAAACGCGCAAAAAAGAGCTTCACAGAAATTCTCCCTGCAATGGTATTCAGTAAGTTTTACTACTTGTACCGCTCATGCTAAAGTTAAGGATTTGTTTGTTTGTTTATTTTTTAGTTTTTACGGCCCAGTAAACACTGTTTAGGTCATAACGAGTTGGTAAGTTTGCCCAACAACGCTCCCTGAAGAAACTTATACATAAGAGGTTAACTCTTAGTATAGTGCACATTCTTTCTTCAGAATCAGGGAGACCGGCCCCGATAGCTCAGTTGGTAGAGTGTCCGCTCCGGGGAACGGGAGGTCACGGGTTCGATCCCGGGCCGCGACATACCAATTTCGTTAAGAATGGTACTAGCTGCTCCTCGCTTTGCACTCAGATTTACGGGGTAGAGCTAGGACTGGTCGACCCAGTGTCAGGATAATGTGACTGGGTGTGGTATCATGTAATGTGTCTTGGACATGATTCTTCAGTGAGGCAGCACTATAAAAGTGAGCATTGAGCTCCCTGTCGCAACCAGACACCGTCGTGATATGACTGAAAAATTGTTGAAAGCGACGTTAAACCCGAATTCGCACACACACACACGCGCACGCACGCACGCACACACACACACACACACACACACACAGAATCAGGGAGAGAATGGCCATAGAAAAGATTTCATAATCAAACTCCGCGAAAGAATGTTGCCGACCCCAGCAGGTATCGCACCTGCGACCACCTGATCACCAGTCAGACGCGCATCCGACTGAGCTAATGATTTCATCTCTCTCTCTCTCTCTCTCTCTCTCTCTCTCTCTCTCTCTCTCTCTCTCTCTCAGTTCTGAAATATTCTGCAGTTAAGGAGAAAGGAAACATTTTCAGGGGAAGAAACTCCTTAAAATAGTTTCGTCTCTTAGCCCCTTCAACCCTGTAGACTGATATAGACACATATGCAATCTGTACATCCTGAAACATATGGCTCATGGCGAGCAGTCTAATCAGGATCTACACTATCAACCTGTAAATGATTTTGACCAAACCGCCTGTTTAAAAGTCTGGGTGCGTCTAAACTTAAAGACCAGAAACTCAGCCGTAAAAAGGCGAAGTCTTTCCTTAAAGAATTGATTGCCCCTTTACCTACCTTCCAGTGAAGCAGTACAGAAGTGTAGGCAATGAACAGGAACCGATACAATTACCTCACACCTCCCATCCAAGACACTCATGATTCTCTCTCTTAGAAGCCTCCGTGGTGCAGTGGTTACGCTACTCGCCTTGTAAACCAGGGATCGCAGGATCGACCCCGGGCTTCTCAAGACTTTCGGAGGAGTCTTTAAAATCGAGGTCCCGTCTCCGTATGACCTTAGCTGTTGGTGGGACGTAAAACTCAAACACTCACTCATGATTCTCTCTCCTTAATGAAACCACAGTTGCCTGCCTTGTGGACTAGATGTTGGATATTCTGTCAAGTGTATAATTATCACGTTAACATTAACAAGTCAGTGTAAAGAACATTCTTGAAAACCCCGCTTTACATAGAGAGAAATCATGGGTTTACAAGGATATTCTTATGCTTAAAACATAGGTTGTGTGTGTTTAAGTTTTACATCCAACCAACAGGTAGGGTCATACGGAGACGGGACCTGGGTGAGGTCATCCGAAAGTCTGCAGAAGCCCTGGATCGAATGTTTATGAGGAGAGTAGCATAACCACTACACCACGGAGGCTTCTAGATGGTGTGTACTAGTTAAACGAGTACTCAAACACAGATTTCGGGTACTCGTTTGAACTGCCTCAATAGTTTGTTCTAACGAGTACCACAATCTATCTTTGCTACAGAAATAAGAAAAGTATGAGCTATTTTCATCAGAATGTTTTGTTTGAAAGCATGTACTGTGTCGCACGGATGATCTACTTCGCATACAGTTCATGAAACCAGGGGGCCATATCGTTAAACATATCGTTAAAACTTTGATCATTTAATATGGCAAATATACTGATATTTTTGCAGAAAAAACATGAGCAGCTTTTGCTAATGCAAAAGCTGCTCGCATTTTTTTTTTCAGCAAAAATATCACTGTATTAGATATTGTATTTACCATAACAGTTTAATAAATCGATCCACGAACGAGCTATTTAAGCTAACGATGCTTTGAACAACTGGACACAGGGCACAGATGTCCAAAGCCTCGCTAGTTACTGATCAAACTGTCAAGTGTTTTAGCAATTAGAACTGCAGTATTTAATATGCTATTATAAGTATTTGCAGAAAAAAGTACAATGCATTCGTATAGTTCTCAACAAAAAGTGTTAGTATTTTTGCTGTAAGAAATGATCAGAGCTTTAACGTTGCGTTAGTTATATGTATATTATGGTTATAACTTCACTATGTCTCAGTCGACATATTTGTTTGCTGTTTGTTTCTTTTACGTCTCACCAACAGCTATCATCATATGGAGTCGGGACCTCGGTTAAAAGGCTATCAGAAAGTATAGGGAAGCCCGGAATCCAGCCCACGTTCCGGCTTGACTCCAGTGGACTCCGCTCATGTTTGTCATCTAGATACGGAATGTATGTGCAATGCATTGGTTGCGACAAGCGAAAGGGGCCTTATAGCATGTTCCCTTCTTGATGTCTCAGTTTATTCACAGACTTGCATTAAGAAAACACGATTATTCAAATATATTGAATGTTTCACCACAAAAAAAAAAAAAAAAAAAAAAAAATGAAAATTTTCAGATACAAATTCTGATATTTTTCTTATTTCTGCTCAAAAACCGAGGCTGTTCCAATGAGTACCCACAATCTGTGTTTTTAAGCAGAAATAAGAAAAATAATGTATATCCCAGTAAACCCCAATTTTACTGTATAAACGATGGGTTCAAGTGGGGTCAAAATCATATAGGCGTGTTCCCGTGATGGAATACAATCTTCCTTGTCACGCACATAGTACACAGGGAACTCTGGCCAGATTGTGCGGAAGCGCATGTTGAACTGTGTCTTCGCTGGATGCGTATGTTTTACGAACCGCATACAATGCTGAACAAAAATCGATATTTTGGGGATCGACTGTTTGTGAATCGACCCAAAGTAGCTTTACGTTGCTGGTGTTTACATGATTATTACTGATATGTACGAAATTCATAGCCACTCAATTCTTATCGACGTGTTATCCGTGAAACCTAGACTATAGGGGCTTTAACACAGACCTTCCTCCTTATATAAAGCAGGAGCCCATTTCAAAATTTAGGGGTGCCAGGTTGTGTTTTCTTTAAAATTTATTTGGATAAACTTTTTGCAAACAACGGAGGCCCTGTACTGTTTGCCAGGGTACCCGTTTTGGGGTTTCTGGTACTAAATTGGGTTAATCACTTTCAAGTTTATGATACTAAATTAGTCTCTTATTTCGCATTATATTTTTTCTACCCCAAATAAAGTGATTCAAGACTAGTCACATGTCTGAGGTTAGGCAAATAGTGCCGATCCAAATCAGACGTCACAGAACCCGGTGTCTGAGCATGGTCTACACTGTTGGCCTATAATAAATAGAGGATCTTACACGAGTGGTCATTTCATATGACCTTTAGAAACGAGCCTTCGGTGCCTCTCATAAATTTCATAAGAAATGACAACGAGTGTAAGAATCTTTTTTATCATATGACGTCGTTGATAAGCAGTGGACAATGGACAACGTCATGTAATAAAAATCGTATGACCACACGTGTTTTAACACTTTGGTGGGATTAAGTAACGTCATGACGACGAACATGTCAACAATGCATTTTTGGGGAAAAACGGTCAAATTCGAAGGCGATAAAATCCAATTTAAAGTGGTCATATGATAAACAGAATCTTACACTCGTGGTAATTTCATATGAAATTTATTAAACTCGCCGAAGGCTAGTTTCATAAATATCATATGAAATGGCCACTCGCGCAAGGTTCTCTATGTCACATAACGATTTTAAATCGGGTTTTATAGCAAAAGAGGACAGCATCATGACGTTACGTGCCAGTAAGCTACTGTTATAATGTGTGTGGTCATATGTTTTTTATGATGTTATCCACGAAATAACACAGACGTTATATGATAGACAGAGGATCTTACACGAGTGGTAATTTCATATGACATTTATGAAACGAGCCTTCTGCGAAGGCTCGTTTCATAAATTTCATTTGAAATGATCACGCATGTAATATTCCGTTGATCACATATCGACTTTAAATCGGTTTTTATCGCTGAAGAAGTAAAAAAGAAAACAAAGTTGTCAAGGATGGCGTCTAGACATTACGCGCCATTACACGCTAGATCATGTGATTTTTATGTCATGACGTTATCGACTACATAACAGCGACGTTATGTGATAACTGAATTTTAGGGTTCTACTTCTCCGTTCAGGACGCATGTGTTGTGTTAGGCATACAGCAGAACGCGGCGCTTGATCAGGGTCTATACTGTTTGCATAAAATACCGGAATTTTAGTGTTTTTATCGAAACAGTCTACTTCTACGTTCAGAACTTTTTACCTAGCTCAGAGACAATCGACCCAGCAATACTGTCAGTGTTTTGATTCTTATTTCTGTACCAAATATAGTCGAAATTCAATAGCTCGAACACCTTTGGGACCAGAAAAATCTTCGGAACAGGGGTAGTTCGGGCCACTGAGAGTTACTTCCAGGAGGCATAGCGGGTTTAAGGGGAATAGGAGCACCTGGCAGTTTTGTCCGCCATTCTTCAAAGGGAGACAACGTTCGAGACTTTCTGATCGCTTTTCTATAAGCTCTGTCCCACTGAAAAAGGGATCTACTCTTAAAGGAAAGAAATTGCTCCTCTGGAGCAAATTCTTTTCTTTAAGAGTTGATCCCTATTGACATGGGAGACAAAAATACTTTTGCATGAGGGTGTTCCCCTTCCCCTTAATTTCTGGACATCGTTTCATTGTTGTTTTTAAAAAATGTATCAAAAATAAAAATGTATGCTGTGTACTTGTCACAGGGGTGGAAAAAAGACTTCTTTCTCCTGAATGAGAGGAAAGCCCGCCTAAGACATTACTCAGGACCAATAAGCTATATGAATTCTTGCTTCCTTTGCATTTTCGATAGTGTGTGTGTGTGTGAATTCGGGTTTAACGTCGCTTTCAACAATTTTTCAGTCATATCACGACGGTGTCTGGTTGCGATAGGGAGCTCAGTGCTCACGTTTATAGTGCTGCCTCACTGAAGTATCATGTCCCAGACACATTACATGATACCACACCCAGTCACATTATCCTGACACTGGATCGACCAGTTCTAGCTCTACCCCGTAAATCTGAGTGCCAAACGAGGAGCAGCTAGTACCATTTTTAACGACTTTGGTATGTCGCGGCCCGGGATCGAACCCGAGACCTCCCGTTCCCCGGAGCGGACACTCTACCAAGCATTTTCGATAGATTTTAGTCAAACTGAATTTGAGAAAATTAAGTAACATAAACATTTCAACCAACGTTAGCCTTTCAGTCCAATTATTCAATTACATGTATAACCCTGTGTTTATCAGTGGAACATCACACATCATCACGAGAACACGCGTATATAATTTTGACCCCCTTGGACCCCAGGTGCACTTTTATATAGGAAAACTGGGGTTTACATGGGTAAACATTATTTTTCTGATTTTTGCTCTAAAATATAGTTTGTTGGTACTCGCCTCGATGAGGCGGTTCTAACGGGTACCTACAATCTATATTTTGAGCAGAAATAAGAAAATAATCACAATTTTCTTAACATTTTCATATTTTCGGAGATAAAGGCTGTAATGTATTTGTATAAGCATGTTTTCATAATGTGGATAGGCTAGAAATGTTTTCAGTGGAAACCAATGTCCTCACACCATAAAAATAACATAGACAATAACTAGGTTAAGGTCTCCAAAATATAAGGTGCAAACAAGCCAGTTTTGGCCAATTTTCGGGAGCCTGCGACCTTAAAAAACTTATGACTCATTATAAACTGAGGTCAAGATCAATAATATCTAGTACAATTTGGTAGGTTGCAATTCAATGTTGAACAGAGTTTGACCAAAATTCATCAATTCTTAAATGAGAGCCATTTTGTTTTGCCCAAAAGGACAGGTTTCAGGAGCCTGTGACCTTGAAAATAAGCTAGGTTACCAAAATCTAATCAAATCTATATAATATACCCAATTTGACCAATTTTCTCCAAATTGTTTATGAGACAAGGGTGCAGACAAGTCTTTGACATTTTTTTGGGTCTGTTCCCTTGAAAATTAGGTCAAGGTCACCAAAATCTGAACAAACATTTTGTAGGTTGCAATGATATATTGCAGCAAGTTTGGCCATTTCATAAATTCGTTAATGAGACAGGATGCAGACAAGCCAAAATTGACAGTATCTGAGGCCTGTGTCCTTGAAAATAAGATGAAGGTCACGAAAATCTTCCAATATCATTTGAGTCGGGGCACAGCATTTCATACAACTTACATGTGCCCACAGCGAAGAATCAGATCAGCCTGCGCATCCATATAGTCTAACCAGAGACTTCTCTAGCTGCATGAAGGCGCATTTGGGCCCTTTGCTATCCTTAGAGCGCACAACGAAGGCTCTGATCAGACTGTGCGGATGCGCAGGCTGATCTATGCCTTCGTTGGGCGCACATGTCTTATTGTAGGTTGTGTCATGCGATGGCTCATTTGTCAATCGGACTGATATATTTTAGCAAGTGTGACCAAATTTCATTGATTTATGCTTTAGATGGGGTGCAGATAAGCATGAATTGACAGTTTTTTTTTTTGTTTTTGTTTTTTCGTGGCGGAGAAGTGGGGGGGGGGGATAAGGTCAAGGTCAACAAAATCTAATCAAAATCTAATTGCAATGATATAGTGTGCCAAATTTGACCACATTTCATGTATTTGTTCATGAGATAGGGCGCAGACAAGCCAAAATTGACAGTATTTTCGGGACATGTGCCTTTGAAAATAAGGTCAAAGTCACCCAATTCTAATCAAATCTTTGGTTAGTTGCAATGATATACTGTACCAAGTTTGATCAAATTTCATCCATTAGTTCATGAGATAGGGTGTAGACAAGACAAAATCCGCAGCCTTTTGTGGGTCTGTGTCCTTGAAAGAAAGGACAAGGTCGCCAAACATAATCGAATCTTTGGTATGTTGCTATGATATACTGTACCAAGTTTGGCCCTATTTCACCCAATTTCATCGTTCATGAGATAGGGTGCAGACAAGCCAAAATTCAGAGTCTTCGGGGCCTTTGCCTTTGAAAATAAGGTCAAGGTCACAAAAGTCTTACCAATTCTGCGGTATGTTGTAATGATATATTGTACCAAGTGTGACCAACATTAATCGATTTGTTTTCATGAGATAAAGTGCAGACAAGCCATTTTTGGCCAAAAACTGGCTGTTTTCTGGCTGTTTTGGGGGACATGAGGTCAAGGTCATCATTACCAAATGAAATTTTTGCCCCATCCTAGTGATGTAACCATGTAAGTTTGGTCAGAAGCCATCTATAGGTTCAGAAGATATAGTGTTTCAAACGCGACGCCGACGCACACGGGATCCGCACCAAAAACAATATGCCCCCCCCCCCTCACCTCCGGTGGCAGCACACAATTAGAAGGCCAGTAATTATTATCCTATTTTATGAAGATCAGCTGTTTACAGGCCAGATGAGAACTGTGGTCGTTTGAGTAACCAAATTTTGAATGTCTTCAAATTTCTTGCTTATCAAACATTACACTGCCAAAATTTCTATGTAACACCGGAATGTTTAAATTATCAATAAATATGCATTTTTTTTGACAAATTCATTAAAATTGACAAATCATAGGGTAGTCTATCCTTAACGCGATGGACTGTTGATAGATTATGGTCGCACGAGCCTCGACCCCTAGATGGCACTGAGGTCAAAGCCACAGCCTAGACAAAACTGGTTAAGTTTTACACGCAAGTTTTATAATCATATGCATGTAATTTCAAATTCTCTAGTATTAAAGTATGACATCGGATGAATTATTTTCTATACATGAAATATATTTATAGAAAAAGAATAGTAAACAGAACCTCGAAACGATCACCGTAACATGACGGCCGTAGGGCACGGAAGTTGTAAAAACCCACCGTTTCTCATGGGGATCACACATGCTCTGTTTTTCTTTTCTTTTTCTTTTTTCGTGGCTGAACGAATGGTATTTTCGAATGTTTGTTCTTATTTCTCTTCGAACATAGATTACGGATGTTTGTTAGAACGGCCGAGGATGGACCGGTTTTAACGACGCCGCTGAACAAGAATAATGAAATAATGTACACCCCTATAAACCCAACTTTTCCAAAATGAAATGCCGTTTACAAGGGTTTTCGTTTGGTATAGCATGTTAAAGGCGGGGCCAAATCATTCAACGTTTGCTTTTAACCTATCAATAAAATGAATCAGATTCACAGTTCCATGAATAAAGAGTTTTTTCAGTCACTTGCTGGACTCGGACCGGCAGGTTTCAGTATTCCAGCACCGTGGTAATACACCCTAACCATTCCACCACCGCAACTCTCTGACCTGTAATCTCCACGTGTTCGTCTGCTGTTCATGAAAGCGGGCCCCATACAAAGTTTACATAAAACCCTTCGCTTGGTACGGCTCGTACGAATAATAATTGAACCCTATAGATGATAAAAAGTCAAAAGCGATTTTATGATGAAAACGATATAATCGATTATCATATAGATATAAATATTGAATGATAAGAAATAAACGATAAAATCCTGGAAACAACCATACTTGATATCAGCATGATAACTTGATATTGCACGCTTACTCGGGTGCTCCTCGGGTGCCCCCCCCCCCCCCCCGCCTATAGGGGATAGAAGAAATATATGGGCTGCATGATGCTTCCACGCAGAGCTGAATCCGGCCCGCACACTAGTACTGGTAAACCGCTTAGAGGATCTAAGCCTTCCAGGAACCGCGGTGCGAGGCGGACCGTCCATGCTAATAAACCCTATTGGTTTCATTGGGCAACAGGGCTTGAGATGTCATTTCATCTCAATGTCGGGTAAAAGTCCCACAAAATTGGAAGCAACGTCTCCAAAATGACATTTACATTGTTGACGGGGACGTTAAACCTCAAATCAAACAAACAAATCCTCGGGTGCCTAAAAGTCTTACCGTAAGGCGACGTTGTTTGTTGTGTTTGATTTGAGGTTTAACGTCCCCATCAACAATGTATAGGACATTCTGGAGACATTGCCTCCAGTTTTGTGGGACTTTTACCCGACATTGAGATGAAATGACGTCTCAAGGCCTGTCGCCCAGTGAAACTAAGCCTGGGTGGTACGACTTACACCGCTTTGCCTGTGCAGGCTTAGTTCCTCTAAGCGGATTACCAGTACTCGTGTGCGGTCGGTTACAGCTCTGCGTGGAAGCAGCATGCAGCCCAGTCTATTTGTCAAGCCCCGATGGGCGGGGGCCGAAGGCGACGTTGTATCCCACTTGACGTCTGACGGTGTGAATAAAATTTGAATAAGCATACACCCAATAAAATGCTTATATTTTGAGGTTTCATCTACTGGTAATGACGTAAACTATTTATACATATGTAATTAGTGGGTTTTGTACTAATATTGGTGAATTTTGTCGCAAGTTTGGATATCGAGGGGCACCGGGTGCACTGGGGAGAACATTCACCAATCCTACGTTATTACAGTGGATGTGGACAAAAAGACAACGTACAATATTTACATTTTCAGTGTAAAGTCTAATGTAATTCTATAGAAAACAATGTAGACCATACTACCATGAACGCATCGGGTCACATGCTTTTCGGTAACGTCATATAACGTCAGTCTAAAGCATGGTTCCCTACGGGAGTTGGTGATGTCAACGCTGTTCTGCTCTTCGTAGAAAACAGCGTGAAAATGTTTTTCAGCTTTGAAAAATTGTCCTGAAAGCATTTTGTTCGCTCAGTGATTAAGGGCAAAAATGTAAATATAACAAGAAATATCTTTAAAAAAGATATGCGGCGTAGATTTAATTGGAAGGTTGTTTAGAGACCAGTGCTTCAGCTAAAGTGCACGACCCGCCGGATGCTTTTAGCTTTATGAGTGTTACCATATATGGGTATGGCGGCCATTTTGGTCATGTGACCTGGACCTAAAACGGTTCCCCCAATAAATGCGCCTTATCGTAAGGAGCAAAAATATATCTAATACTTTAGTACTGTATTCTGAATCGTTTGCAGGATAAAATGAATTCTCACTTTTCCAATACAAAAGCATATGTGTCAAAGTTTGACCTAGGCACAAAGAAGGTCAACCCAGGGTCACCATTTTAGCAATTTATGATTGGCTTACGTCCCAGATGTTATTTATCAAGTTTCGTGGAAATCTGCCAAGTTGTTCTGGAGAAGACTATTTTGAAGGGTTTTTAACATATATGGCTTGGCGGCCATCTTGGTCATGGGACCTGGACCCCATGAGCAAATGTTGGTTTCCTCCATCCCATAGAGGCTCCATATGAAATTTGACCTTAATCGGCCCAACGGTTTCCGAGGAGAAGCAGTTCGAAAATTTTCACATTTTTCGCCTCGGCGAGGCTATACTAAATGGAATGTAATATTTCGCAAGTTCATTGGTTAGACCTCGTTGATACTATCAGTATGCCAAAAATTGTTTAAATATTCCAAGCGGTTAAGTCACTATCACCAATTTTCACAAACGGGTTACGAACGGACAGACAGACAGACCATATATGGCTTTGCGGCCATTTGGGTCATGTGACCTGGACCCCATGAGCAAATGTTGGTTTCCCTCATCCCATAGAGGCTCCATATGAAATTTGACTTCAGTCGGCCCAACGGTTTCCGAGGAGAAGCAGTTCGAAAATTTTCACATTTTTCGCCTCGGCGAGACTATACTAAATGGAATGTAATATTTCGTAAGTTCATTGGTTAGATCTCATTGATATCTATCAGTATGCCAAAAATTGTTTAAATATTCCAAGCGGTTAAGTCACTATCACCAATTTTCACAAACGGCTTACGGACGGACAGACAGACTGAGAGAATGACACGGTGATTTTAGGGCACTCTTAGAAAATCAACCGACTTCAGTCGGTCGCTTTTTCTGGGTTTCCAGTCATTTCGTACCCAAGTCATTTCGTACCCTAGTCATTTCGTACCATTTTGGTCATTTCGTACCCGTTTTATTTTGCAATTTGGTCATTTCGTACCCACTTTGGTCATTTGGTACCCTATTTGGTCATTTCGTACCCACTTTTAATTTTTTCTGGGAAATGTTTTTGGTTATTTCGTACACTCTTTAGTCATTTCGTACCAACTTTTATTTTTTCCGGGAAACGTTCTTTGGTTATTTCATACCCAATTTTTCAAACGTAGGTACAAAATGACTTTAGTATGATATGATTTTTTTTTTTTTTGAAGCTTTTTTGTAGGTCACCTGAGGGGGAGCTTTTGTGATTGGTCACCGTCCGTCGTCGTCGTCCGTCCGTACGCCCTTTCACAATTTCTATAAATGACATCTTCTCAACCACTGAACAGATTTTGACGAAACTTGTCAAAATGATCTGTGGATGGACCTCTCTAAAAGATGTTCAAAGAATCCATTCCATGCAAACATCTGGTTGCCGTGGCAACAAAAAAGGAGGAAAACTAGAAAAACTTTAAAACATCTTCTTGTCTGAAACCAGAAGTCCAAGGTCTTTGATATTTGGTATGAAGCTTCTTCTAGTGGCCCAGCTGTTTTACATAGGCTTATACAGGGAAAACCTTTAAAAATCTTCTTCCCTGAATCAGAAGGCCCAGGTCTTCGATATTTGGTATGAAGCTTCATCTAGTGGACATCTACCATAATTATCCAAATTAGAGCCCTTGGGCAAAAAATTGACCCGTCCCGGGACCCAGCTGTTTTATATAGGCTTATACAGGAAAACCTTTAAAAATCTTCATCTCTGAAACCAAAAGGCCCAGGTCTTTGATATCGAGGCGGCTTTAACATATTTCAACAAGCTTTGCTTGGAGTAGAAATATGAAAAATATCACAAATTTTTATTAGAAAATTCTCTTTATAAATAATTCTAACACAGCGTGCCTATATATGCAATGGAAAATAACTGTGTTTTATTCTGCAACAAATCACAGCTCGGAAGAGCGTGACGAGTGACGTCATTAAAAGCTGCAAATTTATGACTTCACTAGTCGATTTCCTTGACGTTAGACGGTGTAACGTCATTTTCTCGCATCAAAAACGTAAGAAAATGATATAAATGCATGTGTTTCAGTCGATAATTTTAGCGGGATTTCTTCTAACAATGGCGAAAAGTGGTGAGGTTTTGAAGGAAACAACAACATTACTGCCGATTTTCAGCGTGTTAGAATCGAAATAGATCAGCTCTAGTCTGGGATTTGTTGAGCAATTAATCCCATTTTATCGGTCAGTTGTAAGTAGACAAATCACGCGCGCTACGCGCTCGTGATTTGTCTACTTTACAACTGGCCTCCAAACTGTGATTTATTACTCAACAATTCACAGTTAGAGCTGATCTATTTCTTAAGTAAAGAAAGAAAGAAAGAATAAGTTATAATAAATAAATAAATAAATAAATAAATAAATAACAACAACAACAAATAAATAGACCTTTAGTCTGTCGGTCCTTTCCAGATACGAAATGACCAAATGACTTGGGTACGCATTGACTATTTTAAAATCATTTCGTACCCGTTTTGGTAAATTCGTACCTTTTGGTTAATTTATACCGAGGTACGAAATGACCAAAACGGTTACGAAATGACTTGGGTACGAAATGGTTGTTAGTGGGTACGAAATGACCAAAAAACGAGTACGAAATGACCAAAATGGTACGAAATGACTAGGGTACGAAATGACTTGGGTACGAAATGACCGGTTACCCTTTTTCTGCGGGTCGTGCAATATGAGCTACAATAGTGACAGCAACAATTGTCTAGCTATGAACTGGTTTACTGTATTCAAACAATTCAGATGTCACGCGAGGAAAAATAGCTTTGCAGAGGGCGGTGTCCCGCCTGTTTGAGCTAAGGTCAATGTAAAAGGTCAAGGTTAAAAACACAACCTCATTTCAAGAGCATATGGTCTCAAGTATATGCACAACAAATAAGAAAACGTTATCATTTACTGTTTTTGAACACAAATTCTAGGGTTAACATTTAGGGTTGTCGCTATGGTGAACGTAAACGCATAGGCGGACGAACAAACGGACGAGCAGACAAACGGACGGAAACTTGATCTTATGTGCACCGAATTAAAACTCAAATTACACTCATTCCTTTTCAGAATTTATATAACATTAATGATATTCGAAAATGTCCATTTTGTGTTAAAATGGAGGACATAAAGTATGCTGAAGACAAATGATACACTGCAACTTTTATTTAGCATATATTGTAAATTAAACATCGGTCAATTTGTAATGCGATTATTACATGTTTTTGTCATGCTATATCTCTTTATTGGTTTCATTGGGCAACAGGGCTTAGGGTGTCATTTCATCTCAATGTCGGGTAAAAGTCCCACAAACTTGGAAGCAACGTCTCCAAAATGACCTACACAGTGTTGATGGGGACGTTAAACCTCAAATCAAACAAACAATTCCTTTCGCAGAAAATTCTTCCTTTCGCGAAAGGAACCTTCTTTTCGCGAAATGGTTCCTTTCGCTATATAGACCAACCACGTGAAATTAGGTCAAAATAGCTATTCACCACAGCAGTTACAGAATTCACTAGACACACAATTATACATATGACGTATGGTCATCAAAGGACAAGACGGTGAGCAAGCCGAAACTGTATATATTTTTCCTTCATGTCTCACATAAAAAACGAAACATTTCCTAGGTTAAAACTTCAGTAAACTGTCGTATTTTTGAGTAGATTTATTTATGCAAATCATTGACCAATGAAATGGTCATCTCCTTGGGTTTTATTGACCAATGGAATAACGAAAAATGTAGGACAAAAGCAAAACCTTAACGGCTACGCCGTAAAAAATAAACTTAATTTTTCTGCTTTTCATGAACTATGAACGACAGCGGGTCGCTAGCAAAGTTTACATGAATCCCTGCGGTGTTCATTTACTTGCACGCATACTTCCATGAACAGCAGTAAAATAAAATTAATTTCTTAAAAAAATTACAGTGGAACTTCGATAATTCGAACATGAATGACTCATTTATCCTGGCTTATTAATACTGGTTCTGAAGTCACTAAAGTAATATTTCCATAGTTCCTTATATCCATGTATTTAGATTAATTTATGCATGTTTATTTGGTTTTGTCTTTAAAAGGTATTTTGTATGTACTCTTGAGAATCGCCTCGATGAGGCGATTCTAATGAGAACACACAGCATACCATTATTAAAAAAAAAATCAAAAATATACCCTGACTGAGGTCAGCCCCTTACGTATCATGGTCTTGTTATATGAGTAACCCTCAATAGTTCGAACTACCCCAATCTAAAACAACATTTCATGTTCCAGAAGGTATTCGAGTTATTGTAGTTTGACTCTATAACAAATATCCGTTAAATTATGGCGGTTACCCATTATTTAAGTATGAGCAAGACCAGTCTTCTAAATATGCCCGTCGTGCATGTGACATGAACTTTAAAGCCTGATCATTTCTCTAAGAAATGGCTGGCACTAATATCGTTCCAGACCCTTAATTCTTCACTTTCTGTTCTGTCTTTTTGTTTTTTCTTTTTTTCTGGAAGGGACATAAAGCTTGCATAGCTTATAGAATTTTGTTTTACATCAGGGCCTTGTTAGTTGAATTTGATCGAAGAGGATCAGGATAAAAAAATAGGCGAGGTTATTCTATTGAGTATGAACAACAGACACGTCATTTTCAAATTAAAATAAATACATGTTATCCCACTGCTGTTATGGTAAATTTCCTAAGGACTCAAGAGCTGTGGTAAAATGCCATCGGTGTTGGCACCATCGAATTTTCATTGCACATGTAATTTGCTTATGTATGCTCTAAACATCGATTATGATGTTTTTTTTTGTTTGTTTGTTTGTTTTGTTTTTACGCTCCTTTCAAGAATTTCATTTCACTTATTTCGAGCTGATCGTTAAACAGAGGTGGACGAAAATTGGAGTACCCGTAGAAAAACCACATGACCTTCCGTTGTAGAACTTGGCGTCTCACAAGTGGCCCGAGCGAGGCTCGAACCATAGCAGTGAGAGCCCTCTTGCCGATTAGGCCACCGAGGCAGACGTGTGTCTTACCGGGGTAGTTTAAGCGAATTGCCAACAAACGTATGCTTTGAACAAAAGCAAGAAAAATATGACAAACTTGTCAATTGTGAAACCGTCACTTTACTGCCAAATAAAACGGAGATTTAAATGGGTGTTCAATACACGGAGTTGTTAACATTATCACAGATTATGGTTATCATACAAAGCATGTAAAATGTCAGCAAACTGACTTATTTGACATTTTTCTGTCAGCACAAGCAAAGATTCAATTATCAACGACTTTAGAGCTTTCTGACATAGAAAATGACAGTCTTGTGAAACCCTATCAATCTGCACAACACCTTAGATACACTAGTTGTCTCCCTGATCCTTAAGCATTTAGATAACATGCCATTACGACAACATATCTGTGTGATATAGAGCAATCTTTCATTTCTCCAAAACGGTACTAATATCTGATTTTACTCCAGACATAAACGAGGCTCTGTGGCCTAGTTGATAATTTTACTGCCGTGTTTCGCGCCTCGCCCGGGCCACAAATGAGACGGCAGGTATTGCAACGGTGGGCCATGTGGATTTTCGCCAGGTACTCCGGTTTTCGCCTACCTCTGATTAACGATCGGCTCGAAATAATATAATCTTGAAGGCCCGTAAAACCAAAGCAAACCCATAGTTTGTGGATGCTCGTTAGAACCGCCTTGTTGAGGCAGTTCTAACAAGTACCAACAAACAGAAAAAAGTCCTTACAAGCCCCAGTTTCCTGTATATATATAAAGTGGGGTTTAGATAGGTGTTCATTACATACACTGGTTTACATGATGTTTTTCGAATGCAGGGGACCTCACAAAAGTGGTCATTTCATATGAGCCAACACACGATGGTGCGTACATGTAAATCAATTTAAGAGGAATGGGAACACCTGGCAGATTTTTCCGCCATTTTTCAAAGGGAGACAACTTTCGGGACTTCTGCCTCGCTTTCCTGTAAGCCCTGTCACAATGAAAAAGGGGTCTACTCTTAAAGGAAAGAATTTGCTCCTTAGAAGCAAATTTTTTTTTGTAAGAGTTGATCCCTATTGACAAGGGAGACAAAAATACTTTTACATGAGTTGCCTCCCCTGAAGGTGTATCCATTCCCCTTAACAGCCGGGGGAATACTAATTTGTTCCCAAAGGGCAAATTCTCACCTTTCAGGGCAGCTCCAATGATATTTAAAAGAAATGCATGGCGGTTTGCCTTACGCTCATGCATGATATACGTAATATTCGCTCCTGTGATATTTTAATAACATAGCCATGTTATTTTCACAGTAGTAGCCCGGACTACTTTTCATTGCCTTTTTGTTTAAAATAAAAAGAAAATTTATAGTTACAAATATTTCATCGAATCTGGTTGAA
This sequence comes from Lucinisca nassula, assembly GCA_963580285.1. Lineage (NCBI taxonomy): Eukaryota > Metazoa > Mollusca > Bivalvia > Lucinida > Lucinidae > Lucinisca > Lucinisca nassula. Next base: position 146,801,516 of record OY757018.1, on the reverse strand, counting down.
AACATATTTCATCGAGTATGTTGAAAACTCCAGAAATTTTGAAGAGTGCATCTCATGTAACGAAAAGCTGTTCAATTACAGTACATCACGAAGTCACGTATATAATAATAATAATAATAATAAAATACTTTTTTCGAGAAACATCAAAATTATTTCATCTCGTGTGTTGAAAACATCAGATATTCTTACTCGTATTTCGTACTCGTGAAAATTCTGATGTTTTCAACACACGCGAATAAATATTTTTGGTGTTCATCTCAAAAAAGTAAATATCCATGAGTCTTCTTAGTGATATTTTCGCTTGAAGCGTCCCATTTATCCTGATTCTGTCACACGGAAGGTTTCCATGTACGGGAGCTTACCACTAAATATTTTCCATAGACGACAATAGTAACATTTTTCCATCTCCAACAAAAACTGTACATGCAAAATATTTCAAACCTTGGTGGTTTGTAGAGCAACACTAGCTGAATAAATCCCAAAGAAAAAATCCACATGTAGCCCGTCTCCTTTTTGAGCTATTGTCCGCCATATTGTTGATGTGTAGCGCCGCAGTGAAAAACAGGGCAATTTTTTCTCAAAGGGGTGACCATGAAAATATGGCAGCAATATTTTTGGGCTTGCAGATATAAATGCAAAGCATCTATTATTTTGTTTTGCTATAAGTACCCTTTTCTTTAAATGAAATAAATCCAGCCTATATAACCAATGAAATGCACAGCTGGTATTTGATCCTCTATCAAATCTTCTGTCCCAAAGTGCTGGTTCCCCGGCTCAGCAATATTTAGTGTTAAGCTACCGTACACCCTGGTCAAAGTGTATTCGACCTGTACTAGGGTAACACACTCATGTGACTTTTGTTTGTTTGTGTTGAGGTTTTACGTTTCAGTCCACACTTTTGTATCATTTTGGGGACGCTGCATGCATCCGATTTTGAGGGACTTTTACCCGCCATTGAGATGAAATGACATCTCAAGCCAACCCATCCCTCTAGGGTTAAAGTGGCGGTCGGACTCGCACCACGTTTCTTGGACAGGTTTAGACCTAAGTAGCTTATCAGTCATGCCAGAATCAGAATCAGAATTGTTACGTCAGATGACATTCATACACCAGGACCTATAAAGAGATAAACTTATCTACACAATCCTCAGCACTTTAAGCCGTTGAAATAATCGAATCGGGAAGGGCATTCCAATCTCTATTGGTTCGGGGGCTGAATGATTCTATATAAATGTCAGTTCTTGCAGCAAAGGTCTCAAACACAAATGAATGATGATTTCTATAGTGCCTATAGCTGGGTTCGGTCGGTTTCAGCTCTGCGCGGGAGCACCATGCAGCCCAGTCTAGTTCTCAAAGCCTCGACGGGCCACTCGTGTGACATTGTGTATACTTTGACATTTTTCTGATGATTTACAAACATTGTATGAGCCCCGCCAAGCGAATTTGGGTCTTCGAGCATTCCGTCATGGCAAATTTTAACTGCGCATGCCCAGCCATTCAGAGGGGCCAGGGATATGACTTTCTGTCCGAAGGTTCCTCTTGATTCACTGCTTGTATGAGCGAGCAGCGAAGGTTCTGGCGAGACTGCGCGGATGCGCAGGCTCGTCTGAACCTTCGCTGCTCGCATAGGCGATAAGTACCAAAATCGCTTGACGGGGCCCGTATAATACTCGACCTTGTTTATAGAGGGTAACACGTTTAGTAAACTAGTACTAATCTTCCGTGTGACCCTCTTTTCCTGGGTAGAAACCAGTACTAAGCAATGTGGACAATCGATCTCGATCTCAAATCCCGATACATTACCAATGCGCCACAGCGCTCCAACTATAAGGAAATAAAAATAATATTTCGTCCAAATTCATTCAAATTATAGGTATACGGGGCTTGAAGAAATAGATGGGCTGCATGATGCTGCCAAGCAGAGCTGAAACCAACCGCACATGAGCACTGGTAAACTGCTTAGAGGATCTAAGACTGCACAGGCAAAGCGATGCGAGTCGGACCGTCAATACTTGTAAACCATTTTGGGCCACTGGGCTTGAGATGTCATTGCATCGCAACGTCGGTTAAAAGTCCCACAAAATTGGAAGCAACGTCTCCAAAATGCCCTATACAGTGTTGACGGGGATGTTAAAGCTCAAATCAAACAAACAAACAACATACAGAACTAGCTGGCTCTTTAGCTAACCTAGAGCCAAATACTCCGGGTGAGCTTTTCTGACCGATCGATGTCAACCATCCGTAGCGAGTCGTGCGTTGTGTGTCGCGCGCCGTACGTCTGTCAACCATTTACTTAAAAGAAATATCCTCTTAACCCATTTAGTACCAGAAACCCCAAAACGGGTACACGGGCAAACAGTGCAGACCCAGATCAGACGCCACAGAACGCGGCTTCTGATCAGGGCCTACACTGTTTGCGAAAAATTAAGCCATTTGCCAAATAAATTTTGAAGAAAAAAAACAACAGCCTAACACCCCCAAATTTTGGAATGAACTCCTGCTGTATATAAAGAGGGAGATTCCATTTGGTACAAAAAGGGTTAAACCGTTGAACGGATTTTGAAATAATTTCACAGAAATATTCCTTGGTTGACCCTCTACCAAAATTGCCCAGCTGAACAATATGGTCGCCAGAGCTAACAGTAGAAAAATGTTAATTGTTTATTATTATTATTATTATTATTATTTATTTATTTATTTATTTCTTTTTACGTGACAAGGTTTTTCTATGGGGATCTATGTTTTGGAGCAGAAATAAGACAAAAATATATAGCCCTGAATACCCCACTTTTACTATGTAAAATAAAGTTAACTGGGGTGTTCCTTACATGGACCTGTTAACGTGATGGTTTCAGCGGCTTAAAATTTACAAACATCACTTACCTGTACCTTCTATCTAATAGCTTTACGGATCCTTTTTCTAATTTTTGTGGTCTCTGTTTTTTTTTTTTTTTTTGTTTTTTGTTTTTTTGTGTGCATCACACAAAAAAAAACAAAAAAAAAAAAAAAAACAGACACCACAAAAAAATGCGTCCACAAAAACTCCTATGCGTTTAGCAAACAGTGTAGAGGCTGATGTGACGCTGCATCCATTGTCAGTGACCCTTTAGGGGAAGCTAGGTATCTATTTGTTAACGAAGAAAAACTACTATATTCAGTCCAACCTGTATTAAGCAAGCACCTAATATGAAAATATCCTTCCCTAATACAAGCCAGAATGAACACGAAAACACGCCTATGTAATTCTGATCCCTTAAACCCCACTTTCATATAGTAAAACTGGGGTTTACAGGGGTGCACATTATTTTTCTTATTTCTGCTAAAAAAAACATAGATTGTGACTGAGGTGGTTCTAACGAGTACCCATAATCTATGTTTGAGCAGAAATATAACAAATGTCAGAATTTTATCTGAAATTTGTCATATTTTGGCAGTAAAATTTTCAATATATTTGAATAGGTGTATATGATGAATATTTGCCTGTTTTCGGGAGCTGAATGCAGGTTGCTTAAAACAGGTTTTTTTTTTTTTTTTGCTTATCGGCGTTGGCGACTATGACAGGTGTTAGTGTATAATGTTATTAATAGGAAAAGACGAAGCTTATGCGACATGCAATGGTTCAGATTAGTCTGTTCATTCGCACGGTCTGGTCGGAATCTTAACAGGTAAAATGAGCTGACCAATCAATTGAGAGAAAACGAGACACTGCTATGACTTCATGAGTGCCCAGGCTTTTTTAAATCTTCACTGGTCGGCTAACTGGTTTTGTACGTCCCCATCAACACTCCATGTCATACTGGAAACGTTGCTTCCGATTTTGTGGGACTTTAACCCAACATTAAGAAATTATTTCTCAACCCTACCATTCAAAGAACCACTTTCACTAGGCAGGAAAACCTTCTAAGTTGTTTACCCGGGCCCAGTTGTTCAAAGCATCGTTAGTTTAACGAGCTCGTTAGTGGCCATATTGTTAAGTGTTCTAGCAAGTACCATATCTGTTTTTTTTTTTGTGTTTTTTTTTGGTGTTTTTTTTTTTTTTCAGCAAAAATATTTGTATTAACTAATTATTAGTGTTAAGTATTAGTGTTAACTGACAAAGTTTTAACGATACGTTCGCTAACGACGTGATTAGTTTTGAACAACTGGCCCCAGTATTGAAAAGTTCGTTCGGTTTCAACTCTGCGTGGAAGCACCAATACATACCCATCTAGTACTGCAAGACCCGATGGGCGGGTGCGCCTTCAATGGTTGTACATTTCGGTATCTTCACAAGCTACGTCCTGACAAAAACTTTTTATGTGATTTGCGAACAACTTAGGTACAGGGGCCAGTTGTTCAAAACTAACAACGTCGTTACTTAACGTATCGTTAAAACTTTGATCATTTATTATGGCAAAAATACCAAAGTTTTCGATATTGTACTTGATAGAAGAGTTCACAATATGACCACTAACGAGGTCGTTAAGCTAACGATGCTTTGAACAACTGGCCTCAGATCACCTTGCGTATCCGCCCAGTCTGATCAACACTTTGAAATTGCCTCTAGTACCTGTCTTTAAAATTTAAAGACTCCTGTTACTTTTTGCAGCTGAGCAGGCGAATTTGTGTTTGATCTGGTTGTAAACACAGAAGACAGGGGTCCATGAAGAATGCATTGAGGAGATCTGGGTCCAGGTGTTCAAAGCATTGTAAGCTTAAGGGGAAGGGGAACACCTGGCAGATTTTCCCGCCATATTTCAAAGGGAGACAACTTTCGGGACTTTGCTATAAACTGCAAATGCAAAAGCTACTCACATTTTTTCTGCAAATGCCATGTTCAATAATCAAACTTTTCATCACAAAAACACGCCTATATAATTTTGACCCCCTTGAACCCCACTTTTATATAGTAAAACTGGGGTTTACACGGGTAAACCTTATCTTTCTTATTTCTGCTCCAAAGTGTAGATTGTGGATACTCGTTAGAACCGCCTCGATGAGGCGGTTCTAACGAGTACCAAAAATCTATATTTTGAGCAGAAATAAGGAAAATATCACAATTTTTCATCCTAAAATTTAAGTTTTTTTCGGCGAAAAAAATGGCACTGTATTAGTATAGGCGTGTTTTCGTAATGTTACATGTTAACTGACGACATAGTTCAGAAGAACTGGGCCCTGGGTGTCAAACAGGAAGGTCAAACTACAGTCTTTGGCGGCCGTAAAAAGTCTCCCTGTCCTTCAGCGTATTGTGGGACTTTGGGATCAACGATTCCATTGCGGAACTTCGAAAATGCTTTTGGGTCACTGATGGCCAAAACTAGCTAGTCTGACCCAGAAAATCTTTTCAGTTCCGTGTTGTGGTCCTTGCTTCCAAAGGGGGTATCTTTTTTCAGATAATTTAGTGTTTAGGAGAGAAAGAGAAATTAAAAACAAGGAAGAATTATAATCTTCAGGTTTACCACTGCTCGTAATTTTTCGGGCTTGCCCGAATACATTATACATGTATCTAGCCGGGCATTTTATCACTCGTACGGATATTGTATCATACAAAATATTTAAAACATCCGAAAATCACGTCCATGTGAGAAAATGCTGTCCTACATGATTCATAAAAGGGCATTTTTCTGGAGAAAATGTGTGATAGCTCTTTTATAATAGACGTATTCTTGAAGCATAGATGGGCCCCGTCAAGCGATTTTGGTACTTATCGCCTATGCGAGCAGCGAAGGTTCAGGCGAGCCTGCGCATCCGCGCAGTCTCGCCAGAACCTTCGCTGCTCGCTCATACAAGCAGTGGATCAAGAGGAACCTTCAGACAGAAAGCCATATCCCTGGCCCCTCTGAATGGCTGGGCATGCACAGTTAAAATTTGTCATGACGGAATGCTCGAAGACACAAATTCGCTTGGCGGGACTCAGATAATGTAGTTGTCGATGTTCCCCAGAAGCGGCTCTAACATGTTCTAGTACTCACAACCTATGTTTGGAGAATTAGAAAAAAAAAATAATGCATACCCTTGTAAAACCTTAATTTTTCTATACATCATGATAACATGACCATGCAACACCCCTTTAAACCCCTCTTTATATAGAGAAAATTGCGGTTTGTAGGGGTATAGAATATTTTTTCTTATTTCTGCTCCAAGATATAGGTTGTGCGTACTTGTTACAACCGCCTCGTTGGGGTGGGGGTGGGGGTTCGTTGCACGGGGTTGTTAACGTGATGTCACATATTTATACTTCTACTATCACAGCTAAAAGCCATGCAAACCCAAGGCCTCTGTATATAAAGAGGGTAATACAATTTTCGTCTTTCTTTTTTATTTCTTCGACAGAATATATAGATATTTTATCTATACAAGTACCCGTCCATCGTGGCTTGGAGAAATAGATTGGGCTGCATGCTTCCACGCAGAGCTGAAACCGACCGCACACGAGTATATACTGGTAAACCGCTTAGAAGGTCTAAGCCTCCCCAGGCAAAGTGGTGCGAGTCGGCCGGTCAATGCATGTAAACCCTATTGGTTTCATTGAGCGGCAGGTATTGAGACATCATTTCATCTCAATGTCGGGTAAAAGTCCCACAAAAATGGAAGCAACGTCTCCAAAATGTTCTAAATATTGTTGACGGGGACGTCAAACCTCAAACCAAACAAACTGTGGATATACAATTCTCTTTGCCAAGCTGAAGTCGAATAAATTGAACAGAACCAAAGGTGGTCCTCACCACAAGACACTAAGAAAGAAAGAATAATTGAGATATCTTCAAACACATGATTTTTAAAGAATCCAATGCGAAAACACGCCTATATAAATACATTGTAAATTCTACCACCGAAAATTGAAAATTTCAGAAGAAAATTTTCGATATTTTTCTTACTTCTGCTTAAAACATAGATTGTGGATATCGAGCACCCACAATCTATGTTTTTGAGCAGAAATAAGAAAATTAATGTATACCCCTGCAAACCCCAGTTTCACTATATAAAAGTGGGGTTTAAGGGGTCAAATTTATAGGCGTGTTTTCTTGATTAGTCTTAATTTTATCGGGTTTTAATAGCGCATTTTAAGCAGGGTTAAGAAAATATTTTAACAAAACTAAAGAAATGAAGAAGGAAAAAAAGCCTAAGTCTATGCTGAACGAACACGCGTACACCATTATGGGAAAAGATAAAATCTGCCACAAATGGCACTTAAACCCAAAGCCTGAAATTAAACACTTATAATCTATTTAAAGTCAATAATTGTTCAATTCTTTAAATTTTATTGTCTCAATTTTATATTATGACTTAACTAGTATGCTCTAAAACAAGGCATTTGTGTCAGAATACGGAAAATGACAGATTAATATCCGAATGATTACGTCTTCTTTGGTAAGAGAAACGTTCCTTAAACTGCCTCTGGCGGCCATTCGTCATTCGCCGTCAACAATAGAACGGTCTACGTTCCGTGAAGGTGCTGCAAGGCGTAGAGTCAAAATCTACCTTCAACCCCTTTAGGGTCCCGGAGTTAGTGACACGTTAAATTATTATCGTCCAAAGGTTACTTAGATCAGAGATCTTGCGTTGATATAACGTCTTATTATTAGGATTTCACGGGGCATTAGATCAGGGATCGAAAAGGGCCGGACACTTATTATTGAAAATTATTAATATCAGATATAAAAGCTACAGATAAAAATTTATAGGTTTATAATCATCATTTTATTTATCAAACCAAGAATCGGCAGATACAGGATTATATATATAAAGCAAGGTGGCGTTGAACGTCATTCCATTGACAGACGTTGACAGAAGCTGACAAGCATTTCACGGATTATAACGTCAAGTCGCTATACATTAACAAGGTAAGCAATATAATGTTAAAACGCTATCATGATACTGGCTGTGTGAACTCTGGATATCTGTAGGAAATATTATATATTACATTAAAATATTACTATAATGTGCAAAATTATGTCTCAAAGTAGAACTTGAGGCGAAAATCTTTTCATGAGTTCTTTCGGATTAATATCATTTCAAGGTATGGTACAAAATCCTCATCCAGTTTGTTTTTTTTATTTTTTTTTATTATTATTTAATTGTGTTCGTCCTTGTTTGCTTCCTGTGTCTTTACTCTTTAAGATTTCATTTTAGCCGATATTTGTTCTGTCAAAGCATAGTAAATAGACAACAAAATGTATAAATGCATTAAAAATGTAATTGTATACATCAAGGACCAGTTGTTCAAAGCATCGTTAGCTTAACGAGTTCGTTAGTAGACATATTGTTAACTGTTCTAGCGAGTTTAATATTTAATGTTTTGGTATTTTTGCTGAAAAATGTGAGCAGCTTTTGCAAATGCAAATGCAAATGCAAAAGCTGCTAACATTTTTTCAGCAAAAATATTAGTAAATTTGCCATATTAAATGATGAAAGTTTTAACCGTTTACGTTTACTAACGACGTCGTTAGTTTTGAACAACTGGCCCCAAGTGTACAAGTGCTTGTCATGAATATCCTTGTAAGCCCCATTTTATAAAGAAGAATGTGGGATTTACAAGGGTAAACCTTGTTTTGGCCACAGAACATAGATTTTATGTACTCTTAGAACCGCCTCATTGAGGTTGTTCTAATGAGTACATGTAATCTATCTTTGGAGCGGACATATGGGCTGCATGTGGAGAAAAATCATCCGAAAAATGTTAGCTGTTAAGGAACAAAAAAAAAAACAAAAAAAAAAAAAACGCCCATTTAGTACATAAACATGTTATCGCATTCGGAATAAATAAATACATGAATAAACAATTATTTTCATTTTGACCACAGAATAATAAATGACCGTTTGTATGGATCTCTCTCTCTCTCTCTCTCTCTCTCTCTCTCTCTCTCTCTCTCTCTCTCTCTCTCTCTCTCTCTCTCTCTCTCTCTCTCACGGTATTTATTGTTTTGTGTCGCTTGAAACTAAAAATACGTTTTGATGGTGTTACATACATATCATAAAATATTTGAACACGGGCTCACTGGACTGTCATAATATTTTAAAAGAACACGATTTCTCTTTCGCTTTGATGCTTTCGGTATATATTTGGTCCTGTAAATTGCTAATGGGCAAATTTTTTCTGATGTCAACTGCGATACTTTTCTCATTTCTGTTGCAAATATAAATTGTGGATACTCGTTACACGATAGATCGTGGGTTCTCCTTAGAACCGCCTCAATGAGGCGGTTCTAAGGAGAACCCACGATCTATCGTTTTAGCAACAATAAGGGAAATATTGAATACTCCTGTAAACCCCATTTTCTCTTTATGAAGTTGGGGTTACAGGTGCAATCATATTACGGGCTTGTTAACGTGGTGGAGTCTCGAACACGTGTCTGTTACCATTGAAGTCTAGCCACGCGACCTGGGCACCTTATTCATCAAAAAAAAACAAAAATAAATAAACAAACAGATAAATCAATTGCCCAGCAGGCGCTCAACGTGGAGTCGACGTTAAAGGTCTCCTGGGAAATAAATGACTCAACTCAACTGAGCATATTAAATGTTGTTTAAGCATGCCCTTTGTGACTTTAATAAGCAAAAACTGGAAGTATGCGAGTAAAAAAAATCTCAGTACATTGTTTTAATCAGAAGATGAGGAGTATGTTAGGAAATAATATCTTTCAAATAATCCCAACCATGAGAAAACCTGCGTTCGGGTTTTACGACCAGGTTATAAAGGTCGTGAAATTTTATTTATCATATGACGTCGCGTCTGAGAATGTTATAACGCCATGTAATAAATTCGATAATCGACTAGTGGATTAAATATGCAAATTAGTTAGATACCCTCCGTAACGTTACATGTACAACGTCCTTAACGACGTCGCGTTTACTCACGGCGGAATATTGACATTTTTGTAAACAACCGTCAATAAAATGCGCTTTATATGTCATTATGATAAATAGAATCTTACATTCGTGCTCATGTATTATTGAATTTATTAAACTCGTTGAGGAAAAGGGATAAAATGCTCGGAAAAAGCCTCGCATTTTATCACTTTACCTAAACTCGTTTAATAAATTCAATAATACACAAACACTAATGTAAGATCCTCTATATATTGAAACTATAGGTGTTGCAATATTCAACCAACAAACACTGTTGTTGGTCAGGGCGCAGTCTGATCAGGTCCTTTGTTGTTCGCAGTTAGCAAAATCAGATTTTCGCATGACGTGGCTCGTATGAGATTTGAGTCCGGACCGCAAAAAATACAAAATAACGCATGACGATATCAGCGAAAACTCGTCAGTCTGCGCATTCTAGCATACCTGTCCCAGTCTTCACTGTTCGAACCCTAGGTTGCCCTAGGAAAATGGTGACTGATCAGACTGCGTGAACACGTCGGTGGAATTTAGCAGCTCATGCAGACGATAATTTTCATCTGATTTTACTTCTTTCTCTGCAATTCTCACATCTTTGTCAACGAATCTTTCAGTTTATTAATCTTCGTTTTTGTTAATGATCGAAGAAATATCTGATTGCTAACTCGACGTGATTAGATCGTAAGATAAACGGAAACACTAAATAAACTCCAAACGTGCTGATGCATGACAAAATATGCCTTTGATAAAACACTGACCCAAATCAGCCTGCGCGTTTGTGCAGTCTTACCAAAGTCGTCCCAGCTAGCACAAAACAGCGGGCCAACATCGGGTCGACATGTCTTATCGCTGTCGGCTAGACGTTTGTCCGACATTCTTTGTTGGCTGGGATGACGTTTTGTTAGGTTTATATAGTGCATCGGCTCAAATACCAAATTCATGTCATCATATAACGCATCACTGCTTACCGCAAACGTCCGACTGTATCCCGACTTAACGTCATTAAAACAAGGACTGCGTTTGTGAAACTTGCTATAAAGCGGTAACCAGTATATTAACGTTACTTGGCGTAAAGAGAGAATTTATTCCTGAACGTTAATTCGCTATAAATAGTGTTTTTCATTATGCCAGTGGAGGGTAAGCCGTAACTTTTATTATTTTTTGTTCTTAGGGTACATCTAAAACGGTCAAAATTTTGTAGCATGACGCAGCCAACAACAGAGTTTTTGATGCATTGTTCACCTTTACGTCGATTTTTCGTTAAAATAGTAAAAATACTAATTAATTTGAATACGTTAACCATCGAATGCCACAGGACATGGCTGACTCAGTAGTCAAGTCTTATTCATTTGGGGTAATTGCATACTTAGACATATTTGTACTTTTTGTATATTAAATGTTGATCAAATGTTGAAAGTAAATTGATTCTAATTCTGAGCGTTGGTTAAATGCACGTATAGGTAATACGCTGTATTATTCAATGTTCTGGCGCCCACTGATATGCAAATAAGCTTCATTTATAATAGGCATACATATTTCCGCGTGTAAGTATATGATAATGCTTCTATTGTTTATTGTCGTATCATTTCTTTGTCCCTGCAAAGATGATACGATACGATTCTTTATTGGGGGGGGGGGGGGGGGGGGGGTTACCGGCCCATTCAAGATTATTACACTCATATCGAGCCGATGGTTTAATCAAAGGTGGGCGAAGCCGGAGTACCCGGAGAAAAACCACCTGACCTTCCGTTGCAGAACTTGGCGTCTCACATGTGACCCGAGCGAGGCTCGAACCACACCGGTGATAAAGAGTCAGCGCTCTTATCCACTAGGCCACGGAGGCCGTTCTTTATTAGGATTAGATATAGTATATTATTCACGAGTGGTTATTTCATATGAAATTTATGAAACAAGCCTTTGGCAAGCTTCATAAATTTCATATATGAAATGACCACAAGTGTAGCATTCTATTTATCATATAATGGTAAGGCGGTCAACATTGTTTGCTTAACCCATTTCAGACAACAAACCCCTAAACGGGCACTGTGGCAAACAGTGCAGGCCCAGATCAGACGCCGCAGAACGCGGCGTCTGATCAGGGCATACACTGCTCGCAAAAGTCATTTTCGAAGTAAATTTTGAAGAAAACACAACCTGACACCCCTGAATTTTGAAATGAACTCCTGCCATATATAAGGTGGAAGATTCCATTTGGTACAAAAAGGGTTAAAATAAGCTTGCCACCATTACACTAACACACCAGTGAGACATAGGGTATTTTTTTCCCATCCGCAAAATGGCTACTTTTCTGATGAAAATCGGTGATACTTAACTTATTTTTACTGCAAACATAGGTTGTGGGTGCTCCTTAGAACCGCCTCATTGAGGCGGCTCTAAGGAGTACCCACAACTTATGTCTTTGAGCAGAAATAAGAAAAATAATGTTTACCCCCGTAAACCCCATTTTATCTATATAAAGTGGGGTTTAGGGGAGTGTTTATTTCATGGACTTATTCACGTGATGACAAACAAAACAATCCTGACCCCTCTATTTTTGGCAATGGACCGGTCCCAGACCATTAGGCAGAAGATTCTATTCTCACATGGGTTTGTAGTTTCTTATAATATGTCATATAATTTCAGATCCAATGGCTGACAGATTTGATGTGTTATCACCCCCACACTATGACAGTGGTCCGGGACCTCAACCGCCGAGCGCTCTAGCTCCTCTTTCACTGGGACTGGACGTATTGTACGAGCCACAGCTTACGACACTCACAGGCGGTCATTCAATGGGCTTCAACTCGTCAAGCTTTGACACAGCACTACACCCTCCGGCCGCACCACAGTATCACCAGATGTTTTCATCAACTAACAGCTTGTCAGGTATGGACAATTCAGTATCAGATTTACAGAGAGACAAGGATGCTATTTATGGACATCCACTATTTCCATTGTTAGCTGTAATTTTTGAAAAATGTGAACTAGCAACATGTGCGCGAGTGGTTGGTGATTCAATTTGTAGTTCTGAATCATTCAATGAGGATTTAGCAGCATTTAGTAAACAGTTAGTTGATAGGAATGAAAATCAGATTTTTACTTCAAATCAAGAACTTGACAATATTATGATTCAAGGAATACAGAATTTTCGATTTCATTTACTAGAACTTGAAAAAGTGCATGAACTTTGTGATAACTTTTGTGAAAGATACATTACGTGTTTAAAAGGTAAAATGCCAAATGATTTAGCCATTGAAACACAAGGCGACGATGATGAAACTGCTTCTAAAATTTCAATGAGTAATTTTGATCCTGCAGATGAGACAGACAGTGGCTCGGACCACCGGCCGTCATCCAATGGGTCCCACTACAGCGAGCAGGACGATCTTCTCTCGAACAGATCCAGTGATACACCGGTGTCCACCACTGTGCTTGTTAACCCACCACCGACAGTGACGACGAAATCACGTGGTATCAAACGAGAACTAGAGGATACGGAAGATTCTAACAGTCGTGGGTCAGACGAACAAACTGAAGGTGAGAGTAGCGGCGGAAACGGTAAAAGTGCAAAAAGGTCAAAGAAAAGGGGTATTTTCTCAAAAGCAGCTACAAACATTTTAAGGGCGTGGTTATTTCAACATTTGCAACATCCTTACCCCTCAGAAGATCAGAAAAAGCAACTTGGGGCGGAAACTGGACTTACTATTCTTCAAGTGAATAACTGGTTTATCAATGCGCGACGAAGAATAGTGCAACCAATGATTGACCAAACGAATAGAGGCGCGCCTGGGTCGCATACACATCCGGGATATTATACTGACGCTGCACCAAATATAGACACACACCATATGCAGATGAGTAGTCGTCTGCCTCATGGACTTACGGGGTCCTTGGGGAACGGCATTCCGGGTTCTTTACCAGGCGGAATTACAGGATCAGTGGGCAACAGCCTAACAGCAGGCATGCCAAATTTACACAGCAGTATTCCGGGCAGTTTACCAGTAACCATGAGCAGTATAACAGGAAGTGACGCATATGATCCACTGAAAGCTGGCTATTCTTCATATATGGACAATTCCCAGAGATACAGCAGTATGCTAGGCGGCATGGGAGTTCCTCCTATGTCAGGTACAGACATGTACGGAATGACTCCATCGACAACATCATACTATAACATTCCCCCAAGTGAATTATAATAATGAAAAATGACCTAAAAATGCGCCTTGCCAAATACGAACGAGATCTGCTTTGTAGCAAATGTGTTTAACTACAAGTGAATGACATCTAAAAAGTGCGACATACCATTATTGCCTAAATATTGTTACATCATACCCAACTAGTGCAATTTTGCTAAGTACAGATGAGTAAAAATGTGTGAAAATGTATTGATGGAATCAAAAACATTGAATGATCATGACACAATTGTTCAAAATATCAACATCGTTAGTTAACGAATTGTTAACAATTAAATTTCGCCAATAGCCATATATGTTTTTGCTGAAAAAAATGTAAGTAGCTTTTGGAAAGTTACGTTTTTTTCAGCAAAAATAACAATGTATTAGATATTGTTATATCCAAAACAGATAAAATTTTGACCACTAACGAGCTCGTTAAGCTATCGATGCTTTGAACAATTGGTACCAAAAAATTGATTCGGTGTTGAACTGTTCGCTCAGGAATTCTGATACAGTATTTAGTACCACCCAGCAGGCACAAAACGTTGACTCAACGTTGGAATAATGTTAACGTTGTTTCAACATTAATTCAACGTTGAGTGCCTGCTGGGCATTGACAGAGATTTTAGTGCTTACAGTATTATTTCAGCACCAGACAAGGACCATTATGTTAACATACCCCTCTAAACCTCACTTTATATAGAGAAAATAGGGGTTTACTACAGATGTATACTTTTTCTTATTTCTGCTTCAAGATATAGGTTGTGGGTACTCGTTAGAACAGCCTCATAACCGCCTCCTAAAAAGCACCCACAATCTATGATTGCAGCATAAACAAGAAAATATATCACAAATTTTCATCAGAAAAGATCATTTCTGAGTCCTTGAAAAATGCACCATGTCGCACGGGTATGTTATTGTAAGGCTACAATTAACCCTTTACCTTTCGACTAATTCAGCAGACGACAAACTGTTGATATTTTTTCTTATTTTTCCTTGGAAACAGGATTTACATCCAAAGGAGACAGTTTGCATGAGATGTCAAATCCGGTTTTCTGGGAAAATTAGAAAAAAAAAAAAAAAATCAAAATGTCGTCTGTTGCGAAAAAAATACCCAGCATGCAGAGCATTAAGATTCGTCCATGTGATATTGTATATTCTTCATGGCAACTTTCTGATGAAATAAAAAATGTAATATTTTTTTCTAGTTTTCCAACAAGTTCCGACAGTCTGTGTTTTAGATCAGTGATGAGAAAACTATATTATATACCGCTTATTTTCTTGATAAATACTCGATATAATATCAAGTTACTATCAAGAAAATAAGCATGTATTAAATTGCTACAGTATTTCCGACAGTGCAGAATGCAACATTATTTCGTGTGTTTGTCAATTTCTTTAATAATTTAATATGTAGAATATATTTAACATTTCAACCAATCAAATTTCTTGATGTAATTTATTCATTCAAATTTGCAAACTGTACGACAAACATTGTAGATCCTGATCAGATGGCTTCAGAAGCCATCTGATCTGGATCTACACTGTTTGCACAAGTAGGGGTTGTTGTGAACAGCAGGAAAAGGGTTAAATGTGTGACCAAAGATTATCCATTACCAACCAGAAATTCAGGGTATAAATAACTTATTTCAATAACTTATTTCAACAGTAATTTGAGGTTGAGTTCAGTCTCTAAGGGGGCGTTCTTATGATAACCTACAATTTATATGTTTTGCAGCAAAAAGCAAAATGATGTAAACCTTTTTAAACCCAACATTTCTGTTTGAAAGAATGCATTGCATGGACTTATCAACGTGTTGCAAGGGATGGCCGACCAATAAGAAAAAAGGCATGCCTACCATTAGGTTAACAAGTCCATGTAATACCATGTAATGTACAAGTCCATGTAATGAACACCGTCTTAAGCCCACAATATATAGAAAAAATGGTGTTTACGGGGGTCTTCATTATTTTCAATATTTGTGCTCAAAAACATGGATTGTGGGTACTGGTTAGACGGTTCTAACGAGCACCCACAATCTTTATTTGTGCTAGAAATGAAAAAATATTAAAAATATCCCAGCAGGCACACGTCAAATCAACGTCGGTGCAACGTCTCATAAACGTTGTATAAAAGCCATGACGTTGTACGGACGTTGATGTGACGTCATGTGTCTGCTGGGATCTGAAAAAAGAAACCACTGCTAGTTCTGGAGATATGAAAGACGTCATTTTAGCACCCTGGGTGTACGTGTTATCGGAACATCGAAAGCTGTGACGAGTCTCTGCTTATGAACAGACTCGTCTCGATTCTGCGTTTAACCCTTATCTTGCTGTTCACGACAACTCATATCTTTGCAAACAGTGTAGATCAAGATCAGATGGCTTCTGAAGAAGCCATCTGATCAGGATCTGCACTGTTTGACATTCAGTTAATGAATTTGTAGCAATTAATTACATCACATAATTTGATTGGTTGATAGACAGAAATGGTGTGGCTTAAATGAATATTCAGCAAGAGAAGGGTTAATACCTTTTACTCATGAGCTGGCATATTTTTTTTTTTTTTTTTTTTTTTTTTTTTAAATAATATTCAAGCTCAGTATAAAGTTTTGATACGGTACAATCGTTATTGCATTTTTTTCAGCTGTCATGTGACTTTTTGTCAACACGGTAACCCGTTGCATAAATTTCAAAAAAAAAAAAAAAAATCACTGCAGAAATACGTATCTGATCTGGGTCTTCAGAAAGGCCAAAACCAGTTTTCCCGTGACGTGGTTATGAGCTTGTAATGAAACAATACAGCGTAAATATCACAAAAGTATGCAACGTTAATTTAGTTGCTCTCTTTCAGGTTCGCTGCACAAGGCATGTTTCATTTTTTATCATATTAAATCCCAGAGAAATAAAAAAAAGAAGAACACTAAACATATGCCTAATGTATCACTTTGATGCGCTAGGCCTGCCTCCCATAAACGGACATTGATAAACATTTTAGATCCTGATCAGGAGCCGCGTTCTTAACGAGACGTATGATCAGGATTTTAAATATTTCATTTAGCAATAACAACAAGAGTCTCTCTGCAAAAAGGTATAACAGAAATCAATCAGACTCCAATAAGAACCTAAGAAATACAGATATTGCCAAGAAACAGCCGTTTCAAGCTAAATTGTGTCTTCAGACATGTGGGCTCTGTGAAAACCCAGATTAGCCTTCACACCCACCGACTACTCGAGATAACTTTGGCCAAAACTGCGGGCATCGATATATTGCCCAGCGAAGACTTTGATCAGACTTTGTGTAGGCGCAGGCTGATCTGTGTCAAAGCTGGGCGCATATGTCCGATGACGCATATTCGCGGCTTGTTCAAGCATTAAGCCATTATGTACTGGAAACCCCAAAACGGGTACCCAGGCAAACAGCGCTGGCTCAGATCAAACGCCGCATTATTTGCAAAAAGTTCAACTATTTTTCAAATAGATTTTTAAAGATAACACAACCTGTCACCCTAAATATCGAAACTGACTCCTGTCATGTATATGGACCCTGCAGGCACACGTTGCAACGTTTCGACGTTGATTGACCGTTGAGTGCCTGCTGGGGAGGAAGGGTTAACCAGCAGGCACTCAGCGTTGAATCAACGTTGAATTTAACGACGTTTCAACGATGATTCAACGTTGATTCAACTTTATTTGCCTGCGGAGAAATGTTTTAAATATTTCAAACATTAAGATTTACTGCAATAGTGTCTTTACATGTGTCTCACTCAGTATTTGTTGCCTATCACAAAGACCCTAAATATTGGAACAGTTGCTATAGCAAACAATAGACATCCCGATCGGACTGCTCCCGATTGGGGTGTGCATTGTTTTGCAATTTCTGCGGCACATTTCTCAGCAACAAAAAGTTTATTCAAAGTTTAAGAAAATTACAGTTATTGACTATAGTGTTACAATATTTAGAGTTATTACAATGTTGTCTGTTGATTGTTGTTTTATACATTTTGTATTCTAAGAACAAATTGCTATGTGTATATAAAGAATAAATTTATAGCTTAATATAATGAATACCTTTCGTTTATTTGTCTTTTTCCATACTATCACTTAACAAGCTATCAGCCTCCGTGGTGTAGTGGGTATGCTACTCGCCTTGTAAACCAGGGGTTGCAGGATCGATCCGTGGCTTCTCTAGACTTTCGGATGACTCTAGACTTACCGAGGTCCCGTCTCCGTATGACCTTAGCTCTTGGTGAGACGCAAAACTCAAACACTCATTTAACATGTTAATTGTCAAAAATACAACAAAATCCCTATATTACAAGTAAGACCCCCTTCGGAACTGTTCAAAAGGTGTTTTTAAGAATAGTTTTGAACACTGGGTGTAGAAAACACAAAGAAAGCAAAACTGAAACATATTATTTTTATAACAAGGATTAGTCTTAATATTAGCTGGTCTTAATAGTGAAATTTTTCTGTGTTGTTGTCAAAAAACAGTTATGGCATACAAGACTGTTAAAGATCTTTGGCAAACAAGTTTTTGACTGCGACCACACGTCGCCCAAAATACATGTATAATAATAATAGTTCGTCTGTCATTACTGACAATGACCAATGTTAATCATATTTGAGATATGTTACTATTTATGTGTCCTAAGATGGCTAGCTCTGAACTGTCTGTTGTAAATAGAGCAACAAAGGCTAGAGGAAGACAGCTCTGTTGGTGATGCCTTAGCCATGGCTTTGCGCTGTATGCGTTTCTGCTCAGCTTCACTGATTCTTTTTGCCTCATATTCTAGTGAGACCTCGTCACTTTGCTCTGTCCAGTGCAATTGGTTCCCACGACTCTGTTGGAATGTTGAAGTCCCAGAAGGAGGTTTGGAGGGTGTCCTTCTAGCCCTCCTTCTGACCGCCTTGGGAGCGTTTGCCCATTTCTAGTTCTCCATAGAAAATTTTCTTTGCCAAACGTTTCTCAGGCATTCTGGAAACATGGCGTCTACCACTTGCAATTTTTGACCTTTCACTGTGATGATGGGCTCTTTGTAAGACTTACCAGGTGCTGGCTGATAGACTACCTCAGTCTTTTTGATGATGATGATTGTGAGGTCATAGCTATCACAGGAGTCGGATACTTGATCTATACCATTTTGCATCTTCTCTTCTGTAGGAGCACCTTTTGTCATGTCATCAGCAAAGATGAATTCATCTAACACCTCTGTCTGCACCTCGGATTTGGCTTGCAACCTTCTGAGATTGAAAAGCTTCCCATCAAAGCGATACCTAATAGGTATGTCAATGTTACCATACTTGAAAGCATCTGTGAGCATGGCAGAAAACATCATGCTGAACAGTGTTGGGGCTAACACACAGCATTGCTTGACTCCGTTTGTCACAGGGAATGGATCTGAAAACTCACCATCATTTTGGACTCGTGCAAGCATACCATCGTGGAACTGTCTCACCATTGCTATGAACTTGGTTGCACATCCATACTTAACCATAATCTTCCAAAGGCCCTCACGACTGACTATGTCAAATGTTTTGGTGAGGTCTACAAAGGTCGTGTATAGGTCCATGTTCTGTTCCTGGCATTTCTCTTGCCGCTGACTTTCTGTAAAGATCATGTCAATTGTTCCTCTGTCCTTCCTAACCCACACTGGCTTTCTGGTAGAAGCCCTGAATGTTAAAGATGTTAATTTAGTCGGTTAAGTAGGACTCTTGCAAGGACTTTCCCAGCAATTTACAATAAAGTGATGTCACGGTGATAGCCACAGATCTGAGGGTCCCCTTTCCGTTTGAATAGGTGGATAATTGACGCATCCTTGAATTCTTGAGAGATGGTTTCTTTTCTCCACATAATGTGAAATAACTTCTTTGCAACTGGAGTACTTCCTGATTTGTAAATCTCAGAAGGTATTGCATCTGGTCCTTGGGCATTGCCAGATGCCAGAAGTTTTATTGCATTCACTGTTTCAGTAACGGTTGGGAACCTGTCAAGCAGCAACTTACATTCAACCTGTGGTAGTCTATTAGTAGTATCGTCATTGATAGAGGATGGCCGATTAAGAACACTATCAAAGTGCTCAACCCATCTTTTCAAGATAGCCTCATGTACCTAGAGAGTGAATGTAGATTTGCTTTTTCACATATGCACTTTGTTGTAAAAAAAAAAACAACAGAATAGTTTGAATTTAGCCAAAGATTGGTCTTTATGACAGCACTGGTGTGAGTGAGGGAGTGTTTTGAGTTTTACGTCCCACCAGCAACTAAAGTCATACGGAGACGGGACCTCGGTTTAAAGACTCATCCGATCGTCTGGAGAAGCCCGGGATCGATCCTGCGACCCCTGGTTTACAAGGCGAGTAGCATAACCACTACACCACAGAGGCTTTTACAGCACTGGTGTGTCGACTGTCTCTGAGTGCATCACGAATGCACGCCTCTATAATGTTGACCCACTTAAATCCCACTTTTATACAGTAAAACTCGAGCTAGTAGGGATGTACATTATTTTTCTTATTGCTGCTCAAAACATAGATTGTGGGTACTTGTTAGTACCCCTCGCCGAGGCGGTTCTACGAAAACCCACAATCTATGTTTTGGGCAGAAATATGAAAAATATCAGAATTGTCATCGGAAAGTTCTCATTTTTTGTGTGAAGTAATTTGTTTTCAATATACATGTGTTTTCGTTCTGCATGCGGAAAAATGGTTCTGATCTTGAAATTTATGGGGCGCCCTTTTACTATCTTTTCCCTATTTATAGATATCCAGAATTGTTTATGGATATCCATTATTCGAATTATGGATATCCATAATTATTTATGGATATCAATAATTATTTTTGATATCCATAATTCGACTTATGGATATCCATAATTCCAATTATGGATATCCATAAATCGGATATCCATAAATCGAGTTATGGATATCCATTATTCGATTTATGGATATCAATAATTCGAATTATGGATATCCCTAAATCGACTGATGGATATCCATAATTGTATTTATGGATATCCATAATTCAGATCGATTTATGGATATCAATAATTCGAATTATGGATGTCATTTATTCGAATTATGGATATCGATAATTCGATCATGTATGCATATCCATAATTCGATTTATGGATATCCATAATTCGTCTTGGTAAATAAATACAATAAATAATGACTGAAACCAAAGACTTTTGCGGTGAATTATGGATACCCATAATTCGAAATATGGATATCCATAATTCAGCCCGATTTATAGATATCCATAATTCGATTTGGATCACGTGATTAAAATGGCGACGGTCGTGTTTTTGTTCTGAGTGTACTAAAATAATGTGATTTTATTCGTTTCTGGAGGGTCGTTGGAGTTTAATTTTGCAATATAGATTAGCATGAGGACATATAAACTTGAGGTGAAGCTCTTTACATTAAATCTTGTTCTTCATGAAATATTAGGATTTTAGTTTGGACAGTGGACAGCAACAATATGCCATTATATTTTTCTAAGGATGAATAAACGTTAAACAGTGCTCAGTACAAACTCCATGACATTTTTATCGTAGTATACTACACTGAAAAATAAACGTCCTACACTAAAGTCACTATGATATAAGGTCATGGGTGCTACATCAGCGCCATTAAGATCAGCTAGCGGCGACAAACGGGAATTATCGTCACCAGAAGAATTGGCGGAACTAAAAAAGAATGAACTGGAAGAGGCTCAGGAATTTGAACGCGAACCTTAAACTGATATCTCTGACAGATCAGATTTATCCATAAGGGCGAAAAAGGCAACAACGGACTGCGCCCAAGTTGAAGGTGCCTCTGTTAAGCTGCCTCCTAAATCTCCGAAGATTGTTATTACGCTACAGGAAAACGATTTGCAAACAATAGCTGAAATTCTAAAGCAATCATTTGTTCCACAACTGTCACAAATGGTCCAGTCTATTGTCGATGGCGTTGTATAGGGTCTAAATGACACTATAAAGTAACTACAGAAAGAGAACCGGGAACTCAGAGATACGCTGGAGAGACTTGAGACCAAAGCCGATGCTGCTGAGCAGTAAAGCAGACGTAATTGCTTAAGATAAACTCCTTCTGAGAATACAGACGTGCTTTTTATTGATCTAACTAGGGCCATCGAGGCAGAGGTCACGTTTGATGATATAGAAAGGCGTCATCGAGTAGGACGACCAAGAGATTCAGGAAAGCCACGTGACATAATAGTCAAATTTGCATCATATCGAACCCGCAGAAAGGTGAACGAAAATCGAACCAAAACAAAGCAGAATGATTACATGGGGGTCTTTATAAATGAAGACCTTACCAAACACAGAAACAGGGTCTTATTGAAGGCAAGAAAAATGATCAAGGAGAAACACTTAACAAGTGCGTGGTCGAGTGATGGCACCATTCTAGTGCATGACTTGAATGACAGGAAACACAGAATTGACACTGAACATGATCTTTCAACTTTCGGACCTATTCCGAAATTGATTGGAGAAACAAGGGCGACTGAAACGTCAAATAGGCAAGCAGCCCATGTATCACACCGTGATTAGAAGCCTCCGTGGTGAAGTGGATCCGCTACTCGCCTTGTAAACCAGGGATCGCAGGATCAATCCCGGGCTTCTCCAGACTTTCGGATGAGTCTTTAAACCGAGGTCATGTCTCCGTATGACCTTAGCTGTTGGTGGGACGTAAAACTCAAATACTCACTCGCCCACTCACACCGTGATCCAATCTCGGATATGGAACCGTGTTAAATTAGTAATACTGTGCAGTATACTTTATATGGTATACGTCATAGCATGTCTCCTTCTCAGCCCACGTGAATCTCATTTATGATAAAGTTAACTAAATATGAATTCTGTCAGCTGCTTTTCGGGTCTCGGCGCGAGAAAGCCAGTTGTCTTTTTGTTATTGTTTACCTTGGGCCGCCTCGAGCAGTATTGAAATTTATAATTTGACATTCTATACAGGTAGCGAGAATGGGGTGCTGAGTAGACTGTGTAGATTCACAGACTTTTCTGCACTTTAGTTTCTCGCGGGTAGCATGAGGCAGGATTTCTCGAGACGCTACCCGTATCAGAACTCTGATCTTGCTTTGGGGATGAGTATGTTGTGCTTTTCGCTTTTTTGTAATGATTTACTTAAAATGTTGCCCGTCTGAGGTATCCCTGCAAACGGTATAGAAGGTCTGTAGTTATTAAACTATCTTTTTTTCAACACGATAACACACCCTTGCGACACAGTGCATTTTTCCACAGTTCCAATTTGTCTATACATCTGGTGAAAACCCCATGATGTTTTCCTTAAAATATAGTGCTAGTATGGACTGTGTGTACCCGTTGCAACCGCCTCATTGGTGCGCTACTAACGGGTACCCACAACCTAAAAAAGCAGGAATACGAAAGATAATGTATACAAATATATAGCCACGTTAACCCCAGATGTCACTATATAAAGTGGGGTTTTAGGGGGTATTCATTTAACGGTATTGTTCACGTGATGCGACAAGCACTGGACCTCATCGTCTGAGTAACACGCAGCAGCCTAACTGTTTAGTAAACGTGAATGCCTACTGCCATGAAAGAGAAGCTTCCGTGGTCGAGTGGTTACGCTACTCGCCTTGTAAACCAGGGGTCGCAGGTTCGATCCCGGGCTTCTCCAGACTTTCGGATGAGTCTTTAAACCGAGGTCCCGTCTCCGTATGACCTTAGCTGTTGGTGGGACGTAAAACTGAAACACTCACTCACTGCCATGAAAGTGAACGTGGATTTCCTCAACATATATATTGTAGTGAAATGACATTTTTCAATGACTTCTTATATTTTTGTGCACCAGTTGATGGACTAAACATTTTTTTCCTACTGTAAACAAGATTTTAACCTTTGAAAAATATTCTGAATCATGTAGCAATTGACACAGACGCACACGTGAACTTATATATTTATATAATATTGCTATAGTAGTCATCTATCTTCCAGACTTTTGTGCCCTATACAAAACAAGAATGGACAGCCTCGTCGAGGCCTTGGCGGGCACATATAATCCGTGATATTGGACAGGATCAATGCGGGTGGTTCACGCCTTGATAGACCACCGTTTTTCTGTGCTTTTGAGTTCTCATTGTGGGTGCTCGTCAGGTCGAGGTGGTCCTGGCGGACACCTATAGTCCTTGATATTGGACTGGATCAGGGTGGGGGCGGAGATGAAGCGTGCCTTGGTGGCCCCATCTTTCCATACTTGTGAGTCCTACTCTAAAAGCTGGATTGTGGGCGCTCGTTGGACAACCTACCTAAAATCCGAGACACTAAACGGGATCAAGATTATGCATGCCCCAAGCCTCCGTTAAACAGAATATAGGAGAAAAACTAAATCTAAAAGCCAGAAAATAATCAAACTCTAAATACCTAACATTCTGCAAATGCCTGAACATATATGATGCCTTAGGCCTTTGTATGACTGACATTTTCTCTATCTGAGATGAGGTTTGCAGGCGTTTTTGTTGCAGAGACTTGTTAATGTGTTGTTGCCTTGTTACTGTAACATGAGGCAAGTTATGTACTGAGTTGTATAGTAAGGAGACTGAAGTACATTGTTATACATATGAGGGACCAACAAGGATAGCATATCATTGCAGTATATATGTCCATATCTCAAAGATGAATTAACTGTGTTGTAATATTGGTGTCTATGTTTACGAGCTGCCATTGGGGTTTCTGACCAGTAAAAAGGTGCAAGATAATATCGTATAATATGTTTTTACATACATACATACATACATACATACATACATACATACATACATACATACATACATACATACATACATACATACATACATACATACATACATACATACATACATACATACATACATACATACATACATACATACATACATACAAGAAATATGTGGGCTGCATGATGCTTCCACGCAGAGCTGAAACAGACCCGCACACGAGTACTGGTAAACCGCTTAGAGGATCTAAGCCTGCCCAGGCAAAGCGGTGCAAGAAGGTCCGTCCATGCTTATAAACCCTATTGGTTTCATTGGGCGACAGGGCTTGAGAAGTCATTTCATCTCAATGTCAGGTAAAAGTCCCACAAAATTGGAAGCAACGTCTCCAAAATGACCTTTACAGTGTTGACGGGGACGTTAAACCTCAAATCATACATACATACATACATACATACATACATACATACATACATACGTACGTACGTACGTACGTACGTACGTACGTACGTACGTAGTACGTGTGTGCCTTGGAGCGTGCGTGCATATGTGCTTATGTACATACATACATACATACATACATACATACATACATACATACATACATACATACATACATACATACATACATACATCGGCAAGATACATACATATATTTCTGTTTACACATTTTTGTGTGGATTCAATGTCACTGTTAATTCCAAAACTAATTTAATTATGATCTGTATAAAACTATTAGTGAACGGGTTATCCAAATATTTCTTGATACGTTCACATACATACATACATACATACATACATACACACATACATACATACATACATACATACATACATACATACATACATACATACATACATACATTACATACGTACGTACATACATACATACATACATACATACATACATACATACATACATACATACATACATACATACATACATACATACATACATACATACATTACATACGTACGTACATACATACATACATACATACATACATACATACACACATACATACATACATACATACATCGGCCCCCGCCAATAGGGGCTTGAAGAAATATATGGGCTGCATGATGCTTCCACGCAGAGCTGAATCCGGCCCGGACACTAGTACTGGTAAACCGCTTAGAGGATCTAAGCATGTCCAGGAACCGCGGTGCGAGGCGCACCGCCCATGCTAATAAACCCTATTGGTTTCATTGGGCGACAGGGCTTGAGATGTCGTTTCATCTCAATGTCGGGTAAAAGTCCCACAAAATTGGAAGCAACGTCTCCAAAATGACCTTTGACGGGGACGTTAAACCTCAAATCAATCAAACAAACAAAACAAATACATACATACATACATACATACATACATGTATACATACATGTATACATACATACGTG
Organism: Lucinisca nassula; assembly: GCA_963580285.1. Taxonomy (NCBI): domain Eukaryota; kingdom Metazoa; phylum Mollusca; class Bivalvia; order Lucinida; family Lucinidae; genus Lucinisca; species Lucinisca nassula. The sequence continues at coordinate 146,775,380 of OY757018.1, read as the reverse complement.
CGTGCGGACGTAAGTGCGTATATGCGTACGTACGTGCGTATGCGCGCACGTGTGGGCGTATCTGCGCGAGCATGCTGCGGCGCTCAGGCTTGCGATAGTATTTATGTATTGTCGAGTACGAAAGGTTCCATTGAAGTAATGACACTAGTTATAGTAGTCGCAGATAAGATTGACTAGGTGGAGCTATCCGGTTTGTACCTGCCTTAGAAATATTCCATTAACGAAAAGGTAAACCAAGTCACCCGATTGTGTGAATTCAACTGTAACACAAGCATACCTGTGGCGTATATGACCATTTCGTCCGCTTGTAGAAAGATTGCGAAAGGCACTCTACCGAATCTTCTGGTGGACACCTGGGGCCAGTTTCATCAATAAACATCGTACGATTAATCTTAAATTGTTCTTACGCACTTTTTAAAGAACTGCGTACGTCAGTTTCATCAAAACATCGCAAAGTGGTCGTACGAGCTAAATTTGCGTTTCACTAAAATATGGCGCAATTTTGAATATGCGCTAAAACAGGGCCACTAATTGTCACATGCGTGATCACGTGCCGTCTTGAAATAGCCGTGTAAAGTAAATAACACGTTTTAAGATTATTGGTCCGGTGGAGCTAGATGTATATTCAGTACAAGCAACGTTTAGTCAACGTGATTCAACGTTGATTCTGCGTAGTTTCAAACTTGTGTTTACCGGCCCCGATAGCTCAGTTGGTAGAGTGTCCGCTCCGGGGAACGGGAGGTCACGGGTTCGATCCCGGGCCGCGACATACCAAAGTCGTTAAAAATGGTACTAGCTGCTCCTCGCTTGGCACTCAGATTTACGGGGTAGAGCTGGGACTGGTCGACCCAGTGTCAGGATAATGTGACTGGGTGTAGTATCATGTAATGTGTCTGGGACACGATACTTCAGTGAGGCAGCACTATAAATGTGAGCATTGAGCTCCCTGTCGCAACCAGACACCGTCGTGATATGACTGAAAAATTGTTGAAAGCGACGTTAAACCCCGAGTTCACATACACACACATCTGGACCCATTGCCCACTGTCACACTGGTTAGTTGGTCTGCTTTGTGGTCGTCGTGACGTCAGACAAGCGTTGATTTAACGTTGTCATAATGAACCTTTTACGAGCGCGTTTGTCAGTAAATGCGGGGCGGCGGGGTGGGGTGGAGGTGGGGATGGGCGGTTCTTCAGCATGAGTGCACGTGTTATAATATTAGATAATGTGAGACTTCGCAGAGCATTTTATTACTTTAATAAATTCAGAAATGCAAGAGCATGAATACAAGATTAAATTTATCGTATGAACTTAAAGCACAGTTTATGCATGATTTTAACACGTATTTTACGTACATCAGTTTTCAGTTCCGGTTTGTTGTCGGCAATGGTGACATGTCTATAACAAATATTATTTTATTGATTGTTCGTCTGTCAGGCCATCCAGCCTTTCTTTCGGCCCCCGCCCATCGGGGCTTAAAGAAATAGATGGGCTGCATGATGCTTCCACGCAGAGCTGAATGGCCCCCGCCCATAGGGGCTTGAAGAAATATATGGGCTGCATGATGCTTTCACGCAGAGCTGAATCCGGCCCGCACACTAGTACTGGTAAACCGCTGAGAGGATCTAAGCCTGTCCAGGAACCGCGCTGCGAGGCGGACCGTCAATGCTAATAAACCCTATTGGTTTCATTTGGCGACAGGGCTTGAGATGTCATTTCATCTCAATGTCGGGTAAAAGTCCCACAAAATTGAAAGCAACGTCTCCAAAATGACCTTTACAGTGTTGACGGGGACGTTAAACCACAAATCAATCAATCAATCAATCACGCAGAGCTGAAACCGACCGTACACGAGCCTGCCCAGGCAAAGCGGTGCGAGTCTGTCCGTCCATGCTTATAAATATGTTCTATAAAAGGGATATCCTTTGGAAGCAAGGAATACACCACTGAACTTGTAAAATATAAAGTGTATATGTTTTCTGGGCCAGACTAGCTCGTTTCTGCCAATTAGGAATAATCAGTGACCCTTAAATATTTTCAGAATTCCACAATGGAATCAATGATCCCAAAGGACAAGAAAATATAAACTACACTATGATGTAGGGCAGGGAGACTTTTACGGCCGCCACGCATTCCCAGATACCAGCTGTAGTGACGTTTGATAAACCCTGTTGGTTTCATTGGGCGATGTGGCTTGAGATGTCATTTCATCTCAGTGTCGGGTAAAAGTCCCACAAAATTGGAAGCAACGTCTCTAAAATGACCTATACAGTGTTGAAGGGGACGTTAAACCTCAAATCCACCAAAAACCAACCAACCAACCGTCCAGCCTTTCAATGAAAAATAAATTCAGCCTATTTGCAACATAGATACTTCAGCATGACGGATTTTAAATTCTATAGCTACTTGAATGCACAATTATACAACTGCCTGCACATAGACGAAATGACAGTACGCAAGACCACGATCCCCATCCCCACGCCGTCGACATTCAAGGTTTTCGTACATACGAACGTACGCCCATGTACGTACGTCCTTCCGCACGGAGTGTACATACGTGATCCTGTAACCTCAGGTTAAGGCATTGTACCAGGAAGAACCTAAAATTTTAAGAGCTCATATTTTCCAGACTATATGATTGAATGGGGATGGTTTGTATAGGTCAAAAGGTTTATTCAGCAATACACTTGCCCTTACCTATGACCTCTAGGTCAAGTTATGGACTTAGAAAACTTTAAATGTTGAAATTATTTTTAAAATCATATAATGGATTTGGTTCATATTTGGTACCATGGTAGATATACAGTTTTATTCAGCATACCCGCGCCAGTGCCCATGGCCTCAAGGTCAAGGTCAAGGTCACAGACTCATATTTTTCAGCATAATCGCACCAATGCCCATGACCTCAAGCTCAAGGTCACAGACTCAGAATTTTAGTATCAACGTTTTTTAATAAGAACTCACACTTCCCAACCCATTTAATGGATTAAGTTCGTATTTGATATGACGAAAGCTACAGGTCGTTTCTACGGCTACTCCGTTTAGTTATCTCATGAATTTGATTAATGATCGGCTCGAAATAAACGAAATAATCTTGAAAGGGCAGAAAAACCAAAACTCAAGGTCAATGTCACTTTTGGTACTTCATTTTTTATGGATTTTGTTCATATCTGGTATGATGATACACACTTTTTCCAATATTTAAACGCCATTACCCACAGCTACGCCGATGTTCTGAAGGACAGTTTTCCAGCTGAGCAATACTGTCTTTTTTTTTTGGCAACATGCTTTTTGTCTTGGTGAGGATGGTCCATGGGCGGGGCATATGTGTCGTATTGACAATTCTAGTTTTCTGTGTTAATTTGAGGTACAGTGAGTCTTCATTTTAATCAAAAGTCTAATCGCAGATTGTGGGTAATCGTTAGAAACTACCTGAACGCGTTGGTTCTTAAGTCCCCGTCAATGTACATATATTTTAGGCCATTTTGGAGACGCTGCTCCCGATTTTTTGGGGCTTTTACCCGGCATTGAGATGGAGTGACATTATAAACCCTACCTACCAAAGAAACCGCTAGGGTTTACGGAGCGGTCCCACTCGCACCACTTTTCTTGGGCAGGCTTTTACATTTTAACCGGTTAACCAGTAATCTAGAGGCGCTTCTAACGAGTACCCTCAATCTCTAAATCTCTAAATAAAAAACTAAGAAAACCCCCACCCAAACCCAAACTAAAGATTATAACAAAGGGGTCAGTTTCGAGGGCCTTCATTGCATGGGCTTATATAACTAATGGGCGTGATCTGCGAAGGTAAGCGAAATGGTATAATACGTACCACCCTTTTTACAATGTTACTTAAGAGCTTTAACCTATGCTGCCCGTAGGGGCGTGACATGTCCAGAGTGTAAGACGAAAATTTCAATGTGCGATGTCTAAATATTCATCTCAGAATTACGACAAAATGTGCGAACATCGCAGATACTTAACATTTGATGAAACAGGATTTTTGTCGTAAGAACTTCGTACGATCTTTTTAAGACGAAAACACGTCGCAAATGCTTTGATGAAACTGGCCCCTGAATAGCTCCGCCTAGTCAATCTTATCTGCGACTACTATACTTCTATATCAAATCGCTTTGCTTGTGACATGGTATTGTAGTCGCAGATAAGATTGACTAGGCGGAGCTATTCAGCTGTCAATATGTGTCAAATTCGCTGAGTCCACCAGAAGGCTCTGTAGAGTGCCTTTTGCACGCTTTCTGCAAGCGGACCAAATGGTCATATACGCCACAGCTTTGTTTGTGTTACAGTTGAATTCATACAAACATGTGACTTGGTTTACCTTTTTATAAATAGACTATTCCGAAGGCAGGTTCAACTGATAGCTCCGCCTAGTCAATTTCATCTGCGACTACTATAAACATGTTTGATAACAGCTTCACGATGTCCTGAGACTCCACGGAAACTCTGCTTCAAGATGTATTCTGTCACTCTGAGTACATAAAAATCACCGTATACATCTTTTTCGAAATAGTATTAGATTTTTCAAACCCAGGTCCGTACCTGTAACGTCAAGGTCAAACTTAGCGGTCGAACGTCAAAAACTAACATCAACATATTTTCAGGCGGGGATATCCCTGTCCTGTGGACGCGTTTCTAGTTTTTTTTAGCGCACCAGAGCCGAAGGCTCCGGGGGACCTTATAGTATAGGCAGTGGTCCGTCGTTGTCGTCGTCGTCTGGGTCGTCAACATTTTCAATCGACATATCCTCTGAAACTACTTGGCCAATTGAAACCAAATTACATGTATGTGGAGTCTCTATGGGAAGGGGGAACAAAAGTTTGTTCGTTAAGATGAGCCACATGACCAATATGGCCGCCATGTCCATATATGGTAAAAAAGGCTTTAAAATATTCTTCTCAGGAACCGAATGACCGTTGACCTTGAAACTTGGTATGCAACATCAACGACTCGGGCCAAATCAAGTTTGTTCAAATGATGACCTTTGGTTGACTTGGACCTGTTTTACGTCAAGGTCAAATTCGGCCATATATATTAGACATTTGTATGGAAAAAAGGCAAAACAGTTGATTTTCTGATTGCATGGTAGTCTTTGGCATCAGAAATGATATTTGCAATCAGCTGAATTTAATTTTAATCAATTCCAAAGGTAAAGGTCATTCACTGTCCTTTGCCTGGATGGCCCAGTTTCAGTATTTTTATCTTCTTCTCCACTTAAACTGCTGGATTGATTGAAACCAAATTACATGTGGAGCCTTTATGGAAAGGTGGAACGAAAGTTTGTTCGTAAGTACTGGGTCACATAACCAATATGGCCGCCATGCCTATATAAATCTTAAAAAATCTTTGAAAATCTTCTTCCCAGGAACCGACTGGCAAATGACCTTGAAACTTGGTATGCAGCATAGGGGACTCGGACCTTACCAAGTTTGTTCAAATAATGACCTTTGGTTGACACTGACCTGATTTGGCCAAATTTGGACACTTAGAAATTCATATGGAATAAAGGCAAAACAGTGGAATATCTGATTGCATGGTAGCCTGTAGCATCATAAATGATATTTGCAATAAGCTGAATGGAAATTTATCAATTCCAAAGGTCAAGGTCATTTACTGACATTTGTCCTGGATGGCTCAGATTCAGTCTTTTTATCTTCTCCACTTAAACTGCTGGGTTGATTAAAACCAAATTACATGTGGAGCCTCAATGGGAAGGGGAGCGAAAGGTTGTTGGTAAAGACTAGGTCACATGACCAATATGGCTGCCATGCCCATATATGGTAAAAACCTTTAAAATTTTCTTCTCAGGAACCAATGGCCGATGCTCTTGTATGTAGCATCGGGGACTCGGGCCGTACAAAATTTGTTTAAAAGATGACCTTTAGTTGACCTGGACCTGTTTTACGTCATTTGGTCACTAAGAAATTTGTGTGGAAAAAAGGCAAAACAATGGATTTTACTGATTGCATGGTAGCCTGTCGCATCAGAAATATTATTTGCAGTCAGCTGAAAAGAAGTTGATCAATTCAAAAGGCCAAGGTCATTTACTCACCTTTGTCCTGGATGACTCAGATTCAATAGTTTCATCATCTCCACTTAAACTGCTGGGTTGATTGAAACCAAATTACACGTGGAGCCTCTATGGGAAGGGGGAGCGAAAGGTTGTTCGTAAGGACTAGGTCACATGACAAATATGGCTACCATGCCCATATATGGTAAAACCTTTAAAAATTTTCTTCTCAGGAACCAATGGCCGATGACCTTGCAATTTGGCATGTAGCATCGGGGACTCGGGCCGTACAAAATTTGTCCAAATGACGACTTTTGGTTGACGCTGACCTGTTTTACGTCAAGGTCCAATTTGGTCGCTAAGACACTTGTATGAAAAAAGCACAAAACATTGGATTTTACTGATTGCATGGTAGCCTGTCGCATCAGAAATATTATTTGCAGTCAGCTGAATGGAAGCTAATCAATTTCAAAGGTCAAGATCATTTTGACCCTCGTAATGAATGGCTCAGATTCAGTGTTTTTATCTTCCAAATTACATAGGGAGCCTCAATGGGAAGGGGGAACGAATGTTTGATCGTAAGGACTGGGTCACATAACCAATATGGCCACCATGCCCATATATAGTAAAAACATTAAACATATTCTGGTCTGGAACCAAATTACTTAGTTTCATTATTTTTATCTTCTTCTCCTGTAAAATTGCTGAGCTGATTGAAACCAACCAGTGGGGTTCTTTCCATTGACCGTTCCAGGGCGGTTTTCTGTTGCGGTTTATTTATATTGTTGTTTGTTGCTCACTGTGAGTATCGCTTGTGTCTTTTTGTTTTGGATGGCCATTTGGCCATTTTGTGGGTAAAGTGGCTGTCCTTGTGGCCTTCCTTTGTTTAGGTTTCCATTATGGTCTGGTCGCTTCATGTTTGTGTTTCTTTCCCTTTGGTGTCTTTGGTGGGTGGAGTAAGTTAATTGTATCGATTCCTGATCTTTGTTTTACTTCTACTTTACATGAAGAGCCTCTCTGGGATGAGATAATGGAAAGTTATTTATGGGATTGTAGTCACATGACCAAGATGGGCACCATGCCTGTGTATGGTATAAACCACATGGCCTCTGGTGAGTGTAGTGGCCCATGGGTCTCTTGTTTTTAAATAATATCACTTAAAACAAGATTTCTTAGGGTTACTATCTGTTTCTCTTTTAATTGTTGTGGTCTGTTGTGGTTGGACTCTTTTACAAAAGAAAATGGAAACCCGTCCAGAATGCCGTTAGGCAATTTTCTTGTTATGAAATATGGGTGTGTAAATGAGGCGATTTTAATGAGTGTACAAAACGTACATTTTCATAATAAACTAGGAAAGATCTCCACAAATAATCCCTAAATGTATTTATTTTCAGCTGTTATGGGAAGAGTTTCAATAGGGACAGAAGAACGGGTTCTAATCAGCCATGGTAAACGAGCCATCGATATTCAGGATGGAGATGTCCAAACGGTTTTCTAGTTATAGAGCGGACACGATTTTTGTTAGGCATCAGGCAAGAGACGCTTACCCTAGGACTCTTAGGCTTCCCCCACCGAGCCAACATCAGCAAACATGCCCCACATTCCACGGTAATCTCTGGCATCAGCAAGGAGATGTCCAAAGTAGCGAGAATCCACTTCTATTTTGCAAAATTTAAAATATAACAAAAAGTGGCAACCAAATCCGCTAAGATACATGTCTCACCTAACAAGTCAGTCTTAGTTTTAGAAAAATTAGAATGTTACACTGCAATAAATTAAATATTTAATTTAGTTATTTAAATCGGTACTTGAGTACTGACGTCAACACCGCAGTATCAACCTCAGCACTAAGGAATTGATACTGAGCTGATGATACCCTCGGGGACGAACGAATCGTCCACCAGCAGAGATACCGACCCAGTGGTTGCAACAAAGGCGTAACTATGCCAAATTTAGTGAGACAGAGGGCTTTCTGATGTTTAATCTTCATCAGTGTGTCTCAACCCAAAGTTCCGAAACCTAAAGGGATGATGGACAAGACCCGGCAAACACAGCACATCCCCCCCCCCCCCTCCGAGCACACAGCTCACAGACCGACGTAGCTCATAAGACAGGTCAGCTGGAGGCATCAGGCAAGAGACGCCTACCCTAGGACTTATAGGCGTCCCCACTGAGCCAACATCAGCAAACATAGCCCACACTCCACGGACGTCCCGGGCACCAGGAAGGAGATGTCCAAACGGTTTACAAGTTATAGAACGGACATGAATTTGTTACGGATAAACTTCCAAGGGACGCAACTCAAAAAGAATAAATGTAAAGGTTATAGTTCATGCGCTCTAATCCCGTCTAATGCTGATTGATATTTATAAGAAGTTTGTTTAAGATATCTTGAACGGTTTTCAAGTTATAGAGCGGACTCGATTTTGTGCCCGACAAAATTCCAAGGGAACTAATTCAAAAAGTATAATGCAAGAGTTATAGTTCTTGCGCTCTGCACGTCGTCTAATATTGATTAATATTCATATGAAGTTTCGCGAAGATGGCTGGAACGGTTTTAAAGTTATAGAGGAGACAAGATTTTGTGACAGACACACGAACAGACAACAGACAGACGCCCGGGAAAAAATGTCTCCCCGCTAAGCGGGGGGGGGGGGGGGGGGGGGGACATAATGATCGCCAATACCAGGAGTGTTCCTTGTTGCATACTACGTATATACAGTGAAACTTCGATAAGCCAAATATGGATTGCTTGTTTTCATGCCTAATTCAAACTTGTTCTGGAGACCCTAGAGAATTCTCCCCACAGCTACAGATATCCATATATTTAATTATGGAGGAGAGTTCGCTTTCATCTTGAAAAAGGACTGGTGTGTGTGCGCACTAGAATCGCCTCAATGAGGCGATTCTAACGAGTTCACACAGCATTTCTTCATTTGAAAATCGAAAATACATTCTTAAATCACCCCAATATGGCCCATGGCCTTGTGCTATATTTAACCCTTAATACTTCGAACTATCTATATCTCAAACAAATATCCATGGTCCAAAAATAGGGCTCCCGACCATCGCGGCTAGAAGAAATAGATTGGGCTGCAAGGTGCTTCCACGCAGAGCTGAAACCGAACGTACATGAGTACTGGTCAACCGCTTAGACCGGGTAAAGTAGTGCCAGCTATATCGTTCCTTCATATAAACACTTTTGGTTTCATTGTGCGACAGGGCTTGAGATGTCATTTCATCTCAATGCCGGCTAAAAGTGGAAAGCAACGTCTCCAGAAACGACCTAAATAGGGGACGTTAAACCTTAATTCAAACGAAATAAACAAATAGGTCTAAAAAGTATTCGAGTTTTTGAAGTTCGACTGTAGCAGCAGGGAGGCTGAATGGACTTTTTGTTTCAGCCATGAAAGCCCCATTAAGCCCATTAAGGCTCCCACCTCATTTTGACCATATATATGGAAATTGGTTATTCTGGAACATAGTCTTACACAAGCATGCTATAGTTACGAAAAAATGTACGTAACTACAATATAGATACGTATACATCTCCACCAGAACACTCCACCCCCCCCCCCCCCCCCCCCCCGATTAAAACATAACCCCACCACAGGCTTTCAGGGAGGGATTTTTTTCTTTCTTCTCAAGAATCTATTTCTCAGTTTTGATAGGCAGCGTTGTCTAGAAAACAATGCACTTTTTTTTTTCACCGCAGGGTCAATTTTATAAAATTGTACTATTAAAAAACAATCCTATTTAACAAAAAAAATTAAGTCAATAGAAAAAAGAAAAAAAAAAACGATGGCAAATATAGAGGAAGAAATCCAAATGGAAAATCTCTCAGAAGCTGATTTTGAAAAATTGCTTCAAGAACAAACACCACAATATAGTAAATGGAGTGACTTGGAAATCAATGAAATATATGGAGTCACAGACATAAAAATGGTAGATACTCAAAAAGGGCAGGCAATGATTTTATCTTTATTGAACAATGGTGAGGTGTGGGCTCCTGATCATTTAAAAACTAAAATTATCAAGAATAGTCTCAGCCAACCTTTATTTATAAGACCTCTTGGTTTGAAACCGTGTAAAAATAATCCATCTAATAAGTATCATGCATATGATTTGGTAGTTGGTACAAAAATAGGTCAATAGGCATAAAAATATTTCTTTTGTTTCCTGTTGAATTAATCTATGTCTATTTGTCTCAACCTCTGACATTCAACACCATACATATACCTATGTTTCAATCTAATTTTACTGGCACCACAATCTATGCATACTCTATATTTTGCATAAGTACCTCTACCACAATTTATGCAGGGTACAACTTTACTTTTTTGCATTAAGTAATTATGTAATTTACAATATTTAGATCTTTTAGTAGGTTTTAACTGACATGGTTTATGATTACCAACTTTCAAAAATGCACATTCCATTTTTTTTTCTGATAATATTTACTTCTTTTTTAACTTATATTAATTATTTTTAATAAAAAAAATATATTAAAAAAATATAATAAAAAAGTAAAAAATATAAGTAGAGTGAGTGAGTGAGTGTTTGAGTTTTACGTCCCACCAACAGCTAAGGTCATACGGAGACGGGACCTCGGTTTAAAGACTCATCCGAAAGTCTGGAGAAGCCCGGGATCGATCCTGCGGTCCCTGGTTTACAAGGCGAGTAGCGTAACCACTACACCACGGAGGCTTCTAAAAATATAAGTAGAATGAGTGAAGTAGAATATTTGATAAACCTTCATAAAGAAGGGAAAATTGATGATAGTGCTTTAAACAAAGCCTTGAATGCATTACAGCAAACAACTAAAACTGTCGAGTCAGTTCAACCAAGCGCATTAGAAAATCTGCATAAAAAGTGTCGTAATAAGAAAAAGAAAACACGACAGAAGCAAAAATATGCACATCTGCAAAAAACTGTTATTGATGAACTGGAGCAGTTTTTATCTCAAAGAGAGAAAAGAAAGTTTGTTTCAGAGTTAAAACTGGTTGACAAACCATTGTGCAATTATTTCAAAACATATCAAATTGATGCACACGCTTCTGCTTTGTTTAGTGATAAAAAATCTATGACCATTAAGCAAATCAATCAAGACATAAAAGAGTATAATGGCATCAAGGAGTATATGGGTTTTAGGGTCAATGACGTGACAAGATGGTCGACAAGATGGCCGCAATTTTGACCCTCGCTGACTTCGCGCGCGGGGGGGGGGGGGGGGGTCGCTCTCGATGCGGGGTTTGAGGCCAAGATGACCGTCATTTCTGACCCTCGCGAGGGGTCGCCAGATGACCTTTGCGGAGGGGGGGGTGACGCATTTAGTAGAAACGTCCTTGACCACGGGAAGGTAGCGTCACGTCCTATGCCACGGGGGTCTTCTATATACAGGCTCATCTACAGGGTTGAAGGGTGACCCCATTTTACGGAATGGCGTTAAGAGTAGTCGTTGACATCCGTTTCCGGTATCCAGGAATCGTACTTTTTGGGCCAATGTAACCAACGTACCAGGACTTCTTTTTTCTTATTTCTCGTGCGTTTTTTTTTTTTTTTTTTTTGTTTATTTTTTCAAAATCTTTTCGATACGATACTCCGTGGACGGGTCTACGTTGACCGCCTGTATTTCCTGTTCGTAAAATGTACCTTCGATACGTTCATTGTTCCAGTCCGCTAGAGCGTATATAGGAATACCCTCTCTCCTGTATCGTTTTACGATGTTGAATACCTCTCCTGTCCATTTTTTGGGAATATTCCCTGTCGAATAAAGTCCTCACGAGAGAGATTCGAACCGTTTGACCTATTTTAAACCCGTTTTTCTTTTTCTTCTGGGACTTATTTTTGGGTCCTCTCAATAAATACTGTTGCAGTCGGCTCTCTCCTTCGTTGGCTTGGGGCTTGGAAGAAACAAGTTGGCTGCTTTCAAAAAGCATCCAATAGGTTTGGTCTTGTCAGTCTACATTCTGATTTGAGCCAGCTGATATCATTATCGCACTTAATGCATTTTTTTAAATAAAAATAATAAACTTTAATAGAAAACGTGTATATAAAATTTCAAAGTCTGTGACCTTGGTATCAGGCGGGGTAGGTAGTGATGAGTATTCTGTGGTAAATTGTTTAACGCCGTGACAAGTATAAACTAAATATAACTTACATATGGTTTACACATGTATAGCACAAAAACTTAACCAAACGAAAATGTAAACCGAATTTTTCAAAGGATCATAACTCTGTTAATATTTGGTGGACAGTAATTCTCGAAACTTAAGGCACATCTTCACATCTTAGCCTTACTACATACACACTTGCAATCCTTTTGTATATCTTTCTGGCTCACAATTTAATTGTAAAAGAAACTGATTAGTAAAACGTCATGTATTGAGTGGAAATAAAGAACATCACTCTCGGCCTATCAGATACAATAGCTCCATTCGAATGCGCCAAAAAGTCTTTTAACAACTCAGTCTGTATCTGGTGGCAGGTCACTTAGTATTCATGAAGTTTTTGAACAGAAACTATTGCTATCTGTGCTGGGCTCAAGAACAATAACAACGACCCATCAACGTTATGACTTTGTTCCGCTCCCTAAATATCGACCTTGGCACTGACGTTAATTCTAGTAGCAAAGACATGGAAATGTTTTTACACACCAAGCGATCTTTTTATGCACGCGCATCGAATGATACCGGGGGCATAGTTTTCCGTACGTGCGTCCGTGGGTACGTTCGGTACGAATGTACGTCCTTCTGTACGAAAGTGTGTACGTACGTACGTACGTAATCCTGTTAGACTCAGGTAAAGGTTTTTGTACAAGGTAGAACTTTAGCTCATATTTTCCAAACCATAAAATAGATTTGGTTTATTTTAGTATGATGATAGATATAGGTCCGAAGTTTTATTCAGCAATGCCCCCACCCATACCCGTGACCTCAAGGTCAAGGTCACAAACTTAGAAATTTCTAACGTTTAAGACCCAGGTTAAGGTATTTGTACCAGGTAGAACTTGAGCTCATATTTTCAAAACCATTCAATGGATTTGGTTTATATTTTGTATGATGATAGATATAGGTCCAAAGTTTTATTCAGCAATACCACCATCCATACCTATGACCTCAAGATCAAGGTCATGGACTTTGAAATTTTTAATGTTTAAGACCCAGGTTAAGGTATTTGTACCAGGTAGAACTTGAGTTCATATTTTCCAAACCGTGCATTGAATTTGGTTCATAACCGGTATGACGACACATATAGATCCAAAAGGTTTATTTAGCAATACCCCCACAAGGTCAAGGTCACAGACGTAGAAAATTTTTAATGTTTAAGACTCAGGTTAAGGTATTTGTACCACGTTGAACTTGAACTTTTATGATTCATTTGGTTTGATGATAGATGCAGGTCCAAAGTTTTATTCAGTAATACCCCCACCCATGTCTATGACTTCAAGGTTAAGGTCGCAGACATAGAAATTTTCAACTTAAGTATGTTAATAGCTTATATTTTCCAAACTTTATAATGGATTTGCTTCATATTTGGTATGACAATAGTCGCAGGTCCAAAGTTTCATTGAGCCATACCCCCACCCCTTACCTCAAGGTCAAGGTCACAGACATACAATGTTTTTTATATAATATTTTGTTTTTGAGATTTCACATTTCCTGAACCATGTGATTGATTTGCTACATATTTGGAATGATGATAGATACAGGTCAAAAGTTTCATTCAGCCATTACCCCACCCTGCCCCATGACCTTAAGGTCAAGGCTGCAGACTTAGAAATGTTGAATGTTAACGTTTGTAAGAGCTCATATTTTCCAAACCATTTGATGGATTGAGTTCCTATTTGGTATGTTGATAGTTATTTTTCCAAGGTTTAATCAGCCATACACCAACCTATGTCAATGACCTAAGGAGGGGTGGGGGAGGGGGGTGAAGAAGGCTCCTGGGCGGGGACATTTGTGTTGTATTGACACATTTCTAGTTTATGTTTGGTTTTACGATCCTTTCCAGATTATTTCACTCACATCAAGCCTATCGTTAATCAGAGGTGATCGAAAACTGGAGTACCCGATGAAAAACCTCCTGACCTTCTGTTGCAGAACTTCTCATTATATGACCTGAGCCATGCTCAAACCTACAGCGTTGAGAGACCTAATGATTAAGAGCCAGCACTCTTATCCACTAGGCCACGGAGGCCCGTTACACCGGGCGATCTTTATAAATGAGGAAAAATAACGTTCTTTGTCTTTCCAACATTCACATATATACGTATTATTAGAGCTATCAGCGCACCGAAAGATGTTCAGAATATATAAATCTGTTCCTATCTGTGTGAAGTAAACTTTGCAAGTTTTGTTTATTTGTATTTTAACGGCCCAGTCAACACTGATTTGGGTCATGTTTGGGCCTGTCAGTGTACCTATCCACGCTTTCCCTGAGCAGGCTTATCCGTAAGCGGTTTACCATATCAGTGCACATTCTGTCGCCGCCCTTCGTGAATCAGCGGATGGGAGAGAATGACCATAGAAAAGATTTCATGATCAATCTCCACGAAAGAATGTTGCCGACCCCGGTAGGTATCGAACCCGAGTCTTCCTTGTCACCAGTCAGACTGCATCCGACTGAACAAGCGCAGCCAGCCACACTTTGTGAGTAGTAGTAGTTATGTTCTGTTGTTTTTCGTTTCCATGGCCCTATGGACTTACTCCATAATGGCATTACAAGACGTAAACTTTGCGAAAATGACTGCGGCTGTTATAAGTTCCCCATAAGGGAAATAGATACGCCTTAAGGGGGTGGGGCTACTCCTGCAAAAGTAGTTTCTCTTTGGATATGTCTAAGGGGTAAACTCTTAAAGGAAAGAATTTGCTCCTGGGGAGCAAATTATTCCCTTTTAGAGTAGACCCCTTGAGGAGCAAATTCTTCCCCTGATAGAGTAGACCCCTTTTTCAGTTGGACAGAGCCAACAGAGTAGCAACCAAAAGGTCCTTAAAGTTGTATGTCCATCACGAAACCATGCCCATAGAATTGTGATCCCCTTTAATATGTTCTATAAAAGGGTTATCCTTTGGAAGCAATAATACACCACAGAACTGAAACATATGGCGTGCACATGTTTTCTTGGCCGGACTAGCTAGTTTCGGCCAATTAGGCCTCATCAGTGACCCTAAGATATTTTCAAAATTCCACAATGGAATCAATGATCCCAAAGGACAAGAAAATATAATCTACACTATGATGTAGGGCAGGGAGACGTTTTACCGTTGAAACATATGGCGTGCACATGTTTTCTTGGCCGGACTAGCTAGTTTCGGCCAATTAGGCCTCATCAGTGACCCTAAGATATTTTCAAAATTCCACAATGGAATCAATGATCCCAAAGGACAAGAAAATATAATCTACACTATGATGTAGGGCATGGAGACGTTTTACCGCCGCCACACATTCTCATACACCAGTTGTAGTGAAGTTAAATATGTTCTATAAAGGGCTATTCTTTGGAGGCAAGGAATACACCACGGAACTGAAAAATATGGAGTGTACATGTTTTCTGGACCAGGACCAGACTAGCTAGTTTCGGTCAATTAGGCCTCATCAGTGACCCTCAAAATTCCACAATGGAATCAATGATCCCAAAGGACAAGAAAATATAATCTACACTTTTATGTAGTAAAGCTCGGGTTTGCAGGGGTATACATTAATTTCCGTATTCATGCTCTGAGACACTAGATTGTGGGTACTTGATAGAATCGCCTCGTCGAGGCGTTTCTGTCGACTCTCCGCAATCTATGTTTTGAGCATAAAAGGCAAATATTCCAATTTTTCTTTTTAAAATTTCTTTTCTTTGGCCAAAAAATGACAATGTATTTGTAAAGGTGTGTTTCAAAATACGGTAAAAATGGTAGACTAACTGCCACACCTGCCAGGTGTATCCATTTCCCTTAAGATATTTATTG
The DNA here is from genome assembly GCA_963580285.1 of Lucinisca nassula. Taxonomy (NCBI): domain Eukaryota; kingdom Metazoa; phylum Mollusca; class Bivalvia; order Lucinida; family Lucinidae; genus Lucinisca; species Lucinisca nassula. The sequence continues at coordinate 146,759,393 of OY757018.1, read as the reverse complement.
TTGGAGTTGAAACGCTTGCTTTTCGGCCTGTTTCGCTCTTCAGACAGGCTGTTTACTGTAATTGCAGTATAGTATTGCATCATCGTTATTTGTTTGTTTGATTTGATGTTTAATGTTAAAGTTCATTGGTTCATCGTGTCACGTGCCCCTCCATGGAACAGTTACAATCTGGTCATTAGACTCGGTTTGCCCGCCTCATGGCGACCAAACCAATAAATGGGCTGCATGATGCTTCCACGCACACTAGTACTGGTAAACCGCTTAGAGGATCTAAGCCTGTCCAGGAACCCGCGGCGTGAGGCGGACCGTCCATGCCAATAAACCTATTGGTTTTATTGGGCGACAGGGCTTGAGATGTCTTTCATCTCAATGTCGGGTAAAAGTCCCACAAAATTGGAAGCAACGTCTCCAAAATGACCTTTACAGTGTTGACGGGGACGTTAAACCTCAAATCAAACAAACAAAATCTCCTTCGTCGGCTTTAGTGATAGACGCCGGTGCGCGACCCAGACTGCGATGTACAGTGTGATTATAACTTTTCACTATGTCTTGGAGAACGTCCGTATAACGCTGAGATCGGGTTTTCATGTATCGGAACAGCTTATGCTTCAATGTTTTGATAACCCGCTCGGCGTAATTGGCTTTCGTTTCATTCCGAGTCACGATATGATGAATGATGACAGTTTTGAGATACTAGGAAAAAATTTATTTTTGAATTCTTTACCCGCATCGGTCTGCACGGTCTGCTCGACCATTTAAAATCGCCCGAATACCTTTTACTGTCTCTTCACCCGTTTTGTTTAAAACGGAATGACACCACGTGAACCTAGAAAACACGTCGATGGCCACCAGTAAGTATTTAAAATTATTGTTCCGTTTAGACAGAGACACCATATCCATCAGATCCGTATCCCACATGGTGTCCAGCCCTTCGACAATCACTCTAGATCTGTAAGGTTTTCGAGATATAGGGCCTTTTATGAAGTGGAAGGGTGGGGCATGGCCCAGGGGACTCCCATGTTGGTGTCACTGCATGTCCCTAATCAAAAGGAACATGAATATATATGGTTAAGGGGTGGGGCTCTGAACAGTTTCTCGGATATATGACCTTTGTGAAGTTGAGGGGTTGGACATGGCCCCGGCGCACCCAAGCAGACTCTGAAGTTGATGTCACTGAATGTGTCTTATCATAAGGAACAAGCGTATATATGGTTTAGGGGTTGGGATCTGTAAGGTTTCCGAGATATTTGGTCTTTTTATGAACTGGGGGGGGGGGGGGGGTTGGCAGTGCCCTAGCACATCCCGGGGGCCCCAGGTTGGTCTGAATAGGTCTTATCATAAGGAACAAGAACATAATATTATTTTGTTAAGGGGTGGGGATCTTAATGGTTTCTGAGAAATATGGCCTTTTATGAAGTGGAGGGGGCTGGGACAGGGCCCGGGCGCATCCCAGGGGCCACCAGGTTGGTGTCACTGAATGTGTCTTATCATAAGGAACACGAATATATAGGTTAAGGGGTGGGGATCTGTAAGGCTTCTGAGATATTGGGCCTTTTATGAAGTGGAGGGACCGTGGCAAGGCCCGCGCGCATCCTGGGGGGCCCAAGTTAGTGTCACTGAATGTGTCTTATCATAAGGAACAAGAATATATATGGTTTAGGGGTGGGGATCTGAAAGGTTTCCGAGATATCGGGCCCTTTATGAAGTGGAGGGGGTGGGGCAAGGCCCGGGAGCATCCCTTGGGCCCCAGGTTGGTGTGTTTGTATGCATCTTATGATAAGGAACAAGAATATATATGGTTTAGGGGTGGGGATCTTAATGGTTTCTGAGATATATGGCCTTTTATGAGGGTGTGGGGCAGGGCCCCAGCACAACCGCAGAACCCTCAGTTTGGCATAACAAGAGGGCCATGATGGCCCTGGATGGCTCACCTGATCCATAGAGTAACAAGTGGGCCTCGGGGAGGGCCATTATTGACCCCAGGTTTAAAATGTGCATAATGTTGAGGGAGGTCTAAAAAGGTGAAGCTTCATACCAAATATCAACAAAGGCTATAATTTGAACAATCTTGGCAAAGGTCCACTAGATGAAGCTCCACACCAAATATCAAAGACCTTGGCCTTGCGGTTTCAGAGAAGAAGATTTTTTTTAAGATTTTCCCTATATTAGCCTATGTAAAATCAAAGGGCCCCGGGGCGGGGGCATTTTTGGCCCCAACACTACATAAGCCAATGTAAAACCAAATGGCCCCGGGCGGGGGCATTTTTGGCCTCAGGGCTATAATTTAAACAATCTTGATAGAGGTCCACTAGATGAAGCTTCACACCAAATATCAAAGACCTGGGCATTACTGTTTCAGAGAAGAAGCTTTTCAAAAATTATCTCTACATAAGTCTATGTAAAACCAAAGGGCCCCGGGGCAGGGGCATTTGTGGCCCGAGGGCTTTAATTTGAACAATCTTGGTAGAGGTCCATTAGCTGAAGCTCCATACCAAATATCAAAAACATGGGCCTTGCAGTTTCTGAGAAGATTTTTAAAGATTTCCATATGTATATATTATAAGTCTATGTAAAACCAAAGGGTCTCGGGGCAGGGGCATTTTTGGCCACAGGGCTATATTTTGAACAATCTTGATAGAGGTCCACTAGATGAAATTTCACACCAAATATCAAAGACCTAGGCCATGTGGTTTCATAGAAGAAGATTTTTAAAGATTTTCCCTATATAAGTCTATGTAAAACCAAAGGGCCATGTAGAGGTCCACTAGCTGAAGCTTGATACCAAATATCAAAGATCTAGGCCTTGTGGTTTCAGAGAAGAAGATTTTTCAAGATTTTACCTATACAAGTCTATGTAATACGGGCCCCGGAGCGGTTGCATTTTTGGCCCAAGGGCTATTATTTGATAGCCAGCACTATTATTTGAACAATCTTGGTAGGGGTCCACTAAATGAAGCTTCATACCAAATATCAAAGACCTGGGCCTTGCTGTTTCAGAGAAGATTTTTAAAGATTTTCCCTATATAAGCAAAAGTAAAATCAAAGGGCCCCGGTGCGGGGGCATTTTGCATCCCAGCACTATAATTTGGACAATCTTGGTAGGGATCCACTAGATGAAGCGTCATACCAAATATCAAAGACCTGGGCCTTGCAGTTTCAGAGAAGAAGATTTTTAAAAAATTCCTTATATAAGCCCATGTAAAATCAAAGGGCCCCGGTGCGTGGGCATTTTGCACCCCAGCACTTTAATTTGAACAATCTTGGTAGGGGTCCACTAGATAAAGCTTCACACCAAATATCAAAGTCCTGGGTCTTGCGGTTTCAGAGAAGAAGATTTTTTAAATTTTGAAAAAAATCTATTTTTGGCTCCTGTGTCCTATATGTGCAACGGACCGGAACCATTTGAACAACTTTGAAAGGGGATCACCTAAGGATCATTCCTGTGAAGTTTGGTCCAAATCCGATCAGTGGTTAGGGAGGAGATGTCGTTTGAAGAAATTGTTTACGCAACGGATGACAGACAAAAAGTGATCCTAATATAAAACACAAGAGGGCCATGATGGCCCTGGATCGCTCAACTGATCCATACAGTAACAAGTGGGCCCCGGGGAGGGCCATTATTGACCTCAGGGTTATAATGTGCATAATGTTGAGGGAGGTCTAAAAAGGTGAAGCTTCATACCAAATATCAACAAAGGCTATTATTTGAACAATCTTGGCAAATGTTCACTAGATGAAGCTACACAACAAATATCAAAGACCTGGGCCTTGCGGTTTCAGAGAAGAAGATTTTTTTAAGATATACCATTCATAAGCCTATGTGAAACCAAATGGCCATGGGGCAGGGGCATTTTTGGCCTCAGGGCTATAATTTAAACAATCTTGATAGAGGTCCACTAGATGAAGCTTCACACCAAATATCAAAGACCTGGGCCTTGTTGTTTCAGAGAAGAAGATTTTCAAAGATTATCTCTATTATAAGTCTATGTAAGACCAAAGGGCCCTGGGGCGGGGGCATTTGTGGCCCCAGGGCTATAATTTGAACAATCTTGGTAGAGGTCCACTAGCTGAAGCTTCATACCAAATGTCAAAGACCTAGGCCTTGTGGTTTCAGAGTAGAAGATTTTTCAAGATATTCCCAATATAAGTCTATGAAAACCAAAGGGCCCAGGAGCGAGGGCATTTTTGGTCCTTGGGCTATAATTTGAACAATCTTGATAGAGGTCCACAAGATGAAGCTTCATACCAAATATCAAAGACCTGGGCCTTGCAGTTTCAGAGAAGAAGATTTTTAAAGATTTTCCCTGTATAAGGCTACGTAAAACCAAAGGGCCCCGGGGTGGGGGCATTTTTGGCCCCAGCACTATAATTTGAAAAGTCTTGGTAGGGGTCCACTAGGTGAAGCTTCATACCAAATAGCAAAGACCTGGGCCCTGCAGTTTCAGAGAAGAAGATTTTTTAAAGATTTTCCAAATATAAGCCCATGTAAAACCAAAGGGCCCTTGGGCGGGGGCATTTTTGGCCCCAGCACTATAATTTGAACAATCTTGGTAGGGGTCCACTAGATGAAGCTTAATACCAAATATCAAAGACCTTGGCCTTGCGGTTTCAGAGAAGAAGATTTTTAATGGTTTTCCCTATATAAGCCTATGTAAAACCAAAGGGCCCCGGGCCGGGGGCATTTTTGGCCCCAGCACTATAATTTGAACAATCTTGGTAGGGGTCCATAAGATGAAGATTCATACCAAATATCAACAAGAGGCTCATTGAGCCTAAACCGCTCACCTGAGGAACTTAAGTTTTTACAATTCACAGACTTGACTACTAAATCTGCTAATAGAATCCAGCCCATTGACCCTTACAGGATGTAAGTCATGATTATTGCATTGCATTCCAAGTTTGAGACTTCTAGCTTCTATAGTTCCTGAGAAATCTTTGACGAAAATTTAACATTGGTCAAAATGGAGAGAAAGAAGAATGAAAGAACAGATGAACAAATAAGCTGAGAAAGCCCAATGTCTCTTACACAAAATAAGTCATCATTATTCTATTGAATACCAAATTTGATGCTTCTAGCTTTTATAGTTCCTGAGAAATCTTTGATTAAAAATTTAACATTGGTCTATTATCTCTATATGGAGAAAAAGAAGAATGAAGGAACAAATGAACCAGACTAGCTCCAAAACCTAATGCAGCCTTTCCCTTTGCCCAATGGTGCTACACATAAAATTTAAACAAGATTGGTCGACTGCCTTCTGAGATATGCTTCATTGAAAGTGTGGACGACGGATGGACGGACGACAGACGACGGACTCCGGAGCCTTGGTATACTATCGGCTCACTGGAGCCTTTGGCTCAGGTGAGCTAAAAATTCAAGTCGCTATTTCTGTCACAACATTTTCCCTACGTTAAGTCTATGGGCAAATTTTTTTGTCTCTCAATGTCACGTAACTCCGAGGTCAATATTCCGATTCAGCCCAAAATCGAACTTAACCGAGATTTTATGCCTGTCCTCGTTACCTGCAAGTTTGAAGCTGATATGAATAATCAAAGTACTGAAAGTACTAATAGAAGGTGATGGTAGAAAACTGTTAGTTTTTACACTGAGCCATTTCATTTCATTATCTTTGTTTTTTAATTTTTAAAACAGTCAATGGTTTTGTATGATTGTAGTAACGCGTTGAGCAGACAAATGAAATGTCAAAAACAAAATTGAGGATCGAACGGTACATGCTGTGAATCCCTTCTTGTGTCAATGAGAATACTTCTGGAGACAATTACACACATAGACTCTTGCAAACAAGATAATTTACTCAACACTCGATACGTTCTAGCAAATGGCTTTCTTACACCAACGGCCCCCGCCCATAGGGGCTTGAAGACATATATGGGCTGCATGATGCTTCCACGCAGAGCTGAATCCGGCCCGCACACTAGTACTGGTAAACCGCTTAGAGGATCTAAGCCTGTCCAGGAACCGCGGTGCGAGGCGGACCGTCCATGCCAATAAACCCTATTGGTTCCATTGGGCGACAGGGCTGGAGATGTCATTTCATCTCAATGTCGGGTAAAAGTCCCACAAAATTGGAAGCAACGTCTCCAAAATGTCCTTTACAGTGTTAACGGGAACGTTAAACCTCAAATCAAACAAACAAACAAAAATTTCTTACACCAATATTCTGGGACACTGGCTGGTTTTTATCTGAGGCTTCGATCACAAGTTTAAAAGTTTGTTGGTTGCTGTTTTGTCAAGTGTTTGAAAGCCGTCCGTCGACGCAGTGAAACCCGGATTAAACAAGAGGGCCATAATGGCCCTGGCGGGCTCACCTGATCCGAATTCACGGTACAGATAAAGTCGTAAGTAATATAAGGTGGAGTGGATGGTTTGAGCCATTTTGGTTGAGAGTGACCAAAGGAACATTCCTGTGAAATTATTTCAAAATCTGTCTACCTATTTAGTAGTACATCACGTGAACAAGTCCGTGAAATGTAGACCCCCTCTAAACCCCACTTCATATAGAGAAAACTGGGGTTATGGGGTGGGGGGTATCATTATTTTTCATATTTCTGCTAAAAATAGGTTGTGGGTACTCGTTAGAACCGCCTCATTAAGGCGGTTCTAACGAGCACCCACACCCTATGTTTTGATCATTGTTAAGAAAAATTTCACGGATTTTCATCAGAAAAGTAGCAATTTTGGGGATGTTAAAAATGCACTATTTCGCATGGGTGTGTTATCGTAATGAGAAGTCAGTTTGGTGGCTTTTATGTTCAGTGGGGCGAAACTATTTTGAGCAACTTCCCATGGAACATTCCTTCCAAATTATTTTCTTTCTGCATGAGGATGAAGTCTTTTCAAAGTTCCCTTCTAAAGAGCTGAATTATATGTTACTATCTGAACATTTTCCGGACATTGAGGGTCATGTCCTAGTGCATGGAGATGAATTTGCTCAGCGTCACGTGAACAAGTCCGCAAAATGCCCCCCCCCCCCCACCTCCAAACCCCCTTTATATGGAGAAAACTGGGGTTTACGAGGGTATACATTATTTTTTTTATTTCTGCTTCAAGACATGGGTTGTTGGTACTCGTAAGAACCGCCTTACTGAAGCGGTTCCAACGAGCACCCTCAACCTATGTTTTGAACATTTATATAAAAATATCAAGACTTTTCATCAGAAAACTAGCCGTTTTGGAGATGTGAAAAAATGCTCTATGTCACACGGTTGAGTTATCGTAATGGTCTAGCTTACAATGCCTCGCTGTGACAATTTGCGGGGGGTGGGGTGGGGGGGGGCGTGGGGGGCAAGAATTGTCATGAAATGCTAGACAAATGAGTCATTGGTCCCCTTTGACAATACAGAGCTAACTTGTATGTCACCATCTGGACATATTGTGGACATTGAGAGTCAGGTCCTAGTGCAACAGAGGGAAATGAAGAGGCTCAGTTTTACTAATAATGTCACATAGGAACAAAGGGAGGGTGGCTATGTGTCAGTGGTTCCCTTGACAATAGAGAGCTGACTTGTATGTCACTGTCTAGGCACCTTGTGGACATTGAGGGTCAGCTCTTAGTGCAGCAGAAGGAGATGAACCGGCACAGCCTTAACCCTATATAAAACCAATTGGCTCCGGGCAGGTACAGTTTTGACCCGATGGGGTTATATTTTTTGACAATCTTGGTAGAGGGCAACTAGAGGAAGTTTCATTCCAAATATCAAAGACTTGGACCTTCTGGTTTCCGACGAGAAGGTATTTTAAGGTTTTCCGTACGTAAGTCTATTTGAAACCAGTGGGCCCTGAGGCGGGGCCATTTTTGACTCCAGGGCTTTGATTTGAATAATCTTGGTGGAGGTCACCCGCATGAAACTTTTAGCAAAATATCAAAGACCTGGGCCTAGAATATTTTAAAGGTTTTCCATGTATGGCTATGTAAAACCGGTGGGGCCTGGGGCGGGACAACCTTTGGCCCCAGGGCTATAATTTACATAGCATAGTAGATGAAGTATCATACCAAATATTAAAGACCTGGGCCTTTTGGTTTTAGACAAGAAGCTTTTCAAAGGTTTCCATATGTAAGTCATAATAAAACCAGTGGGCCCCAGGGCAGGGCCATTTTTGACCCAAGGGCTATAATTTGAACAATCTTGGTAGAGGTCTGCTAGATGAATCTTTACACCAAATATCAAAGACCTGGGCCTGGCGTTTTCAGAGAAGTTTTTTAAGATTTTCCCTATATATCCCAATGTTAGACGAACGGGCACCCCCGATGGGGGGGGGGGGGGGTATGGGGTGAAATTTTGGCACAAGGACTATAATTTGAAAATCATGAGTATAGGTCCACAAGACGAAGCTACATACCAAATATCAAATATTTGAGAATTGAGGCTTATGGTCTCAGACAAGAAGATTTTTGAAGATTTTTCCGTGAGATGTCTATGTAAAACCAGTGGGCTTCAAGACGGGAGCATTTTTGTTCGCAGTGCTATAATTCTAACAATCTGGATAGAGGTCTACTAGACGCAGCTTCATATCAAATATCAAACACCTCAGTCTCCTGGTTTCTGACAAGAAGGTTTTCAAAGGGTTTCCCTATATAAGTAAATGTAAAACTAAAGGGTCCCAGGGCGGGGTCATTTTTGGCCCCGGGGCCATAATTTGAAGTCGGAAGGTCCATTGGTCTCATAGTGGGGCAAGGCTTTAAATGCCATTTCATCACAATACTAGGTAGGAGTCCAACGAAATTCGAAGCACGTCTACACAGTTTTGTTTGTTTGATTTGAGGTTTAACGCCCCGTCAACACTTTATAGGTCATTTTGGAGTCGTCGCTCCCAATTTTGTCGGACTTTTACCCGACATTGAGATGAAATGGCAACTCAGCCTCTGCCGCACAATGCAACCAATAGAATTTATATGCATGGATGGTCCAACTCGCACCACTTTTCCTGGGCAGGCTTAGAATCGGAACCTTCAAGCTGTCTACCAGTACTCATGTTCGGTCGATTTCAGCTCTACGTGGTGGCATCATGCAGCCCAATCTGTTTCCTCAAGCCCCGATGGGCGGGGCCGTTATACAGTCTTGACGGGGACGTTAAACGTCATATCTAACAAATCAAATACACCTCAGTAAAAAAGGGAAATATTCAGATACAGAAGAAGAGGAAACAAAATCTGATATTTTCTGACCGCGGCTTCAAAAAAAAAAAAAAAAAAAAAAGCACCCATCGCCCGGAATAAATAGATATTACCCCGTACTATAAACGTTAAGATTAAGGAGTTTAAGTTATAAAGTCATATTTTCCTGACGCTTCACAAAAATATATCCATGCAGCAGTGAATCGGCCCCCGCCCATCGGGGCTTGAAGACATATATGGGCTGCATGATGCTTCCACGCAGAGCTAAATCCGACCCGCACACGAGTACTGGTAACCCGCTTAGAGGATCTAAGCCTGCTTAAGCAAAGCGGTGCGCACGAGTCGGACCTTCCATTCTTATAAACCCTATTGGTTTCATTGGGCGACAGGGCTTGAGATGTCATTTCATCTCAATGTCGGGTAAAAGTCCCACAAAATTGGAAGCAATGTCTTCAAAATGATTTTTACAGTGTTGACGGAGACGTTAAACCTCAAATCAAACAAATGCAACAGTGAAGGTAACTTCGCTCTATCCGCCCCGCCCATAGGAGCTTGACGAAATATATGGGCTGCATGATGCTTCCACGCACAGCTGAATCCGGCCCACACACTAGGACTGGTAAACCGCTTAGAGGATCTAAGCCTGTCCAGGAACAGCGGTGCGAGGCGGACCGTCCATGCTAATGAACACTATTGGTTTCATTGGGCGACAGGGCTTGAGATGTCATTTAATCTCAATGTCGGGTAAAAGTCCCACAAAATTGGAAGCAACGCCTCCAAAATGACCTTTACAGTGTTGACGGGAACGTTAAACCTCAAATCAAACAAAATTATAGTATATTGTAGTATAGCAAGTCGTAGTATTCCATTCATACTGTCAACTCATTCATTGAATTATTAATCCGCGATCGAGATTTTGAGCTAGTTCAGTTGACGTACTAGAGTTAACAAGAGTTGACTTGCTCCAAAACGCGCCGTGTAGGAATATTGCGACTGCTAGGGTTAGCTTGGTATGAGAGTTGGAAGCCTTGCCTAGTAACAACGAATACGGTGGAAGGTGGAAAATTGTAAGTTAAAAGCAATCCGAAAATCGATTATATCCAACTATTTGAAATTTTGGCCACGTGTTGGAAAAATCACGTCCAACTTGAAAACATGTTTATACTTTCGATTTACTCGAGGGCAAACGATGACAGTTTCTTGACGTCCGTAGAGTTCTGAATCTGAATCTGAATCGTTACTGGTGGCGCATCAAATGTCTGACGCATCAAATAAATGCTTCCTGTCGCTTCTTATTGGGGGGATCGTGAAGTGGGGCGGTGAGGGGGGGATAAAGTCATTGTACACCTTTGTACAAGAGTAAGCCTACTGTCTCCCCTACTTTTCTTGAGTTAACTTTAGTTGGCCAACTGAACTCGCTCAAAGCAAACTAGGTCATGACAAAGCTGCGAATCGAGACCAATTTGAACCATAGGGTTAATTGTATGGCATTTTACTCTGAAGTGAGTTGTTTGTATAAATGGCTTCCTCAGTTTGACAATCTGGATATCATTTTCACTTATCAAATGATACACGCGCGTCTATTGAAAATATCGCCTTCTAAGTTTATATTCATTTCTTAATTAACCTACGATTATCCCCCTGCCGTCGTGTTTTTTTTTTTTTTTTTTTTTTTTTCTTGCTAGACAGAACTCCCAGCTCACAAAGCAAGCTTGATTGAATTCATGTTAACTCTAATAGTGGCACGAGCCATAACCCGCGTGTTTTGGTTTAACTATAGTTACCTCTAGAAAGTCAACCGAACTCGCTCTTAATAACTAGGCCAGGTCAGCTGCGAAACGAGACCAATTTCAAATCCAGATCCATTTTATGACATTTAACTCTGAAGTTCATCGTTTGTGTATTTTGCATCCACAGTTTTTTTTTCAGTCTGCATATTATTTTCACATATCAAATGATACAGGCGCGTCTCTTCACTGATTTATGAGGACCTATTTTTCTTGAAACAGAGGAGTGATGCGGTATCAAGGGAATTCTCTGGAGTGTTGCCATAAGAAGGTGAGACCTTAAAGGTCATCACCTTCTAAAAATAAAGTTGCTATCGTTGTCACAACGTATTTTTTTTATGCTCAAGGGCAGGTAACTCCAAGGCAAATATTCCGATTCGGCCCAAAATCGAACTTAACCGAGATTTTATGTCTGTCCTCGTTACCTGCAAGTTTGAAGCTGATCTGAAAAAAATTCAAGTCGTTATCGTAGTCGCAACATTTTCCCTAATTAAGTCTATGGGCAAATTTTTTGTCGCTCAAGGTCACGTAACTCCGAGGTCAATATTCCGATTCGGCCCAAAATTAAACTTAACCGAGATTTAATGCCTGTCCTCGTTACCTGCAAGTTTGAAGCTGATATGAATAAAAATAAAGTTGCTATCGTGGTCACAACGTATTTTTTTATGCTCAAGGACAGGTAACTCCAAGGCAAATAATCCGATTGGGCTTATAATCAAACTTCACCAAGATTTTATGTCTGTCCTCGTTACCTGCAAGTTTGAAGCTGATCTGAAAAAAATTCAAGTCGCTATCGTAGTCACAACATTTTCCCTATGTAAAGTCTATGGGCAAATTTTTTGTCGCTCAAGGTCATGTAACTCCGAGATCAATATTCCGATTCGAACTTAACTGAGATTTTATGCCTGTCCACGTTACCTGCAAGTTTGAAGCTGATCTGAATAAAAATAAAGTTGCTATCGTGGTCACAACGTATTTTTTTATGCTCAAGGGCAGGTAACTCCAAAGCAAATAATCCGATTCGGCCCAAAATCTAACTTAACCGAGATTTTATGTCTGTCCTCGTTACCTGCAAGTTTGAAGCTGATCTGAAAAAAATTCAAGTCAATATCGTAGTCACAACATTTTCCCTATGTTAAGTCTATGGGCAAATTTTTTGTCGCTCAAGGTCACGTAACTCCGAGGTCAATATTCCGATTCGGCCCAAAATCGAACTTAACCGGGATTTTATGCCTGTCCTCGTTACCTGCAAGTTTGAAGCTGATCTGAATAAAAATAAAGTTGCTATCGTGGTCACAACGTATTTTTTCATGCTCAAGGGCAGGTAACTCCAAGGCAAATAATCCGATTCGGCCCAAAATCGAACTTAACGGTGATTTTATGTCTGTCCTTGTTACCTGCAAGTTTGAAGCTGATCTGAAAAAAATTCAAGTCGCTATCGTAGTCACAACATTTTCCCTATGTTAAGTCTATGGGCAAATTTTTTGTCGCTCAAGGTCACGTAACTCCGAGGTCAATATTCCGATTCTGCCCAAAAACGAACTTAACCGAGATTTTATGCCTGTCCTCGTTACTAGCTACAGTGATGACAACATTTTCCCCATGTTAAGTCGATAGGCAATTTTTCGGGCGCTCAAGGGGACGTAACTCTTGAGTGAATTATCTGATTCGGCCCAAAATCGAACTTGACCGAGATTTTATGCCTGTACTGGTTATCTGCAAGAATGAAGTCGATCAGAAAAAAATTGACGGAGCTAGAGTGATGACAAGCTTTTTCCTATGTGAAGTCTATGGGAGCTAGATGTTGCCATGGCAACCAGAGTTCCACTCAGATCTGCCTGAAAACCTAATGAAGCCTTTCCACTTGCCCAATAATGCGACACATGAAATTTGATCAAAGTTGGCCAAGTAGTCTTTAAGATATACATTTTTGAAATTCCCATTAACCCTAATGCAAAAACACACAAGGGCAGGTAACTCCTAAGTGAATGATCCGATTCTGCCAGTTATCCAACTTGACCGAGATTTCATGGCTGTGCTGGTTATCTGCAAGAATAAAGCCAATCTGAAAATAACTGAAGCAGCTACGGTGATGACAGCATTCTCCCCATGTTAAGTCAATAGGCAATTTTTTCAACGCTCAAGGGCACGTAACTCCTGAGTGAATAATCCGATTCAGCCCAAAATCGAACTTGATCGAGATTTCATGCCTGTCCTCGTTATCTGCAAGAATGAAGTGGATCAGAAAAAAATTGACGGAGCTAGAGTGATGACAAGCTTTTTCCTAACGCTCAAGGGCACGTTACTCCTGAGTGAATAATCCGATTCAGCCCAAAATCGAACTTGATCGATATTTCATGCCTGCCCTCGTTATCTGCAAGAATGAGGAAGATCAGAAAAAAATTGACGGAGCTAGAGTGATGACAAACTTTTTCCTATGTTAAGTCTATGGGAGCTATTTGTTGCCGTGGCAACCAGAGTTCCAATCCGATCTGCCCGAAAACAGTATGCAGCCTTTCCCCCTACCTGATAATGCTTCACATGAAATTTGATCAAGATTGGCCCACTGGTTCCGGAGATATACTTCTTTGAAAGTGTGGACGACGGACGACGACGACGGACGACGGACGCCGGCTCGTGGTATACTAATACCTCACATGAGCCCTCGGCTCAGGTGAGCTAAAAACCTGGGCCTTGCAGTTTCAGAGAAGAAGATTTTTAAAGATTTTCCCTATATAAGCCCATGTAAAACCAAAGGGCCCTGGGGCGGGGGCATTTTTGGCCCCAGCACTATAATTTGAACAATCTTGGTAGGGGTCCACTAGATGAAGCTTCATACCAAATATCAAAGACCTGGGCCTTGCGGTTTCAGAGAAGAAGATTTTTAAAGATTTTGCCTATATAAGCCCATGTAAAACCAAAGGCCCCAGGGCGGGGGCATCTTTGGCCCCAGCACAATAATTTGAACAATCTTGGTATGGGTCCACCAGATGAAGTTTCATACCAAATATTAAAGACCTGGGCCTTGCAGTTTCAGAGAAGAATTGTCAATTTGGATCCTAGGGGGCGGTTTGGTAGGATTAATGTAGGGGACCACTTGACATTGCTACATGCTTAATATGTAAGCTCTGGGCCTAGTGGTTTCAGAGAAGAAGATTTTTGAAGTTTGTTTTTTTTCCATTATAAGTCTATGGGGGCTTAGGGGCCCCGGGGCGTGGCCAGTTTAGACCCCAGGGGCATGATTGGCACAATTTATGTAGGGCACCACTTGACATTGCTACATGCTTAATATGTAAGCTCTGGGCCTAGTGGTTTCAGAGAAGAAAATTTTTTAAGTTTGCCCCATTGTAAGTCTATGGGAGCTATATTTTGTCACGGCAACACCAGTTTCAATCTGAATTCCCCCAAAACATACTGCATCTTCTCCCTTTAGGATAATGCTTTTCATGAAATTTTAATCATGATTTGGCCAAGTGGCTTTAAAGATATACTTATTTGAAAATGTGAACGGACGCCGGACCATTAGCATACCAATACCTCACATGAGCCTTCGGCTCAAGTGAGCTAATAATACTAGCAGTTTCAGAGAAGAAGATTTTTTAAGCTTTTTTTTCATTATAAGTCTATGGGGGCTAAGGGGCCCAAGGGCGTGGCCAGTTTAGATCCCAGGGGCATGATTGGCACAATTTATGTAGGTCACCACTTGACATTGCTACATGCTTAATATGTAAGCTCTGGGCCTAGTGGTTTCAGAGAAGAAGATTTTTTAAGCTTTTTTTCCTTATAAGTCTATGGGGGCTAAGGGGCCCCGGGGCGTGGCCAGTTAAGACCCCAGGGGCATGATTGGCACAATTTATGTAGAAGACCACTTGACATTGCTACATGCTTAATATGTAAGCTCTGTGCCTAGCGGTTTCAGAGAAGAAGGTTTTTTAAGCTTTTATTTCCACTATAAGTCTATGGGAATTAAGGGACCCCGGGGCGTGGCCAGTTTAGACCCCAGGGGCATGACTTGCTCAATTTTTGTAGGGGACCACTTGACATTGCTACATGCTTCATATGTAAGCTCACGGCCTAGTGGTTTCAGAGAAGATTTTTTTAGCTTTTTTCCATTATAAGTCTATGGGGGCTAAGGGGCCCCGGGGCGTGGCCAGTTTAGACCCCAGGGGCATGATTCGCACAATTTATGTAGAGGACCACCTGACATTGCTACATGTTTAAAATGTAAGCTCTGTGCCTAGCGGTTTCAGAGAAGATTTTTTAAGCTTTTTTCCATTATAAGTCTATGGGGGCTAAGGGGCCCCAGGGCGTGGCCAGTTTAGATCCCAGGGGCATGATTGGCACAATTTATGTAGGGGACCACTTGACATTGCTACATGCTTAATATGTAAGCCATGGGCCTAGTGGTTTCAGAGAAGAAGATTTTTTAAGCTTTTTTCCATTATAAGTCTATGGGAGCTAAGGGGCCCTGGGGCGTGGCCAGTTTAGACCCCAGGGGCATGATTGGCACAATTTATGTAGGGGACCACTTGACATTGCTACATGCTTAATATGTAAGCTCTGTGCCTAGCGGTTTCAGAGAAGAAGATTTTTTAAGCTTTTATTTCCATTATAAGTCTATGGGGGTTAAGGGACCCGGGGCATGGCAAGTTTAGACCCCAGGGGCATGATTGGCACAATTTATGTAGAGGACCACCTGACATTGCTACATGTTTAAAATGTAAGCTCTGTGCCTAGCGGTTTCAGAGAAGAAGATTTTTTAAGCTTTTTTTTCCATTATAAGTCTATGGGGGCTAAGGGACCCCAGGGCGTGGCCAGTTTAGATCCCAGGGGCATGATTTGCACAATTTATGTAGGGGACCACTTGACATTGCTACATGCTTAATATGTAAGCTCTGGGCCTAGTGGTTTCAGAGAAGAAGATTTTTTAAGCTTTTTTTCCATTATAAGTCTATGGGAGCTAAGGGGCCCCGGGGCATGGCCAGTTTAGACCCCAGGGGCATGATTGGCACAATTTATGTAGAAGACCACTTGACATTGCTACATGCTTAATATGTAAGCTCTGTGCCTAGCGGTTTCAGAGAAGAAGATTTTTTAAGCTTTTATTTCCATTATAAGTGTATTGGGGTTAAGGGACCCCGGGGCGTGGCCAGTTTAGACCCCAGGGGCATGATTGGCACAATTTATGTAGGGGACCACTTGACATTGCTACATGCTTCATATGTAAGCTCACGGCCTAGTGGTTTCAGAGAAGAAGATTTTTTTTAGCTTTTTTTCCATTATAAGTCTATGGGGGCTAAGGGGCCCCGGGGCGTGGCCAGTTTAGACCACAGGGGCATGATTGGCACAATTTATGTAGAGGACCACTTGACATTGCTACATGCTTAATATGTAAGCTCTGTGCCAAGCGGTTTCAGAGAAGAAGATTTTTTAAGCTTTTACTTCTATGGGGGGTTAAGGGACCCCGGGGCGTGGCCAGTTTAGACCCCAGGGGCATGATTGGCACAATTTATGTAGGGGACCACTTGACATTGCTACATGCTTCATATGTAAGCTCTGGGCCTATTGGTTTCAGAGAAGAAGATTTTTTAAGTTTTTCCCATTGTAAGTCTATGGGAGCTATATGTTGTCATGGCAACAAGAGTTTCCAGGTGATCTGCCCCAAAACATAATGCATCTTTTCCCCCAACCTGATAATGCTTCTCATGAAATTTAATCATGATTGGCCAACTGGCTTTAAAGATATACTTAGTTCAAAATGTGAACGGATGACGGAAGACGGACGACAGATGACGGATCATTGGCATACTAATACCTCACATGAGCCTTCGGCTCAGGTGAGCTAATAAGCCCATGTAAAACCAAAGGGCCCCGGGGCGGGGGCATTTTTGGCCCCAGCACTATAATTTGAACAATCTTGGTAGGGGTCTTCTAGATGAAGCTTCATACCAAATATCAAAGACCTGGGCCTTGCAGTTTCAGAGAAGAAGATTTTTTAAGTTTTCGGTGAAAAAAATCGATTTTTGGCTCCTGTGACCTATATGTGCAACGGACCGGAACCATTTGAACAACTTTGAAAGGGGACCACCTAAGGATCATTCCTGTGAAGTTTGGTCAAAATCCGCTCAGTGGTTTAGGAGGAGATGTCGTTTGAAGAAATTGTTTACGCACACACGCATGGACGCACGGACGGACGCACGACGGACAAAAAGTGATCCCAAAAGCTCACCTCGTCACTACGTGACGGTGAGCTAAAAACATATGGATGAAAAGTTTGCTCAAAAAACATTTCTATAGACGCTTTGTCAAAACATCTGCAAGGCTTGGCAGTAAATGACATTTTCCAATTTTCCCCATTATAAGTCTATGGAAACTCTAAGTTGCCATAGCAACCAAACTAATGGGCCGATTTTCATTAAAAACACAAACTTTCAATCCCCCAGCCCAAAGATGCTACAGATGAAATTTGGGCTGTATCTGCCCAGTGGCTTTAGAGAAGATGTTGTTTGAAAGTGTTGACGTGACACGACATACGACGTCAGACGACAACAACGGACGACTGCCTAACCTATAAGCTCCCCCGGAGCCTTCGGCTCTGGTGAGCTAAAAACCAACATGCCAAATATAAAGGCTTTATCTCAAATGGTTAAAAAGTTATGAAAGATCTTATTTCTTCTTCAAAGTATGTCACAGGTCATGGTCAAGATTTTAATATGAGTGGGAAGCCCTTGTCACAGGGAAATAAATATGAAGGCTCTATCTCAAACGGTTCAAAAGTTAAAGCAGTGGGAAGCCACTGTCACAAAGAACCTACATGCTTAATATGAAGGCTTTATGTAAAATGGTTAACAAGTTATGACCAATGTTAATTTTTTCTTTAAAATAGGTCACATGTCAAGGTCAATTTTTTGACCGGGAAGCCCTTGACACAATGAACCTACATGCCAAATATGAAGGCTCTATATCAAATGGTTCTAAGGTTATGACCAATGTTAAGTTTTTTTCTTTAAAGTAGGACACAGGTCATGGTCACAGGTCAAAACTTTGTGTACAAGTGGGAAGCCATTGTCACAAGGAACCAACATGCTAAATATGAAGACTCTATGTCAAACGATTCAAAAGTTATGACCAATGTTAATTTTTTCTTTAAAGTAGGTCACAGGTCAAACTTTTTGTATGAGTGGAAAGCCCTTGTCACAAGGAACCTACATGTACATGCCAAATAAGAAGGCTCTATCTCAACTAGTTTAAAAGTTATGTTAAACTTGTCCACATACAAACAACCAGACAGGGCAAAAAAAATATGTCCCCACTATATGGTACATAAAAAATATGGGTTAACTTTTTTTTCATGAGGAAAGCATATATGAAATTTCAAACCCCTAGCTTACATGGTTCTAAAGTTATGCTCGTGATGCATGAACAAAAGAATGGACGAATGAACGGACAAGCCAGAAGCAATATGCACCCCCTACATTTTCAATGTTGGGGGCATAAAACTTGTCGCTATGACAGCCGTATTGGAATGAAACAAGTTTAACAATTCTAAATGTTCATGGCACCCAGATGTTTTCAGGTCACTCTTTTGGTTCAGATGTAGTTTTAAGAATCTACGAATGGCTGCCATATTGGCCATCAGAACAATTCTAGCAATTCAGAATCTACATGCTTCCCCGCCTGTTTTCCAACATTCAACTTAAGGTTGTGGATAAGCTGCTTAAAATGTGAGAAGCTAACAAGACAGACAACAACAGATGGACTAAAGGCCATGGCATAAGCAGACCTGGCACTAAGCTCAAAATATTTTTACGCACAAAAAAGGAAAATATGTAAAATCTTCTCCTGCAAGTAGGAGGGGAGCAAATTCCTTCAATTAAGAACAGCACCTATATATAAAGGAAAATGCTGTTATTTAGGGTGATTTCTCTACACTGAAAATAATCTACTTCACACAATTTACATCGCACATATGAGTATTGCTCCCGCCCATCAGGGCTTGGAGAAATAGATTGGGCTGCATAATGCTTCCACGCAGAGCTGAAACCGATCACACGAGTATTGGTAAATGGCTTAGTAGGTCTAAGCCTGCCCAGGAAGTGGTGTGTCAGATCGTCCCTGCATATACTACAAATTTTGTTTTAGCTGCAACATTCTAATTCTGGCACTGCTGTCAGAAGTTTCTTTTTTACGTAAAGATCAAATGCATGAATTGAAATATTTTTCACCATCACAAGGTCCACACATCTAGATCAAGAGCTCAACCACTTCTCAGTGATGACCATTGATTGGTCAATGTATAGTGTCATGATGATGCATGTTCAAATTTGCATCAAATGCTGTACCGTTTTTGGAGGTCACAATAGCAAAGGTGTCATACTTAACTGTCAAAGATGATTGACTTGTCTCCACAATACGTATGTGACAATCCTTGTACATTCTTGCCATCAAAGACATAGAGGTCAATTGTCATCTTTTGATCTGACAGTTAGGGAATCAGGTTTTAGTTGAAAGAAGAGTATGTTGCAGCTAAATCAAAATGGGTAGTAAACTCTATTGGTTTGTTTGGGTGGTAGGGCTTGAGATGTCATTTCATCTCAATGTCAGGTAAAAGTCCCATAAAATTGGAAGCAACATCTCCAAAACAAGAGGCTCAATGAGCCTAAACCGCTCACCTGAGGAACTTAAGTTTTAACAATTCACAGACTTGACTACTAAATCTGCTAATAGAATCCAGCCCATTGACCCTTACAGGATATAAGTCATCATTATTGCATTGCATTCCAAGTTTGAGACTTCTAGCTTCTATAGTTCCTGAGAAATCTTTGACGAAAATTTAACATTGGTCAAAATGGAGAGAAAGAAGAATGAAAGAACAGATGAACAAATAAGCTGAGAAAGCCCAATGTCTCTTACACAAAATAAGTCATCATTATTCTATTGAATACCAAATTGGATGCTTCTAGCTTTTATAGTTCCTGAGAAATCTTTGATTAAAAATTTAACATTGGTCTATTATCTCTATATGGAGAGAAAGAAGAATGAAGGAACAAATGAACCAGACTAGCTCCAAAACCTAATGCAGCCTTTCCCCTTGCCCAATGGTGCTACACATAAAATTTAAACAAGATTGGTCGACTGCCTTCTGAGATATGCTTCATTGAAAGTGTGGACGACGGGTGGACGGACGACAGACGACGGACTCCGGAGCCTTGATATACTATCAGCTCACTGGAGCCTTTGGCTCAGGTGAGCTAAAAATTCAAGTCGCTATTTCTGTCACAACATTTTCCCTACGTTAAGTCTATGGGCAAATTTTTTTGTCTCTCAAGGTCACGTAACTCCGAGGTCAATATTCCGATTCGGCCCAAAATCGAACTTAACCGAGATTTTATGCCTGTCCTCGTTACCTGCAAGTTTGAGGCTGATATGAATAAAAATAAAGTTGCTATCGTGGTCACAACGTATTTTTTTATGCTCAAGGGCAGGTAACTCCAAGGCAAATATTCCGATTCGGCCCAAAATCGAACTTAACCAAGATTTTATGTCTGTCCTCGTTACCTGCAAGTTTGAAGCTGATCTGAAAAAAATTCAAGTCGCTACCAGCCTACCATAGTCGGAACATTTTCCCTAATTAAGTCTATGGGCAAATTTTTTGTCGCTCAAGGTCACGTAACTCCGAGGTCAATATTCCGATTCGGCCCAAAATTGAACTTAACCGAGATTTTATGCCTGTCCTCGTTACCTGCAAGTTTGAAGCTGATATGAATAAAAATAAAGTTGCTATCGTGGTCACAACGTATTTTTTATGCTCAAGGGCAGGTAACTCCAAGGCAAATAATCCGATTCGGCCCAAAATCGAACTCAACCGAGATTTTATGTCTGTCCTCGTTACCTGCAAGTTTGAAGCTGATCTGAAAAAAATTCAAGTCGCTATCGTAGTCATAACATTTTCCCTATGTAAAGTCTATGGGCAAATTTTTTGTCGCTCAAGGTCATGTAACTCCGAGGTCAATATTCCGATTCGAACTTAACTGAGATTTTATGCCTGTCCACGTTACCTGCAAGTTTAAAGCTGATCTGAATAAAAATAAACTTGCTATCGTGGTCACAACGTATTTTTTTATGCTCAAGGGCAGGTAACTCCAAGGCAAATAATCCGATTCGGCCCAAAATCGAACTTGACCGAGATTTTATGCCTGTACTGGTTATCTGCCAGAATGAAGTCGATCAGAAAAAAATTGACGGAGCTAGAGTGATGATAAGCTTTTTCCTATGTGAAGTCTATGGGAGCTAGATGTTGCCATGGCAACCAGAGTTCCACTCAGATCTGCCTGAAAACCTAATGAAGCCTTTCCACTTGCCCAATAATGCGACACATGAAATTTGATCAAAGTTGGCCAAGTAGTCTTTAAGATATACATTTTTGAAATTCCCATTAACCCTAATGCAAAAACACACAAGGGCAGGTAACTCCTAAGTGAATGATCCGATTCTGCCAGTTATCCAACTTGACCGAGATTTCATGGCTGTGCTGGTTATCTGCAAGAATAAAGCCAATCTGAAAATAATTGAAGCAGCTACGGTGATGACAACATTCTCCCCATGTTAAGTCAATAGGCAATTTTTTCAACGCTCAAGGGCACGTAACTCCTGAGTGAATAATCCGATTCAGCCCAAAATCGAACTTGATCGAGATTTCATGCCTGCCCTCTTTATCTGCAAGAATGAAGTCGATCAGAAAAAAATTGACGGAGCTAGAGTGATGACAAGCTTTTTCCTATGTTAAGCCTATGGGAGCTCTTTGTTGCTGTGGCAACCAGAGTTCGCATCCGATCTGCACGAAAACCTAATACAGCCTTTCCCCCTACCTGATGATGGTTCATAGGAAATTTGATCAAGGCCGGCCCACTGGTTCCAGAGATATACTTCGTTGAAAGTGTGGACGACGGACGACGGACGCCGGCTCGTGGTATACTAATACCTCACATGAGCCTTCGGCTCAGGTGAGCTAATAACCTAAAAAGTGTTGACAGGGATGTGAAACCTCATTCAAGCAAACAAACAAACACACATGGGTATTTTGCATAATGTGTGCTATGCCTATTTGTTTGTTTGTTTGATTTGACATTTAACGTCCCTGTCAACACTGTAAAGGTCATTTTGGAGACGTTGCCTCCAATTTTGTGGGACTTTTACCCGACATTGAGATGAAATGACATCTCAAGCCCTGTCGCCCAATGAAACCAATAGGGTTTATAAGCATGGACGGTCCGACTCGCACCACTTTGCCAGGGCAGACTTAGATCCTCTAAGGGGTTTACCAGTACTCGTGTGCTGGTCCGTTTCAGCTCTGCGTGGAAGCTTCATGCAGCCCATCTATTTCTTCAAGCCCCGATGGGCGGGGGCTGGTGCTATGCCAATGATGCAACTGTGGACTTTAGGAGTAAACAAAAACAAAATCCTGTAAAATGCATAACTTGTATTACATAATCAATGTACAAAATTCTGACTCACACTGAGCTGTGTCACTCATACTCTAAATAATGTAAAATAAAAATTCTTTGAATATATGTCTAGTGAAACTCAATAACTCAAACACCTTGGGGACCACAAATTTGTGATACATGTAGCATTGTTAACCCTTTCTGTACCAAACGGAATCTTCCTCCTCATATACAGCAGGAATGCAGCATCTGATCTGGGCCTGCACTGTTTGCCAAATACCCGTTTTGGGGTTTCTGGTACTAAATGGGTTAAAGACAACGAAGTTTCACAGTACATACCATATCCAGTATTCAATTTTCGCACCTGCAGCTGACATTCTGTAGATGAACAATTTCAGACCAACACCTTCATGTACAGATGAAGGGCAAGCGATCATTTGTGTTAGGCAATGTCACTGATATCTGTACATTCTGTTAATAGGGCATTAAAGTGTTCAACTGACATCACACCAGACAACGGGAAAGAAAAGAAAATTGAACAGAAAACTTTTAACATTACCTTTTGACATCAATGTTTACCCCTGTTCTGCTGAATAAATTAATTTTGCCACACCTTTATTGGACTATCAACCAACTTATTCCTTAATCACTGCTGAACAACAAAACAGTGAAGATCCAGATCAAATGGAAACTCCTCTAGCTTTACTCTAATGTAATGCTCCTAAATATTGGGACAAACAGGCCTAAGCATATGGTGCAGACCCAGCTCAGACTGCTCTGGAGCAGTCTGATCATGGTATACACTGTTTGCCATTCCCTCTGCACCTTTTGGACTCTTAATTTGCTTGATCGTGAAACACATTTCTTAAAAATTTTCGAACGTCACAGCAAGTTCTCAAGGCGTACTAAGTTTAGGATTTTTATGATATTTGCTAACCTGACTGAGTGATTTGATGAGGTTTAATGCCCCAGTCAACAGAGTATAGATTCAGCAGGACAAGGATTAACTGAGCCCCGCCAAGCGAATTTGTGTCTTGGAGCATTCTGTCATGACAAATTTTAACTACGCATTCCCAGCCATTCAGAGGGGCCAAGGATATTGCTTTCTGTCTGAAGGTTCCTCTTGATTCACTGCTTGTATGAGCGAGCAGCGAAGGTTCTGGCGAGACTGCGCGGATGTGCAGGCTCGCCTGAATCTTCGCTGCTCGCACAGGTGATAAGTACCAAAATCACATGATGGGGCCCAACTAAACATCGAATCAATGATGAAAACATAGATAAACTTTCTATACAAAGAGTCAATTAACATTCAAACACCAATCATGTGTAGCAGATGACATTTACAATGTGTCTTCTGTTTTTCCAGACAATAAAGCTTGGCATTTCATGCAAATCATCAGCCTAGGTGATTCACATGAAATTTCAAGCATAATTTTCTCTAAAAGCAAAACAGGTAAAAAAATATTTGAAATATCAGCTGCTACAGAATGATGTAAATGGTGTTTCAATAGCAACAGTTTGTTCTGTTCTACAACAGGCCAGCCTCGGAAGCTCAGTCGGATGCGCGTCTGACTGGTGATCAGGAGGACGCCAGTTTGATACCAGCCAGAGACGGCAACATTCTTTCGTGGAGATTGATCATGAAATCTTTTCTACGGTCATTCTCTCCCTTCCCCTGATTCAAGAAGGGCAGTTGTCAGTTTCTGGTGAAAGAATGGGTACTGTACTGGTTAGCCGCTTATGTATAAGCCTGCCCAGGAAAAGTGTGGATAAGTAAACAAACCGGCTCAAAAATGACCTAAAATAGTGTTGACTGGGCCGTTAAACTCCAATACAAACAAACGAACAATCAGTTCTACAACATTCAAAGTATGCCATAGCTTTATGAGTATCTACAGATGAAAGAGCTGTCACGTGATTTAACCAAATTTCAAATTGTCCAGAATGCCATCTTTAACGCTTTTTGTACCAAATGGAATCTTCCTCCTTAAATATAGCAGGAGTCCATTTCTAGATTTAGGGGTGACAGGTTGTGGTATCTTGAAAATTGATTTTGAAAATGGCTGAACTCTCTGCAAATAGTGTAGGCCCTGATGAGATGCCGCAGAATGTGGCGTCTCATCTGGGCCTGCACTATATGCCAAGGTACCTGTTTAGGGGTTTCCAGTCGGAAATGGGTTAATCTTATGTATAGCATCAGTCCATTTCCAAATTTAGGTGTGTCAGGTAGAGTTGTTGTGCTTTAATCTTTTTGTACCAAATGGAATCTTCCTCCCCATATACAGCAGGAGTCCATTTCAAAGTTTAGGGCAGTCAGGTCCTGTTTTCATCAAAATTTATTTGGAAATTGCATGAACTTCTAGCAAACTGTGGAGGCCCTGATAAGACGCCACACTGTTTGCCAAGGTACCACTGTAGGGGTTTCTTAAAGGGGTTTCTGGTACTGAATCGGTTATATGAAAAATGACCAACTTTTTTAAAACAGTTAAGGCCCCTGATCAGACTCTGCTGTATCCAGCAATGGCATATTTTCTGTCATTATAATGAGTGTTTGCAAGGGAGAAAACGTTTGATACTTCATGTTTGTGTTTCAGTAAACTAAACCTTTCTGTAAAGGGAGTCTACTCTTAAAAGAAAGAATTTGCTCCTTTAGAGAAGACCCTCACTGATAAGATGGATAAAGGAGACAAAAGTACATGTATTTGCTCAGGGGTTGCCTCCCCTGAAGGTGTATCCATTCCCCTTTTCTGTCATCAACTGATTAAACTTTTCCTACAGTCTGTTATTGAAGTGTTTTTTTTTTTTGTTGTTGTTTTTTTCTATTGATCCGTAACACCAATGATTCTGCAACTATTGGCGATACCGTCTTGCCATAAACAATTAATTTTAATCAAGCAGTGTCCCACACGCCAAAAAGACACTGGCAAACATTGCCAAACAATGTGCATGTAGACGCAGATCAGATGCCCATCAGGGTATACATTATTAACATTGGTTTTAGGATATTTTGACAACTCTGATAAATGTGAAAACAACCAGACACCTAAAACTGGCGCTGGACCTATCCTTTTTAATAACACAGAGACCATTCACACCAAAATGTAAACCTTGTCTTGATTATGAAGCAGACATCTTCCAAGGTTCTTAAATACATCTGCAAAAACAAATCTGCCGGTACACCACAACCTCTTTATAATTACTTTG
Organism: Lucinisca nassula; assembly: GCA_963580285.1. Taxonomy (NCBI): domain Eukaryota; kingdom Metazoa; phylum Mollusca; class Bivalvia; order Lucinida; family Lucinidae; genus Lucinisca; species Lucinisca nassula. The sequence continues at coordinate 146,733,824 of OY757018.1, read as the reverse complement.
TCACACGATTTTGGATGTAACATGGTTAGAAGATGGACTAAAAAATGCAAAGATTATATATTTGAAAAAAAAAAATCATATAATGGTTGTTTTCTATAAAAGCTTTGCATTTTGTTACAAAGTACATGGTTTGTTTATACATATAGACTTTTTCTGTGAATCACAAAAAAATAATGTTATACAGAGGTTATGAACAAAGGATATACAGTCGAACTTCAATAGCTCGAACACCTTTGGGACCACGAAAATCTGTTCGAGACAGGGGGAGTTCGAGCCATTGATGGCTACTTAGTCTTCCAGGATGTATTACGTGGATAATTTTGGACATCTTTTCGGTGTTCTATAATATAAATTTATGCTGTGTGTACTCATTAGAATCGCCTCATTGAGCACACACAGCACAAATTTGAAAGATAAAAGGCGAAAATATCCGAACTTCCTTCTCACTATTTCTTATGTAGAGAAATTCCCTAGGGACTCGAGAACGGGTTCGACTCTGCCGTAGCAAACGAGCCATCGGTGTTCGAGCCATCGAAGTTCTACTGTATGAGAGCAGTCACAAGAAAACTTGTCTTTGGGTGTATGTTCCAGGCCCAGTTGTTCGAAACATTGTTAGCTTATTGAGCTCGTTAGTGACAAATTGTTAACTGTTGTAGTAATTACAATATCTGACACAATGGTATATTTGCTGATAAAATGTGAGCAGCTTTTGCATCTGCAAAAGCTGCTCACATTTTATTCAGCAAATTTGCCATATTAAATGATCAAAATTTTAACAGTATCTTAACTAACAACATCGTTAGATTTGAACAACTGGCCCCAGGTGTCTAAAACCTACAAGAAGATAAGGTTTGTGTATTCAGAAGCCAATCAAAGATACTACCCAAGCAGTGAACAACTAAGGTGATGATCGGACTGCACACGTGTACAGGCTGTTCTGGGCCTTTATTTTTCCACATGTAGAATAAGACAGCTTCTCTTTTGATATACTTTCTTTATCATACATGTATTCAGACAGTCATGCCTGTGCAAACAGTGTAGACCCAGTTGAGATGTGACAGAATGTGGAGTCACATCATGGTCTACACAGCTTGCCACTCGTCCATCTATTTCAGACCTAATGTAGTAAAGTGCACTTAAAATTTTAGAACAAGTATGGTTAGGAATTGTGTCCGACTATTTAGGGTAAATACTGTAGCTCATATAAGAAATACACAAAGAAATTGCATTTTTAATGGCATTAAGGATAATTTCATATAAAAATTTGAACCAAAATTGACAAGAGTGCTCATGACTTTTATAAACCCGTCTGTTTCCACAGAAGACCTTAGTTTGGTCAGAAAGGACTGTTAAAAGCTAAATCATCTAGATCATGTATTTATTATAAGCAGTGTATATGACAATCATTAACTCTAGATATTTTAACATGCATTTCTGATCAAACACTAAGCTGCTGTGGTACAGTTATTTCAAAGAAGTACAAGACTGGAATAGCTCCTGATCATGCAGAGAAATGGGGATACTGCTAAGATAATTTTCTTATGTCTCCATAAAAATGTATTATGTGGCGGGTACTTGTTTGAATAGCTTCACTGTTAGAATCAACCTTAGACTGACCTAAATCCACTTTTGCTATAATAAGCAAACAAAAGCCTGCGAAGCTGCCCTCAGATTGGCCTAAATCCATATTTGCTTGCTTATCATCACATGAACAAGTCCGTGAAATAAAGACCCCCCTAAACCCCACTTTATATAGAGAAAACTGGGGTTTACGGGGGTAAACATTATTTTCCGTATTTCTGCTCCAAGACATAGGTTGTGGGTACTCGTTAGAACCGCCTCAATGAGGCGGTTCTAACGAGCACCCAAAACCTATGTTTGGAGCAGGAATAAGGAAAATATCAAAAATTTTCTTCAGAAAAAAATACCTTTTTTGAGGTTCGAAAAATGCACTACATCACACGGATTTGTTATCGTAATGTAATAGCAAAAGTGGATTTAGACCAATCTGATGGCTCTGTTAGGTTTTCTGATTGAACATCAATGTTCTGTGTTCTTACCTGGTCAAAAAGCAAAAGATAGGTTTTCTCATGACTCGACTCTGTTACTAAACAAAATACACATCTCTCCTTTTTGTGACAAGACTGTTGATGCTTACAAAAATATCTTCATATATTACACATGAAATAGGCCTATAAGCAGACAAACAAATTTAACAAAACAAAACATAAAATGAAAAATAGAACTAAAGTTACTGGGAGTAACAATATGGACATTGGTCCAAAAATACCGAAAGCATGCATGTGTATCATAATAAGAAATAAATTCATTTTTTATGTCTAACCCTTATCTTGCTGAATATTCATTTAAGCCACACCCATTTCTGTCTATCAACCAATCAAATTACTTGCTGTAATTTATTGCTACAAATTCATAAACTAAATGCCAAACAGTGTAGATCCTGATCAGATGGCAGAAGCCATCTGATCTGGATCTACACTGTTTGCAAAGATAATGGTTGTCGTTAACAACAAGATAAGGGTTAACAAAGAATGAACAAGACTGGGTTGGATGCAAAGTAAACAAACTTCTCAGCATTACAATAACATATCCTTGTGACAAGTGCATACTTAGACATTCATATCTCCAAAATGGGTGTTTTTCTGATGAAAGTTATATTTTTCTTATTTATGCACCAATCATATAGGTTTGTGTGTGCTCGTTATAACTACCTCATTGAGGCCATTCTAATAAGTACCCATAACAAGTGCCCAAAAACCTATGTATTTCAGCAGAATAGCAGAAATAAGATCATGTTTACCAATATAAACCCCAATTTTTTCTCAATAAAATGGGGTTCACTACACAAGTCGGTACAAAATACTTCACAATCAATCTTGATGAAAAAAATGTTGCTTGACCCAGCAGGGATTGAACCAGCAACCTCCGGGTCACAATAAGACATGTATATACCTGACTGTGCCAACAGGCCTGGAAATCTGACTGAATGGCAGGCTGAAAACTATGCACAATGGAAACTACCTGCAAGGTCAAGATACAATTCTGGCTGGTAACAAAATACATGTCACAAAAATTTAAACGTGCTTTCTGCAATGTTAATAATCACTGCTAAATTCAGCATACATGTAGGTATCCACACATATCAATTTGTTTGATTTGAGGTTTAATGGTCCTGTCAACACTATGTAGGTCATTATTGAGACGTTACTTCCAATTTTGTGGGACTTTTATCCGACACTGAGATGAAATGACATCAAAAGCCCTGCCGCTTAATGAAACCAGTTGGGCTTTTATGCATGGACGGTCAGACTCGCACCACTTTACCTGGGCAGGCTTAGAACCTCCAAGCGATTTACCAGGACTCAAGTGCAGTCGGCTTCAACTCTGCGTGGAAGCATCATGCAGCTCAATCTATTCATTTTAAGCCCCGATGGGTGGGGGCTGCCACACATATCAAATCCGACTTTTACAACTAAATGCATCAAATTGATACCACCAAAACAGCTACATGTTGTCAGCATGGTCAGGCCTCACCTTTGTATACCCATTGTGGGAGTATTATACATTTGTTGCAATATAACGGTTTGTTCACCTGAGCAGGTAATATTGTCTGAGGGCAATATTACCTGCTTAGATGAACATTATCGTCAAATTCCCCTAACCAAAGCGCAACAAATGTTTTATTATACCGAAATCTACCAGTGCATGTGACTACCAGTGCAGTTGTCCTTTTGAGCAGTGATGTCACAGGGGAAATATAACAGGAGGACATGATCTTGGTATGCTCCCAACTAATCAGAATTCTTGGATATGAATATTAATAAGGTATAATAAACATTATTATCTTCTTTCTTGCTCAAATACATACATTGTGGTATTGAGGTGGTTCCCAACGACCACATACAAGCTATGCTTGGTGCAGAAGTAAGGAAAATATTAGAACATGGTAGTTCTACAGACTTGAACAAGCCTTTGTAGCAAAAGTAAATCACGGTAATGTTTGACAAGGACTGACTTTGTGGACAAGAGCAAAGAAATTTGTTTTGTTTGTTTGTATTGGAGTTTAACGGCCCAGTCATCACTATTTAGGTCATTTTTGAGACGGTGCAAAGAAATTTGTAGACTTTTGATTGGGCAGCGCAAGGGCAATTATTTTCCATATACCCTATCAGCAAAAATATAACCTTCGCTAAATTGCAATGTCTGCCATTTTGGATTTACTGCACAGTAAGGTTGATAAGAAATAAAGCAAAATAATTTCATACAGCACAACCATTTCTAGCCAGTAAATAAATAAATACTTTCATGACGTCAACATTTACCCTCTGAGCACCGTGATCAACGTACGTACTGCATTTGATGACGTCACATGTAAACATCTGCATGGAGGAAGGCATGTTTGATGACGTCACATGTAAACATGTACTCCTCATGACCTCGCTTTGGAAATCATTGAAACAATGTGCAAAATATTGTCAAAAACCTTTCCAGTATATAACAAACTTTTTATTTTGATACTTGACCGGGAATCCCACCTGAAAGCCTTCTCGCCTAACAGCTTGGGCAAATATTACTCTCAGGTGGGGAATGTGATCCCTTGTTCCCCAGTCAAGTAACAAAATAACTTATGTGTCCTTATCTGGAGCAAGCCAAGACCTTTTATATGTACTCCCACTAACTTGTGTTCTTACTCAGCTAAGCCAAGTTATAAACCATCTGGCATGATAACTACAGTCTATATGGACAGTAACCATAGCAACCGTATCCAATGAAAGATCCGTATGTGTGTGTAATGATGCAGCAAAGTTCTCATTGGCGGGACGCAGTGGCACTGCTAATTGCTGGCCCCGCCCACGGCCCCTCCTTCAGCTCCACCTTGTTTTGCTAACTGTTTCTGGCGCATAATTTCAGCATCCCTGGAAAAAGGCATAAAAGTATTATACACCTCTTTATAAACCTGTTCATTACTAGTTTATACCAAAATTTTGGACATAACATGATTTAAAGATGGATCCCAAAAAAAAAATATATATATATATATATATATATATATATATATATATATATATATATATATATATATATATATATATATATATATATATATATATATATATATATATATATATAATACATGTATATCCGTTTTGTTATAATATGGTTGCTAACTACCCATACATGAGCTTTGGACCTCAACAATACAAGTAGTGTTTTAGAGGGGTTGGGGTTTACTTCTGTACATATGTGCCATATGCTTACCATGGCAAAATAAGATATGGCTAACTTATACATGTACAGTACAAGGAATTTATATATATTGGGCAGATAAGCAAATAAGGCACTTTATTAATTGACTGTCCAGTATTGATTGGAGGTCATCCGTATTAACACCAAGTCAAGCAATATTAACTGAAGTCAAGTGAGGTCCAAAAAATCAATAATCCTGCCTTTTTAATTGTGTCAATTAATAAAATTGCCATTAATCAAGTAATGGCCAATACAAAATTACTTGATTTATAACATTATAGTTGCACACAAAAGGACATAAACATATTTAGTACAAGTTGAAGTGCTAAGGAGGCGGGATACACAATCACATTTTGTTCTGTTTGTTTGTTTGATTTGAGGTTTAACATCCCCGTCAACACTATATAGGTCATTTCGGAGACGTTGCTTCCAATTTTGTGGGACTTTTACCCAATATTGAAATGAAATGACATCTCAAGCCCTGTCACCAAACACATCTTGTACAAGTGCTTAGGGCAATAGATACACAATTTGAAATTGTATGTGCTAAGGGGGTGGGGGGGGGGGGGTGGGGTGGAAACAATCAAATTTTGTACAAGCGCTAAGGGGTATGGATGCATAAACACATCTTGTACAATTGCTAAGGGGGATGGGTACATCACCAGAAGCAACCCTTTCAAACAATATTGTCTCCCCTGTCAATACCAAGCTGCTTATCTCCATATACATGTGCAACACTGTGTAACTGTTGTGGGAAGAAAATCATGAGGGGGGTCGATTTCAACGGTGATGAAGTTTATAGCTGTTTAGTACAAGTCCGAATTCTGTCATGACAACTGATATCCAAAACTGAGTGATGCCATTTATCCTCATAGTTTAATACACCATTGGAAAAAAAATACAGAAGAAGCGAGCACAGCGGTAAGATTAAACTTTATTCGATTCTCGTCTAGGTGTTTCAGTCACACAGTGACCTTCATCAGGACAACGATAAACATAAATTCTTGGCACTGAAGTAGTGAAAAATGCAACGGTTTCTTTCATGTGATGTAACTGGCTTTTTTACTGCTACAAAAATAAAATGAATGCTTTAGTTGTCAATGTAAGTATATATAGGATACTTATCCCCAAGCTTTAGGGGAGGGGGGTATTACTATAAGAATCTTATATGGGTGTGAGGGACGGATTTTTTCTATCCCCCCTCACACCCATGTAGGATTCTTTTTCTTGCATACCTTCCATTTCTTTACGCGGTTTTTTACTGCTGCAGTCACTTCGGTTACCGACGTCCGCCATATTGTGATGTCACTACATGAATGTTTAGTGCCTCTTCTGTTATGGTATCTCCTCCAAAACTATTAATCGGAATCCAACCAAATTTGGAGTGTGGGTTGCGCCGGTTTGCACAACTGCACATTTATTTTTGACCCCCTCCTCAGGGGCCCTGGGGAGAGAGCAAAAGGTCAAACATCAATAAAATTCAATTACAAAGTCAATTTTAAAGATTTTGATACCAAACTTTACAGAAGTAATGTGTACATATTAAACCGGACTTTTGGCTGCGACCCCTGGGTCATGCCCCAGGGGTTCGACTTGGAGTGGGGGGGTGGGCCAAATTTAAAGTGTTTCGGAACGTAGTCATGTGGCATATCAAATCAAGGGGATGACAAGTACATGTAAAATTAAGTAAAATTTTGACCCTGGGGTTAGATTGGTGCCCTGGGGGGAGGGGCAAAAGGTAAAAATTTACGTTTTTCAAAACATAGTCATGTGGCATATAAAATCAAAGGGGATGATTAGTAAACTATAATACAAGTAAACTTTTTATCCTTTGGTCAGATTTTAGCCCTGTGGTGGAGGGGTCGAAAGGTCACATCAGTCAAATGCATGTACATGTTGATGATATTTGGTACTTAGCCCCTTTGGATAAAGCCTGGGGATTCGTGATGGTGTGCCATCGACTGCATTCTAGTTTTAAAATGTAACTGTAGTTTGGAAATTGGTCTTTAAGAAAAGAAGTCTAGTTTTTTAACTAGAGCTATCACATGACAGCATAGCTTGCCTATTGTGCGCCTTCAAGATATACGGTAAAATTACTGATCCATGAATATATGTCACACTCACTTAGATATATTTTGAGGACAATCATCAGGTCACATGAACAAATATTAAAGACATTACATTTCAGAATCAAATAGTGTCTGAATAATAAGGCAAAATCACCGAACCATGAAAATAGGCCACACTGATCTAGATATATTTCTATGTCAGTCATCTGGTCACACCGACCTTTTAATTCAGGTGTGAATTTTTCCATGAAATAGTTTTCAAAATATATGGCAGAATCACTGAATCATGAAATATAGGCCATACTGACCTAGATATATTTTTATGTCATTTATCTGGCCACATGGAATTGATAATTCAGATATGAAATTTTTGAGGTTGATCATCTCACAGGGGCCAGTTTCAAGCTTTTTGAGAGGGAAGATATACTATCCTATAATAATATAGACAAGGGCACCTTCGGGAAAATATGACCAGTCGTGAATGAAGTTGTGTAGCTCTGGCAGTTTATAACACACAAGTCAAAATTCTTGGCACACATGTAGATAACACATTTATGTATACAATAGTACCTGCTATGTCTAATCTAGTCTTCATGGTATGGAGCAACGCCACACATTATCTCCAGAATTGCTCAAAAATGACAGCGTGTAGCTAAGCCTGTCTGCTCTCTTCCCAAGAGATTCCAAAGTTTTCCAGGGCACAACACAAAGGAAATTTATTTCCATGTTCAGAATTTTCACCAATACCAATCACCTGTGTCCATAATTTCAATAAAAACTTGTAAATACTACTCCAAATGTTGAAAACAATAGCATTTTGACATCTCCTGGCCCTGGCAACCAGTTTTTTGGAGCCAGTAGAAAGGAGTGATTTCATTGGTTAAAAAAAAACAATTCAAATTGGCCAATTAAAAAATCACCTAATGCTATGACATCATGATGACATCATGATTTATTTACTCCTGTTTTGTTAATTGTGTAAAGTCATATTGAAATCAGTGAAGAAATGTAGTCGCTAGAGCGATGACAAAGTTTTTCTAAAAATAGCCAAAGTTTTTCTAAAAATAGCCTTGAAAGTCGAAATAGCTCGAGATATTGTCATAAGGAACATTTGTGTGAATTAATACTGAAATTGGTGAAAAAATGTAAGCGCTAGAGCAATGACAAAGATTCTCTAAAAATAGCCATTGTGACCTTGACCTTGAAAGTCAAAATGGCTCGAGATACTGTCATAAGGAGCATTTGTGTGAAGTTATATTGAAATCAGTGAAGAAATATAGACGCTAGAGCGATGACAAAGTTTTTCTAAAATAGCCACAGTGACCTTGACCTTGAGGCCATGACCTTGAAAGTCGAACTCACTCGAGATATATTTATAAGGAACATTTGTGTGAAGTTTTATTGCAATTGGTGAAGAAATGTAGGCGCTAGAGCGATGACAAAGTTTTTCTAAAAATAGCCACAGTGACCATGACCTTGAGGTCATGACCTTGAAAGTCGAACTCGCTCAAGATATTGTCATGAGGAACATTTGTGTGAAGTTATATTGAAATCAGTGAAGAAATGTAGGCGCTAGAGCAAAGACAAAGTTTTTCTAAAAATAGCCACTGTGACCTTGAGACCATGACCTTGAAAGTCGAACTCGCTCCAGATATTTTTATAAGGAACATTTGTGTGAAGTTATATTGAAATTGCTGAAGAAATGTAGGCCCTAGAGCGATGGCAAAGTTTTTCTAAAAATAGCCACAGTGACCTTGAGGTCATGACCTTGAAAGTCGAACTCGCTCGAGATATTGTCATAAGGAACATTTGTGTGAAGTTATATTGAAATAGGTGAAGAAATTAGGCGTTAGAGTGATGACAAAGTTTTTCTAATAAAAATAGCCACAGTGACCTTGACCTTGAGGTCATGACCTTGAAAGTCGAACTTGCTCGATATATTGTCATAAGGAATGTTACGTGTGAAGTTATATTAAAATCTGTCAAGAAATGTAGGCGCTAGAGCGATGACAAAAGTACGTACGTACGGGACAAATGCTATATCCCCCCTCACAACTATGTTGTGCGAGGGGATAATTATCAAGGTATGACATTTCTTCATCAAATAGTATTCCAGATAATAGGCAAAATCACTGAACCATGAACATTGACCTAGATATATTTTGAGATCAATCATGGGGTTACATGGCACTAATATCCCTACATGTATGATATTTCTCCAACAAACAATCTTCAAGATATAAGGCAAAATCACTGGACCGTGAAATGTAGGTTACAATGACCTTCACCCTTTTACACTTGAACCTATGTCATAAAGTTGGCTGATGTATAACCAATTGTGTCTATAACTAACTGGAAAGGTAAATAACAAATTACAAAGGTGTTCTAGATTTTTACCCCTAGCCTCACCCCATCCGCCCCAGGCATGAACCCAGGGGTGTGTTGTTTTGGAATCTCAGAAGACACTCCCAGGTATCGAAGTTGTAAATATGAATGCTTTGTAATTAGTGATTGTTGAGATATAAGAATCTCAAAAACTTTAACACAGTATTACAAAGGTGTTCTAGATTTTGACCCCTAGCCCCACCCCGGGGCATGAACCCAGGGATCTGTTCTCTTTGAATGTCAGAAGACCCACCCCCCACCCCCGGTACATAAGTTCGAAATATGAGTGTTCTGTGATGATGAGTGACTGTTGAAATATAAGCATTTGAACAATTCTAACGCAGTGTGAAGGGAACGCAAACGCAATCACACACAACTGGGGTTGACAACAATAGCTCTCCTTGTACATCGTAGAGGCGAGCTAAAAACATTATAGACAGATATCCTGTTCTGGAATTTCTGCATTGGTTCCTCTTCTGTATCCTCTCATTCATCCACACAATCTGTTTCTGTGTTGGAGACAGAGTAGTTGGATTAAGACAGGTACCGGGTACAGGTCTTCCATAAGTTGGTCTTTTTATACCCGCTTTTTCGAAGAAAAATCAAGTATATTGTTTTCGTACCAGAGTTGAGTGGGCGTCAGTCCGTCTGTCTGTCTGATCATCTGTCTGTCTGTCACGTTTCTTGTAAATGGATCTCCTCTGCAACCACTGAAGTTACACTTTTGAAACTTTGCATGTGGATAGTACATGGTAAGTAGATGGCAGTGGGCTACTTTTTTGTGACTTTGACCCGAACACGGCCCCACGGTCAAAGGTAAAAAAAGTATGACTTTGCCATACCTTAAGTTACACTTTTGAAACTTTGCATATGGATAGTATATGGTATGTAGATGCAGTGGGCTACTTTTTTGTGACCTTGACCCCAACATGGCCCCAAGGTCAAAGGTCAAAAGTATGATTTTGCCATATCTCCTAAACTATTCGAGTAACACTTCTCAAACTTTGCTCATTGGATGGCCCTTGGAATATTGAATAAATTGGGAAACTTTTGGGATGACCTTGACCTCAACATGACTCCAAGGTCAAGGTAAAAAAGTATGATTTTGCCATATCTTCTAAACTACTGGATTTACACTTCTGAAACTTTGTTTATTGGATGGCAATTGGAATATAGAATAAATTGGGCTAATTTTGGCGTGACCTTGACCTCAACATGACCCCAAGATCAAAGGTCACAAAATATGATTTTGCCATATTTCCTAAACAAATAGAGTTACACTTCTGAAACTTTGCTTATTGGATCGTCTTTGGAATATAGAATATTTCAGGCTACTTTTGGTGTGACCTCGACCTCAACATGACCCGAGGGTCACATGTCAAAAAGTATTATTTTGCCATATTTTCTAAACTATTGGAGCTACACTTCTGAAACTTTGGTTATTGGATGGCTCTTGGAATATGGAATAAATTTGGCTACTTTTGGTGTGACCTTCACCTCAACCTGCCCCCAAGGTCAAAGGTAAAAAAGTATGACTTTGCCATATCTTCTAAACTATTGGAGTTCTGAAACTTTGGTTATTGGATGGCTGTTGGAATATAGAAAAAATTGGAAATTCTTTTTGTGGACCTTAAATAACCCCAGGGTCAAAGGTCAAAAAGTATGACTTTGCCATATCTTCTAAACTAAAGGAGTTACACTTCTGAAACTTTGCTTATTAGTTAGAATGTTCTTTGCAACTTTTTTTTAACTTACATGTAATTTTGGCTAGCTAATACATAGTCATTAGTGTTATTCATAGAAAAAGCAGGTATTTGCTATGGTTTACCACCGACTGTGCAATCTAGTTTGAGTTTAGTTGAGAATCTGTATTCCTGTATCCCATCTCATCTATGATGGATGGTCTCCCAATCCTGTTTGGGTGGGTTTATGGTGAATGTAGTTATCAGCAGCGGGGTTATTTTTGGCCCAATATAATGATGGGCCCTAAAAATGGGCCAAGGGCCGATCTCCCATTCATTTACATGGAGAATTCAAACTTTTGATGAGCCTTTTTGAATTTCCATGGGCCTTTTGGAAAAATTGATGGGCCCAAGAGTCCTTAATACACACCTTACAGCAAAATTAATGGCCCATACAAAAATTAAATCAGATTCAGTGTATAAATAATAGTTTTCTCATAAAATGGCTCGAGGCCCATCCCAGAAATATCCCTGTTGCAGCTGGGGTTGAGGTATTGGCGGTGTTGACGAGGCCGAAAATAATTTAAATTTGAAAATAGTACCTGTTTTCCGCCTTGCTTCTGGGGTCTTGGATGAAAATGACTGATCGGTATCTAGTATTTGTGGTGGAAACGATAATGATACTGTGTCAATACCAACACTGGTATTTTATTGTTTGCTCGGTGTGGAAGCTCAGTTGATGTCAATGTAGTGTAGCTGCTGTGCCGAATTGCTCGAGTAAAATGACATCACAAGCCCTGTCGCTCATTGAAACCAAGAGTTTATAAGCATGGACGGCCCGACTTGCATTGCTTTGCTTAAACAGTTTACCAGTACTTGTGTGCAGTCAGTTTCAGCTCTGCGTGGAAGTATCATGCAGCCCAACTATTTCTTCAAGCCCTGATGGGCGGGGTCCGAAGGGAATATGGAATATATTCTCTGATGCAAGGGTTTGTGTTGGCAGCATGCAGGCAAGTGAAAATCTAATTCTAGAGTAGCTGTAATTGCAAATCGCTTGTAAAATTCATGTGTAGTATGTTTTGGTTTACCGGTTGATTAAGAAACTAAAATTGGGATAAAATGAAACTAAAATTGAGATAAAATGTACAATTAGACTTGTAAGAACAGCAAAGACCCAGATCAGCCTGCACATTAACCCTTATCTTGCTGTTCACGACAACCCATATCTTTGGAAACAGTGTAGATCCAGTTCAGATGGCTTCTGAAGAAGCCATCTGATCAGGATCTACACTGTTTGACATTTAGTTTATGAATTTGTAGGAATAAATTACATCAAGTAATCTGATTGGTTCAAAGTCAGAGATGGGTGTGGCTACAATGAATATTCAGCAAGAGAAGGGTTAACACAACCTTGATCAAACTAGAGGCATATTGTATATTGTCATTTGAAACGCCTAATTGAGGAGATTGATAAGAGTACACATAACATATACATGTACCGTATTCGCCCTAATTACCGCACATGCTCCTATAAGCGCACACCAAAGCTATTTTTTGAAAAAAAAAAATGCATAAGTGCACACCTTACAGTAACCTCCCATTGAAGCTTTCACAGGAAATCTATAAAACAAAACTTACCGTTATTTATTCAACAGAGAAGGCAAAGCAACTACATTTCTGTCAAATTCATTCGACAGCTCTAATACACACTTTTAATTCCTCGTTTACGAAATTTGCGAAGCGGGAAACAAGACAGTTCAACTGCCAAGACAGTTACCCAAAATGATTTGTGTGCGCTTAATAGGTCGATTTTTCACCACGATTTTTTTACACAATTTTGAAAAAACTAAGTGCACGGTGCGGTAATTAGGGCGAATACGGTATTTTCAAGATAAAGAACAAAGAAAATCTTCTATAATCACTTCTATCTGAGCTATGGGAAGAAACCCATAGGTTCCTCATGAACAGATTTGACCCAGCAATGGTAAATGACCATAACAATCCTAGGTTTTGGGACAGACAGGCCTAAGCAAGTAGTATAGGTCCGGATCAGACTGCTACTGAAGCAGTCTGATTAAGATCTACACTATTTGCTATTCCATTGGCACTTTTGGACTCCTTGCTGGACCAAGTAACAAATTTGCTAAGATTTTCGTAGAACTACAGCAAGTCCTCAAGGTGTCTGAGTTTTAAGTATGTTTATGGTCGCAATTTTAGGGGGTTGTAGTTTCATTGTATGCACATGTACCTGTGTCTTCTCTCTTCTAGAGTCAATCCTTTGTTGCTCCCTTTATCACCAGCAGCTTTCTTTTTGTCAGCTTCTTTCTGTTTCTTGGCGGCCTTCTCTCGTGATTTTTCTCGCTGATTGCCTCCTGATAGTAAGAAAATCCAGTGAAATTTTACCATTAACCCTTATCCCGGTGAATAATCAATTTAGCCACACCCATTTGAACCAATCAGATTACTTGATGCAATTATGTCAAGCAGTGAAGATCCTGATCAGAAGCCATCTGATCTGGATCTACACTTTGCTACAGTGGGTGTTGTCATAATCAGGAGGATAAGGGTTAAGACCAGCTAATATTTACCCTTGTCCTGCTGAACAGTTACATATGCCACACCCACTTCTGAATATCAACCAATCAGATGCAAATTATTGCAACAAATTCATAAACTGAATGACAAAACAAGAGCTGTCGCATGACAGCATAGCTCGCCTGTTTCACGTCTTCAAGATATAAGGTAAAATTATTGAACCATGAAATATAGAGCACACTCAACTTCATATAGTTTAAGGTCAAACATCAGGTCACATAGTACAGATATTACATTTCAGAATCAAATTGTGTCTGAATTATAAGGCTAATCATTGAACCTTGAAAATAGGTCACACTGACCTAGATATATTTCTATGTCAGTCATCTGGTCACATGGAATTGAATATTCAGATATGAAGTTTCTTCATCCAATAGTATTCAAGATATAAGTCAAAGTCATTGAACCATGTAATATAGGTCAAACTGACCTAGATATATTTTGAGGTCAATCATCTGGTTGCATTGAAGTAATACCCCATGTATAACATTTTGTTATCAAAATATCATTCAAGATAATAGGCAAAATCACTGAGCCATGAAATATAGGTCACACTGAACTAGATATATTTTGAGGTCAATCAGCAGGTCACATGGAACTAATAATCAAGGTATGACATTTCTTTATCAAATAGTATTCAGGATAAAAGTAATATCAGTGAACCATGAAATATAGGTCACACTGACCTAGATACATTTTGAGGTTAATCATGGGGTCACATGGAACTAATAATCCAGGTGTGACATTTTTCCATCAAAGAGTATTCAAGATAATAGGCAAAATCACTGAACCATGAAATATAGGTCATATTGACTTAGATATATTTGGTGGTCAATTATCGGGTCACATGGATGTAATAGTCCATGTATGACATTTCTCCTTCGAAAAGTATTCAAGATAATAGACAAAGTCACTGAACCATGAAATATAGGTCACAGTGACCTAGATATATTTTGAGGTCAATTATGGGGTCACATGGCACTAATATCCAAGGTATCACATTTCTCCAACAAACAGTCTTCAAGATATAAGGCAAAATCACTGAACCATGAAATATAGGTCACAGTGACCTAGATATATTTTGAGGTAATACATGGGGTCACATAGTACTAATATCCCAGGTATGACATTTCTCCAACAAATAGTCTTCAAGATATAAGGCAAAATCACTGAACCATGAAATACAGGTCACAGTGACCTAGATATATTTTGAGGTCAATCATGGGGTCACATGGTACTAATATCCCAGGTATGACTTTTCTCCAACAAATAGTCTTCAAGATATAAGGCAAAATCACTCAACCGTGAAATGTAGTCACCATGACCTTCACCCTTATACACTTGAACCAATGTCACATGGTTGGCTGATATATAACCAATTTTGTTTATAACTCGTTAGCATATTGGAAACATATATTACAAATTACAAAGGTGTCCTAGATTTTGACCCCTAGCCCCACCCCATCCGTCCTCCCAGGCATGAACCCAGGGGTGTGTTGTCTTTGAATCTCAGAAGACACGCCCGAGTATCCAACTTGTAAAATATGAATCCCGTGTGATGAGTGTCTGTTGAGATATAAGCAATTCAAAAACTTTTAACACAGTTTTACAGAGGTGTTCTAGATTTTGACCCCTAGCCCAACCCCGGGGCATGAACCCAGGGCTCTGTTGTCTTTGAACATCAGAAGACCCTCCAAGGTACTTAAGTTCCAAATATGAGTGTTCTGTGACGAGTGACTCTTGAGATAAAAGCATTTGAAAAACTTTAACGCAGTGTGACGAGAACGCACACGCAAACGTGCACAAATGAGGTGACAACAATAGCTCTCCTTGTACTTCGTACAGGCGAACTAAAAATGAATATCCTGATCAGATTTCTTCTCCATCTGATCTGGATCTACATTGTTTGAAAGATGAGACGTGTGTGTGTGTGAATTCGGGCTTAACGTCGCTTTCACATTTTTTCAGTCATATCACGACGGTGTCTGGATTCGACAGTGAGCCCAATGCTCACTTTTATAGTGCTGTCTCACTGAAGTATCATGTCCCAGACACATTCCATGATACCACATCCAGTTACATTATCCTGACACTGGGTCGACCAGTCCTAGCTCTACCCCGTAAATCTGAGTGCCAAGCAAGGAGCAGCTAGTACCATTCTTAATGACTTTGGTATGTCCCGGCCCGGGATCGCACCTGTGACCTCCCGTTCCCCGGAGCCGACACTCTACCAACTGAGCTATCGGGGCCAGTGAAAGAAGAGATGTATCCGGCCTCAGCAGGACAAGGGTTAACATTATATCTGCTCACGTCTGGTCGGGGGTAGCTGGCGATTATGCCAAAATCAAAATCCTTATGGGAACTTTCGATTAAGACTTACGGGACTTCAAAAATGTCAACAAACAGTTGAGTGTTCCAAACCTATTATTTTAGTCAACTTTGTAAATATATTTTGAAAAATGTTTTTGTCAACAACTTTCATTTCTGCATCAGAAAAGATACCGGTAGGTGTGGACATGAAAAGGCAAGCGGTCAATTTTAAATTAAATTTCACCTGGAGGAAGGTCAGATACAGTTGCATCTCGGTGATTCGAACGTCGATTTTCGAAAGTGTGTGTCGGTCCCGATCTCTTTTGCTATTATTTCATGTCGGTCCCCATCAAAGAAATTCCTATTAAAATCCATCTCCAAATTCGAAGTCAAAATATGTCAAGCACATTATGCATGCTTGAAGAGCATGTTTTCTTTGAGCTTGTTCACACCCGACTGATTTCACAGGTGCATTATATTATTGTGTATACAGGTAATTGATTCCTAGTTAATCCTGAACTTCTTAATTGATATAACTGTAATTGGTAATTAGCATCGTTAAGAAGATTATCCTGTTTGGTGTTTTAAATAAAGCGACTTAAATCTGAGACCCTAGAGCACATGGGGTTTATGAGAAACTGAAAGTAGACGATTTTCAGAGAATTTCAAAGACAGTTGAAAGTGAAAATAGAAAATAAAAGTGACTAGAAACATGTGGTTTGCCAGCACACACTTCAACAGTATGCTTATTTCATTCTGATCTAGAGCTTTGCTGACTACTCCCGTGAGCTTCATTGGTGGTTGTAAGCCATAAGAAGATATGGAATGTCGACCTAAAATGTGTAAAAGTCAATGGAGTGCAAAAAATAGGCCAAGGTCACCGGGTCAAAGTACCTGCACAGTCAGTACATATTTCATGTAAAAACTTTGATGTAAATCTTAATAACGAATGGACGAACGGAAAATCGGACGCATATGTCGCACCCTGCTACAAGCTGGTGCGACAAAAATGATTGTCACTAATTTGTATGAAATCCAGGTTTGAGACGCCAAGTTCTGCAACGGAAGGTCAGGTGGTTTTTCTCCGTGTACTCCGGTTTTCGCCCACCTATGATTAACGATCGGCTCGATATGAGTGAAATAATTTTGAAAGGGCCGTAAAACCCAAACCAAAAACAAAAATGAAATCCAGGTAACGGTTTATTAAAGCCGCGCTGTTCGTATCAGTGAGGCCAGAGTAGTGTGTAAAGGTTTACCTGTAGAATCGATCTGGTCTGGAAATGGCAAACAGGGTAGATCCCGGTCAGACGCCAAATAAAGGGCCTCTGATTAGAGTCTGCATTGTTTAGAGTTAAGGCATTTAAGGGATTAACGAACAAATGTCTGAGCTCCCATCTAGGGCCATTTTCCCAGCCTACACTCAGACAATCATTAATGCCTCGATTAAACCATCTTATTGTAATGCTGTTTTCATTATTTCTCCATTTGTTTGAATTGGAGTTTAACGGCCCAGTCAACACTATTTTAGGTCATTTTTGAGCCGGTCAGTTGACCTATCCACACTTTCCTGGACAGGCTTATACGTGTAAGCGGTTAACCAGTACAGTACACATTATTTCGCCAGAAACTGACAGCTGCCCTTCTTGAATCAGCGGAAGGGAGAGAATGACCGTAGAAAAGATTTCATGATCAATCTCCACGAAAGAATGTTGCCGACCCCGGCAGGAATCGAACCCGCGTCCTCCTGATCACCAGTCAGATGCGCATCCGACTGAGCTACCGAGGCCGGTGTCATTATTTCTCCATTAACCCATTTCAGACTGGAAACCCCTAAACGGATACCCTGGCAAACAGTGCAGGCCCAGATCAGACGCCACAGAACGCGGCGTCTGATCAGGGCCTACACTGTTTGCAAAAAGTTCAGCCCTTTTCCTAATCAATTTTGAAGAAAACACAACCTGACATCCCTAAATTTTTAAATGGACTCCTGCCATATACAGGGGTGACAACCTACGTCATAGCAGAGATGTCGTACCCATTTCAGAAGCGGCCATATTGGTGTAAATAGGGTAAATAAAATGCTTCAAACCAGATATGTACATCACGAGTCTTCCGAAAACATACTTCAGCTGGTAACGAACAATATTTGCATCCCACCAGTAAGCTAATTCCACCTAGAAACATTGAAAAGGCTTCGATAGCTTCGCCACAAGATTTGATTCGGCGCTGTAAACAAGAGTAGTTCCGACATCATTGCCAAATCAGCTTGTGTCGAATTATTTAAAGAAAAGGCCACATTTCTGAGACAGATTTCTGTATGTTTGATTCTTTTATGTCCTATTGCACCGACTGCGCCTATTAGTTGTGACAATTGCCTTTTGTGTAGTAAACGCCTGCAAACCTACGAATGGTTATGACGTCACTGCTCTGACGTAGGTTGTTCCCCCTGATATATAAGCTGGAAGATTCCATTTGGTACAAGTCTTTAAACCGAGGTCCCGTCTCCGTATGACCTTAGCTGTTGGTGGGACGTAAAACTAAAACTCACTCACTCCATTTGGTACAAAAAGGGTTAAACATCCCTCGCTTCTCGTGAACAACCAGTGTGACAGATTGCTTTTTTCCATGCGCTGTCTCCGACTGAGCACATGATTTCCACGGTCATGTAAGCACGTGCAGTTTTACCACACTACGTCATAATAGTGAGCACGCGCACAGTTATTGCGTGTGAAAAGGCACTTACAAGAACATAATCGCTCGTTTGAGAATTGATCTGTGCTGTCTGATCAGAGCATTTGCTGTTCCTGTGAAAATTCTGATCTCTGGGCTATTCAAAGAGCAACAAGTGAAGACTTTGACCAAAGTGGATGCATAGACTGGGGAACAGGTAATTCGATAAGACGTGTAACCATTGAAGACTCAGATCAGCCTGCGCATCCGTGCAGTCTGATCAGAGCCTTTGCTGTTCGAATAAGCCTACTATGTGGACTATTCAAAGAGCAACAAGCGAAGACTGGACATGTTGTCTAAATGCGCATGCTGATCTGATACTTCTGTAATAGAAAAAAGTCTTTGTCGTGCGCCGGCTCATGTACAAGGAAAATGTATAAGAATGCGGTCTACATATGTGTCTGTTTTAGTTTTTCGTCCCACCAACAGCTAGCTAATGTCATACAGAGCCGGGTCCTCGGTTAAAAGACTCATCCGAAAGTCTGGAGAGGCCCGGGATTGATCCGACAATCCCTGGTTTATGAGGCGAGTAACGTGACAACTATACACCGGCTATTATAATTTATTCCTCAATGACAGATTTCATGTTAAGGAGTCCGTTAACTGACTACAGATAAAGGTATGTAATGTGTGTGTGTGTGTGTGTGTGTGTGTGTGTGTGTGTGAATTCGGGTTTAACGTCGCTTTCAACAATTTTTCAGTCATATCACGACGGTGTCTGGTTGCGACAGGGAGCTCAATGCTCACGTTTATAGTGCTGCCTCACTGCAGTATCATGTCCCAGACACATTACATGATACCACACCCAGTCACATTATCCTGACACTGGATCGACCAGTCCTAGCTCTACCCCGTAAATCTGAGTGCCAAACGAGGAGCAGCTAGTACCATTTTTTAATGACTTTGGTATGTCGCGGCCCGGGATCGAACCCGAGACCTCCCGTTCCCCGGAGCGGACACTCTACCAACTGAGCTATCGGGGCCGGTAAAGGTATGTAATAGTGGCAAATCATTATTATTTTAAATTTCTTTACACCTATTTCATGCGGCGTCTGATCTGGGTCTTCAAACCCGACAACAGGATTCCAGTCCAGATTCTGGAGATAATCAACACATTTGCGCAACATTCTGACCTCACAGCGATTAGAATAGCGCGGCTATCAATACCAGGATTTGTGACATCAACAATTTTTAATCCCCCGCCGTGAAGCGGAGCGGGGATTATAGGAATGTCTTTCGTCTATCCGTCCTTCGCGGCGGGGATTATAGGAATGTCCGTCCGTCTGTCTGTCCCATATCTCCTTGACCCTTTGATAGATTTTCATTAAACTTTGGTCAAGTGTTAGTCTCAGTGAGCTGATGTTCAGAACCCATAAATGAACCATGCCGACTCAAGGTCAAGGTCACAGTTGAAGGGCACGAGTTTGAAACTTTATATTTTTTGTCCGTTCTATATCTCCTCGACCCTTGGAAGGATTTTCATTAAACTTTGGTCAAATATTCTTTTGAGTGAGCTCATGTGCAGAACACATAAATGAACCATGCCGACTCAAGGTCAAGGTCACAGCTGAAGGTCAAAGGTTTGAAACTTTGATTTTTGTGTCCGTTCCATATCTCTTTTATCCCATACAAGGATTCTTATTAAACTTTGGTCAATTATCCCCCTCAGTGAGCTTATGTGCAGAACCCATAAATAAACCATGCCGACTCCAGGTCAAGGTCACATTTGAAGGTCACGAGTTTAAAACTTTGAATTTTGTGTCCGTTCCATATCTCCTATACCCCTCAAAGGATTTTCATTACTTTGATCAATCATCCCCCTCAGTGAGCTCATGTGCAGAGTTCATAAATGAATCTTGCTGACACCAGGTCAAGGTCACATATAAAGGTTACTAGTTACTACACCGTATGGCTTTCCGGTCATACATTTTTTATGGCTAGGTTGCTCTCCTGGAATGTTCAAAACCAACAAACAATATTTCTTCTATAATCAATTTATTCTAGTACAGCATGCCCATTGCCAGCCTCGGTATCTCATTCAGATGCGCGTCTGACTTGGGATCAGGAGAACGCGGGTCCGATACCTGCCGGGGTCGGCAACATTCTGTTGTGGAAATTGATCATGACATTTGTTCTGGCCTTTCGCTCCCTTCCGCTGTAATCAAGAAGGGCAGTTGTCATTCTCTGGCGAAAGAATACGCACTGTGCTGGTTAACCGTTACCGTAAAAGACTGCCCAGGAATAGTGCTGATTGGTAAACTGATCAGTTAAAAAATGACGCCCATAACGTTCATTTCACGGACTTGTTAACGTGATGTGTCAATCAATGGCGTCGTGCGTCATAAAGAACTTTTTATTGTTGTAGAACATGAACTTGACTCATAAGTCATAGGGCAACATACTTTGTGTGAGTTGATAAAAGTCAGTATTCTAAAACTGAACTTTACACAGGTATGTATGATGAACGACCCCGGTTCGATGCAGTCCGTTCCCGTGCTCTTTCGGCCTTAAATGTCAACCACTGCTGTATTCAGTCTAATGCCCACAATGGGCACATGCTTCAGGATCGGCTGTGGGTATGTGCGTGAGCCCATGCATCCGTTAGATACTCTTTTTGATACATAATAACATATATAAGTGACGATATGCCTTTTGAATCGTATATGCGAGGGTTTTAAAAATTCGTTAATATCCATGCGGGGTTTGTGTTTATTGTATGAATTCTTCATGAAGAAATTTTTTCTCCTCAGTATCATACCTCTTTCCTGCAAATAGTAAGTACAGTAAGTAAATTACATATATCTCAATAACAATACGTATGGTCATTCCGAGCGAGCACACTACAGCAGGCCAACGTCGGTCCGACAGTGATGCGACAATGTTAACACGTCATGTCATTGTAGACCCAACGTTGGGCTGCAAATTTTGTATATGCATGTGTGCAAAAAAAAAAAAAAAAAAAACATGCATCCCGGGTCATGCTGATAAACTTCATCGGGATTATGACCAAAGGTATAACTCTCTAAAGTTATTTGTGTTTTTGCGATAATTACTTTCTGTCCCATTTAATAAAATAAATGTACAATTTGCGGCAAAAAAACAGGTTCAATACAGGTATTTCTCGCAAAACGAAAGATAGATAATCCTCTTTGCGTTTACCGTTAATCTTTTCCACGCTCTCGATCACGCTCGCGTTGCGCGAGCTCACGTTGGTTCTCCACGCTCCACGCAAAACCCGCGCTAGTTCCACGATTACTCCACGGAAAACCCACGCTAAAAAGTAACGTGACATTCGAAATTCATCACGCACGATCGTGAGGGATAATAAGATTTCTAAGACTGTACTGTAAATGTCCATACTGACAGTCGAAATAAACTGATGAGTGGACTGACGGAGGGGCGTTGAGTCAATGTTGGTTCGACGTCATGCCGTTGACACCCAATCAAACTAACTTCAATGTCACATGACCGTGGGCATGAGAGAGAGAGAGACAGAGAGAGAGGGGTTTGACTGACAAACTGACAGAAGACAGACAGACGACACACAGACCGACTGACTGAATAACTGACTAACAGACGAACGGACGGACTGTTAGACAGACAAATAAACATACTGACAGTCAAAAAAAAACAACCAATGAGTGGACTTACAGACGGGCGTCGAGTCAACGTTGGTTCGACGTCATGCCGTCGACAACAACTCCAACTCACTTCAATGGCACGTGACCGTTGAGATGGTTTGACTGATCCCTGTATCCAAGAAACCCATAACCCTTTTTGTACCAAATGGAATCTTCCTCCTTATATATAGCAGGAGTCATTTTCAAAATTTAGGGGTGTCAGGTTGTGTTTTCTTCAAAATTTATTTCGAAAATGGCCGAACGTTTTGCAAACAGTGCAGGCCCTGATCAGATGCCGCGTTCTGTGGCGTCAGATCTGGGCCTGCACTGGTTGTCACTTAACCCTTTTGGTGTTTCTGGTACCAAATGGGTTATTGTAGACCTAAGGGCTGGGCAGGTTGAACAAATCTACCAGATTTTACTGTTAAGTCTTGCACTTGCGAAGGAGTGGTTAACATTCTTATGCTCTGAAAGGGTGTTCTACGTTTGTTTTGAATTTTTTTTACAATCCCACTGAGTCTTGATGGGTCGGAGCACTGGGCAAATGACATTTTATTAAGCAACGCTGTATTATCGCCAACGAAACGTTGTGACGTTTCATCGACGTTGCAATGTCAAATTCAATGCATCGCTTTGAAGTTGGTTTGATGTAGACACAACGTTGTTGACACGGTAGATGTCGGTTGATGTAGGGTCATTTAACGACAAACTGTAATTTTCATTTGCCTGTGCTCGCTCATTGTTGGTGCGCTAAGAGAGAGAGATCGAGATCGTATGTACAATATATCATTTTTGTAATGCAAAATTTCACATCTGGCAGCATATCGGTGTTTCTCCCATTATCTTACATTAGAATTCCCCAAAAGTTTAAAATAATTCCACTGTTTTACGCTGTAATTAACACTTTATCTGTCCCACTGCCTTTGAAGCAATACGACAGATGACGGCCAGGGCTTTTTCCGTTCTATTTTTAGAAACGGAAGTACGTCACGAAAAAAGCTCCTATAGTTTTAAGGACTCATCCAGTGATTTTTTTTTTTTTTTTAGCTAAATTCTTTCTTTCTTTACACCTATTTCATGCGGCGTCTGATCTGGGTCTTCAAACCCGACAACAGGATTCCAGTCCAGATTCTGGAGATAATCAACACATTTGCGCAACATTCTGACCTCACAGCGATTAGAATAGCGCGGCTATCAATACCAGGATTTGTGACATCAACAATTTTTAATCCCCCGCCGTGAAGCGGAGCGGGGATTATAGGAATGTCTTTCGTCTATCCGTCCTTCGCGGCGGGGATTATAGGAATGTCCGTCCGTCTGTCTGTCCGTCCCATATCTCCTTGACCCTTTGATAGATTTTCATTAAACTTTGGTCAAGTGTTAGTCTCAGTGAGCTGATGTTCAGAACCCATAAATGAACCATGCCGACTCAAGGTCAAGGTCACAGTTGAAGGGCACGAGTTTGAAACTTTATATTTTTTGTCCGTTCTATATCTCCTCGACCCTTGGAAGGATTTTCATTAAACTTTGGTCAAATATTCTTTTGAGTGAGCTCATGTGCAGAACACATAAATGAACCATGCCGACTCAAGGTCAAGGTCACAGCTGAAGGTCAAAGGTTTGAAACTTTGATTTTTGTGTCCGTTCCATATCTCTTTTATCCCATACAAGGATTCTTATTAAACTTTGGTCAATTATCCCCCTCAGTGAGCTTATGTGCAGAACCCATAAATAAACCATGCCGACTCCAGGTCAAGGTCACATTTGAAGGTCACGAGTTTAAAACTTTGAATTTTGTGTCCGTTCCATATCTCCTATACCCCTCAAAGGATTTTCATTACTTTGATCAATCATCCCCCTCAGTGAGCTCATGTGCAGAGTTCATAAATGAATCTTGCTGACACCAGGTCAAGGTCACATATAAAGGTTACTAGTTACTACACCGTATGGCTTTCCGGTCATACATTTTTTATGGCTAGGTTGCTCTCCTGGAATGTTCAAAACCAACAAACAATATTTCTTCTACAATCAATTTATTCTAGTACAGCATGCCCATTGCCAGCCTCGGTATCTCATTCAGATGCGCGTCTGACTTGGGATCAGGAGAACGCGGGTCCGATACCTGCCGGGGTCGGCAACATTCTGTTGTGGAAATTGATCATGACATTTGTTCTGGCCTTTCGCTCCCTTCCGCTGTAATCAAGAAGGGCAGTTGTCATTCTCTGGCGAAAGAATACGCACTGTGCTGGTTAACCGTTACCGTAAAAGACTGCCCAGGAATAGTGCTGATTGGTAAACTGATCAGTTAAAAAATGACGCCCATAACGTTCATTTCACGGACTTGTTAACGTGATGTGTCAATCAATGGCGTCGTGCGTCATAAAGAACTTTTTATTGTTGTAGAACATGAACTTGACTCATAAGTCATAGGGCAACATACTTTGTGTGAGTTGATAAAAGTCAGTATTCTAAAACTGAACTTTACACAGGTATGTATGATGAACGACCCCGGTTCGATGCAGTCCGTTCCCGTGCTCTTTCGGCCTTAAATGTCAACCACTGCTGTATTCAGTCTAATGCCCACAATGGGCACATGCTTCAGGATCGGCTGTGGGTATGTGCGTGAGCCCATGCATCCGTTAGATACTCTTTTTGATACATAATAACATATATAAGTGACGATATGCCTTTTGAATCGTATATGCGAGGGTTTTAAAAATTCGTTAATATCCATGCGGGGTTTGTGTTTATTGTATGAATTCTTCATGAAGAAATTTTTTCTCCTCAATATCATACCTCTTTCCTGCAAATAGTAAGTACAGTAAGTAAGTTACATATATCTCAATAACAATACGTATGGTCATTCCGAGCGAGCACACTACAGCAGGCCAACGTCGGTCCGACAGTGATGCGACAATGTTAACACGTCATGTCATTGTAGACCCAACGTTGGGCTGCAAATTTTGTATATGCATGTGTGCAAAAAAAAAAAAAAAAAAAAACATGCATCCCGGGTCATGCTGATAAACTTCATCGGGATTATGACCAAAGGTATAACTCTCTAAAGTTATTTGTGTTTTTGCGATAATTACTTTCTGTCCCATTTAATAAAATAAATGTACAATTTGCGGCAAAAAAACAGGTTCAATACAGGTATTTCTCGCAAAACGAAAGATAGATAATCCTCTTTGCGTTTACCGTTAATCTTTTCCACGCTCTCGATCACGCTCGCGTTGCGCGAGCTCACGTTGGTTCTCCACGCTCCACGCAAAACCCGCGCTAGTTCCACGATTACTCCACGGAAAACCCACGCTAAAAAGTAACGTGACATTCGAAATTCATCACGCACGATCGTGAGGGATAATAAGATTTCTAAGACTGTACTGTAAATGTCCATACTGACAGTCGAAATAAACTGATGAGTGGACTGACGGAGGGGCGTTGAGTCAATGTTGGTTCGACGTCATGCCGTTGACACCCAATCAAACTAACTTCAATGTCACATGACCGTGGGCATGAGAGAGAGAGAGACAGAGAGAGAGAGAGGGGTTTGACTGACAAACTGACAGACGACAGACAGACGACACACAGACCGACTGACTGAATAACTGACTAACAGACGAACGGACGGACTGTTAGACAGACAAATAAACATACTGACAGTCAAAAAAAAACAACCAATGAGTGGACTTACAGACGGGCGTCGAGTCAACGTTGGTTCGACGTCATGCCGTCGACAACAACTCCAACTCACTTCAATGGCACGTGACCGTTGAGATGGTTTGACTGATCCCTGTATCCAAGAAACCCATAACCCTTTTTGTACCAAATGGAATCTTCCTCCTTATATATAGCAGGAGTCATTTTCAAAATTTAGGGGTGTCAGGTTGTGTTTTCTTCAAAATTTATTTCGAAAATGGCCGAACGTTTTGCAAACAGTGCAGGCCCTGATCAGATGCCGCGTTCTGTGGCGTCAGATCTGGGCCTGCACTGGTTGTCACTTAACCCTTTTGGTGTTTCTGGTACCAAATGGGTTATTGTAGACCTAAGGGCTGGGCAGGTTGAACAAATCTACCAGATTTTACTGTTAAGTCTTGCACTTGCGAAGGAGTGGTTAACATTCTTATGCTCTGAAAGGGTGTTCTACGTTTGTTTTGAATTTTTTTTACAATCCCACTGAGTCTTGATGGGTCGGAGCACTGGGCAAATGACATTTTATTAAGCAACGCTGTATTATCGCCAACGAAACGTTGTGACGTTTCATCGACGTTGCAATGTCAAATTCAATGCATCGCTTTGAAGTTGGTTTTTTTTTCTTTCTCCCGATACTGTTTTCGGTCAATTCTGACCATGATAACAGGTTTGGGGTGTGGCACAAATGTTTTCAATCCCCACCCCCAAAAAGAGCTTTGTGACACAGCCACCAGCAGATTAAAACTATTTACAAGAAGCCATCAGGGGAAGGAATCCATGCCTATCCCCTGCCCAACCCTAGGATATTATATTTTGGCCTTAAACCCATCAACTGTCTCAGAAGAGACAGCTTCGATTCTAAGGCCATTCCAAGTTGCAATTGTCCTGGGGAAAAAAGAACTCTTAAAACCATCCGTATAAGCATTAGGACGGTGATACTGAAAGGGATGGTTTGATGTAGACACAACGTTGTTGACACGGTAGATGTCGGTTGATGTAGGGTCATTTAACGACAAACTGTAATTTTCATTTGCCTGTGCTCGCTCATTGTTGGTGCGCTAAGAGAGAGAGATCGAGATCGTATGTACAATATATCATTTTTGTAATGCAAAATTTCACATCTGACAGCATATCGGTGTTTCTCCCATTATCTTACATTAGAATTCCCCAAAAGTTTAAAATAATTCCACTGTTTTACGCTGTAATTAACACTTTATCTGTCCCACTGCCTTTGAAGCAATACGACAGATGACGGCCAGGGCTTTTTCCGTTCTATTTTTAGAAACGGAAGTACGTCACGAAAAAAGCTCCTATAGTTTTAAGGACTCATCCAGTGATTTTTTTTTTTTTTTAGCTAAATTCTAAATTTAGCTACGCACCCAACTGAGGTAATGGCCAAATATGACCGACTCAGTACAAGAAGATAGATAGAATGCGCTTTCGCCCGACTGGAAAATATGACCGACTCGGTATAAGTAGAAAGATAGAAATATTGGCCGATTCTCCCAAGTATGCACGCAATTTCGCCCGACAGAAAAAAACGTGCGTGATTTTTATTTCCTTTGCATGCTTCATGTAAGATTTTGGGAGAGTGGGAACTCTGAGGTGCTGACGATTGTGTAGCTAAATTTATCTCTTTGGTTAGAGCAAGGGACTAACTTCCCACATCACAGATCACCAGGATCTGGTGTATGGTCACAGGTCCTGGTGTATGTTTTCTTTTTTAAAATAAAAAAAATGATTCATTCCATTAAATGTAATTTGATAGCTGAATTCAACTTACGCGTCATTGTTTAAGTGCCCCAAATAAAATTATTTTTCTCACGGTCTGTTATGATTTGTCAGCCTGTCCAATGCGCATGCGCATATAAAACACGAATGTTTTGCAATTGACCGTCACAGAATGTAATGACCGACAAGGAATCTATTAGATGTTTCGCCCCTAGACGTTTCCCCCCTGGTCAATTCCCCTTAGTCATTTTGGCCTCTAGTCGTTTCGCCCCAAACCGTTCCCCTCTAGTCGTATTGTACAAAAGATTTATAAACTCGGAGAGAGAGAGAGAGAGAGAGAGAGAGAGAGAGAGAGAGAGAGAGAGAGAATGGTTCGAAATACGAACATTTTGTTTGAATGTCTATGTAAATTAGGAATTTTTAGAAGTATTGCCTGTGTTTTTTGTTGGTTGTTTTTCTCCTATTACTCCAAGCGGAGTGGTCCTCAATGAAGTAATTGAAAAAGTTCAGAATAGAGCTGCACGATTTGTAACAGGAAATTACTGCTTTGAAACTGGGAGCATGACTGGAATTCTAGGAAAATTAAGATGGGAGTCTCTCAAGAAAAGGAGAAGAGACAATAAGCTCATACTCTTATACAAAGGTGTAACGGGTGCTGCCAGCATCCCAACAGATGACCTTGTCCCCCCCCCCCCTCTAGGCACTGTAGAAATCACCAATCAATGACGTTTCAGACCCATACTGCAATAACGGACATTTATAAAGAATCATTCTTCCCCCGAACCATTAGAGATTGGAATGCCCTTCCCGGTTCGATTATTTCGACGGCTGAAGGTGCTGAGGATTGTGTAATTAAGTTTACCTCTTTGGTTAGAGCTAGAGACTAACTTCCCATATCACAGGTCCTGGTGTACGAATATCA
Source organism: Lucinisca nassula (assembly GCA_963580285.1). NCBI lineage: Eukaryota > Metazoa > Mollusca > Bivalvia > Lucinida > Lucinidae > Lucinisca > Lucinisca nassula. Next base: position 146,704,819 of record OY757018.1, on the reverse strand, counting down.
TTTGACGTGTCACCAGTAACAATTCTGATTCTGATTCTGACTGCTACTCGCTCACACCTGAGAATCACAAGCAGGATTTCCTGGGCGGTAACCAGTACCTTTTTATCCATACCGTTAATCAGTCAACTCCAAGAGAGAGAGAGAGAGAGAGAGAGAGAGAGAGAGAGAGAGAGAGAGAGAGAGATGTTGTTTGAACGGAAATTTTTATCAGGATCTCGGACCCAGCAGGATTGATGATAAGTATTACCTGTTTTGATCAATACCACCAATGGTTTGACGCATTTGATTTATTAATCACGCAATTAATGCGATTAATGATGAGTTGTGAAAACACGTACTCTTTGCAAAGTTAACATCTTTAATTAACCTTTTTAGCACTTTAACCACTTTTGTTGGATGTCCCTAAAGTACCTAACTTAAAAAACCTAACTTAAAATACCTAGAATTAACCTAACTTAATCCTAAAATACCTAACATTATGCCCTATTTTATTTAACTTTTTTTATAGTTAGGTATATGAGTGTTCACTAAAAGATCAAACAAACTGGTAACGTCATATCACCTAACATGATGCATGTTTTAATTGTGACGTAACGTCATTTGACGTAAGTAATATAGAACTTAACAATGCGTTATTGCTGCAATGTCAAGATTGCAGAAGCCTATATGTTTAATTGTCTGTTTGTTTGTTTGATTTGAGGTTTAGTTTATAGAGTAGTTTATATTTTCTTGTTCTTTGGGATCATTGATTCCAGTGTGGAATTTTGAAAATATTTGAGGGTCACTGATGAGGCCTAATTGGCCGAAGCTAGCTAGTCTGGCCAAGAAAACATGTATACTCCATATATTCCAGTTCTGTGATGGATTCCTTGCTTCCAAAGGATAACCCTTTTATAGAACATATTTAACGTCACTACAGCTGAAGTGTGGGAATGTGTGGCGGCCTTGAAACGTCTCCCTGCCCTACATCATAGTGTGGTTTATATTTTCTTGTCCTTTGGGATCATTGATTCCATTGTGGTATTTTGAAAATATTTTAGGGTCACTGATGAGGCCTAATTGGCCGAAACTAGCTAGTCTGGCCCAGAAAACATGTACACTCAATATTTTCCAGTTCTGTGATGTATTCCTTGCTTCCAAAGGATAACCCTTTTATAGAACATAATTAACGTCCCCGTCAACAATTTAAAGGTTATTTTGGAGACGTTGCTTCCAATTTTGTGGGACTTTTACCCAACATTGAGATGAAATGACATATCAAGCCCTGTCGCCCAATGAAACCTAAAGGGTTATAAGCATGGACGGTCAGACTCGCACTGCATTGCCTGGGCAGGCTTAGATCCGCTAAGCGGTTTACCAGTACTCGTGTGCGAGTCGGTTTCAACTCTGCGTGGAAGCATCATGCAGCCCATCTATTTTTTCAAGCCAGAAGCCTATATGTACAATTAAAAAGAAATGCAAACCTTGCAAAACCTCTAATTAAGGACAAACACCAAGCCGGCCTTTACCACAAGAGAGGCGATGGCGCTTCTTGAGACGGAAGGCCTCGTGACCTAACTTAACATTATGGTGTGCTGAATCACCCAACAGTTTAAAACTGGTCGGTTGGTTCGTTAACAGTGTCGGCGAGCAACGATTAATGGTGAGGATGAAAACGCGTGCTCTATGAAAAAATATTGTCTTTGCCTCTTTTTCACATATAAATTTATTTATTTATAGTTTGTTTTGTTCATTGTATAGCGTTTTAACATTCAATGTTTTCTGATCACACAAATTACCCATGGCGCTCTACTTTCTTGATTTATTTATTACCAGTACTGATTTCATGTTTCGTCTGTTGTGCTTTCCAGGTCGAACGAAATATCAGTCAAGTTACTCATTCGTGTTTGTTTATTCGTATTGGGGTCTTCCTTCTTTCTTTTTTAATTGTACTCTGTTTTTTATAACTTTTTTTAGACCAGACAAAGTCCCCATATGGAGCTTTATATTGGTAACACACAGTACAGCCGCCATATTAAGGCTGATCTAACCAGTACCCACAACCCATGGCTATGAATAAGAACAAGAGGGCCCTATTTCGCTCAACAGTCTGTGTAAAACAAGTGCTCCCCCAGCCCCCAACGGGTGGGACCATTTTGACTTCAGGCTACAATTTGAAAAATATTTGTAGAGGACCACAAGATGACGCTACATATCAAATATCAAAGGCTTCGGCATTCTGGTTTCAGTCGAGAAGAGTTTTAAATATTTTCACTATGTCAGTCTATGTAAAACGTGGACCTCTAGGCAGGGCCATTTTTGGTTCCAGGGATATATTTGAACAATCTTGGCGGACGTTCACTAGACAAATCTGTAAAACAAATACCAATGGCCTGGGATTCTGGTTTCAAAAAAAAAAAGAATATTTTCTAGGCATTCGCTACATAAGTCCATGAAAAACATGGGGCAAATGAGAAGATTTTTTAATATTCCCCACTACATATATGTATGTAAAATAAGTGGGTCCATGGGCGAGGCCATTATTAGGCCCAATGGCTACAATTTGAACAATCTTGGCAGAGGTCCACTTGATGAAGCTACATACCAAATATTAAAGAGCATGGCCTTCTGGTTTCAGGCAAGATGATTTTTTAACCTCTTGCAAACTATACAGACATATTTTTGCATTCAGGCAAAACGTGTGCACTCTGACCAGACTGCTCCTAGAGAAGCAGTCTGATCTGGATCCACATTGTTTGCAACAATGACTTTCAGAGTAACTGGCAAAGGACAATGGTTGTGACTGGCATATTAAGGGTTAAAGGATTTCCCTATGTAAGTCAATGTTAAATATGTGGGCCACTGGGCAGGGCAGTTTTTGTTTGCCCCAGGGCTATAATTTGAACAATTTCGGCAGAGTCGAAGCTGAGTACCAAATACCAAAAGCTTGAATTTCTGGTTTCAAACAAGAAGCTTATTAACGGGAAGGGTCAGTTTTGGCCACAGTCCTATAATTTGAGTAATCTTAGTAGAGATCCATCAGTTGTTCTAAATTTCAAATATCAAAGTTCTTGGCCTTCTGGTTTCACGCAAGAAAATATTTGAATGTTTTCCCATGTTAGACTATGTAAAATGTGAGCCCCTGAGTGGGGCCATTTTTGGCCCCAGAACTATAATTTGAACAATCTTGGTAGAGGTACCCTAGATGAAGCTTCATACCAAATATCAAAAACCTGGGCCTTGTGGTTTCAGGGGAAAAGATTTTGAAAGGGTTTCCCTGTTTACGTCTATTTAAAATCAGCAGGCCCAGTTATGGTCCGGGTGCTATATTTAGAACAAAATTGGTTCAGTAGACGAAGCTTCATACAAATTAGAGACAGAAATCGGACATTATGGCCTTGTTTTGACCCCACGTAAGCAGTATTTGAATCTGACAAAGATATTATTAAGACAAGGTTTTAACAAAATTTGACCTTGGTTTTGATTCGGCATGACCTACATTCTAACTTGAGAGAGATAATCAGGGCAAACATTTTTGCAAAGAGTAACGAAGACTGGAGACATATTGTAGTTTCTAGGGCGCACACAAGATTTTATCAAAATCTGATCTAGTTTTTGATCTGAAATGACCCATATTTTAACTTGACTGAGATATCATCATGTCAAGTTTCTAGAAGATTGAAACGCACAAGGTTTTATCGAAATCTGACCTGGTGACCTAATTTTTGATCTGACATGACCCATATTCGAACTTAATTATGATATCATTAAGTCAAACATTCTACAGTTTCTTTAGGATTGAAGCAAATCTGTGGTCTCTAGGTGCACACAAGGTTTTAACGAACTTTAACCTAGTGACCCAGTCTTTTAACCCACATGACCCATATTCGAATTTGACCGAGACATCATCAAGTCAAACATTCAGGTGAGGATTTATGAAGACTGAAGCAAAACTGTGGTCTCTGGGGTGTACACAATGTTTCTCTTTTTACGAAATTTATCCTACTGACCTAGTTTTCAATCCGACATGACCCATTTTCAAACTTGAACAAGATACTATCATGTCAAACATTCAGGTCAAATTTCATTAAGATTAAAGCAAACTTGTTACCTCTAAAGTGAACACAAGGTTTTATCGAAATTTGACCTAGTGACGTAGTTTTGATCTGACATGACCCATATTCGAACTTGACTGAGATATTATCAAGTAAAACATTCAAGTGAAGTTTCATGACGACTGACGCAAAGGTGTGGCCTCTAGGGTACACACAATGTTTTAACGAAATCTGACATAGTGACCTAGTTTTTGATCCGACATGATCCATAGTCAAACTTAATCAAGATATCATCAAGTCAAACATTCCAGTGAAGTTTGATGAAGATCGAAGCAAAACTGCCGTCTCTAGGGGGCACACAAGTTTTTAACGAAATTTGACCTTGTGACCTAGTTTATGATCCGACAAGACCCATATTCGTATTTTACCGAGATATCATAAAGTCAAACGTTCATGTCAAGTTTCATGAAGATTAAGGCAAAAATATGCCCTCTAGGGTACACACAAGGATTTAACGACATAGTGACCCAGTTTTTTTATCCAACATGACCCATATTCAAACGTGACTTAGTTATCATCAAGTCAAACATTCAGTTGAAGTTTCATGAAGATTGAAGTAAAACTGCGGTCTCTAGGTTCACAAGGTTTTAACAAAATTTTACCTAGTGACCCAGTTTTTCCCTGCCCTACATCATAGTGTAGATTATATTTTCTTGTCCTTTTGGGATCATTGATTCCATTTTGGAATTTTGAAAATATCTGAGGGTCACTGATGAGGCCTAATTGGCCGAAACTAGCTAGTCTGGCCCAGAAAACATGTACACTCCATACTTTTCAGTTCTGTGGTGTATTCCTTGCTTCCAAAGGATAACCCTTTTATAGAACATATTTGATCCGACATGACCCATGTTCGAACTTGACCGAGATATCACCAAGACAAACATTCTGATAAAGTTTCATGAACTTCATAAAACTGTGTCCTCTAGAGGTTGTACAATCTAAATTTTGATGACGAACGACGCACGACGGACGTACGACGGACACAGGGTGATTACAATAGCTCACATTCAGAACTTCGTGCTCAAGTGAGCTAACAATATCCCAAAGGAAAAGAATGTATAATTTGCACTATGGTGAAACACTGGGAGCTTTTTTACGGCCGCCACACGACACTTAACATCAGCTGCAGCGAGGTAAAATAAAAAGCTAAAAGGTTGCAGTTGGAAAAAAAGAACACGTAAAAGAACGAAAATCGGAAACTCGGTTTTATTGAGTCTCTTCATACACAGCAATATAGTTTGCTAGGCTGCATACGCCTCCTAGCACCGGCTTAAGCGATATTCGATTTTCAAAGTAACCAGAATTAGCTCAATGATCCCAGCGGATTTGTTTGAGTTGAGGTTTTACGTCCCCATCAACACTATTAAGGTCATTTTGGAGACATTGCTTCCGATTTTGTGGGACTTTTACCCGACATTGAGATTAAATGACATCTCAAGCCCTACCGCCCATAGAAACCGCTAGGGTTAAAGGAGCGGTCCCACTGCATCATTTTTCCTGGTATAAGGCGGTTCTTCTGTCGCGGATTATTTTTGTTATGGTTTGTTTTTAGGTGTTTGTGTCGCTTTAATTCTTTTATTTTGGATATCCTGTTGGCCATTTTGTGGGAAAGTAACTGTCCTTTTGGCTTTCCGCTGTAGGTGTTTCCGTTGGAGTCTGTTGCTTCATGTTTGTGTTTCTTTCCCTTTGGTGTCTCTGATGGGAGCTGTGGGTTAATTGTATCGATTCTTGATCATTGCCTCTGCTTCTATTTTAGACATAAGCTGTTTACCAGTCTCAAGTTCGGTGGGTTTCAGCTCTGCACGGAAGCATCATGCAGCCCCATCTATTTCTCCAGGCCCCGATGGGCGGAGGGGGGGGGGGTGGGTGGCGCTGATCCCAAAGGAAAAGAAAATATAATCTGCACTATGATGAAGCACGGGGATACTTTTAACGGCCGTCACACGGCACTTAACACCAGCTGCAGTGAGGTAAAATTAAAAAGCCAAAAGGTTGCCTTTGGAAACAAAGAACACATAAAAGAACGAAAATCTGAGACTCGGTTTTATTGGGTCTCTTCATACACATCAATATAGTTTGCAAGGCTGCATACGCCTCCAGAAACCTTGTCACATTCATTCTTCTGAAGAGCCTGTGAGTTGTCAGATATTTGAGTATGCTATATATAATTTGACCAGTGTATAGATAAGCCCTTTGTTAAGTGGTCAGTGCACTGGCTGAAAAAAAAAAAATCAGCATCAGGATTCCGGCATGAGGGATTGCATGTGTGGTGTTGGTTGGTGCCTGATACTCCGACTCTGGTTAGGCCAGTCGGGGTCTGGTTGTTGGTTTTCGTTTGCCCCAGCGTTTCGGTGATTTCTTGCTGTCGAGTCCTCGCCGTTGTTTCATCTCTGTGGTCGTTTGATGTTTGGACTTTGTGTTCTCGGAGATTTTGCGCTGGTGGGTTGGGGTGGGGGTGGCTTCATGTATACTAAGCAGGTTGTTTGTTTAAATCGCGGCGGAGGTGGGGGCGAGGATTGCGCCCGCGTGGGCTCGATTTGAGCCTAACCCCCCCCACTCCCCACACATTGGAATTCTATTCGCTGGCCGCTCCGGGCCGGTTCTTTTGTCGTGGTGTATTTTTGTTGTGGTTTGTCTTTAGGTGTGTTTGTGTGTCGCTTGTGTCTTTTTGTTTTGGATAGCCAATCGGCCGTTTTGTGGTAGGCTGGCTGTCCTTTTGGCTTTCCGCTGTAGGTGTTTCCATCAGGGTTTAGTTATTTCATATTTGTGTTTCTTTTCCTTTAGTGTTTCTGATGGGAGATGTGGGTTAATTGTATCGATTCCTGATCATTGCCTTCACTTCTATTTTGTTACTTGACACTCGTCATAAATAAGTGGAAATGCAGGGTCGTGAAAGTGGGGCGCTGTGAAAGAGTAAAACTAGATCGCATGGCACCAGAAAACATGGCAAGTATAAATGTAAAATATGTGCTTTTAAAAGAAACAATACTAGGCTGAAGTGATTGTCCCTAATATTATTGAATCATGACCGCCACTCAATGCTTGCATATATAAGTTCTTTACCCATTTCTTTATTAAGTATTCTGGACACCGAGGCGAATAAATTCTACGATAGTTATAATCAATTATATGATGCTGCTCTTTTAACTAGACTGACCAGCAGCAGGATAGCAATACACTGAATTTTGACAATCTTAGGTATCAGGATTGATTGATTGATTTGAGGTTTAACGTCCCCGTCAACACAGTATAGGTCATTTTGGAGACGTTTCTTCTAATTTTGTGAGACTTTTACCCGGCAGTGAGATGAAATGACATCTCAAGCCCTGACGCCCAATGAAACCAATAGGGTTTATAAGCATGGACGGTCCGCCTCGCACCACGGATCCTGGACAGGCTTAGATCCTCTAAGCGGTTTACCAGTACTAGTATGCAGAAGGTTTCAGCTCTGCGTGGAAGCATCATGCAGCCCATCTATTTATTCAAGCCCCGATGGTCGGGGACCGAACTCTCAGGTATCAGGAGGGTTAGTATCAATATCAAGATCTGAAAAAAAGTTACTTGAAATTTAAAATAATAGGTCTAACAGGTTTGTTGTACGAGGTGTTTCAGTACTTTGAAAATAAGTTAGAGTGGATGAAATCACCGAAAATCTGTAAAATCCAAACCCTTATTAATGAAAGATATTTTGGATGTAATAACGTTTGTGATTAATTTCGGAATCGATGAAAGGACGAAGAGCATGCTGAGTATAACCTCTAGTTAAAAGAGTAACATCGTATAACTGATTAAACTATCGTAGGTCAAGAATACGTAATACAGGAATTGGTACTGAACTTAGAAATGCAAGCATTGAGTGGCGGCCATGATTCATTAGCTATCTATAGAGTCTTGACAGAAATCGTGTACTGGATAATACCCAGATCAGACGCAGCGGAATGTGGTGTCTGATCAGCAGGTTGCACAGGAACTTCACTGTTTGCGGTTAAACGAAATAGTATAAGAATGCAAGGTTGCTCGTATAATAAAAGGAAAACAATATCTTAATCCAGGCCACGATGTCACGCGACGTCTTTAGGAACATTCTATTTATAAAACTGGACAAGTCGAGTAAAAATAGACTTTTCGCACTCCTGCTAAGAACTTAATTTTAGAAACCTGAAATGTTTAAGTGCAAAAATGAGGAGCCCAGACGTTATAGGTGGAACCGTTATTAGACATACAGCGTAGACCAAGATCGGATATAGAGTACATTGCTCTTGAACAGGTCGGCACTGTTCGCCATATGTATGCAACAACAGTTTTGAACATGATTCAGGGCCGTACGCAGACTCTAAGGGGCGGGTAGACTTGCCCAAGTCTGTTAATTAGGTGTCCATTGTGGAAATAATTGTTTAAAAAAATACAATGTAAATGAAATAGCAATACAGTCTTTTAGGAAAATTGTGAAATTAACAGACTTGTAACAATTGAAAGAACTCATTCACCTTTCCTGTAGATGATTGTCAGATATGGGTGAGAAGTTTGTTTAGATAACTTTTCACTGACAGGCACTTAAATCTTTTCTGCAACAAGGTCTATCGGAACCCGAATTTTATGGTGATTTAGTATATAAATTCAGAAAAATATATAACCGCAATGACTTCAGCACCCAATTTCGTAAAATCATTCTTCGATATAAAAAGATTCGGTACAGCATGGATGTTATACGACAGACTGCATGCATGGCAGTTAACCCAATCACGGTTGGCAACTTTGCTTCCCTCTTTAATTGCACGCCGGTGGGTCAGGCCTCAGATTCTATGACGGTTCCAACGTAAAGGCTTATTGAGAATTAGAGAGATCTAATTCAAGGTAATGTTGGTTGGTGTCTGATGCTCTGTCTCTGGTTGGGCCCATCGGAGTCTAACTGTTGGTTTTCTTTTGCTCAAGCATTTCAGTGGTTTCTTGCTGTCGAGTCCTCACCGTTGTCTCACCTCTGTGGTTCTTTGAGTATTTGTGTTCACGGAGATGTTGCACTGATGAGTTAGGAGGCCTTCATGCGGACTGAATAAATTATTTGTCTAAATCGCGACGGAAGTAAGGGCGAGGATTGTGGCCACGTAAACTGATTTAAGCCCCCCAGTGGAAATCTTTCCACTGACCGTTCCAAGGCGGTTCTTCTGTGGCGATTTATTTATGTTGTTGTTTGTTACTTACTGTGTGTATCACTTGTGTCTTTTTATTTTGGATGGCCATATGGCCATTTTGTGGGAAAGTAACTGTCCTTATGGACTTCCTTTGTTTAGGTTTCCATTATGGTCTGGTCACTTAATGTTTGTATTTCTTTCCCTTTGGTATCTTTTATGGGTGGAATTAATTAATTGTATCGATTCCTGATCTTTGTTTTACTTCTACTTTTCAGAGTCTGTTATCATGATTTATTTACATTAGTGGGGGAAAACCACATGAAGGCAGAGGGTTTAAAAAAATAATTTTAATATTTTATTCTTTAACCATTACGATAACATGCCTTTGCTATATTAGAAGGCTCCAACAATGGCGTTAATCAGAATTTTTCTTATTTCTGCTCAAAACATGGATTGTAGGTACTCGTTACAACCGATTTAATGTGGCGGTTCTAATGAGTACCCACAATCCATGTGTAACCGCCTCAATGAGGCAATTCTAATGGGTACCCAAAATCTATGTTTTAGAGCAGAAAATACAAATTTACTAGCCTGGTAAATCCCGCTTTACTCTATATAAAGTGGGGTTAACAAGGGTTTTCATTGCATGGACATGTTTAGGGGATGATCATGGTAATTGTGAAAACTAGTATCGCTGATGAAGAGATTAAGTTCAGAAGTTGGTAGCCCTCGCATCGTTTTTCTTTATTTCTGCTTCAAACATATATTGTGGGTGCCTGTTAGAGGCGGTTCTAAAGAGTACCCATAATCTATACTACTGAGCAGAAATAAGAACATTATGTAACCATTGTAAACGCCACTTTTCTCTATGGTGTCTCCTGTTAAGATAATGTTGAAAAGATTCTGCAATTACACATCTTATTAATTAAGTAATTATGTCAGGATAATGATATTATGCTGCCTGCTTGCCTTTTTTCTATAAAAACCAGTGCAAATATCTGTCCAACCTGTGTTAAGCAAGTACCCCAGGGATGATCAAAATGTACTTGCCGAAGACAGGTGCTTGCTTAATACAGGTGGATATTAATGCATTCGCATTTTTCGGGATTTGAATGATTGCGTGCTTAAGACCGGTTGCTTGCTTAATAGAGGTGGCCACTATGACCGGTTTGACTGTATAATGATACCTCAATGGCTCGAACACCGATAGCTCGTTTTCAATGACTGTTTTCGAACTTGCACTTGAGTACCTAAGAAATTCTTCACACATATCCATATGACAAATATTTAGGGATAGTTATGGGGATTTTGCTTATTTTATCTGGAAAAAGTATATTGTGTGTACTCACGAGTTGATTCTAATGAGCACACACAAAATATATTAATTAAATAGAGGACTGCAAGTAATGCCGAAATTATCCTCATAAAATTCAACCCTCGATGGCAGGAACTACCACTGCCTCGAACAAGTTTTAGGTCCCAACACAAAGGAAGCAACATCCCCAAAATGACCTATACAGTGTTGACAGGGGCATTAAACCTAAAATCAAACAAAACAAAACAAAAATCTCCAAAATGCTAGAATTTTCCTTCCTTTCACTGACAGACGCAGGTGGGTGTTATTTATTAAGTAAACATTAACTGCAGAGGCTAATGCTCTTATCACCAAGTGGGAGATCTTGTTTCATCAAGCTGGATGCTGGTCGGATAATTTGCAGAGTATACAAGTCCCTACATTCAGAGATGAAGACTAAAGCGACTTTTACATATTTGTTTTGTTAAAGGGACTTTTATTTAAAAATAAAAAATGTAAATGTATGGACTTGGGCAAGTCTAAGGGGCGGGTTGAGGATGCGAATTTCAGGTATTTTGCAGAGGGTAACAAACTGTATGAATCTGAAATAATTTCGAAAAGAAGGGAGGGGCTACGTTTGCATCCTCTCCACTCTGTTGAACAAATTCCAGAGCGCAGCGTCAGAAGAAAATTCTGGACTGTGCTCGTTTGTTTGATTTAAGGTTTAACGGTTTAACATCCCCGTCAACACTGTATAGGTCATATGGAGACGTTACTTCCAATGTTAGGGAACTTTCAGCTCTGCGTGGAAGCATCATGCAGCCCATCTATATTTATTCAAGCCCCGATTGGCGGGGGCGGGTGGACTGTGCTCGTACACTTGGGCATTGGCAAACAGAATCTACATAATCAGACGCCACATAACGTGATGTCTGATCAGCTCTACTGTGCTTGTTAAAAGTTAAACGAACAGTTCGATTCTCAGTTCAGGACTATTTTCCCAACCTACACTCAGAGACGATCGACCCACCAGTACTCTCAGTGTTTTGATTATAATAGAGACTTTGCTTCCAAAATAGACGTGAAGGTAATGATCAGGAATCGATACAATAAACCCACACCTCCCATCAGAGACACACGTTTTGTGGGATTTTTACCCGACATTGAGATGAAATGACATCTCAGTTTATGCCGCCCAATGAAACCAAAAGGCTTATATGCACTGGACGGTCTAACTCAAACTACTTTGCCTGGGCAGGCTTAGTTCTTTTAAACGGTTTACCAGTTCTCATGCAATTAGTTTCAGCTCTGCATGGAAGCACGATATGCAGCCCAATCTATTTCTCCAATCCCCGATGGGCGAGGCCATGGACTGATGTCAGCGTGCATTAGTTGAAAGAGCAATTGTACGGGGAATAATATAAAATTTATAATGCCTCATAAGGATTAACAGTTTATTCTGCTGTATTATATGAAAGGCAAGACCTGGAAGAGACTGATATTGTACTCTACCACTGCCAAGGGACATGTTCAAAGGAGGAAGTCATTTCTGTGAAATCCATTTTGGTTCAAGAGCATCGTGGCATTGGTGTTGGCGCTGCTTAGAGACGTGACGTCGACCTATCCTGGGTGCTGATGCCTCTAAAATGTTTAAAAGGAGATAGTCATTTCTGTAAAATTCATTTTGGTCTGAGAGCAGCGTGACATAGGCGTCGGCGCAGCGTGAAGACGTAGCACCGACGTCGATGTATCCTAGATGCTACTGTGTCTAAAATGTTTCAGTTGAGAGCAACACGCCAGTGTATAAAATGTTTAAAGGATAATTGTTAGGAACATTTAATCAGATTACATACTCTAACTTATCCAAAACTATAAAACTATCTTCAATGGCCCCATTCGCGGTTCGACCCAGTCATAGTCCAATGCAAAAGCCTTCTGGTTTCATTGGGCGACAGGGCTTGAGATGTCATTTCACCTCAATGTCGGGTAAAAGTCCCACACAATTGGAAGCAACATCTCCAAAATGACCTAAATAGTGTTGACGGGGACGTTAAACCCAAATTCAAACAAACAATCTCAAAAACCATAAAAAATCTCTCTCTCTCTCTCTCTCTCTCTCTCTCTCTCTCTCTCTCTCTCTCTCTCTCTCTGACTATACAATATGTCTGTATCTTGCGCCCTTCCGTATATATATGGATATCTATCTATCTATCTATCTATCTATCTATCTATCTATCTATCTATCTATCTATCTATCTATCTATCTATCTATACCAGTCACTCAATCTATCTGTGCCAATCTCTCAATCTATCTGTATTCCGGTCCGTCTATGGATTTGTATAAGTATTTGCTCTCTCTCTCTCTCTCTCTCTCTCTCTCTCTCTCTCTCTCTCTCTCTCTCTCTACAGTTTTCACTTTTTAAGATAACCATCAAAAATGGTTATCTTACTAAATCTTACATGCTCATTGCATTGCTTTCTTTCTCTTTCCTTTCTTTCTTACATTAAAATCGCATTTCTCTTTCCTTTCTTTCTTACATTCCAATCGCAAACGAATTCCACCGGGGGGTGGGGGAAGGGGGGCTTAAATCGATTTTACGCAGCTGCAATCCTCGCCCTTACTTCCGTCACGATTTAGACAAATAATTTGTTCAGTCCGCATGAAGGCCTCCTAACTCATCAGTGCAACATCTCCGAGAACACAATAAATCAAACAACCACAGAGATGAAACAACGGTGAGGAGTCGACAACAAGAAACCTCTGAAATGCTCGGCAAAAGAAAACCAACAGTTAGACTCCGATGGGCCCGACCAGAGACAGAGCATCAGGTACCAACCAACGTTACATAAAATTAAAATCTATAAATCTATCAAATTCTCAGTAAAATAGAAATGGACGCAATGATCAGGAATCGATACAATCAACCCACAGCTCCCATCAGAGACACCAAAGTGAAAGACACACAAACATGAAACTACAGACCCTAATGGAAACGCCAACAGCGGAAAGCCCAAATGACAGTTACTTTCCCACAAAATGGCCAAAAAGCTATCCAAAATAAAATAACATAGCGACACAAACACCCAAAGACAAAACCAGAACAAAAATAAACCGCGACAGAAGAACCGCCGTGGAACGGTCAGCGGAAACGAATTACATTGTGGGGGGGGGGGGGGGGGGCTTAAATCGATTTTACGTGGCCACAATCCTCGCCCTTACTTCCGTCGCGATTTAGACAGATAATTTGTTCAGTCCGCATGAAGGCCTCCTAACTCATCAGTGCAACATCTCCGTGAACACAAATAATCAAACAACCACAGAGATGAAACGACGTTGAGGACTCGACAGCAAGAAACCACTGAAATGCTGGAGCAAAAGAAAACCAACAGTTAGACTCCGATGGGCCCGACCAGAGACAGAGCATCAGGCACCAACCAACATTACCTTGAATTAGACCTCTCTAATTCTTAATAAGCGTTTACGTTGGAACCGACATAGAATCAGAGGCCTGACTCACCGGCGTGCAATTAAAGATGGAAGCAATGTTGTCAACCATGATTGGGTTAACTACTGTAACGGTTACGGATAAATACCACTTCTACAGCCTTGCTGTGGGAGCCGGTTCTTTTAGCGACGCGGGTAGAGTGGTTGGCTTATTCCCGAAGTAAAGCAATGGATATCAAGGTTAGTACCTGGATGGGTGACCGCGTTGCATGACTTCGTGGACGACCCGGTACACGCTACATTGGTGGCAGCGCTGGGATGGAAACAGTGCCGCTGGTTTGTTACATAGTCTCCGCCCTCGGGTTTAGCCTTGTGAGGCAAGTGTAACTTCGGGACGAAGTCAATAGATGAGGGGGAGAAATGTAACGGTTACGGATAAGTACCACTTCTACAGCCTTGCTGTGGGAGCCGGCTCATTAAGCGACGCGGGTAGAGTGGTTGGCTTATTCACGAAGTTAAGCAACGGATATCAAGGTTAGTACCTGGATGGGTGACCGCGTTGCTAGACTTCGTGGACGACCCGGTACACGCTACACTACATGCATGCAGTCTGTCGTATAACATTTATGTTTATATTGTATATCGAAGAATGATTTTACGAAATTGGGTGCTGAAGTCATTGCGGTTATATATTTTTCTGAATTTAGATACTAAGTCACCATAAAATTCGGGTTCCGATAGACCTTGTTGCAGAAGAGATTTAAGTGCCTGTCAGTGAAAAGTTATCTAAACAAACAAAAGTCCAATATTGAATTTTGAAATTAAGTCAGAATAACGTCTATAAAATTTTGGAAAGGCTTTGCGTAGTTTATTGTACCGATAACCCTGATTAAGAAGTTTAGCCGTTAACAATTTATTACGAGTGTTGAAGTCAGTTACACGACTACACACTCTGCCAAATCGAATTAATTGCGAAATATAAACGCCATAGGATGGCACACGAGGAACATCACCATCCAAAAAAGGAAAATTTACAATCTCAAAATCAAAATTTTCGCGTTTATCATAAATTTTGCACGAAACAAACCCATCTACAATAGATAGATATAAATCCAAAAACGGGGCCTCGGTATCAGACGAATGTGCTTTATTTAACTGAAGTTCTTGGGGGGGGGGGGGGGGGGGGTACGCTGAAACCGTCATAGAATCTGAGGCCTGGCCCACCGGCGTGCAATTAAAGAGCGAAGCAAAGTTGTCAACCGTTACTATGTTAGGCTAAACCGTGATTGTCAACCGTGATTGGGTTGGGTCTTATTCTAAAACCCGTTATACTTATTGTTTTACAGGTAAAATCTTATTGTAATAGAAGAATAAATACCGGAAAGAAACCCTACACATTCATGTGCACTGTTTAACCGCTTACCTATACGCGTGCCCAGGTTTGGTTTTGGTTTTACGGCTCTTTCAAGACTATTTCACTCATGTCAAATCAGCAATAGTGACGACATAGAGGGGCGAGGGAACGGAACGAATTGCAGATTTTGGTATGACTGGTGCGCATAGAAAAATGCTAAAACTTTCTACACAGAGACGGTCAACTTAAAGTAATAGTGTCTCAGAAAAAAGAGCGCTTTGGTGCAGTGGCAGCGCATCTGATTTGTGATCAAGAGGTTGCGGGTTCGAGCCTCACACTGACCAAAGTGTTGTGCCCTTGAGCAAGGCACTCCATCCACATTGCTTAAAAGAAAAGAAGAAAATAGTACTGGTTACCACCCAGGAAATCCTGCTCGTAATGTTCAGATGTGAGCGAGTAAGAGTAATATGAGAAAAAAAAGAGAAAAAAATGTTTTGTTGGGAAAAAGAAGTCAATAAAAACAGAGTATATATACCACTGGAACCACAGCCTAGTGAACATGAACTTCTGGAAGACCATAAAGGTCTTTTTCACTAAATTAACAGACCTTTTCAATGCAGTGAGTCCTTTTCATACAGAAGAATACAAATACAGATAATTTATTGGTCTAAAAATCCAACCACAGGATTGTCACCAAACACAATGCAATTTCTTATTTTAACCTATATGATACTAGATCTACTAGCATTTAACATGAACTTAGGCATAATATTTGGTTTATTATGTAGTAGTACGGACAATAAGGCCCCATCGAGCACCCAAAATCCACACTTCCGGGCAGACACAAGAAAAACATTGTATACCCCCTAAATAAAAATAAAAAAGAGTTCCTTTAAGAGCAATGAAAACATTCAAAAGAAAGACCCCAGTTTCGCTATATAAAAGTGGGGCTGAAGGGGATCAAAATCATACAGGCGTGCCATCGCGATGACTTGTCTAAACTAATTACTATTTAATCTATTACGCGTATAAACAATCTCACTAAATGAAACTCATGCAAGCTCTTATGTCTTATGTATCTATATAAAAAGGCTGACTGGGAGGGTCTAGAGATATATATGTTGGAATTTCAGAAGTCCTTTTTGTCCACTTGTGAGGGTAAATCAGTAAATTCACTCTGGGAGGACTTCAGGAGTGCCTTACAAAGTGGTATTGACCAGTATGTTACCCAACGGTCTGTCAGCTCAGAGTCTTCACTGCCTTGGATTACGCAAGACATTGAGCGATCCATGCGCAAACGCGACAGCTTGTTTGACAAATACAAGAAGCACAGACGGCCTGAAGACAGACATGTACATCTTGAGTCAAAACACCTTGCCAACAAGAAACTCAAAGAGGCCCACAATAGATATATAGAGGAAATATTGGGTATCAAAAACACTATTGACCCAAATTAATCAAATGCTAGTCCACACACTGACATAGACCCACACAAAAACACCTTTGCCACTAAAAAGCTGTACTCTCTGTTGAAAAACTCTAAACTGGATTCAAAAGGCTCAGCACCTCTGAAGCAGGATGGTCAATTCTACACAAACACCACAGACAAAGCCAACATCCTCAACAAACAATTCCAATCAGTCTTTACACCTAAAACACCACTCAAACTTAGTCAGCTCTCACCTATGGCAGTACAGGACTTTGTGGATGATGGCATACTCTACCCATCCAAAATACCCAGAGAAACTCTTAGTTCTGTTCCTCAAATGCCAAACATTACAGTCTCCCTGAATGGAATATTGAAACTGTTGAAAGACCTCAATCCCCACAAGGCCGCAGGACCCGATCAGCTGAAGCCCCTTGTCTTACAAAGACTCTGTGACGTAATTGCACCTATCTTACAGGTCATATTCCCGCAATCCCTAAATACTGGTAGGGTACCTAAAGACTGGAACACTGCATACGTCTGCCCCCTTTTCAAAAAAAGGGATACTAGCCTTGCATCAAATTACAGGCCAATATCACTAACTAGCATCTTATGTAAGGTGCTAGGGCACATCGTCACTGCCAATGTGGTTTCTCACATGGACCAGTACAACCTGCTGTACGACTCGCAGCATGGTGAGACCCAGCTTGTGACACTAATTGAAGATCTCATGAGGAACTCTTTGGCAGGTAGCCAAACTGACCTTGTCTTGCTCGGCTTCTCAAAAGCATTTGACAAGGTCAGCCATCAGAAACTCCTGCTAAAGCTCCACAACTATAGAATCAGAGGTCCCAGCCTGAAATGGATACAGGCATTTCTCTCTGGCAGAACACAAACAGTTGTTCTTGAAAATGAAAAGTCTGACACAGTGGCTGTGACATCTCGGTCCCTCAGGATTCCGTCTTGGGACCAATACTTTTCTTGATATACACTAATGATTTACCCGACAATACGAGATCAAAGGTTCGGTAGTTTGCTGATGATACAGCCATTTACTTGGCAGTCTCCAGCCTGCAAGATGCTCAGATATTACAGCAGGATCTAGATTGCCTTCATGAGTGGGAGTTACAATGCGACATGGAGTTCAATCCAAGTAAGTGTGTCGTCATGCACGTCACACTTGCTAGAACCCCTGTCCCAAGTCAATACCTGCTGCATGGCCAGATTCTTGAATCGTTTGGAGGCTCTAAGTATTTGGGCGTAGAGTTCAGTGGCAACGTTTCCTTCAACACCCACGTCCAAAATGTATGCTCATCAGCAAGCCGTCCCTTGGGGTTCATTAAACGCAACATCAGAACAAAATCTCCAGCCATCCGTGAAATGGCATACAAGACACTGGTGCGCCCCATAGTTGAATATTCCTCCTCTGTTTGGAGCCACTACACCCAAAGCAACGTCCATAAAATTGAAATGGTTCAACGTAGAGCAGCCCGGTGGACACTTGACAACTACTCCAGACAAGCAAGCGTTACCGAGATGTTAAACTACCTTGGCTGGCGTTCCCTTGAACAGAGAAGGAGTGATTCCCGGCTTTGTGTGTTTTACAAAATCATTTACAGCTTAGTAGCCATTGACCTGCCACCGTATGTTGAGCATCCCATCCGGATTTCCCAAAAGAATTCCCACCCACTGGTTTACCGTCAGATCCATACAAGAGTAGATTACTATAAATAAAAATCAAAAATGAGTTCCTTTAAGAGCAATGAAATCATTCATAAGAAAGAAGATGGGTCATACTATGTAGTTTCGGCTAATAAAGCCTCATCAGTGACCCTGTAATGATCCGGCAAAGAAAGCCAGAGGAAACATACTGCAATTTTGCGAATTTCGAATAGGCAGTCGATACAAAGACTGATATAAATCAAAATGGGGTCCAAATAATTAAAAACCTGTCTAGAATATGAGTCTAAACCAATAATTTATTTCTGATTTCTCAGAATATTTACGCTGATCTCAAAGGACCAAAAGTAAAATATAAACTGCACTATGGTTGATGTACGGGGAGACGTTTTACGGCCGCCACACGGCACAACACCAGCTGCAGTGAAGGCAAATAAAAATCAAAAATGAGTTCCTTTAAGAGCAATGAAATCATTCATAAGAAAGAAGATGGGTCATACTACGTAGTTTCGGCTAATAAAGCCTCATCAGTGACCCTGTAATGATCCGGCAAAGAAAGCCAGAGGAAACATACTGCAATTTTGCGAATTTCGAATAGGCAGTCGATACAAAGACTGATATAAATCAAAATGGGGTCCAAATAATTAAAAACCTGTCTAGAATATGAGTCTAAACCAATAATTTATTTCTGATTTCTCAGAATATTTACGCTGATCTCAATAAATACTCGTTCTAAATACTCGTTCTACCCCCTCGCAATCGTGCAATGGAATCGGCTGCCATCCCAAATTGCACTAAGTACTGCCCACTTTCGAGCTTTTCAAAAGGGCAGTGTGTACAGTCAGCCATTCAATGCCATAAATGCCAGTGCGTTGTTTTTATCTTTTAACTTTCACTGTCAGCCTGCTTTCTGACTTCTAACATTTTAACCATATCTTCTTCTTCTTCTACCAGTAGTAGGACCGGTAACACTAAAAGGAACGTAATTGGTTCGCGGGACATGAGCATGGCGGATATAAAACAGCTGTCCCGAAGCGTTGGTAAAAGGTTAAACTATTTACAATCAGGGCTGTGTATCTGTTGGCTTGTGGTCTAGGCAGGGCTTAGTCTGGCAAGTAGACTAGCCCTGAATCCATCAACTGTTGGAGACGGGGTCACATCGCTTGGCAGTACATTCCATTCCCGAATGGTTCTGGGGAAGAACGAGTGCAGGTAAGCCTCGTTGTTTATACGCTACTGGAAGAATGCAGACTGATTTCTTGTGCGTCTGTCACTTGGCCTCAGGTACGTAGCAGCGTTGATGTCCACCAAGAAGGACGAGCGGGCACCATCAAGGACGACTTCCTGCTTCCTGTCTCCTAGGAAGGCGCGAATCCAGGCGCTTGTCTGATTCCGTATGCCATAGTATTCCATCTTATGGAGCAATCTGGAGTGTGGTACGGTGTCAAACGCCTTGGCAAAATCCAAGAGGATAATATCCACTTGGTTGCCCTTGGAAAGGCGTGAGGCGATCTCTTGCATTGTGACGACGAGTTGGGTCTCACAGGAGCGCTTCTTTCGAAAACCGTGTTGATTGTCTTTCAAGATGTTGTGACGATCAAAGTGAGCCATCACGTTGCTATGGATTATATGCTCAAGAAACTTGCATGCTATTGACGTCAAGGAGACTGGGCGGTAGTTCGCTGCTTTATGTTTCTCTCCTTTCTTGAATACTGGCACTATACAAGCATCTTTCCAGTCTGATGGAACTTGGCCTGTGTCGAGTGATGTCTGGTAATTCTTGGTCAAGATGGGGGCGAGCTCGTCAGCGGCAGCTTTCAAGACGAAGGCTGGTATGGAGTCTGGTCCAGTGGCTTTAGAGATGTAGAGATGAAATCGCTGCTTCCTTGAATGAATTCGGTAATCGATGGTGTAAGCGAGAGTATGTTGAGTATAAAGCCCTAAAGGACTGGAAACTTAGCATTTTAAGACTAGTGAATAAACGCATTTCTTTCTATTCTCAAAATACTAACTTATTACCTCCTAAGCCCAAGACGTCTTTACGTCATCTTAAACTAGGTATTCAAGAATTTCATAAGAAGTTTGTTTTAGCCCCTGCAGACAAGGCCGCTAACAACGTCGTCGTTGTGTGACGGCACCACTATGTTAACACGCTTAAGCAGGAGCTTGGTGGTACTAAGGCCTATGAACTTCAGCCTTTGGCTGAAGAGAGAGCTATAGTAGATAAACATGTTTGTCTTTCAGCCACCAAGTTTGCTGTGTGTGTTAACGAAGGCCAAGACAAGCTTCCTACGCTATACTGGTTACCAAAACTTCATAAAAAACCTTACAAAGCACGGTTTATTGCAAATTCTAGTTCTTGCACTACCACTGAACTTTCTAAATTATTAACTTCCTGTCTTACTGCTATTAAAACGCATGTAATTAAATATTGTGATAAAGTCTTTGAAAGATCAGGAAGAAATCTGTTTTGGTCTATAAAAAATTCGAATGAGGTTTTAAATAAATTGAAATCTAGACAGTTTCGTGCTTCTAGTCTGTCTACCTACGATTTTTCCACTCTTTACACTACACTTCCTCATAATCTTATAAAAGAAAAGCTTAATGATTTAATTGAATGGGCTTTTCACAGAGAAGATTCTCTCTATCTTGCATGTAATGTCAGAAATGCATTTTTCACTTCTAAAGAGCATAAGAATTATACACTTTGGTCATGTCAGAAAGTGTGTGATGCCCTCACCTTTCTACTTGACAATATTTATATTAGATTCGGTACTAAGTTATTTAGACAAATTGTGGGTATTCCGATGGGTACTAATTGCGCACCTCTTGTGGCTGATCTGTTCTTGTATTGTTATGAAAGAGACTTCATTTTGTCGCTTTCCATTGATAACCAATCTGAAATTATTGAAACTTTTAGCTCTACTTCTAGATATTTAGATGATTTATTAAATATTGATAATACCTATTTTGATGGTTTGATCAGTCAGATTTACCCCCTAGAACTTCAGTTAAATAAAGCAAATTCTTCTGATACCGAGGCCCCGTTTTTGGATTTACATCTATCTATTGTAGATGGATTTGTTTCGTGCAAAATTTATGATAAACGCGATGACTTTGATTTTGAGATTGTAAATTTTCCTTTTTTGGATGGTGATGTTCCTTGTGCGCCATCCTATGGCGTTTATATTTCGCAATTAATTCGATTTGCTAGAGTGTGTAGTCATGTAACTGACTTCAACACTCGTAATAAATTATTAACGGCTAAACTTCTTAATCAAGGTTATCGGTACCATAAACTACGCAAAGCCTTTTCAAAATTTTATAGACGCCATTCTGATTTAATTTCAAAATTCAATATTGGACTTAAATCTCTTCTGCATCAAGGTCTATCGGAACCCGAATTTTATGGTGACTTAGTATATAAATTCAGAAAAATATATAACCGCAATGACTTCAGCACCCAATTTCGTAAAATCATTCTTCGATATAAAAAGATTGGGTACAACATGGATATTATACGACAGACTGCATGCATGGTAGTTAACCCAATCACGGTTGGCAACTTTGCTTCCCTCTTTAATTGCACGCCGGTGGGTCAGGCCTCAGATTCTATGACGGCTCCAACGTAAAGGCTTATTGAAAATTAAAGAGATAATGTTGGTTGGTGCCTGATGCTCTGTCTTTGGTCTGGCTCATCGGAGTCCTTTTGCTCCAGCATTTCAGTGGTTTCTTGCTGTCGAGTCCTCACCGTTGTCTCACCTCTGTGGTTCTTTGATTTCTGTGTTCACGGAGATGTTGCACTGATGAGTTAGGATGCCTTCATGCGGACTGAACAAATTATTTGTCTAAATCGCGACGGAAGTAAGGGCGAGGATTGTGGCCACGTAAAATCGATTTAAGCCCCCCCCCCCCCAGTGGAAATCTTCCACTGACCGTTCCAAGGCGGCTCTTCTGTGGCGATTTATTTATGTTGTCGTTTGTTACTTACTGTGTGTATCACTTGTGTCTTTTAATTTTGGATGGCCATATGGCCATTTTGTGGGAAAGTAACTGTCCATATGGCCTTCCTTTGTTTAGGTTTCCATTATGGTCTGGTCGCTTAATGTTTGTATTTCTTTCCCTTTGGTGTCTTTTATGGATGGAGTAAGTTAATTGTATCAATTCCTGATCTTTGTTTTACTTCTACTTTAAAGGGCTTCAAGAGGTGCCAAGAGTCGCAGATGTTGTTCGCATTTAAGCACTGCGTCTACCGTTACTTCATCTGTAAACGGTAGACGCTTCTCTGTAGTTAACATGTCTGATTTGACATGACAGTCCACAGATTTAATTTATCTAATTACATGACGTGCTGCAAACTGTAATATGCAGTACGTCGGTCAAACTAACCGCATGCTTAAAACTAGATTGAACGAGCATTATCGTAGAATGAGTAAGTCTATGAAAACTGACACTTTCTTGTACCCGTTTCTGTTTTACGTCTTCTGGACACCAAGGCGAATAAATTCTACGATAGTTCTCATCAGTTATATGATGCGGCTCTCTTAACTAGAGGCTATACTCAGCATACTCTCCGTCCTTACATTGATTTTGAAATTAATCATAAACGCCATTTCTTCAAAATATCATTCATTAATAAGGGTATGGATTTTATAGATTTGGCCAGTATCTTCCGTGAGAGATCTGTGCTTTCTTCCATTCCTGCTTATTTTCAAAACACTGAAACACCTATAATTTGCTATAAATATAACAAACCTGTAAGATCTATCATTTTTAATTTCAATAAACTTGTTTCAGATCTTGATATTGATACTAATACTCCTGTTTCATGTGATTGTAAAAACTCAGTGTATTGCTATCCTGCTGCTGGTCATGTAATTACTGGCAATTTGAAAATTATTCCTGATTCTTGGATAAGGAATATAATTTCTAAAGGACCGAAATATCGGTATCCTTCTAAAATTGATTTCAGTAAATGTAGAGATGAAATCGCTGCTTCCTTGAATGAATTCGGTAATCGATGGTGTAAGCGAGAGTATGCTGAGCATATAGCCCTTAAGGAGTGGAAACTTAGCATTTTAAAACTAGTGAATAAACGCATTTCTTTCTATTCTCAAAATACTAACGTATTACCTCCTAAGCCCAAGACGTCTTTACGTCATCTTAAACTAGGTATTCAAGAATTTCATAAGAAGTTTGTTTTGGCCACTGCAGACAAGGCCGCTAACAACGTCGTCGTTGTGTGACGGCTCCACTATGTTAACACGCTTAAGCAGGAGTTGGGTGGTACTAAGGCCTATGAACTTCAGCCTTTAGCTGAAGAGAGAGCTATAGTAGATAAACATGTTTGTCATTCAGCCACCAAGTTTGCTGTGTGTGTTACCGAAGGCCAAGACAAGTTTCCTACGCTATACTGGTTACCAAAACTTTATAACAGACCTTACAAAGCACGGTTTATTGCAAATTCTAGCTCTTGCACTACCACTGAACTTTCTAAATTATTAACTTCCTGTCCTGTTGGGCTCATCGGAGTCTAACTGTTGGTTTTCTTTTGCTCCAGCATTTCAGTGGTTTCTTGCTGTCGAGTCCTCACCGTTGTCTCACCTCTGTGGTTATTTGATTTTTGTGTTCACGGAGATGTTGCACTGATGAGTTAGGAGGCCTTCATGCGGACTGAACAAATTATTTGTCTAAATCGCGACGAAAGTAAGGGCGAGGATTGTGGCCACGTAAAATCGATTTAAGCCCCCCAGTGGAAATCTTCCACTGACCGTTCCAAGGCGGCTCTTCTGTGGCGATTTATTTATTTTGTTGTTTGTTACTTACTGTGTGTATCACTTGTGTCTTTTGGTTTTGGATGGCCATATGGCCATTTTGTGGGAAAGTAACTGTCCTTGTGGCCTTCCTTTGTTTAGGTTTCCATTATGGTCTGGTCGCTTAATGTTTGTATTTCTTTCCCTTTGGTGTCTTTTATGGGTGGAGTAAGTTAATTGTATCAATTCCTGATCTTTGTTTTACTTCTACTTTGCATATCAGGGCTGTTTTGTTTGTGCCGTGTGGCGGCTGTAAAAGGTCTCCCCGTACATGCATTTAATGCTCTTATTTTTCCAATCCTCAGGGATTGCTTATACAATTGCTTTTCACTGTTCCATCAATTGACATCCTTTAGATACCTGTTGAAGGTCATTATTAAACCGATGTTCGTTCCTCGTTGTATAACAACTGCTTGTTTGACATCCCTGTACTTTAAGTAGACTAGGATGTTTTGTGGGCTTTTGTTGTACCTTCCTTCTATTCGAAGGAATCTTCTTCAGTAATTTTATATGCTGTTTTATTTATTTATTTAATAACCGGTATGAACATCGCTTTAGTATTGACAGTATCACAACCTTACTAACCAAAATGAGTATTACAAATACATTTAAAATATCAATATCACCCCTTAGGTTACACTCTGCTTCTTCTGTACGGATTCCCCATTCTATTAAGAACTTTAATACTATGTTGCCTTCGGTATTGGTTAGACCCTTAAATTTGTCTTCTGTAACTTCAGTTAATCTCAAAGGAGCAGGCAATACCAATGTTTTTGGGAGTAGTCTTCGTATAAGACTATCTCCTCTCAAATCGCCCATCCTTCGAAAATATACTAATCCGTGGAAAAGAAGTGGAATGTATCCCAGCATTTCTAAGTGCAATGCCAAGAGGTGCAGATGTTGTTTGCATTTAAGCACTGCGTCTACCGTTACTTCATCTGTAAACGGTAGACGCTTCTCTGTAGTTAACATGTCTGATTTGACATGACAGTCTACAGATTTAATTTATCTAATTACTTGACGTGCTACAAACTGTAATATGCAGTACGTCGGTCAAACTAACCGCATGCTTAAAACTAGATTGAACGAGCATTATCGTAGAATGAGTAAGCCTAAGAAAACTGACACTTTCTTGTACCGTCACTTTCGACGTACAGGTCATTCTGTAAATAACATTGTTATACAACCAGTGGAAAAACTTTATTACGATGCAAATTCTACATCTAGATTCAAAATAATCAAAAGACATGAAGCTGAACTGAAATGGATTAAATTTTTACAGACCCCTTTTCCACTGGGATTTAATGACAACATTTATCATGAGGGTAATATTTCCAGAATGCCGGACTTTGATATTTTCTCACTCCTGGAATGTCGAAAACGCAGAACTAGATCTCACGGCACCAGGAAAAATGGTAACTTTAAACGTAAAACACGTGCGTTTAAACGAAACAATACTAGACTGAAGTGACTGTAAATTATATTATTAAATCATGGACGCCACTCTATGCTTACATTTTTAAGTTCATTACCCGTTTCTGTTTTACGTCTTCTGGACACCGAGGCGAATAAATTCTACGATAGTTCTCATCAGTTATATGATGCGGCTCTCTTAACTAGAGGCTATACTCAGCATACTCTCCGTCCTTACATTGATTCTGAAATTAATCATAAACGCCATTTCTTCAAAATATCCTTCATTAATAAGGGTATGGATTTTATAGATTTGCCCAGTATCTTCCGTGAGAGATCGGTGCTTTCTTCCATTCCTGCTTATTTCAAAATACTGAAACACCTATAATTTGCTATAAATATAACAAACCTGTTAGATCTATCATTTTTAATTTCAATAAACTTGTTTCAGATCTTGATATTGATACTAATACTCCTGATTCATGTGATTGTAAAGACTCAAAGTATTGCTATCCTGCTGCTGGTCATGTAATTACTGGCAATTTGAAAATTATTCCTGATTCTAGGATAAGGAATATAATTTCTAAAGGACCGAAATATCGGTTTCCTTCTAATATTGATTTCAGTAAATGTAGAGATGAAATCGCTGCTTCCTTGAATGAATTCGGTAATCGATGGTGTAAGCGAGAGTATGTTGAGCATAAAGCCCTTAAGGACTGGAAACTTAGCATTTTAAAACTAGTAAATAAAAGCATTTCTTTCTATTCTCAAAATACTAACTTATTACCTCCTAAGCCCAAGACGTCTTTACGTCATCTTAAACTAGGTATTCAAGAATTTCATAAGAAGTTTGTTTTGGCCCCTGCAGACAAGGCCGCTAACAACGTCGTCGTTGTGTGACGGCTCCACTATGTTAACACGCTTAAGCAGGAGCTTGGTGGTACTATGGCCTATGAACTTCAGCCTTTAGCTGAAGAGAGAGCTATAGTAGATAAACATGTTTGTCTTTCAGCCACCAAGTTTGCTGTGTGTGTTACCGAAGGCCAAGACAAGCTTCCTACGCTATACTGGTTACCAAAACTTCATAAAAAAACCTTACAAAGCACGGTTTATTGCAAATTCTAGCTCTTGCACTACCACTGAACTTTCTAAATTATTAACTTCCTGTCTTACTGCTATTAAAACGCATGTAATTAAATATTGTGATAAAGTCTTTGAAAGATCAGGAAGAAATCTGTTTTGGTCTATAAAAAATTCGAATGAGGTTTTAAATAAATTGAAATCTAGACATTTTCGTGCTTCTAGTCTGTCTACCTACGATTTTTCCACTCTTTACACTACACTTCCTCATAATCTTATAAAAGAAAAGCTTAATGATTTAATTGAATGGACTTTTCACAGAGAAGATTCTCTCTATCTTGCATGTAATGTCAGAAATGCATTTTTCACTTCTAAAGAGCATAAGAATTATACACTTTGTTCATGTCAGAAAGTGTGTGATGCCCTCACCTTTCTACTTGACAATATTTATATTAGATTCGGTACTAAGTTATTTAGACAAATTGTGGGTATTCCAATGGGTACTAATTGCGCACCTCTTGTGGCTGATCTGTTCTTGTATTGTTATGAAAGAGACTTCATTTTGTCGCTTTCCAATGATAACCAATCTGAAATTATTGAAGCTTTTAGCTCTACTTCTAGATATTTAGATGATTTATTAAATATTGATAATACCTATTTTGATGGTTTGATCAGTCAGATTTACCCCCTAGAACTTCAGTTAAATAAAGCAAATTCTTCTGATACCGAGGCCCCGTTTTTGGATTTACATCTGTCTATTGTAGATGGATTTGTTTCGTGCAGAATTTATGATAAACGCGATGACTTTGATTTTGAGATTGTAAATTTTCCTTTTTTGGATGGTGATGTTCCTCGTGCGCCATCCTATGGCGTTTATATTTCGCAATTAATTCGATTTGCTAGAGTGTGTAGTCATGTAACTGACTTCAACACTCGTAATAAATTATTAACGGCTAAACTACTTAATCAGGGTTATCGGTACCATAAACTACGCAAAGCCTTTTCAAAATTTTATAGACGCCATTCTGATTTAATTTCAAAATTCAATATTGGACTTAAATCTCTTCTGCAACAAGGTCTATCGGAACCCGAATTTTATGGTGACTTGGCATATAAATTCAGAAAAATATATAACCGCAATGACTTCAGCACCCAATTTCGTAAAATCATTCTTCGATATAAAAAGATTGGGTACAACATGGATATTATACGACAGACTGCATGCATGGTAGTTAACCCAATCACGGTTGGCAACTTTGCTTCCCTCTTTAATTGCACGCCGGTGGGTCAGGCCTCAGATTCTATGACGGCTCCAACGTAAAGGCTTATTGAAAATTAGAGAGATAATGTCGGTTGGTGCCTGATGCTCTGTCTCTGGTTGGGCTCATCGGAGTCTAACTGTTGGTTTTCTTTTGCTCCAGCATTTCAGTGGTTTCTTGCTGTCGAGTCCTCACCGTTGTCTCACCTCTGTGGTTCTTTGATTTTTGTGTTCACGGAGATGTTGCACTGATGAGTTAGGAGGCCTTCATGCGGACTGTACAAATTATTTGTCTAAATCGCGACGGAAGTAAGGGCGAGGATTGTGGCCACGTAAAATCGATTTAAGCCCCCCAGTGGAAATCTTCCACTGACCGTTCCAAGGCGGCTCTTCTGTGGCGATTTATTTATGTTGTTGTTTGTTACTTACTGTGTGTATCACTTGTGTCTTTTGGTTTTGGATGGCCATATGGCCATTTTGTGGGAAAGTAACTGTCCTTGTGGCCTTCCTTTGTTTAGGTTTCCATTATGGTCTGGTCGCTTAATGTTTGTATTTCTTTCCCTTTGGTGTCTTTTATGGGTGGAGTAAGTTAATTGTATCAATTCCTGATCTTTGTTTTACTTCTACTTTACTGCTATTAAAACGCATGTGATTAAATATTGTGATAAAGTCTTTGAAAGATCAGGAAGAAATCTGTTTTGGTCTATAAAAAAATTCGAATGAGGTTTTGGTGTCTTTTATGGATGGAGTAAGTTAATTGTATCAATTCCTGATCTTTGTTTTACTTCTACTTTAAATAAATTGAAATCCAGACATTTTCGTGCTTCAAGTCTGTCTACTTACGATTTTTCCACTCTTTACACTACACTTCCTCGTAATCTTATAAAAGAAAGGCTTAATGATTTAATTGAATGGGCTGTTCACAGAGAAGATTCTTTCTATCTTGCATGTAATGTCAGAAATGCATTTTTCACTTCTAAAGAGCATAAGAATTATACACTTTGGTCATGTCAGAATGTGGGTGATGCCCTCACCTTTCTACTTGACAATATTTATATTAGATTCGGTACTAAGTTATTTAGACAAATTGTGGGTATTCCGATGGGTACGAATTGCGCACCTCTTGTGGCTGATCTGTTCTTGTATTGTTATGAAAGAGACTTCATGTTGTCGCTTTCCATTGATAACCAATCTGAAATTATTGAAGCTTTTAGCTCCACTTCTAGATATTGAGATGATTTATTGAATATTGATAATACCTATTTAGATGGTTTGATCAGTCAGATTTACCCCCCAGAACTTCAGTTAAATAAAGCAAATTCTTCTGATACCGAGTCCCCGTTTTTGAATTTACATCTGTCTATTGTAGATGGGTTTGTTTCGTGCAAAATTTATGATAAACGCGATGACTTTGATTTTTAGATTTTAAATTTTCCTTTTTTGGATGGTGATGTTCCTCGTGCGCCATCCTATGGCGTTTATATTTCGCAATTAATTCGATTTGCTAGGGTGTGTAGTCATGTAACTGACTTCAACACTCGTAATAAATTATTAACGGCTAAACTCCTTAATCAGGGTTATCGGTACAATAAACTACGCAAAGCCTTTTCAAAATTTTATAGACGCCATTCTGATTTAATTTCAAAATTCAATATTGGACTTAAATCTCTTCTGCAACAAGGTCTATCGTAACCCGATTTTTATGGTGACTTAGTATATAAATTCAGAAAAATATATAACCGCAATGACTTCAGCACCCAATTTCGTAAAATCATTCTTCGATATAAAAATATTGGGTACAACATGGATGTTATACGACAGACTGCATGCTTGCTAGTTAACCCAATCACGGTTGGCAACTTTGCTTCCCTCTTAAATTGCACGCCGATGGGTCAGGCCTCAGATTCTATGACGGCTCCAACGTAAAGGCTTATTGAGAATTAGAGAGATCTAATTCAAAGTAATGTTGGTTGGTGCCTGATGCTCTGTCTCTGGTCGGACCCATCGGAGTCTAACTGTTGGTTTTCTTTTGCTCCAGCATTTCAGTGGTTTCTTGCTGTCGAGTCCTCACCGTTGTCTCACCTCTGTGGTTCTTTGATTTTTTGTGTTCACGGAGATGTTGCACTGATGAGTTAGGAGGCCTTCATGCGGACTGAACAAATTATTTGTCTAAATCGCGACGGAAGTAAGGGCGAGGGTTGTGGCCACGTAAAATCGATTTAAGCATCCCCCCCCACCCCCAGTGGAAATCTTTCCACTGACCGTTCCAAGGCGGTTCTTCTGTGGCCGTTTATTTATGGTGTTGTTTGTTACTTACTGTGTGTATCACTTGTGTCTTTTTATTTTGGATGGTCATATGGGCATTTTCTGGGAAAGTAACTGTCCTTATGGCCTTCCTTTGTTTAGGTTTCCATTATGGTCGGGTCGCTTAATGTTTGTGTTTCTTTCCCTTTGGTGTCTTTGATGGGTGGAGTAAGTTAATTGTATCGATTCTTGGTCTTTGTTTTACTTCTACTTTTCAATCCTTTCATGAGCTTGTGAACTCCTTTCCAGTTGATCTGGATGTTGGGCATTGCTGGATATGGGCTCGGTCCTTTATCCGGAAGGGAACTAGTGTCTTCCTTTGTAAATGCCGACACGAACTGATCGTTGAGGACCTTTGTCTTGCTCTGGCTGTCACTCTTGATAAAGCCGTCCTTGTTTTTCAGAGGTGAAACTCCAGTGGCTTCTTGGCCTTTATTCTTTATGATTGACCAGAACTTCTTTGGGTTGTCTTTTAAGCTGCCACTCACTGCTTCCTTCATGTAGGTCTTGTGTGCAGATCATATCTGGAACTGGACATCCTGTTGAAGCCGATTGTATCGATCTTTATCTCTCTTTAGTCCTGTTTGTCTTGATTTTTTGTGGGCTCTTTGTTTCCGCCGGATAAGCCAATTATCATCTTTATTCCACCCTCACTAACAATTCTTACGGAAACTTTTCTTTTATACCTCTTCTACTAACATTGCACAGACGCGCACCTCCACGTAATCCCCGCGAGGGGGTGATGCAGTATAGATATAGATAGATAGATAGCTCAAGTGATGTTGGTGGCTCTAGAACAGCTGCCGCAGGGAGAGCGGTACCAGATCTGACAGCTCATATTAGAGCTGCCTGATCAGGGGCTGCACTGGTTGCTACCATTTCTGCATTTTGGGGACACATAATCTCATTTTTTTCATTATATAGCTCATGTATGACTGATATGCACAGCACATTTAAGTCATAATCTTTACTAGTCATAAGCAACCTAAACTTATCTGTATTAGTCATATCTATCAGACGAGAGAACGTCAGGCTTACTGGAAATACGTTGAAGACATAATTGATGTGGGAAACCCAGAATCTGATCAACCACCAAGTAAACAGAAACGCTTCTGGAATTACATTAAATCGTTGAGAAAGGACAACTGTGGTGTATCCCCGCTAAAGGAAAACGGCAAGCTTCATAGCGAACCTCTTGACAAAGCCAACATTCTCAACAGGCAGTATGAATCGGTGTTTACGAAGGAGGATACTACCAACATTCCATCACCTGAAGGAGACCCCTACCCCACAATGCCTGATATCAGCATCACCACTGAAGGCGTCACGGCACTACTCCGTAAACTAAACCCTCAGAAAGCCACAGGACCAGATATGATTCCTGCCAGTATCCTTAAGGAGATGGCTGAGGAGTGTGCCCCATTTCTGACCATCATCTTCCAGAAATGCATGTCCAGTGGAACAATGCCAGATGTATGGAAGACTGCTAATGTCATGGCAATTTTCAAGAAAGGGGAGAGATTTAAGGCATCCAACTATCGGCCGGTATCTCTCACATGCATTGCGTGCAAGATGTTGGAACATATCATGGTTAGCAACATGATGAAGCACTTTGATATGTACAACACACTGACAGATAGCCAGCACGGCTTCAGGCATGGAAGGAGCTGTGAGACCCAGTTACTTACGCTGACAGACGAACTAGTCAACTCCATGGACAAGAGAAAACAGCATCACCTAGCAATCCTAGATTTCAGCAAGGCCTTTGACAGAGTGCCACACCAGCGCCTTATCAAGAAACTTGACCACTACGGGATCAGGGGTAACAATCTACGCTGGATTGAGGCCTTCCTGTCAGATAGGAGCCAGAGGGTGATCGTCGATGGAGCAACGTCCGACCCAGTACCCGTCGTAAGCGGTGTCCCTCAAGGAAGTGTCCTCGGACCGTTGCTGTTCCTATCATTCATCAACGACCTTCCCATCCAAGTTCATTCCAAAACCAGACTCTTTGCTGATGATTGCGTTGTATACAGGGAAATCAACAGCATAGGAGATTGCGAGGCACTACAAGCTGATCTGGATCAACTTGCTGAATGGGAACAACGTTGGGGCATGTCTTTTCACCCGGAAAAGTGTTCAATTCTACGAGTTCACAGGAAGAGGAACCCATTGGTGTACGACTACTCCTTGAAGGGCCACAAGCTGAGCAGCGAAACGCACTCGAAATACCTCGGAGTTTACATGTCAGAAAACCTCTCCTGGAACTACCATATTGACAAGACCGTGAAGAAAGGGAACAGCACTCTAGGCTTCCTCCGTAGAAACCTGAACGTAAAAAGTGAAGAGCTGAAGAGCCAGGCCTACAAGACAATCGTGCGACCAACCATAGAGTACTGCTCCACTGTATGGAATCCCCACACTAAGGAACAGACAAAGAAGATTGAGATGGTGCAGAGGAGAGCTGCCCGCTACGTCACCAATAGATTTCACAACACCAGCAGTGTTGCCAGCATGCTGGATCATCTGGAATGGGCCTTGCAAATTACAGGCCTATCTCCTTAACTTGCATTTGCTGCAAGCTAATGGAGCATATTGTTGCATCTTACCTTACTAAGCATCTCGACAAACATAACATCTTGTATGATCTTCAACATGGATTTAGGGAAAGGAGGTCCTGCGAAACACAGCTCATCCAACTTGTTGATGAGCTTGCACGAAATCTATCAGCAGGTCACCAGACATACCTGATACTCCTGGATTTTAGTAAAGCATTCGATAAGGTTAGCCATATTAAATTACTCCACAAACTGCACCAACATGGCATAACCTCAAACACCCTAAACTGGATCAAAGCTTTCCTCTTTGGCCGTACTCAACGTGTAGCCCTAGAGGGGGAAACCTCATCCCAAATTCCGGTCACATCTGGGGTTCCCCAAGGATCAGTACTGGGACCGATCCTGTTTCTTCTATACATCAGTGACCTACCAGAGCAGATCCACTCACAGGTCAGACTTTTTGCAGATGACACGGCAATATATTTGGCTGTCCGCAGTGATGCTGACTGTACCTTATTGCAAAGGGACCTCCAAAAGCTTGAAACTTGGTAAAAGAACTGGGAAATGGAATTTAACCCGGGTAAATGCCAGGTCCTACACATTTCCCGTTCTAAAGAACCCATTAGACACAATTACATTCTCCACGGTGAAGACCTCCAGGAGGCTGATCATGCCAAGTACCTGGGCCTTGAGTTTAGCCGTGATTTAACTTGGAACACCCACATTCATAACGTGACCACCAAAGCAAATCGGACCCTGGGCTTCATACGTAGGAATATACGCACCAAACATCAAGGCATACGTGAAACAGCTTATAATACCCTTGTTAGGCCCCAGCTTGAGTATGCCTCCCCTGTGTGGAGCCCATATACCCAGTCAAATATAAACAAGGTTGAGCAAGTCCAAAGAAGAGCAGCTAGATGGGTCAAACATGACTACTCTTCATATAGTAGTGTGACCCAGATGCTTAATACCCTGGAATGGAGATCATTGGAACAGAGGCGGGCAGATGCTCGCCTCCTATTGTTCTACAAGATAGTGATGTGCCGTTAGGCTGTAGCTATATGCACATTCGACAACAACAACAAAATCCACTACGACAAGATCTACGGAGAAGGACGGAAACAACCGACATTGAATCAGGTGACCATCTTCAGCACGATGGACACGGAGAGCTGACCACGCTACAATCGCCACTTACCGTTCTGCAGCCTACCAGTGTGCTTCGAGTCTACTCAAGCCAGGGCTGTGGGATTGGTAAGTACCACTTTTACATCAATGGCGCTGCGAGAAATGAATTGGCGCGGGTGAGTGATGATGTGCTTTCAATTTACATAAGGTAAGAATTTATTTTTAGCCGCATGCTTGTATTTCCTTCGACGGAATCGGCTTGTTCCGTTGAAGAAAATACGACCATGTCAATCCCATGCCATCTGTTTCTAAAATTGATTTAATCTTCCGAAATATGTTCTAAAATGTTAAAATAATTATTTAAATGTCCATTTCAAACCTAATTTTTTAATATATTTAGGGAAATATTTCTTTATTTTCTACTTTCGTCCATGCACCATTTCGGCTATATTTCGCCCACACACCCTTTCGGCTATTTGTTTCTTATATTTTGTTTACTGTTGAAAACGAAAGTAGTGTCGGAAATAATTTTTTTATACGTGAAAGGAAGTTTTTACAGAAAATTTCAAGGTAATTTAGTGATTTATGGCCTTTGCTTTCACGTTTTGAACGTATAATTTTGTCGTTACCTGTAACGATAATTTTCTACGTTCCGGATGGCTTTTACAGACTGAAACCTGCATTTAGACATTTTTTGTGTTTATTTGGCGTCGAATACTATCACCGATGTTGTCGTCTAATTATATCGACGATTTATTTTTTCACTCGTCGACAACGTTTTTTCTCAACAGCGCCAATTTTTGATCTTGGTTATAAGAGCGCCAACGTTTGATCTTGGTTTTATAAAAGCGCCAATTTTTTATCTTGGTTATAAAAGCGCCAATTTTTTATCTTGGTTTATATTCAAGCGCCAGTTTTCATCTTGGTTTTTCAAGCGCCAATTTTCATCTTGGTTTAATATTCAAGCGCCAATTTTCATCTTGGTATACATACACAAGCGCCAATTTAGATCATGGTAATTCAACTGTTTTATATTTTTCTCTATATCTGTTC
The DNA here is from genome assembly GCA_963580285.1 of Lucinisca nassula. NCBI lineage: Eukaryota > Metazoa > Mollusca > Bivalvia > Lucinida > Lucinidae > Lucinisca > Lucinisca nassula. The sequence goes on along the minus strand of OY757018.1, from coordinate 146,669,790 downwards.
TCTTGCATGTCATAGCCATTTTCCTACCTTGCATTTTTCTTCAGCTCATTTTTGCCTTGAATATAGCTTTTCATTATAAAAAGGGGAGAGAATATATGTGTATTGTTTGAGCTAGAACTGAGGGTTTGTGAAATATTTGCAGTTCTGTAACTTTGAAGGGATATCTATATATAGCTGCATGACATTGCTAAACTTGGTGTATTTCTTGTTATATAGTTTGATTATCTTTATATACATGTAACTGGTAGCGTTTAGCTTGTGCTATCTTTTCAGTATACCCCGTGATGTGCGTCGGTCACGCAACACTGTCCTAAGTATTTATCAAAATGAGCTTCTTGACAAAATTAATGGCTATGTGCTTTACCTTTATTTTGATGTAGAATGATTCATCTTTTCCATGAATTGTAGAAAATGAATATTGGTTTCTTTTTCCAAACTAAGATTCAAGATCTTGCTTGGCTTTATTCGAACCTTTCTTGCTGAACTAAGTACAGTTAATTTTGCATGATAAACAAATTTGTGTGTGCCCTTGCATTTGTAGCTTTAATGCTGAACTTTCGAGGCTTATCATTTTTCTGTAGAACAATTTCATTGCTTTGTTAGGACTTAGGGTACAGTAACTTAGTAGTCATTGTATGGCACACCTATATATTTTGGGCATTGGCTTTGTTTGTTTATTTTGGGAGCAGTGTTCTGTGTATGTGTATATGGAGGCTGGTAGAGCTTGTATGTTGACCAGCTGATATATCCGCATATGCAGAATAGTGCATTTATTGTAAAAATATGCACTGTACTGGTTAACTGCTCAGGACTGAGCTTGCCCAGGAAAAGTGCTGTTAGGTTGACTGGCTGGCTCGACATTACCTTAATATTGCCTAGACCTTCAAATCTCAAATTTTGTCTGTTTTATTGCTTTGTGTCTTTGGCAGGGGTACCTGTGAAACATTTGACTAGACCCTTGGACTGTCAGGTTTTCTGTAGGTGCTCCTCCCAAAAGTACACAATGTGCTGGCTATCTTTTCATTCTGATACATTTCTGTGTGTTACATGCTACCTTGTAGAAATCTGAATATATATGTTTATACACTGCACTGTGATATGTTCAGGGCATGTACTAAACGACACTCTGTAGATTTATACACGCTATCATTGTCTGTATGTCAAGGTTCAGTTTTTGAACCCCTCCACTGCATACTTGTTCTGTCAACATTTCTGAGGAGCTCCTTCTCAGAATTTGATATGAGAGCGGGAATGGAGTATGACACCTGGATTACTTTTTTAAACCATGCTGCATTGTCCAGGCTTGTCCTCATTGGCTACTCCATTCTGTCATCCCTTTTTGACTTCCATGTAAAATCTCGTTCAGTAGTAAACAAAAACAGCTGCTCTCTATCTTATTATTTGTACATAAACTGTCAGATCTGGAGAGCTCGGTGATTAGTATTAACTCTAAATGTGAACATGATCTGGAAATAAGATTTGGGTATGTTTTGTCACAAGGGTCCTGTTTCCATTTAAAAAAAATATATTCATAATGTAACAATTTATTTCCAGCAGAATCTAAAGGCCGTAAGTATAATTAGTATATTTGTTATTAGTTCTAAATTATTCCAGGCTTTACTTTAAATGTGTATGCTAAAATTATCTTGTATGTCCACTTTTGTCATGTGCCTCCTGTAAACAAAGCATGTACTACAGTTCATATTTTATTGTAACAGTTTCTACCACATATTAATCTTTGCCTTGTCTTTTGAGTATGTTTTATCAGGCTGGTGTTTATGGTACACCAGAGTGATATTGTCATGCATGTGCTGGAAGGGTACATGTGTGATATTTATTTTATTACTTGCCATCTTAGTCTGACAGAACGCCTCGACGCTTTGCTCGGCGAGTCAGACTGCGAGATGGCGAGTGCTTTGTCATGCTGGCGTAGATATTGCGCCAGAGTGATATTTTGTCATGCATGTGCACAGAGTACATGTGTGATATTTTGCAATGCCTGTGTGATGTTTTGTCATGCATGTGCATAGAATACATGTGTGATGTTTATATAATGCCAGTGTGATATTTTGTCATGCATGTGCATAAGGTGCATGTGTGATATTTGTAATGCCAGTTTGATATTTATTCATGCATGTGCATGGGTAGTACATGTGTGATTTTTGCCATATATGAAATAGTTGTTAATTGTGGTAGATTCTGTCCTGTTTGTTTTATATTAATATTTGAACGTATACTTTACACTTGACAGCAATATTTATTATATGGAACAAGCAAGCTAAAAATTCAGTATTTCCAAATTACACATAGATAAAAATTCAGATGCTTGTTCTCTCTGTTTATGTAAAGCATACACATTACAGTGATTCTTGGATATTGTTTTTTTATTAGTTTTAATTATATTTTTGTGTTGTTTCTCTTTAGCAGTGATATTTTGTCATTATACTGTTAAAATTCTTTATTTGTAATTGCTACTCGTACATCTAAAATCAACCGAGACTCCAGTGCTTACATTGCTTTATGTTGTCCCTTAAGGTGCAGCACTTTGTAGTCCCTTGTTACTGACAACTTGTGTGCAGTGGATATGTATAGTTCTGTAAATTACTTTCAGCTCAAAATTGGTTTCTCTATGCATTTATATAACAAGATTGTCTCACACTGCTTATTCAGTAAATCATTCACCATTCTTAAGTTACTCAGGCCATTCACAGAAATCCATTCCATAAATATCTATTACCTTTTATCAGCTACTTCATAGTGGTCAGCTACTCTAAAACCTTTGGTAAATTCATTAACCATTTATATTAAAAGTAAAGCAACCTCTAGCTTATTAGAAATTTTATTAATAGATCTTGTTTGTTACACTTGCTAATTTCTAAATTCTATGTTCTCTATTGAGCCTCCTTTTTCATAAAAGGAGGCGTAGTAAAAACCATTTCGATTCCTTTAAAATTTTAACAATAATCTAATGTGCATATAGCTTTCTTTAGCCACCTCTAGGTTTCTTCATAAAAGGAGGCGAGTGATGTGCCGTTAGGCTGTAGCTATATGCACATTCGACAACAACAACAAAATCCACTACGACAAGATCTACGGAGAAGGACGGAAACAACCGACATTGAATCAGGTGACCATCTTCAGCACGATGGACACGGAGAGCTGACCACGCTACAATCGCCACTTACCGTTCTGCAGCCTACCAGTGTGCTTCGAGTCTACTCAAGCCAGGGCTGTGGGATTGGTAAGTACCACTTTTACATCAATAGTATATAGTCTTGTCGAGATTCCGCTCCCTACATACATCCGACATCCAATCAGAACTACTAAAAACATGCATACTATGCACTATATTCAAATCCCTACTACTGCCAGTTACTATAAATACAGTTTCTTCCCCTTGGCTGTGGTACAATGGAATCACCTTCCTCCTCATGCTGTTGTGTGCTCCGATCTGGATTCTTTCAGATCGACCATATGCACCCTCCATCACCCAATGCCATGAACCGTGAAACATTGTTTTTATCTGCTTTTAATCTCTACTTTACTAACACTGTTTTTACTTTCAATTCTCCTAAAATCTAATACTTTTTCTTCTATCACACTTTTCTTTTTCTGACGCGCGCAGCTGCACATAATCCTCGCGAGAGGGTGCTGCAGGATATATAGATGGGAGACCCTGGAATCTAGACGCGCCAAGGCACAGCTCACGATGCTCAACAAGATCACTAATGGCCTTGTAGACATCCCAGTAGAGAGACATCTCGTACCAGGACACTCTGTTGCCACCCGATCCTCTCACTCAAAGACCTATCGCCAGCCATCGTCATCTACATCCTATTACAAGAACTCCTTTTTCCCACGGACAGTTTCAGCTTGGAACCAACTACCAGCTGAAGTAGCAGAGGCCCCAGACTTGGTATCTTTCAAGCGGGGTCTGGGATCTGTCTCCATTTAAATTCTCTGTAGGGCCCAGCTGTAAGTAGCCGCCAGTGATGCTCAAGGCTGTACCGGCAGCGGCCACCGTAACCGGGGAGGCTTGGGTTGAGGATGTGAAAACGCAGCTGGAACATATCTTACTATTTTCTCTCTTTACTCAATCTGTTTTCTAACTTTACTTTTTCTCTTTATATACTTTTTCTTAACCGCACCACCCGCCACATAATAGTCAAGAGTGACTGCGATGGTGTACCATGTAGATGTACCTATCTATCTATCTATCTTCTGATACTGCGTCGGTCACATTTGACCATTACCGCAGGTGTATACATATTACATACACTCCAGGTTTTGCAGGATGAAAGCCTACACAGTAATCATGTAATTACGGTAGGGATCTTTAACCTGCAGAGGGGATGGTTCTCCCTGCACAGGGGGCCTCCAGTTAACGTCCCGATCCGAAGGACCGACTCAGTATATGAAGATAGAAGGACGGTGCACTTTATGACATTCATCCCTGCAAATGATGCCAATGGAGCGTGTTCGGACACCGAAATTTTATCGCCGCTGCCGGGGATCGAACCCGGGACCTCTAGCATCAGAGGCAAGTGCACTAACCACTGAGCTATCACGCTCCTATACCACTAAATAGTCATGCCACTAAATGATAGATAAATATAAATACAAATACAAATACAAAATACAAATACAAATACAAATAATTTATTGGTCTAAAATCCAGCCACAGGATTGTCACCAAACACAATACAATTTCTTATTTTAACCAATATGATACTAGATCTACTATGACATTTAATATGCCTTAAGCATTATATTTGGTTTAATATGTAGTAGTACGGACAATAAGATTTCTGAAATAGATTCACCCCTTTGGCATCTTCAGCCGTCCCCCAGCCAAAAGACAATCAGCGCCAGAACACAGACCACCGGAACCCCCAGACCTTGAAAGGTCAGATGGTTCCCGTCCCCTGCATAAATATGACAAGAAGTCATTTTCGCATTTTAGGTAACCCCCCAAAACGTGTATTCCCGCGGCTTTTAAAACAGGAATATTAACCCCTGTGATAAAGAAAGATAAGGATCCATGTCTTGTGAATAGCTACAGAGGAATAACTGTAACTGCAGTCCTAGGAAAGCTGTTTGAATACTCACTGCTAGAAAAACTGAATTTTGAAAACCAAACGGAATTACAGTTCGGATTTACCAAAGGACTATCTCCCTTAATGTCCAGTCTCCTCATAACGGAAGCTAAGGCGGAAGCAAAACGTTCTAAGTCAACCCTATTCTTCGCTACACTAGACGTGCAGTCGGCCTTCGACGTAGTACAACATACAATCCTGTTTGATAAACTACTTGACAGAAGTATATGTCCTACATACTGGTTAATCATAAAGGAACTGTATAACGGTCTGTCTACTAGAGTGAAATGGCTAGGTTCGTTTAGTGAAAGCTTTGAACTGAAACAGGGAGTGAGACAAGGAGGAGTACTGTCCACATATTTGTATAAGATATTCGTTGAAGACCAATTACTTGAACTTGAAAAACATGCTCTCGGATTTACACTAGGGAACATTTATATAGGTGCTACAGCTGTTGCCGACGATATGGCATACTTGTCACCTACTCCAGAGGTTCTACAGATTATGCTACACGTGGGCCACCGATATTCTCAACAGCATCACTACAAGATTCATCCAGTAAAAACTAAGGTTGTTGAATACAGTGCAGCGAAAGGCAGCTCTGAATATGTTTGGACTCTTGGTGACAATCAAATAACATCATCCGATAATACGACCCACCTGGGGCTGAAAAGAACTGTTTCCAGTGAATGTGATATTAATATTGACAATAGAATAAAATTAGCAAGGAGAACAAAATATGCACTTATCAACTCTGGCTATCATGGAACTAATGGGCTGAACCCTGCTACATCTTACCAGATTTACAGGACATACGTACTTCCGCGGCTTCTATACGGATTGGAAGTCTTACCCTTGAAAAAAGTCACAAATATCTACCTTAGAGAAATTCCATAAAAATAGTCTGAGGATTATTCAGTCACTACCGGAGAGAACGGCTACAGCAGCAGTCTACTTACTTCTTGGAGCAATACCAATTGAAGCAGAAATTCATAAGAGACAGCTTTCACTGTTTCACGCCATTCTGAGTTCTGATAATAGTAGAATTAAGGAGATCCTAGATCGACAAGTATCTGTGAATTTTGATAACAAAGACAGTTTCTTCTATCAAATCCTACAAGTGTTACAGTTATATGAACTCCCCGATATTATCGCTCTGAAACAGAACCTTCCCACAAAGGATGAATGGAAAATGATGATCAACAAGACGGTGACTAAGTACTGGACAGATTCGGTGGTTCGAGACTCCTGTAGTAAGTCTACCCTTCGCTTTCTAGCGGTCGGTAGCATATTGGGGGCAGCGTTCATCCAGTTTGGTCAACAACAGAGAATTCGGTTATCGACGTTCGTAAAGCTGTGACCAAGGCGAGGATGTTAACAGGAACCTACATACTTCAGAAGAATGTACATACGTTCAGCCAGTACCAGGAAGATCCCACCTGTAAACTCTGTCAGCAACAAGACGAAGATATCACACATATGCTCATAAACTGTCCACTGCTTAGAGAGGATAGAAAAGAACCCTACAAAGCTATGAAGAATGCCGTAGTTAATCATATTGGTCCAGTTACATGGAAACAAACATTCTCCACGTCTGAAAACTTGGTTCAACTCATAATTGACTGTACGAGATTCACTCACATATTCAGTGATAAAGAAGTGCTGGAAAGAATAGAAAGACTGTCACGTAATCTATGTTATAAACTTCACATAAAACGTCTGAGCTTAACACGAACTTAAAAAAGTGATGGTTGTCGGTGATATACTACGAACTCTGTCTTGACCGGGGTTGTACAGTTTAGATTTTAGTGGCCCCACATCTACGTCCAATCCTACCCCGTGTTCGGGGGTGCTCCTATTGAGAGGAGGCTTATACAGATCAGAAGTATCCTTTCGGTTCATTGAAAGGCGGTTACGGTAGTACCGGTTGGCTTCGGAAGCGCATGTCGTACTCGTACAGTTGAAATCTTGTCGGTTTTCAATATATATTGGGGTAATTTCGTTTTAAACATTAAAAAGATGTCATTTTGCTCATGAACAAGAAATTGTAGGTTACATTAAACGACACATGACGTGTGTTCTGAGGCATGACATTTCTATTTGTTTTTCATAATGTGCCTACTTTCACTTTGCCTATTCGACGCACAGATGCTTGGGGTCAGGTCTGATTAGCTTTCTAGCCCGACAGAACAGGCCTACTATCGATAAAACTTGTTTGAAGGCCTTAAAACAATGTTTTAAAAAAGGTCCCCATCACTGATAGGCTCTAATATACATGTATAATGTATATTAGAGCCTATCACTATATATAATCAGTGATGGGGACCTTTTTTAAAACATTGTTTTAAGGCCTTCAAACAAGTTTTATCGATAGTAGGCCTGTTCTGTCGGGCTAGAAAGCTAATCAGACCTGACCCCAAGCATCTGTGATTCGACGCATCTCAGTTTGTTATGCTTGAAACTTCGTTAGATCAGAATCAGAATTGTTACTGGTGACACGTCAAATGACATTCATACACCAGGACCTGTGATGTGGGAAGTTAGTCCCTAGCTCTAACCAAACAGGTAAATTTAGCTACACAATCATCAGCACCTTCAGCTGTCGAAATAATCGAATCGGGAAGGGCATTCCAATCTCTAATGGTTCTGGGGAAGAACGACTCTTTATAAATGTCAGTTCTTGCGCTAAGGGTCTAAAACGCCAACGAATGGTGATTTCTACAGTGTCTAGCTGGGGGAACAAGGTCATCTGTTGGAATGCTGGCAGCACCCTTTAGACCTCATCTGTTGGAATGCTGGCAGCACCCTTTAGACCTTTGTATAAAAGGATTAGCCTACTGTCTTTTCTCCTTTTCTTGAGAGACGGTCGGGTATAAAAGCCAAGGCCGGGCCGAGCCAAAAATTGCCGATCCAAAGATTTTCATTTTCGGAATTGTAACAGAAGAAGAAATGTTAGTGGTAAATTTTAATATGATAATGTTAATTGTATCAAATGTGATACGCAGCATAATTTTTGTTCTTTTTGGTGCCCTAATTTATGTTTTATTGCAAATTGCAAATTTTTAGGGGTATAAAAGCCAAGGCGGTTTTAATCGTACGTTTTGATCGAATTTGAAAGAAATAGACATGAATGTGTGAAAAAATGTACATGACAACCCCAAAAAAGTATTTTCTAAACCCTTTATTGTAAAAATTCCAGTCGATTCCTTTTAGTATCTGAATTTAACCGGTTTTTTTTGGTGGTTTTATGTAGGCCACGTCGTGATGAACCGCAACGGACGACAATGTCAGATAAATTATAAGGGCATTTAAATATACTATCTGAATGGTAGGAACTAAAGATAGAGCTTTATGAAACTCATCATATTTCTTAATCATGTTTTAGACATATTAATTATGTTTTGATACTTACCTATTGTATTATTATTACTAATAATATGCTTCAGCCAGTAAGTCATTAGTGCATTAATTGACTCATCTAATTGTTTTAGATCTCAGTCTGTCACTTTAGAAAGAAAGGGTAGCAACAAAAAACGATGCAATTTGCATACCTGCAGATAACTCGCCAAAAGACGAAGATAACGCCTCGGCGAAGACTCAACGCATTTGGCGTGTATTGCCCAATAATAAATTTTAAAAGTTTGGTGACAAGATTGTTTATTTCCCTTACAAAGTATCCCAGTGCCGTTTTAACGACGTCGAATCAACGTCATAAAACCCTGAAGTCCTTGACAAATCATTTAAACACCGTCGCATATACAACTCTGTCCACTGGGATAACAGTCTGATGTCACTGACCGGCCCCGATAGCTCAGTTGGTAGAGTGTCCGCTCCGGGGAACGGGAGGTCACAGGTTCCATCCCGGGCCGCGACCTGTCGCAATCAGACACCGTTGTGATATGACTGAAAAATTGTTGAAAGCGACGTTAAACCTGAATTCACACAGACACGCTGATGTCACTGAACAACATGGGTCGTCATTCGATGCGGATCATTTCGGTCGTTGTGTGCCTTCCCTTTCGGTCCTTTTCGGTCGTTTCCTGTAATAAGGTAATTCTAAAAATAGAAACAGAAATAAAATAAGAAATTCGATCAATTAAGGTGATTCTGGTGAGTATATTTAATTTTATCACGAACACATAATAAGTATAATCAAACTCAAATATCATAAGGCCGAAAAGAAGTAATTTAACCGATGAATTTGAAAGAAATTCGGAATTGTCAATACTCTTTCGCCGCCTTGGCTTTTATACCCCTGGATTTCGGAAAACAGTTATTAAAAGATAAATAAGCAATGTAGATACGTGAAACTACTTGTAGTTACAACATGTCTAATTTATAATAATTTAATCCCACATTCAACAAAATATATATCTAACTTGTATCTAGAGACGAAAAATAAAATTTTCGGTAGGCTCGGCGGCTCAGCCCGGCGCGGCCTTGGCTTTTATACCCGACCTTGAGAGACTCCCATTTTAATTTTCCAAGTATTCCAGTCATGCTCCCAGTTTCAAAGCAGTAATTGCCTGTTACAAATCTAGCAGCTCTATTCTGAACTTTCTCAATTTCATCGTTAAGGACCATTCCACTGGGGTCCCAGATACAACTACCATATTCCAAGATTGGGCGAACAAGACCTTTATATGCTGCCTCTTTTACATCCTGAGGGCACTGATGAAGATTTCGCCTCAGGAAACCAAGCATTCTATTTGCCATAGTACACATGTTGCTAATATGAGTATTCCATCTCAAGTTTTGGGAGATTGTCACTCCAAGATATTTAATGGAGTCCACATTCTCGAGGACCGTTCCCTCTAAGGTATAAGAAGCCTCAACTTTATTAGATCTCTTCCTAGTCATCTGCATAATATTGCATTTAACTGGCTGAAATCGCATGCCCCATTTACGTGCCCAACATCCTAATCTATCTATGTCAGCCTGAAGTTTCAATGAGTCATCTGTATCTCTAATTTCCCGGTAACAAACACAGTCATCTGCGAACAGTCTTATTTCTGAGTCAATGTCAGTGGAAATATCATTGATGTACAGGGAGAACAAAAGTGGACCAAGAACGGTCCCTTGCGGGACTCCAGACAAAACTGGAGCCCACTCCGAAGATTCACCATTAACAACAACCCACTGTTTTCTGTAGCAAAGAAAGGAATCTGTCCATTTTAGGGTCTTTCCCCCAATTCCATAACCAAATAACTTAGATTTAAGTAGTTCATGAGGAGGGGTGTCAAAAGCCTTCTCGAAGTCCAGAATAAATGTATCCACCTGTCCCCCTTTGTCCAAGATTTTTGCCCAGTCATTAATAACTGTGCTTAGCTGAGTTTCACAACTGTGCCTTTTCCTAAATGCATGTTGGTCTGTCTGACAAAGGTTTATGTTCGTCCAAGTGGGCCATGATGTTTGAGCAGACTATATGTTCCAGCAATTTACACAGAACACAAGTTAGAGACACATGGCGATAATTGCGGGCAAGAGCCCTATCTCCTTTTTTGAAGAGTGGACAAATGTTTGCTAAGAGCCATTCTTAGGGGATTTCACCCGTATCAAGAGACTGTTGAAACGGTTTCTGGTCAACTCGTACCTAAGTCAACTCGTACCTTAGTCAACTCGTACCCGAATTTGGTCAACTCGTACCTTAGTCAACTCGTACCTAAGTCAACTCGTACCTTAGTAAAAATAAAATTTGTTTTGGGGTAAGTTTGGCTTAAGTACACATATATACAGGTCAACTTTATGGTCTATGCAGACTCCTGATCCTTTTCCCGACGATGAAGACAATACATAGTGTGTGCATGACGCCATTACGCACGTGCGCCAAAATGGCGCCTTTCATGTGTATGACCCCATATCCCTTTAGCCAGACATAATTTATGGGTGCTCGTTAGAACTATCCCTGTGGGGCAGTTCTAACGAGTGCCAACAATCTATGCTCCAGAGATATGTGATTGGTACATAACATCATGCCCAACATAAGACGAACTTCATATGTAAATATGTAAATGAAAATAACGAGAAAAATATAATTATAGAACTTACATTTCATGCTCAGTTGCAAATAAAATGTAGTTATACAATTATAATTTGTTCTCATATATGCTCAAAACATAAATGTTGGCTAACATAAATGTTGCATATTCCTTATTACTGTTACTTTACGATAACACACCCGTGCAATATGGTGCGTTTTTCACATCTCCAAAATGGCAATTTTTCTTACGAAAATCCGTGTTTTTTTTTTTTCTTATTTATACTTCAAACATAGGCTGTGATCTTTAGTTGGAACGACTCTAACGAGTATCCTCAACCTATGTATTGGAGCATAAATAAAGAAAGATAATGTATACCCCCGTAAACCCGAGTTTCCCTATATAAAGTGAGGTTTAGGGGTGTGCCCATTGCACATACAAAACCGGTTACATGTCGGCGAGTATAAAGACAACGGGATGTACAGATAGCACAATAAAAATAAATTCAGTTATTTATATAATTTTATTGCTTAAATCATAAACATTTGTTATACCGTTTAACTAACAAACTCTTAAATAAAAACAATCATCACGAATGCAAGCCTATATGAATTTGTCCCTCTTAAAACCCGCTTTTATATATAAATAGTAAAACTGGGATTTAGTTTTAAGTTTTGTCAGAACAAAAACAGCCGCTCGCCGGCAAAATTAAAGCAATTAAAAACAGTCTTTAATGAAGGACGATTTGATTAAACTAGTACCGATAATCGTTTTTTTTTTACACCCAAATTAATCGGTACACGATTAACTAAAGTGTTAATTAAATTAACCCAAATGGAATCTTCCATCTTATATATTTCGAAATTTAGGGGTGTCAGGTTGTGTTTTCTTCAAAATTTATTCGGGAAGTGGCTATACTTTTTCTAACAGCGTCCGCCCTAATCAGACGACGCCGCGTTCTGCGGCGTCTGATCTAGGCATTCAGTGTTTGACTACCCAAATGGAATTTGCCATCTTATATATTTCGAAATTTAGGGGTGTCAGGTTGTGTATTCTTCAAAATTTATTCGGGAAGTGGCTAAACTTTTTCTAACAGCGTGGGCCTGACCATACGACGCCACGTTCTGCAGCGTCTGATCTGGGCCTGCAGTGTTTGAGAAGGCATCCCTTTGTGGGTTTCTGATACTGAATGGGTTAAAAGTGAATAATAATAAAATAATAATAATATAACAATAATAAAAATAATAATAACTAGAGCAGTTTAATGGCGCACCATCGCATATCCCCGCGTTCTGCGGCGTCGGATCTTGGCCTGCAGTGTTTGACAAGGTACCCCTTTGTGGGTTTCAGGGACGGAATGGGTTTAATACTCATAAAATAATAATAATAATAATAATTAGAATAAAAATAATAATAACTAGAGCAGGTTGATGGCGCGCGATCGCAAATCCCCGCGCTGTGAAAACCATGTTACAATAAAAGGACCCAAAGTACTTCTTTCTGGCCTCCGGTGAACTCAAGACATGTCTCGGGGCAAGTTATAACCCATTTCAACTATTGTTCGGCAAAAAAAATAGTGTACCCCACCTACCCCTGGGGTACGAGTTGACCAAAATAGGTACGAGTTGACTAGGGGGTACGAGTTGACCAAAGAACGGGTACGAGTTGACCAAAAACAGGTACGAGTTGACTCAGGTACGAGTTGACTTAGGTACGAGTTGACCAGTTACCGTTGAAACAAGTGTGCGAAAACTGGACCCAACTCATTTGCTAGTTCCTTCAGGACTCTGGGATGAAGCTCATCAGGTCCTAAGGCCTTACTGGGGTTTAAGCCTTGAAGTAATTTGATCACTCCTGCAGCTGTCACAACAATATTATTCATGAATGGGGACGATCTTCGAAATGCGCCTCAAGAAGTCGGAGAGACTTATATTGGTGTCGACAACAGGTAAAACAGTTAATGGGACCTCCGTGAACTCAGTTTTATTAAATGCATCATTGAATTGACCAACTAGTTCCTCTGCCCTTTCAGAGTAGAAGTAAAACAAAGATCAGGAATTGATACAATTAACTTACTCCATCCATAAAAGACACCAAAGGGAAAGAAATACAAACATTAAGCAACCAGACCATAATGGAAACCTAAACAAAGGAAGGCCATATGGACAGTTACTTTCCCACAAAATGGCCATATGGCCATCCAAAATTAAAAGACACAAGTGATACTCACAGTAAGTAACAAACAACAACATAAATAAATCGCCACAGAAGAGCCGCCTTGGAACGGTCAGTGGAAGATTTCCACTGGGGGGCTTAAATCGATTTTACGTGGCCACAATCCTCGCCCTTACTTCCGTCGCGATTTAGACAAATAATTTGTTCAGTCCGCATGAAGGCCTCCTAACTCATCAGTGCAACATCTCCGTGAACACAGAAATCAAAGAAACACAGAGGTGCGACAACGGTGAGGACTCGACAGCAAGAAACCACTGAAATGCTGGAGCAAAAGAAAACCAACAGTTAGACTCCGATGAGCCCGACCAGAGACAGAGCATCAGGCACCAACCAACATTATCTCTTTAATTTTCAATAAGCCTTTACGTTGGAGCCGTCATAGAATCTGAGGCCTGACCCACCGGCGTGCAATTAAAGAGGGAGGCAAAGTTGCCAACCGTGATTGGGTTAACTACCATGCATGCAGTCTGTCGTATAATATCCATGTTGTACCCAATCTTTTTATATCGAAGAATGATTTTACGAAATTGGGTGCTGAAGTCATTGCGGTTATATATTTTTCTGAATTTATATACTAAGTCACCATAAAATTCGGGTTCAGATAGACCTTGTTGCAGAAGAGATTTAAGTCCAATTTTGAAATTAAATCAGAATGGCGTCTATAAAATTTTGAAAAGGCTTTGCGTAGTTTATAGTACCGATAACCCTGATTAAGAAGTTTAGCCGTTAGTAATTTATTACGAGTGTTGAAGTCAGTTACATGACTACACACTCTAGCAAATCGAATTAATTGCGAAATATAAACGCCATAGGATGGCGCACGAGGAACATCACCATCCAAAAAAGGAAAATTTACAATCTCAAAATCAAAATCATCGCGTTTATCATAAATTTTGCACGAAACAAATCCATCTACAATAGATAGATGTAAATCCAAAAACGGGGCCTCGGTATCAGAAGAATTTGCTTTATTTAACTGAAGTTCTAGGGGGTAAATCTGACTGATCAAACCATCAAAATAGGTATTATCAATATTTAATAAATCATCTAAATATCTAGAAGTAGAGCTAAAAGCTTCAATAATTTCAGATTGGTTATCAATGGAAAGCGACAAAATGAAGTCTCTTTCATAACAATACAAGAACAGATCAGCCACAAGAGGTGCGCAATTAGTACCCATCGGAATACCCACAATTTGTCTAAATAACTTAGTACCGAATCTAATATAAATATTGTCAAGTAGAAAGGTGAGGGCATCACACACTTTCTGACATGACCAAAGTGTATAATTCTTATGCTCTTTAGAAGTGAAAAATGCATTTCTGACATTACATGCAAGATAGAGAGAATCTTCTCTGTGAAAAGCCCATTCAATTAAATCATTAAGCTTTTCTTTTATAAGATTATGAGGAAGTGTAGTGTAAAGAGTGGAAAAATCGTAGGTAGACAGACTAGAAGCACGAAACTGTCTAGATTTCAATTTATTTAAAACCTCTTTCGAATTTTTTATAGACCAAAACAGATTTCTTCCTGATCTTTCAAAGACTTTATCACAATATTTAATTACATGCGTTTTAATAGCAGTAAGACAGGAAGTTAATAATTTAGAAAGTTCAGTGGTAGTGCAAGAACTAGAATTTGCAATAAACCGTGCTTTGTAAGGTTTTTTATGAAGTTTTGGTAACCAGTATAGCGTAGGAAGCTTGTCTTGGCCTTCGTTAACACACACAGCAAACTTGGTGGCTGAAAGACAAACATGTTTATCTACTATAGCTCTCTCTTCAGCCAAAGGCTGAAGTTCATAGGCCTTAGTACCACCAAGCTCCTGCTTAAGCGTGTTAACATAGAGTCTGATTCAGCAACCCCGTCCCCTCCTCTTTTATTAAGGGGCGGGATACCTTGCCTGTCTTTCTTCTGGCTATTAATAAATCTGTAGAAGTCTCTGGGATTTGCCTTTACATCACCTACCAAGTTATTCACATACAAATCATGCTGATTTTTATGCCCCCGGAATCTAAGAGATTCTGGGGCATATAGTTTTTGGTCTGTCCGTCTGTTTGTCCGTTTGTCTGTTTGTCCGTCTGCAAAAACTTTAACATTGGGCATAACTTTTGAATGGTAATAGATAGAGCTTTCATATTTCACATGTGTATACCTTATCACAAGACCTTTCCAGTGGTACCATAATTTTTGATTTCGTGACCTTGACCTTGACCTTTGACCTATTTTTTTTCAAAATTTTTAAAAACATTAACATTGGCGCTGTCCGGGGGCATCAGTGTTTCACAAACACATCTTGTTTATATCAGTCTTGATTTCACGTCTCAAGTTATCAAATTTTGTCCGGCTTTTACCACTTCCCGTCTTTTTTGCCTTTGCATGAATCTTATTCCTTCTGCGAATTTTCCTTCTTATCTCTGGAGTGATCCAGGGAATACAAGATACAGCCCTACTAGTTTTTGAGGGGATATGATTTTCGGCCGAAGTATGAATGAAAGAAGTTATCAAATCAAAATTCTCCTGTACAGACCGAGCATTTGAATGACCATTTAAGTAATTCTCCTTTGCAAATCTGAGTGCATCCTTCCTCATAGTTTCATAGTCACCTTTCTGATACGAGTACACCTTCCTCCGAGGTTTCTTTATTGGTGGGATGTGAATTTTTAAATATCCGGAGACAACATCGTGGTCACTTAGTTTATCTGGGGAATGAATGTCTTTGAATTGTCCTGGCAAAGTCGTAAGGATCAGATCCAATGTGTTCTTATCACGAGTGGGGAAGTTAACAATTTGTTCAAGGCCATGATCGTTCATAATGTCAATTAATATTTGTCCTTCCGACTGACTCAGCATTGTGCCTTGTTTGCTGAGCCTGTCGGGCCAAGCAATGTCTCTGAAGTTGAGGTCACCTAGAACATGTACAGCCGGGAGTTTTTTACCCTTATGCTGCGATTTAATGCAATCCAGTTGGTCTTTAAACAACTGGAAGTTTTCGATTGTACCATTTGGTGGGCGATACCAACTTGCTACGAAGTGGGAAGTTTTATTTGCAAAAACCTTAACCCAGACCGATTCGGTGTCATTTTCAAGTTCCATGAAAGGCATGTGAGGGATGTCTCTATGAATGAGCAACATCACCCCACCGCCATGAGAGTTTCTATCTTTTCTGTACACACAGTACTCACAAGTTTCAGGGAAAAGCTAAGATGTAGTAATTGAACTGTCAATCTTTGTTTCCTGAATAGCAACAATATGAGGTTGAGATGTATCGAGAAAAGCTAAAAGTTCAAGAATTTTCCCTCTAATTCCATTTATGTTTATACTGCAAAGTTTCAAACCTTTCACAAAATTTGACTTAGTTTCATCAGCAGTCGAAGATTTGCCTCTCTTATCCTCTGACAGAGGTTCAAACCTGTTTGGCTTACTCAGTTCTACATATTCATCAAAGAAGGAGTCTGAAAAGTTACAGACCTCACATTTTGGACATATCCAGTGGCAGCTTGAATTTACCAAAGTGCCATATTCTGCATCTGAAATGAAGGAACAGTCAGTGTGTATCCACATTTCACATTGATCACACTGAACGGCTTTGTGGCCATTAAGGACAGCACCACTGCAAAGACCACAGTCAGCTTTGCAGTCTTTGCAATACCAAGTTCCAGCTATAGATTCAATTTCTAACAATTGACTGTTATCCAAATCAGAACATGAGGAGTGAAAGCGCTTGTTACAGTCCTCACATTCTATCCATTTCTCGGAACCTTTGCAATATTTTTTGCAGAGTCCGCAGCGAAACCTTGGGCCGGGGTTAGTTTCAATGTCTCCGGCCAAGATTAGAAGTAAAGCCAAGTTTGTACCGCGCGAGGACTTGAAGTTTCGCAAGCCCTCCGAACACCTTCTGTTCCCATTCTTCCTCGTAAATGCCAAGTACTGGGAAATTCTACTACTACTCTCCTTAATTGTAATCTTGCACTCCTGATTTCCATCATCTGGGTGCATTCTATAAGTTGTTTTCCAAAGAGTGAACCCAAGAATTAAGACCATGGGAAACAGGGAGACCTTCATTTTAATATACCGGGTAGTGATTTGATGATTTCTAATGATTTATTATGGGGTGTCAAGCAACAATCCTGATTCCCAGTTTGTCACAGCCAGCACACTGACAGCTACAAAGGACTATTCAGTATACTGGTCCAATTATAGATTGTTTATTCTTACTTGGATATCAGACATTGGTGTGTGATACATGCAATCACTGGTTTCATGCTCCATGCCAAAGGGTTGGAGACAAATTGAACGACTACCTGTCAAACGGTGCGTTGAATAACCGGAACGGACCAAGGTTGGTCGGTAAATACCGGTGGCGGGAATTCCCACTGGTATTTACCGGTAATTACCGTCCTGGGAAATACTCCAAATTTCAGCAAAAGTGGGAAATACTGGGAAATAGTGGGGAATATGATTTTTGTTTTGTCATTACACAAATTTAATTGAAATAATGAACAGTTAGCTACTTTGCAATATGCCTCCCCATACATACATGTGAAAGTCTGCTTTTACTCAACCAAATACTTGTGTAAGCATAAATATAAAGTGATCTGTTGTTATGTAGGGTGCAGAGTTATTTAAAATCACTCATATGCTCAAGAAGATAAAATACATAATGACCCCAATATTTGAGACAGACATGCCTGGGCAAACAGTGCAGACCCTGATCAGAATCACTTAGCTTCTTTAACCCATTGCATGCGGGAAACCCCTAAAGGTGTATCTTGGCAAACAGTGTATATGCCCATATCAGATGCCGCAGAACACGGCGTCTGATCAGGGCCTGCACTATTTGCTAAGAGAATTTTCTGTCAAAAATGGAATAAAATGAAAAAAATAAAATAAACCTGACACCCCTTATATGACAAATAGACTTGTCCAACACACAGCAATGGAATAGTCTACTGGTATTCAATGGGTTAAGAGAGTTTGCTACTGGAACTACATGTACCCTGGTACATGTTTTGTATGTAACCACATGGTTCATTTTTTTTTAGATTTACAACAGCTCTTTGGATGTTTGAATTTTAAGGATATTTACACTAGAAAAGGTTTGTTGACACGTTTGTCAAGTGCTAAAAACATGTAAAAGGTGTGATAATTTAATTGTTTGTTTGAGACAGGTATTAAAATCACACAGTTAATTTTAGCATAAAAGGTTTCTTAAATTATCTACATATACCTAAGTATTAAAATTACATGTATTTATAAGTCAAGGGAAAAAGCTGAAAGTTAAAAACTAATATTTTAGAATTACATTTGAAAAGAAATTATATACATTCTATATGAAGGTAGTCAAGGGATTCAGTATAAAAAGGGCTGGAAAATTCTTCAAAATTTCACTTGTCCTACATGACTAAGTGCATGTAAAATTTTTTTAAATGTTGTAAAGACTAGACAAATTTTTTACTTGTCCTTCAATTTTTTTTGTCATTGCAAGCAGGCAAGTGCAATTTTCAAGCCCTGCATGAACTTGAAATAATTTTGCTTTCAAATAGCTAGGTAGTTGGGGTATATTAAGCAGTCTCAATTGGTACCACCTATTCAAATATATATTTCCCAGTATTTCCCGGGAATTCCCTGTATTTCCCGGGAATTCCCTGTATTTCCCGCCGTCCAGGGAAATATGAGTATTTCCCGCTTTTTTGCCAACCTTGGAACGGACCTGCAATAACCGGAACGGACCTATTTTCGGCCTAATTTTCATTTTTCTAAGTATTTTTTGGGTATCCAATTCCCAATACTCATTTAAATATTATATCCATACATAAAGATAATTGGTTTCACATCAAGGGAAGCGATGAAAACCCTGCCAAAATCTCATGGAAATATTAGACAATTCCGATTGGGCCGCTCAGGTTAAAAGACACAATTCATGACCTCAATAATAATAAATTAGATACCCATACAGCATCAGCAATAGGACGACCAGATGTAAATAACATCAGTTAAATGAAATACAATAGTATTATAGCTGTATTCCGTAGTCTATCCTGCGAGCTATTTACTTTTGATGTTCATTTGTTGTTTGTTTGATTTGAGGTTTAATGTCCCCATCAGCACTATTTAGATCATTTTGGAGACGTTGCTTCCGATTTTTTTGGACTTTTACCATTAATTTGGGTGAAATGACATCTCAAGCCCTGCCGCCCAATAAAATATCTTTACATTGCTTGCTTTTATCGCCGCATTCATTTATCGCACCTAGTGTGTGTATTACGAGATTAACCGCTGGCGTTTGACACGTTCCTTAATTACTGTTGTTCTTTATTGACACCTGAATTAATTGCTCAAATAATCGGATTACAATTTTTTGTAATTCAATAAGATATTTTACTGATGCTATAAAATAATAACATACATGTGTATTGATAAAAAATGATATTAAATTTAGAAACTTGTGTCATGAAAACGTGACACGCCTGTATAATTTCGAGCCCCGTTATCCCCACTTTTTTACATAGTAAAGCTTGGGTTTAAAGTGGTATACATGACTTTGTTTATTTCTGTTCAAGAACATAGTTTGTCGGTACTCGCCTATGCGGTTCTAATCATTTTCTCTATGTTTGGAGAGAAAAATTAAAAAATATTAGATTTTATATAAAGATTTTCATATCATATTTGGGCGATAGGGCTCGAGATGTCATTTCATCTAAAAGTGGATACAAGTCCCACAAAATTGGAAGCAAAGTCCCCAAAATGACCTAAAGTGATGACTGGGACGTTAAACCTTAGATGAGTAGAAACAGACATTTGCTATCGCTCAGTCAGTGTTGGTTTTGGGCTTTTTCATCCGTATGTATAGGAATATGACATGAAGCGTGTACCATTACTCAATGTTGGGATGCCGTCATGTCATATTCCTTTATATACCGGGGAAACCCACTATCTCCGTGTACATTACATGTTTTAATGATGTTTTTGAACTGTTTTTCAATTATGTGCTATCTCCATGTTCATTACATGTTCAGTTTAGTGTTTTTTTAGCTCCACTGGCCGAAGGCCAGCGGGGCTATTGTCATGGCCCTGTGTCCGTCGTGCGTCCGTGCGTTAACTTTTTCTTTAAACATCTTCTCCTCCTAAACTACTGGGCCAATTGTAACCAAACTTCACAGGAATCTTCCTTACATAGTCCTCTTCTAAATTCCTTCAAAGAATTTTGTTACACCCAGAACTCTAGTTGCCATGGCAACAAAACCACAAAAAATTAAAAATCTTCAAAAATCTTCTCCTCCAAAACTACCTGTTGGATTTCATTTTTATTTTGCATGAATGTTCCTTGGGTGGACCTCTTTCAGATTCCTTTAAGAAATTTTGATCCGCCATGGGCGGGGCTTATTTTCCCTATTTAACATATAGTGTAAAGCTAAAACATCTTCTCCTCCTAAACTATTGGGCCCATTGTTATCAAACTTCACAGGAATGTTCCTTACTTAGTCCTCTTCTAAATTCCTTCAAAGAATTTTGTTACACCCAGAACTCTGGTTGCCATGGCAACAATACAACACAAAAAATTAAAAATCTTTAAAAATCTTCTCCTCCAAAACCACCTGTTGGATTTCATTTTTATTTTGCATGAATGTTCCTTGGGTGGACCTCTTTCAGATTCCTTGAAGAAATTTTGATCCGACAAAAAATATGGCCGCCATGGGTGGGGCTTATTTTCCCTATTTAACATATAGTGAAATGCTAAAACATCTTCTCCTAAACTGCTGGGCCAATTGTAACCAAACTTCACAGGAATGTTCCTTACTTAGTCCTCTTCTAAATTCCTTCAAAGAATTTTGTTACACCCAGAACTCTGGTTGCCATGGCAACAAAACCACACAAAAAATTAAAAATCTTTAAAAATCTTCTCCTCCAAACCCACCTGTTGGATTTCATTATCCCCTCGCACAACATAGTTGTGAGAGGGGATATAGCATTTCTCCCGTACGTACGTACATACTTTTGTCATCGCTCTAGCGCCACATAGGTACGTACTTTTGTCATCGCTCTAGCGCCACGTACGTACGTACGTACTTTTGTCATCGCTCTAGCGCCTACATTTCTTGACCGATTTTAATAAAACTTCACACAAACGTTCCTTATGACAATATCTGGAGCAAGATCGACTTTCAAGGTCATGACCTCAAGGTCAAGGTCACTCTGGCTATTTTTTGAAAAACTTTGTCATGGCTCTAGCGCCTACATTTCGCCCCCAATTTCAATAAAACTTCAAACAAATGATACTTATAAAAATATCTCGAGCGAGTTTGACTTTCAAGGTCATGACCTCAAGGTCAAGGTCACTGTGGCTATTTTTAGAAAAACATTGTCATCGCTCTAGCGCGTACATTTCTTCACCAATTTCAATATAACTTCACACAAATGATCCTTATAAAAATTTCTCGAGCGAGTTCCACTTTCAAGGTCATGGCTTCAAGGTCAAGGTCAGTGTGGCTATTTTCAGAAAAACTTTGTCATCACTCTAGCTCCTACATTTTCCCCTAATTTCAATATAACTTCAAACAAATGATCCTTATAAAAATATCTAGAGCGAGTTTGACTTTCAAGGTCATGACCTCAAGGTCAAGGTCACTCTGGCTATTTTTTGAAAAACTTTGTCATGGCTCTAGCGCCTACATTTTTCTCCCAATTTCAATATAACTTCAAACAAATGATCCTTATAAAAATATCTCGAACGAGTTTGACTTTCAAGGTCATGACCTCAAGGTCAAGGTCACTGTGGCTATTTTTAGAAAAACATTGTCATCGCTCTAGCGCTTACATTTCTTCACCAATTTCAATATGCCTTCACACAGTTATCCTTATAAAAATATCTCGAGCGAGTTCCACTTTCAAGGTCATGGCTTCAAGGTCAAGGTCACAGTGGCTATTTTTAGAAAACTTTGTCATCACTCTAGCTCCTACATTTCTTCACTGATTTCAATATATCTTCACACAAATGTTCCTTATGACAATATCTTGAGGGAGTTGGACTTTCAAGGTCATGACCTCAAGGTCAAGGTCACTGTGGCTATTTTTAGAAAAACTTTTTCATCGCTCTAGCGCCTACATTTCTTAACCAATTTCAATATGCCTTCACACAAATGATTATAAAAATATCTCGAGCGAGTTCCACTTTCAAGGTCATGGCTTCAAGGTCAAGGTCACAGTGGCAATTTTTAGAAAAAACTTTGTCATTGCTCTATCGCCTTTATTTCTTCACTGATTTCAATATAACTTCACACAAATGTTCCTTATGACAATATCTCAAGCGGTTTCGACTATCAAGGTCAGGGCCTCAAGGTCAAGGTCACTGTGGCTATTTTTTAGAAAAACTTTGTCATCGCTCTAGCGGTTACATTTCTTCACCAATTTCAATATAACTTCATACAAATGTTCCTTATGACAATATCTCTAGCGAGTTCCACTATCAAGGTCAAGGTCACTGTGTCTATTTTTAAAAAAACTTCGTCATCCCTCTAGCGTTTACATTTCTTCATCGATTTCAATATAACTTCACACAAATGTTCCTTATGACAATATCTCACCATTTCGACTTTCAAGGTCAAGGTCACTATGGCTATTTTTAGAAAACTTTGTCATCGCTCTAGCGCGTACATTTCTTCACTGATTTCAATATAACTTCACACAAATGTTGCTTATGACAATAACTCAAACGAGTTAGACTTTCAAGGTCAAGGTCACTGTGGCTATTTTTAGAAAAACTTTGTCATTGCTCTAGCGCTTACATTTTTTTCACCAATTTTAATATAACTTCACACAAATGTTCCTTATAACAATATCTCTAGTGAGTTCCACTTTCAAGGTCAAGGTCACTGTGGCTATTTTTAGAAAAACTTTGTCATGGCTCTAGCGCTTACATTTCTTCACCCATTTCAATATAACTTCACACAAATGTTCCTTATGACAATACCTCGAGCGAGTTTGACTTTCAAGGTCAAGGTCACTGTGGCTATTTTTAGAAAAACTTTGTCATTGCTCTAGTGCTTACATTTTTTCACCAATTTCAATATTACTTCACACAAATGTTCCTTATGACAATATCTCGAGCTATTTAGACTTTCAAGGTCAAGGTCACTGTGGCTATTTTTAGAAAAACTTTGTCATCGCTCTAGCGCCTACATTTAATGATGGATTGTAATAGAACTTCACACAAATGTTTCTTATGATAATATCTGGACTTACTTCGACTTTCAAGGTCATGACCTCAAAGTCAAGGTCACTGTGGCTAGCTTTAGAAAAACTTTGTCATCGCTCTACGGCCTACATTTATTAACAGATTTTAATATAACTTCACACAAAAGATGCTTATGATAATATCTTGAGCAAGATCTACTTTCGTGGTCATGGCCTCAAGTCAAGGTCACTATGGCTATTTTTAGAGAAACGTCATCACTCTAGAATGTACATTTATTGGAGTTTTTTTAAACAAACTTTACACAAATGTTGCATATGATAATGTCTCAAGCAAGTGGGATTTGTATCGCATGCGATGCCTTGTTTTTATTTTGCATGAATGTTCCTTGGGTGGACCTCTTTTAGATTCCTTGAAGAAATTTTGCCGCCATGGGCGGGGCTTATTTTCACTATTTAACATATAATGTAATGCTAAAAAATCTTCTTCTGCAAAAGTACTTGTGGGATTTCATTGTAATTTGCATGAATTGTCCTTGGGTGGACTGTTGTCAGATTCCTTGAAAAAAAATTTGATCTTTCAAAAAGACATGGCTGCCATGGGCGAGGCTTATTTTCACTATATAACATATAGTGTAATGCTGAAAATATTTTCTGCAAAAGTTCTTGTTTTATTTCATAGTTGGTTTAAACAGTATTTATTTCAAACATTTACATGCAAAATATAAAGTACAAACAATATCATATTTCATAGTTATTTGGCATGCATGTTCCTTGGGTGGACCTCTGTCAGATTCCTTGAAGAAATTTTGATACGACAAAAAACATGGCTGCAGTGGGCGGGGTTTATTTTCACTATATACCATGTAGTGTAATGTTAAAAAAGTCTTCTCTTCTTCAAAAGTTCTTGTTTATTTATTTATTTATTTATTTAAAAGTACCTTCCTGTATCTGAATTAATCTCCTCCAATTTTGCTGACTATCACATATCTATAGAGGTCCACCTACAAATTGTCATTCTAAAATTCAAAACATCAGAAAGTTCACTTGCCCATCACACTGGTGATAGAACTGATGTTTTCAACACAAACTCTATTTATACGACTTGATGTTTCAAAATAAATTCAAAATACTGAGGGAGATTGATTTATTAGACCTAATTATACTACAGTGTCAACAGTTCTCCAGATCCCTGAGGGTTAAAATGGCTCAGTTGAAAAGGGAGGCATACCGAATCTGACGGAGGAAAGGAAAAAATAAAGAAATAAAAACATAAATCTGTTCATTTTTTAGCTCCACTGGCCAAAGACCGGGGGGTCTTATGTTATATGTTATGGCCCTGTGTCTGTTGTGTGTCTGTTGTGCGTCTGTGCGGTTGTGCATCCGTGCGTTAACTTTTTTCTTTAAACATTTCCTCCTTAACTACTTGGTCGATTGTAACCAAACTTCACAGGAATGTTTCTCACATAGTCCTCTTCTGAATTCCTTCCAAGAATTTTGTTACATGCAGGACAAAATGGCATCGAAACCAAAAAAAAAATATTTAAAAATCTTCTCCTCCAAAACCGCTCAATGGATTTTATTCTTATTTTGCATGAATGTTCCTTGGGTGGACCTCTGTCAGATTCCTTGAAGAAATTCGGATCAGACAAAAAACATGGCCACCATTGCCATGCCCCACATGACTGCCATGGCCATGCCCCTTGGCTCATTAGCTTTCAAAGACTAATATGGGGAAAAGTTTTAAAAACCTTCTCCTCCAAAACCGCTCAACTTAGTGGATTTCATTCTTACTTTGCATGAATGTTTCTTGGGTGGACCTCTGTCAGATTCCTTGAAGCAATTTTGATCAGACAAAAAACATGGCCACCATGGACACGCCCATTGGCTAATTAGCTTCCATAGACTCATAAAGGGATCTTTTTTGTTTTTTTTAATCTTCTTCTCCAAAACCGCTAAATGGATTTCGTTCTTAATTTTCATGAATGTTCCTTGTGTCTACCATTGTCAGATACATTGAAGAAATTTTGATCAGACAAAAAACATGGCCGCCATGGCCACCACCTTTGGCTCATTAGCTTCCATAGACCAATAAACGGAAAAACTTCTTCTCTGAAACCATAAAGCCTAAAGCTAAGACATTTACAGTAAAACCTGTCTTAGTTGCCACCTCTATTAAGCAAGCAACCTGTCTTAAGCAAGCAGGCATTCAGTTCCCAAGAAAGGCAGATGTGTTAAATTTCACCTGTATTAAGCAAGAACCTGTCTTAAGCAAGCATATTTTGACTATCCCTTAGGCATTTGCTTAATACAGGTTGAACTGTAGTATGTAGCAAAGTTATGTGGTCACCTACTAAGTCCTGCGAACTATGACTCTTGAGTTCAAATTGGCAACGCCCCGGTGCTTAGTAGCTCCCATAGACTAATAATGACAAAATCTTGAAACTTTTCTCCTCTGAAACCATTTATAAGGCCAAGAGCTTAGTATGTAGCAACTTGAAGTATTCAACTGCATAAATCCTGCCAACTATGCCCCTGGGGTCCAAATTGGCCACACCCTGAGGCCCATAAGCTCCCATAGACTTATACTGGGAAAAACTGACAAAAATCTTCTCTGAAACCATCAGTGCCCAGAGCTTAGATATTAAGTATGCAGCAACATCAAGTGGTCACTCAAATAAATCCTGCCAACAATGCCCCTGCGGTAAAAAATTGGTCACGCCCAGAGACATATTAGTTCCCATAGACTTATAATAGGAAAAAGTCTTCTTCTCTGAAACCACAAGGCCCAGAGCTTAAGATATTTAGAACGGAGCAATGCCAAATGGTCACTTACATAAATCCTGCCAACCATGGCTCTGGGGTCCAAAAAATATAGAATGGACATTCCTTGGGTGGATCACTTGTTTCTTTTTTACCCATTGCATGCGGGAAAACCCTAAATGGGTACCTTGGCAAACAGTGCTGGCCCAGATCAGACCCCACAGAACACAATGTCTGATCAGGGCCTGCACTATTTGCTAACAGAATTTTTCATCAAAAATAGAAAAAAATAGGCCTGACACCCCTTTTATGACAAATGGACTGGTCCAACATATAGCAATAGAAGAGTCCACTAGTATACAATTGGTTAATGTAATAAATATGACAATTGTCTGAAGTTAGCCGGTGGAGCGACAGGCCCTCTTGGGCCTCTTGTTATGTATTTCTCTCGTATATAAAGGAATATGACATGAAGCGTGTACGGTTTCTCAATGTTAGGATGCCAGGCGGGGATGGGGCGGTCATGTCATATTCCCTTATATGCCGGGGAAACACATAATCTTTGCGTTCATTACATGTTTTAATGTTGTTTTTGAACTTTCTCAATTATGTGCTTTCTCTAACTTCATTATGTCTATGTTCATGAAATGCTACTTTTAGTGCTGGTTTTGATGTATTACAGAGGATAGGTTAAAGAAGAAATATTAAATTGGTAGAATATGAATTCTGTTCTTTTTAATTACAACACATTAAAATTCTTGTCGCAAAAGGAGTATCGCCGCATTATGAAAACACGCCTATTCAATTATATTGAAAAAAAAAAAATACCACCAAATAAAAAACAAAAGTGGTACTTTCTCTGTATATAAAATCTGACGTTTTTTTTTTTTCTGGTCGAAACATAGATACAAGATACAAGAAACTTTATTTAACGTCGACATTCAATGGTACAACATATAACATTAGCCTTTAGGCTATTTTGTCGACAAACAAAGTTTAAACACTATACAAATATACAAATATAACAGTAATCACAGATTTAAATATATATCACAGTTCTATGTTACATGCTGAAAGATAAGAAATTTGCAAGAGATAGGAAATATGTGAATAAAAATGAAATTGCACCTTGTGAACATTAAAATACACAGTGTGAAGTTGCACATTTTACTAGGACAGAGTAAAAATGTCTGTCAAAAATTATCCTGTTTTAATAAAGGCAAAATCCAGCTTCCAGCAGACAGAGGACATGCGCAAAGCCAAAAGGCCTAGGCGCCATGTCCCCGCGTGAGAGCTGGATTGCCAGGCCTGGAGCCCAGAGACCTGTCTTCGGTGAGAAGACAGCTCTCTAAGCCCGATGCTTTACGATCAAGACAGGGCTCGACTAAAAGAAGGTCTCCCATCCCCGGCATAAAGTACCCTTACCCGGAAAGAGAGCAAATGCATGCATCAGAACCTTAGGGCTACTGGTGCACACATTTGCAAATCGAAAGATAGGCAAAAGACCACACCTCATGGGGAGGAGAGGAAAGCACTAGTGTTATAAATTGAAATGAAAGCAGGAATGAGTAAATGAGACTATTATAAAGCCTGTAAAAAAGAATGAAAATTATAACAAAAAATAAAATTTGCAAACAAAACAAAATTGAAAGCTGAATTAAAATGCATTAAAACTAGGAAAAGAAAGCAAAGCAATATAAAATAAAACAAGAAGATTAACTGAACTTACACAAAGAACATTTGCACGAGGAGCCGCTCCATGTGCGGACCAGCCTCCGGAACTCACCAAAGTCCTCCACTTTTCGAAGTTCATTCGGGAGACTGTTCCACATACTGGCAGCCTCGTAGCGAAAGCTAGATTTACCGTACTTTGTGGTTCGTACTCTCGGCAACTCTACCAGATTATCATATCTGAAACAGTATGAAGAATTTTTGAAAGAGACAAGATCATGCAGATATACTGGAGTAATTTTGTGTAGAATTTTGAAAGTTTCAGTTGCCATTAGTCTTATTCTACTGATATGTAAGGTAGGCATTTGAACTTTTTCAAGCAGAGCCTCATAAGGGGTTTTGAAATCATTGAAAACCAGCCGGAGTGCTCTATATTGCAGTTTTTCCATTTTATCTGAGCTGGCTTTTGAGCAGAAATGCCATACAAGTGGACAAAAATTAAAATTTGATCTGATAAAAGATTTGTAAATTAAAATTTTGGTTTCTTGGGTCAAATATCTGCTTAGACGCAGTAAAACATTAATCTGTTTGGCAGATTTTTTACATATACTTGAGACATGTTGATCAAAATTTAATAGGTAATCAAAAGTGACACCCAAAAGTTTGACTGAATCTTCACATTTAATGTCTATGTCTCCTAATTTTATACTTTTACATTGTTCAAAACCTGGCTTTCCAAGCATAATCGCCTGGAATTTGTCCGGATTAGCCTGCATTTTATTACTTCCGAACCAATTAATGCAGATGGTACTTTCAGAGGCTAGGACTTGTTTTGTAGTGTCTAGGCACTTGTTACTGTATGACACAGTGTTGTCATCAGCATAGTTATAGATGGAGCCTATTTTAATAAAATAAAAAATGTCATTTATGAACACATTAAAAAGGAGGGGCCCAAGAATTGATCCTTGGGGAAACCCCTTTAAGATCTCTAACCAGCTGCTGTGAACTTGACCTAACTTGACCCTTTGCTTTCGGTTTGTTAGGTAACTGTTTAGAAAGTTACATGCATCAGCAGAGAGTCCGTATGCACCAAGTTTGGTCAAAATAAGGTCATGCGGGAGACAGTTGAAGGCCTTGGACAGATCCATAAGCACTGCTCCTACATATTTTTGATTGTCCAGGTCCTTCTTCCAGTCTTCCGCAAGCCTGAGAAGCATTGTTTGACAACCAAAACCTTTCCTGAAGGCAGCTAAATAGTTGTTGAAAATGTGGTCAAAGTGTTCTGTCAATTGTACAAACATAAGGTCTTCAAATACCTTAGAATGAGATGTCAGAATGCTCACGGGTCTGTAGTTTTTCTTCACGAATGGGTCATCTTTTTTGTGAATTGGACAGACCTGGGCATTTGTCAGGTCATCGGGGAACTGTCCGGTCCTGGCACACATATTAAAAACGGTGCTAATTGGGCCGGCAAGGGCTGTAGAACCAGCCTTGATCAGTTTGGCTGGTAACTGATCAACACCAGTCGCCTTTTTCGGGTTAAGCTTTTTAATGGACTTCTTGACCATTGATTGGTCAACAGGCTTGAAGTTGAATGTTGGGAAACCTGTATCAGGGCCATTTTCCTTTATAGCAAGAACACTTGGGTGGGTATCTAGATCTTCAGATTCTGAGTTAATTCCAATATCTCTTGCTATGTTAATATAAAAATCATTAAGTATGCCGCTTACCTCGTTTTGATCACTTATGAGTGTGTCATTTTCTAGTAGTATAATGTCACAGTTATTTTTATTTGATTTTGAGCTAAGAAATGGCTTAATGGTGGGCCAAAAGTCCTTTGACTTTGGCCCCCCACCACACCTTTCACAGAAATATAATTGAATTGACTGTTTTCTAAGTTTAGTGACATAGTTTCTTTGTTTTCTATACAATTCCCAGTTTCTAGAATTCTTAAATTTCTTATACTTGATATGCAAAATTTTCTTCTTATATATGGCTTTTCTAAGTTCAGAATTCATAAAAGGTGGAGAGTCTTTTTTAGGATATTTTTGCTTTTTGGGGGCATGCTCATCCACGATATCCATCAGAAGTTTTTCATAAGCCCAGTAGCAATCATTTGCGTCTTCGAAAACAGATAGATTGTTGGTACTCGTTAGAACCGCCTTGGCGAGAACTCACAATCTATGATTTTAAACAGAAATAAGAAAAATATTGTTTACCACCTGGATCCCCAG
Source organism: Lucinisca nassula (assembly GCA_963580285.1). Lineage (NCBI taxonomy): Eukaryota > Metazoa > Mollusca > Bivalvia > Lucinida > Lucinidae > Lucinisca > Lucinisca nassula. The sequence goes on along the minus strand of OY757018.1, from coordinate 146,639,622 downwards.
TTTTACTATTTAAAAGTGGGGCTTAAGTGGATAAAAGCTGCATAGGCATGTGTTCGTGATGATGCAACATATCATACCATTGATAGAGTAAATATTGCAGCAGGTATAATATGGTCGTATAAATTAAGCATAAAAGCTTAAAAATGGTATAGACTATTCAACTGTTGTAGAATTAGCTGAGAGCTTATACGCTGTCCGGTCTGGTGCTATAATAGCTAGGCACTGTTCTCAGATCTCTTTTGATAAATAAAGCTTTTAAGAGACCTATGGCGCAATATACTGGTACCGTTTTCTGCTATAAAAACATGGGCTAATTTCCTTGACAAAAATGTCAAATACAGATTCCAAAAGTAATATATGGTGTTTTGGGGAGCTTCCATAAACATTTTTAACAGCAAATATAACGGGGTGATGAAAAAAAGGTCCGTTCCGGTTATTGCAGGTCCGTTCCGGTTGTTGGGTCCGTTCCGGTTAGTAAACGCACCCCCTGTCTAAAACTCTGGATGCGCTTGGCATTGTACAAAATGCAACTCCATAAACTACTCTTGGGCTTCCTCCCAGGACCTGAGCTCTTTCTCTTGTGAACACCGCAATAACACTCTGAACACATCGGACACATCTCCAGTCTTCAACCCCTCATCTACTTCAACACCCTCCAGGAAAAGACTTCCAAATACAAACACAGTAATTAACAGACAAAACAGACCTTTGAAAATCACCTTAATCAACTTCCGGTCAATCAGGGAAAAGAAGCCCCAGTTCCATTCCTTTATTGAAATAAATAAACCTGACATTATTGTTGGGACAGAAACTAACCGTGTCAACCAAAAAGGGGTTGGTGTGATAATTCTAGTCAGCTCCACCTACCTTTCAGAAGAAAAGCCCGAATTTAAAACAAACTGCGAAAATCTTTGGGTGCAGTTAACCCTCACCGGTGCTCGACTTGTCCTTATAGGGGCATATTATAAACCACAAAAACTCGACCAACTAAGTTTGGAAGAGTTCAGTAAGTCCTTAGCCCTGGTAAAACAGTCAAATTCAACTGTTTGCCTACTCAGGGATTTCAATCTTCCCAAGATAGACTGGGAGTTGATGACTCCAAAACCTGACTGTAGCCATCCTGCATTTTACAGAGAATGTCTGGAATACTTTAGTGATTGCCTGCTGGAACAAATGGTGACCTCTCCCACCAGGGATCAAAACATACTGGATTTATTTTTGACTACAAACCACACCCTTATAGATAAGATAACTATCCTCCCTGGTCTGTCTGACCACGATATTGTCCTAGCTGAAATAAATGCTAAACCCCTAACAACAAAGCAGGTCCCTAGAAACATCCCCCTGTACAAAAATGCCAACTGGGACCAGCTCAAAACCTCAATGAGAGATTTCCACAAAGTCCTTATGTCAGACATTGCTGCTGCAGACATTCACATACTGTGGAAGGAGTTTGTCACTAAACTCCAGCAAGGTATTGACACTTGTATCCCTACTCGACAAGCCAAAACACGTAATGGCCTCCCATGGATTGATAGAGAAATCCTCCGCCTCATGTGCAGGAGAGATAGGCACTACAAGCTTTGGACAAGGTCTGGTTGACCTTCTGACCAGAAAAAGTTCCTAGAATACAAACACCTGGTGCGCCGTGTATCTGAAAGGGTCTATGAAAGGTACATCGGTGATATACTCGGAATGAACCAATCAACAGATGACCCTGATAGTCCCATCAAGGCCAACACCAAGAAACTATACTCCCTACTAAAACATTCAAAGCAGGACAACGGCTGCATATCATCCCTAAAGGCTAATGGACCGACTCTCACGTCAGAATGTAGACAAAGCGAACACGCTCAACTAGCAGTTTCAATCAGTTTTCAGTCCCAAGTCCCCTATAAGTTTGAAAGCCCTTGCCCAAATGACTCTGCAGGACCTGCATGATTCCGGAGTCGCCCAGCCCTTATACGAACATGCCTGACATTCAAATCTCAGCCGATGGTATTGAATGCCTTCTTAAGAAGTTCATCCACCACAAGGCATCAGGTCCAGACCAGCTGAAACCCATAGTACTTCAAAACCTTCACAAAGAGCTAGCCCCAATCCTCCAAATAATTTTCCAAAAGTCTATTGACCAGGGAAAATTGCCCACCATATGGAAAGAGGCCAATATATCCTCCATATTCAAAAAGGGGGATAAAACTGATCCTGCCAAATATCGCCCTATCTCCCTAACATGTGTTCTATGCAAAGTGCTAGAACACATTGTCGCCTCCAGTATGTCCAACCACTTCAACAGCCAGCATATTCTTTATGAACTACAGCATGGGTTCTGAGAAAGGCGTTCCTGCGAGACCCAATTGATCATGTTGATAGATGAATTATCTAGAAACATGCAATTAAGAAAACAGACTGATTTAATTTTACTGGATTTTAGCAAAGCTTTTGACAAAGTCGCCCACAAAACTTTTTCAAAAACTCCACTACTACGGCATCAGGGGCGGCACTCTAAATTGGATAAAAAATTTCTTAGATAACAGGTCACAATCTGTTGTCACTAATAGTACCAACTCCAGCATTATCCCGGTCTCCTCTGGTGTCCCCCAGGGCTCTGTTCTCGGACCTATACTGTTTCTTGCATACATAAATGACCTCACAGAGCAGGTTAGGACAAAAGTCCGACTCTTTGCTGACGGCACAGCAATGTACTTATGCATTAGCTCCTTGTCTGAAGCAAACCTCCTTCAAGAAGATCTCTGCAAATTGGAGCTATGGGAAAAGGCCTGGGACATGAACTTCAACCCGACAAAATGTCATGTTTTACATGTCACCAGGCTGAAGACACCCATTCCCTCAAAATACTTTCTCCATATCACTGAACTTGAAAGTGTGTCTGCTGCAAAGTACCTTGGGGTCACCATATCTGACGACCTCAGCTGGGGAACGCACATAGACAATATCACAAAAAAGGCAAATCAAACCCTCGGCTTTATCAAAAGAAATATCAAAGTACACAACCAAGACCTTAAGTCCACAGCATATAAAACTCTTGTCCGACCGCCATTGTAATATGCTTCCAGTGTCTGGTCACCCCATACAGCTACAGATATCTACAAACTTGAATCTGTCTAACGCAGAGCCGCCAGGTGGGCCACACGAGACTATAGGTACACATCAAGTGTTACAGCTATGCTTGGAAAACTCCAATGGCGTCCACTAGATCAGAGACGCATCGATAATCGCCTTATCATGCTATACAAGGTCATGCATGACCTTGTTGCAATCCCTGCCTCAGATTACCTCACACCAAATCGCAGAGAGTCGAAATTTATCCACCCTTTGGCATACAAGCAAATCCCCACCCAGACCAACTATCACAAGTATAGCTTCTTCCCAAGATCAGTTATACACTGGAACGCTCTTCCAGCCTATATAGTCTTGCTACCAACCTTGGCACAGTTCTGTCATGCTGTCTGCCAGGTCACTGAGGTGGTGCATGTGTCCCCCTAAGCCACCAGATTCTGTTTTATCTTTTAACTATACTAACTTTCTTTTCGCACTGTATAAACTCATTTCACCTACTTTGCTTACTTCATTTCAGCTAACCCCCTTTAGCACTTGGTATACCGGATACCCTTCTGTTGTCCTCTTATGAGGTTTAGAAGTAGAGGAAGAAAGAAACCCTTATAGTTCTTCTTCCCTATCACTTCTTCTTGCGCACTATGCCATCATTGCTTCCGGTGTAATTGTTAAAATAATAAGTCTCTCACAATGAATTACTGGATTAAGGTTGGTAATATATTGTCTTAATTGATTGATTGATTGATGTCTATTCAGTAAAATCAACACAACATGCACATATAAAATAAACAAGCATAAATTTTGAATATAACATGAAATATGACTTTGTTAATTTTAAATGGTTTTTATAAAACTTCAACATGTTCAAGATAAGAAATTAAGAAAAAAATATCATGATTATAAAACCAATTAAATTAGACTAAAAAAAGAAAAAAAAGTGTAGTTTAGCACTAATCACTGTAAAAGGTGAGCACATTAGGTTAATCAGATAAATTCTAAAATAAATAAAACAAATGAACACATCACAGAGTTACTTTTTTTACAAAACTCCAATCATAACAAATTGCCATTAATGTTTCTATTACGCCATACCTAACTTCAAGCCACAGCGTAAATATTAACGCTACCATTATGTCGACGTCAGTAAATTGTTAACGTCACTACGTCAGAACCATGTTTGGGTAAGACAATTAGTAACTCCAGTTTAACTTAGTAGAATGCCAGGTAACACAATTAAGTGGGGTCTACTAAAAAATTTTGTTACCAAGAAACAATGGGGTTTGCCTTGCCTTCCTGCTCAGAAATTTTGAACTTGTCAGTATCCATTTAGTTGAATACATGGGTTTCGCACTTCATCAACGCAGGAAGGAAGATTCAAGTTAATTTCCAAATGTGGCTGTCAATGCTATTTTTTGATGTGTAATTGATGTTTTAGAGCATCAATAGGCTGTTCCACAGCCGGGAACATACACCAGAGATCAAATCCCACTTCTGACACCAAATGTTACATGTGGGTTTACGGTGTCCCGCAAACCCCCATGCTGACAAGACAACCAAGCGTGATCCCTGACAGGTGTACGGGCAGCTGTGGGGTAAGGCACAAGAAAGATATCATATGAATGACTTGAATTATTTACAGTATCTATATACAACAATACCAACACAAAACATCACATTTATTTGCTTCTATAGCCCATTCACAACATCCATCCCAAAGGCAAAACAATGTTCTGTGCTCGGACGGGGATGACGTGAATGTCTACAGAAGCAAATAACAAAAACAACAACAAAATAAGAAAAAGAAACAACACAAAAACGCGACTGGCCAGATTATAAGTTCACTTAGGGTGAACCCCCTCTCACGCCCTGCTGTCAACTAGTCTGTTGACCTTATTGCCTACCATGAATTGAACTATTAGCGATTGAATACTTTCAAAACTTGAAGTCCCAGTAACTTCGTCGTTTCAGTCGACTCCAGGTTGTTTCCTAAGACCTGTTTAATATGGCCTCGGCGGTCTGTTATTAGTTTTGTCCGCCCTTGCTGAACACGAAACCGACAGCGCCGTACCAGTACCTGATCCTATCTTGCATGGAGCAGCAGGTCACCACACATTGTTGTGCCTGCAAATTACGATAATCGACTAAGATACAGTTCACAAATAACTGCACAGCAGAACTCTACTGTGCATCAAATTATCAGCACCCAGCGCTTGACACAAGAATAATCAAAGTTTATGTTTCCTAACTGAGCACTTCAGAATATAATAAATGCTCTCTACTACTGAGCATAATACTCATCAAATTCATGCTCACTACATTAGCACAGGTAAGAGGCAATTGAACAGACCACGCATTTGCGCTACCTGGTCACCCGCCAATTACAGGAAACATAACAAACTCTATTTCATATCCTTCCCTGCGACACGGCTCACAAATATAGCTATTCACAAATTCATTACATTAACAACAGCTAGAAACTAAAAACAGGAAGATTTTCATCTATTCTCCACAACATTTGTTTGTGTCTCATAAGGATCAACACTGTCGTAAATCCTTTCCGTATTTGGTAGGCACCACATCATAATCGTCTTCGTGACGCTGATGACGCAGCTGACAGCATCGGTGTCGCTCTGGCCGTTATAACCCGTGGCCACCAAATACTCTTCACTTATCATCATCACCTTCTTTTTATGTACATACAGAAACCCGACATAACGGATCACCCGACAGGCTCTTGTAAGAGTTTGCCATCTTAATTTTACGTCCCCTCTACACCTAATATCATATAGAGACGGGACCATGGTTTTCTAACCACTGCTAGTCAAAAGTTATGGATCGAACAAGTGACCCGACGTTTATAAATACATGTATATTCTACAAAAGGGGTCTATAAAAACCTAAATGAATCTAGAATGAGCGGGTGTCCAAACTTTACATCTCACCAACATCTAGGGTCAGAATGAGACAGGACCTCGCTTAAAAGACTCATTCTACTTCTGGAGAAGCCTGGGATCGATCCTGCGACCTCTAGCTGGCAAAGCTAGTAGCCTAATCACTACACCACAGAGGCTTCAAAAGTGAATCAAGAATAGGCTTCAGAAAGTTGGGGTATACTAGAAGTAAACCCCTCTAAAACCTACACGCATATTCATACAAAAAATAATACTAAACATAGATTTAACATACCGTTCTATATTCATTCTCTGTCCCGCCACGATGATGTGTTCATTTGTTCTCACTTGACCTGCTGCTGAATAATGTTCATTTTTCAGGGTTTTAATATCTAAGGATACTACCGGAAAACCATGCATACTCGTGCTAGCTCGCTAAGACCGTGGCAAAGTGAAGATACCATCCACAATCACGCCATATTGCAAGGCCCCCGCCCATAGGGGCTTGAAGAAATATATGGGCTGCATGCTGCTTCCACGCAGAGCTGAATCCGGCCCGCACACTAGTACTGGTAAACCGCTTAGAGGATCTAAGCCTGTCCAGGAACTGCAGTGCAAGGTGGACCGTCCAAGCTAATAAACCCTATTGGTTTCATTGGGCGACAGGACTTGAGATGTCATTTCATCTCAATGTCGGGTAAAAGTCCCACAAAATATCTCCAAAATGACCTTTACAGTGTTGACGGGGACGTTAAACCTCAAACAAATAAAACATAGCCATGTAGCAAAATCGATTAGATAATTGATTTATGTTAAAATAGTATTTCCCCTAGGGAAAAAATGATGAAACTTCCCTATAAATCAATGGTATAACTCCTGTCTGTACAAACACCAACAACATCGTCACTGGAATGAAAATTATATATGGCACAATTTGGCGGTTGGCAATTTTTTAGGCAAATTTTATAGAAATCAGCCTGATAGCGGCCAACTGTATGGTAAAAAAAATCTCCACAAACCACTCATGCATACACCGTATGATATGTCCATGACTTGTGCATGGAGCAGCCCTATTTTCTGCCTACCATATTTCACCTAAAATATTTCACTCGCACCGCCTTGCCATATACCTACTAAATTAATTTAAATGTGCATAATCTTTTTAGCTCACTTGACTGAAAGTCATGGTGAGCTATTGTTACTGTGAGATATCCGTCATTTTTCATCGTGTTTGCATAAACTTTTCCTTGTGAGCACTCTAGAGGCCACAGTTTTGGGCCAATCATCATCAAATTTCAAAGGGAGCACAGGAAATTTTAACTCGTCCTCCTTGATATTTACTTGTCATGGTGAGCAGACAAGTGAAATTTTCCAGCCCTGCTATAGTCACTTAGTCAGACCCTCTGACAGCTCTAGTTATACCCCCGCAAACGAAGTTTGAAGGGGGTATATAGGAGTCAGCTTGTCATCTGTCGTCGTGGTCTGTCGTCGTCGGTCCGTTACAAAAAACTTAAACATTGCTCATAACTTCCTTATTCTTTGACCGATTTCTTTAATATTCACACACCACACACCTTGCCACTAGTACTTAAGATTGATATACACAAACCTGACCTTGACCTTTACGTTGACCTTCCTCAAGGTCAAATACTTGTAAAATCTGACAACGCATGCGGGAGTATAATTGGCGCCTGTTAGGCGGCAGCTCTAGTTTTGAGCAGAAATCAGAAAAATAATGTGTAGCCCTGTAAACACCAGTTTTACTATATAAAAGTGGGGTTGAATGGGGTCAAAAATTATATAGGCATGTTTTCGTGATGTTAACTCTTATCATGCTGTTCACAACAACCCCTATCTTTGGAAACAGTGTAGATCCAGATCAGATGGCTTCTGAAGAAGCCATCTGATCAGGATCTACAATGTTTGACATTAAGTTTATGGCTTTGTAAAAATAAATTACATCAAGTAATCTGATTGGTTCAAAGTCAGAAATGGGTGTGGCTAATCTGAATATTCAGCAAGAGAAGGGTTAATTTGCCTTGTTTTCTTTTTCAGTTTAAGACTTGAAGTACAGCATAGTGACAATGCCGAAATCAAAGGAGTTTGTTTCATCATCAGAGTCTGACTCAGATTCAGAGGTTCGACACAAAGCTTTTTAGCTCACCTGTTGTGGTCACATTTTGTCCGTCCTCCATGCGTGCATTTATCATGTTTATCCATGAGTAAACAATTTTCTTCAGACAATTTTCTTCAAACAACATCTCCTAAGCTACTGATTGGATTTTTACTAAACTTCACGGGAATGATCCTTGATTGGTCCTCATTGATGGTTCTGGTCCATTGCATTTGCACAGCTAGGTCACAGGAGCCAAAAATAGATTTTTTAACTGAAGACTTAAAAAATCTTCTGAAACCACAAGACCCATGTCTTTGATATTTGGTGTGAAGCTTCATCTAGTGGACCTCTATCAAGATTGTTCAAATTATAGCCCTAGGGCCAAAAATGCTCCCGCCCTGGGGCCCTTTGGTTTTTCATAGGCTTATATAGGGAAAATCTTAAAAATCTTCTTCTCTGAAACCGCAGGCCCAGGTCTTTGATATTTTGTGTGAAGCTTCATCTAATGGACCTCTATCAAGTTTGTTCAAATTATAGCCCTAGGGCCAAAAGTGGCTCCACCCCTGGGCCCACTGGTTTTGTATATAGGGAAAATCTTTAAAATCTTCCTGCCTGAAACCAGAAGGCTCACTTCTTCCAAGATTGTTCAAATTATAGCCCCTGCCCCAGGGCCTACTGGTTCTACATAGTCTTATATATAAAGGATCTTCTTGTCTGAAATCAGAGGCACACGTCTTTGATATTTGGAATGAAGCACTGGGGCCAAAAATGGCTCTGTCTTTTACATTGACTTAAAGATCTTGTCTGATATCACAAGGTCCATAGGTGCATGTGTCCCCCTAAGTCACTAGATTCTGTTTTATCTTTTAACTATACTAACTTTCTTTTTGCACTGTATAAACTCATTTCACCTACTTTGCTTACCTTTTATTTCAGCTAACCCCCTTTAGCACTTGGTATACCGGATACCCTTCTGTTGTCCTCTTATGAGGTTAAGAAGTATCGGAAGAAAGAAAGAAAAAGAAAGGTCCAGGTCTTTGATATTTCCTTTGAAGCTTTGTCTGGTAGGCCTCTACTAAGATCCTTCAAATTATAGCCCTGGGGCCAAAAATGGTCCAGCCGTGGGGCCACACAGGTTTTACATTGACTTACATAGGGAAAACTTTCGAAAACCTTCTTGCCTGAAACTAGAAGTCCCCGGTCATTGATATTTGGTATGAAGCTTCATCTAGTGGACCTCTACCAAGATGGTTTAAATTATAGCCCTTTTGCCGAAAATGAGACCGCCCCGGGGCCCACTAGTTTTACATAGATTTATTTAAAATCTTCTTGTCTGAAACCAGAAAGCCAATGTCTTTGATATTTGGTATAAAGAATTGTCTTGTGGACTCCTACAAAGATTGTTCAAATTACAGCCCTGGGGCCAAAATGTTCCCGCCGCAGGGCCCACTGGATTTACATAGACTCATACAGGAAAAACTTTTGAAAATCTTCTTAACTGAAACAAGAAGGCTCATGTCTTTGGTATTTGGTATGAAGCTTCATCTTGTAGACCTCTTCCAAGATTGTTCAGATTATAGCCCTGGAGCTTAAAGGGGCCCACTTGTTAAACTATGGATCAGGTGAGCGATCCAGGGCCATTATGGCCCTCTTGTATAAAACTATTCATCACGCCAGCAAGTCTGTCAAATAAACACCTTTAACCCTTTCTTATCTGGAAACCCTTAACCCTTACCTTGCTGTTCACGACAACCCCTATCTTTGCAAACAGTGTAAATTCCAGATCAGATGGCTTCTGAAGAAGCCATCTGATCAGATGGCTTCTGAAGAAGCCATCTGATCAGGATCTACACTGTTTGGCATTCAATTTATGAATTTGTAGCAATAAATTACATCAAGTAATTTGATTGGTTGATAGACAGAAATGGGTGTTGCTTAAATGAATATTCAGCAAGAGAAGGGTTAAGAGACACATAACGGGCCTCCGTGGCCTAGTGGATAAGAGCGCTGGCTCTTAATCATTAGGTCTATCACCGCTGTGGGTTCGAGCCTCGCTCGGGTCATATGTGAGATGTCAAGTTCTGCAACGGATGTATTTGTATTTTTGTCAAAATTGATTTGGAAAATGGCTGAACTTTTTTGCAAATAGTGTAGGCCCAGATCAGATGCTGCTTTCTGCGGCATCTGATCTGGGCCTGCACTGTTTGCCACTGTACCCATTTAGGGGTTTCCAATCTGAAATGGGTTAAGATACAGATTGTGAGTGCTCATTGATTATATATGCTCATTAGAACAACATGAATAAGATGGTTCCAAAATGCCCCACAACCTATGTAATAACAGAAACAGGATTAAAAGTCTATTGACAGTCTGTGGGCATATTATTAACTTGTTTGACTAATGTCAGACCTGTGTGATATACAGTAAAATTTTTACATTAAGACCACCTTTCGAACTGTTCAAAAGTGGTCTTTTGGACTGTTCAAAAGTGTTCTTAAAGACAACTGTTGAACAGTCCCAAAGGTGGCCTTTGATCAGAGGAAACTATATGCAGAAAACACAAAGAAAGAATAACAGCAGCCTACTAAAATAAGCTATTTAAAGCAGAATTAGTCTTAACCCTCTTGCTGTTCACGACAACCCCTATCTTTGCAAACAGTGTAGATCCAGATCAGATGGCTTCTGAAGAAGCCATCTGATCAGGATCTACACTGTTTGGCATTCGGTTTGTGAATTTGTAGCAATAAATTACCCCAAGCAATTTGATTGGTTGATAGACATAAATGGGTGTGGCTTTAGTGAATATTCAGCAAGATAAGGGTTAATTCTATGTGGTCTTAACCCTTATCTTGCTGTTCACGACAACCCCTATCTTTGCAAACAGTGTAGATCCAGATCAGATGGCTTCTGAAGAAGCCATCTGATCAGGATCTACACTGTTTGGCATTCAGTTTATGAATTTGTAACAATAAATTACATCAAATAATTTGATTGGTTGATAGACAGAAATGGGTGTGGCTAAACTGAATATTCAGCAAGAGAAGGGTTTATAGCAGAATTTACTGTAGTTCATATTTAGGAATAGCTTCATTTTTAGCTCACCTGTACACAGTACAAGAGCTGGCCTTGGTAGCTCAGTCGGATGCGCGTCTGACTGGTGATCAGGAGGACCCGGGTTCGATACCTGCCCTAGTCGGCAACATTCTTTCGTGGAGATTGATCATGAAATCTTTTCTATGGTCATTCTCTCCCTTCCGCTGATTCAAGAAGGGCAGTTGTCAGTTTCTGGTGAAAGAATGTGTTGTGCAGTACACTGGTTAACCGCTTACATACAAGCCTGCCTTGGAAAAGTGTGGATAGGAAAACTGACTGGCTAAAAAATTACCTTAATAGTGTTGACTGGGCTGTTAAACTCCAATACAAACAATTAAACATAAGTGGTGAACCATTTCAGTGCACAAACTGACAACAGCCTGTTGAGTTCAAGAGAAGAGGAAATATTTCTTGATCAATCGCCACAAAAGAAGGCTGCCTGTCTTGGCGCAATCGAACCTGCTACCGTACTGGTAAACCGCTTAGAGGACCTAAGCCTGCCCAGGCAAAGCTGTGCGAGTCGGACCGTCCACGTTTATAAACCCTATTGGTTTTATTCGGGGACAGGGCTTGAGATGTCATTTCATCTCAGTGTCCGGTAAAAGTCCAACAAAATTGGAAGCAATGTCTCCAAAATGACCTGTAGTGTTGACGGGGACGTTAAGCCTCAGTTTAAACAAACAATACCTCCTGGGTTCAGTTGTTCAAAGCATCATTAGGAAACAAGTTTGTTAACTCACATATTGTTAAATGTTCTAGCATGTTAACTCACAAATTGTTAAATGTTCTAGCAGGTTAACTCACAAAGTGTTAACTGTTCTAACATGTTAACTCACAAAGTGTTAACTGTTCTAACATGTTAACTCACAAAGTGTTAACTGTTCTAGCATGTTAACTCACAAATTGTTAACTGTTCTAGCATGTTAACTCACAAATTGTTAACTGTTCTAGCAGGTACAATATTTGTAGTTCTGATATTTTTGCTGAAAAAATGTGTAGCTTTTGCATATGCAAAAGCTACACATTTTTTCAGCAAAAATATTAGTATATTTGCCTTATCAAATGATCAAAGTTTTGACGATTTGTTAACTAATGACATCATTAGTTTTGAACAACTGGCCCCAGATTTTCAGTCACAGGGTTCAATATTAACTTCTCAAATTACTCAGTTTAAAGTGATCCTGTGCTCTGGACCTGATCTAAGTTCAGCTGGACAGAAGAAATAATTTTGACCGACATAACTGCGTACCGGTAAATGCATGTAAACAAGAAGGTAAATTGTACTGAATGTCGTAAAGTTCACATGACATAAAACATTATTTAAGGCCTAGCTGATATTTTTTTAAAGCATTATCAAAATCTTTTAAATTAAATGTGCATGTTTATTATGACTGTTGTATATAGAACCAAAACGTGAACATCATAAATACATTGTAGCTTTAAAAAAATCGGAAATTTACAGCCAGATTTCATGTGCAAAAAGTGCCCTCTTTAATTCTTTGCATAGTATGATACAGAGACAACGAATTACTGCATTGTAGAGTGTCTTGTAATTAACCCATTGCATGCGGGAAACCCCTAAAGGGGTACTGTGGCAAACACTGCAGGCCCAGATCAGATGGCGGCATCTGATCAGGGCCTGCACTGTTTTCTAACAGAATTTTCCGTCAAAAATAGAATAAAAATGAAAAAAATTGCCTGACACCCCTTATATGGCAAATGCACTTATCCAGCATATAGCAGTGGAAGAGTCCAGGAGTATACAATGGGTTAAATATGGATTTTCTGATTGTAGACAGTGATAGTCTAAATAACTGCAACAAACTGAAAACAGAAGCCTGTTTTCGGTCAGAGTTTATATAGATAAAATGAAGCGTTCAAGGGTATATAGATAAAAATTAATGGCATGTTCATGTAGTGTTAAAATATGCCCCATATTTTTGCTTGTTGCTCCCTTTAGAAGACATATCAAAGAAAGTGTTTTTTTGCATTAAGAAAACACAACCTATACAAACACATTTTAAATTTTGCCCCCGAAAAAAAAAAGAGAAAATTTTAAGATAAAAATTGTGAAATTTTTCTTATTTATGCTAAAAATATAGATTGTGGGTACACATTAGAACTGCCTCATTGAGGCGGTTCTAAAGAGTACCAATAATCTATATTTTAGAGCAGAAATAAGATTTACCCCTCTAAACCCCAGTTTCACTATATAAAAGTGGGGTTCAAAGGGGTCAAAATTATATAGGCGTGTTTTCATGATGGGTTCTATGTTTTCTCATTTACCTTAAACAGACTTGTATCTGTCTTGCTGTAGACATTACTTTCGTTGCGCGTCTCTGGAAAATTATACACGCTTTTTGTGAAGTATCTATAGTGTATTTTGATTTCAGCCAAAGCCTAAAAAGAAGACTGAGAAGAGGAAGAGGGAGGAGCCAGAACCTCAGGCAGAGAAGAAGAAGAAGCCAACCAAATCTGCTACTGGGGAGTACTCCTTTCAGGTATTAACTTTAGACTGTTTTGAAGTTTACAGCCAAGTCATCCCTTAGCCAACCAATCACAACAAACATCGTCTATTGTATCCTCTTCTGATGTATTTTAAGTCATTACTACAAGCAGTGTAGACCCAGACACTGTTTGCCTGTGTAAAAATATGTTTGAAAAATAGAAGTGAAGGCAATGATCAGGAATCGGAACAATCAACCCACAGCTCCCATCAGAGACACCAAACTGTTAGCAAGTAAAATACTTAATACAGTGGTATTTTTGTTGAACAAATATGAGAAGCTTTTGAAAATGCAAAAGCTGCTCACAATTTTCCAGCAAAATATCAATATATTTGCCATATTTAATGAACAAAGTTTTAACGATATGTTAACTTACTACATCCAACAAGTGGACCCAAATATTTCCACAATTCTTTTTTGCAAGAGAAAGTTAACAGCTTGCTTCCCTTCCTGTAAACTGATATCGGTCTACTCTGAAACATGGAATTTGCTGCTGATAAGGAAAGCAACTATTTTATGAAGAGTTACCTTGTGGAGTACATGTACACAGTTATTTGATAGTTTTTTGGAGGTGTTGTGGACAACCTGAAACAGTTGCCCGAGACCAGGAGCCCAGGGCAGTAGTACATCAGCTAACACCGAGGGTGACACCATAATGATCCCATGTTTTGGGATAGACAGGCCTAAGCAAACAGTGGAGACCCAGATCATGCAGTTTTATGGGGGTCTCCACTGTTTGCCATTCCATCTGCACTTTTTGAAACCCTTGCTGGATTGGGAAACAAATTTGTTAAAATTTTAGGAGAATTATAGCAAGGCCTTAACCTTTAACCTGCTGAATATTCAATTAAGCCACACTCATTTCTGACTTTGAACCAATCAGATTACTTGATGCAGCTTATTTCTACATATTCATAAACTGAATGTCAAACTGTGTAGATCCTGATCAGATGGGTTCTTCAGAAGCCATCTGATCTGGATCTACACTGTTTGCAAAGATAGGGCTTGTCGCCTACAGCAGGGTAAAGGTTAAGCTGTTTGAAATATTAGGATTTTTACTCTAGTTTTGGCTATTGTCTAAACAGTCATCTCAAATAAGTGTTTTATTTACCAATTCTGAAATATTGTTCCATCTCCCTTAACCCATTTATCAACGGAAACCCCAAAACGGGTACCAGGAAAAACAGTGCATGCCCAGATCAGATGCCGCAGAACGCGGCATCTGATCAGGGCCTACACTGTTTGCGAAAAGCTAAGCCATTTTCCAAATAAATTTTGAAGAAAAACCAACCTGACACCTCTAAATTTTGAAATGGACTCCTGCGATATATAAGGAGGAAGATTCCATTTGGTACAAAATGGGTTAATCTACTTCCTGTGTTATCTAAACCACTCAGCATTGTTTACATTTCTGTGAATGCTGCCATGTTTCATTGCTGAGATAATGGGTCCCTGCTTCTACTGTTACTACCAATTTCCCCGAACACAACTTGGAGACAATCACCCCACCAGTGCTGTCAGTGCTTTGATTTCTTATTATGCTTATAATAATAATAATTGACCTTATTTATAGAGGGTAACATTTAATACTAGTACTAAACGTCCATGTGGCCCTCTTTTCCTGGGTATAAACCAGTACTTAGCAATGTGGATAAAGTTTGTTGCTCAAGGAAACAACGCATGGTACTTGAGAGGATCAAACCGGCTACCTCTCAATCTCACATCTGATGCTTTACCACTGCACCACAGCGCTTTAGTTATGATGCTTGATGGAACCACTTTTATGTCGCTGAACTCCCTCATTGAAGCAGTTCAAATCATTGCCTACAATCTTCGGTTTTTGGAATGACTAAACAACATGTTCACCCTAGCATACGCGGCTATTCAAATGGGATTCACAAGGGTGTTTATTACAGACTTGTTGACATGATACAGTACGATAACACACCTATGTGATAAAATGGCATCTTTCATATCTCCAGAACCAGCATTTCTTGTAGAAGAAAATTTGTGATACTTTTCTTATTTCTAGCCCAATCATAGATTGTGGGTGCTCGTTAGAACAACTGTCCCATTGAGTACCAGCAAAGGCAGCAATCTTTGGTTTTGAGCATAAATAAGGATAATGTATTGGCCTGTAAACTCCACTTTTCTCTATAATAAGTTGTACAGTAAAATTCTGCTATTAAGACCACCTAAAATTAAGACTTATTCTGCTTTAAAAAGCATATTTTGAAGGTTGCACTTAATCTTCCATTGTGTTTTCTGCCAACACTTTCCTATGGTCAGGGACCACCTTTGGGACTGTTCAAAAGTGGTCTTAAAGACCACTTTTGAACAGTCCCAAAGGTGGTCTTAATATAGGAATTTTACTGTATTTGTTAGCCTGATGTTATAACTATTTTTCTCCTCAGCTGTCTAAGAATAGGTTTGCCAGTGTGTCAGAGTTCCGTGGGAAAGTAATGGTTGGAATCCGAGAGTTCTATGAGAAAGATGGTGAACTTCTGCCAGGCAAGAAAGGTAAATAGAAACACACTTTAACCGGGTAGGTGGCTGAGCCCGGATCGAGACGGGCAGTAAACAAAGTACATGTATACAGGTATCTGAATTCTGTGCTTACTGTTGGTTTTCTTTTGCTGCAGCATTTCATCTGTTTCTTGCTGTCAGGTCCTCACCATTGTTTCATCTCTGTGGTTGTTTTGATTTTTGTGTTCTCGGAGATTTTGCACTAATGAGTTAGGAGGCCTTCAGCGGACTGAAAAAATTACAGTAAAATTCCTGTATTAAGACCACCTTTGGGACTGTTCAGAAGTGGTCTTCAAGACCACTTTTGAACCGTCCTAAGGTGATCTCCGACCAGAGGACATTCTATGCAGAAAACACAAAGAAAGAACAACTGCAACCTTTTAAATAAGCTTTTCAAAGCTGAATTAGTCTTAATTTTAAGTGATCTTAACAGCGAAATTTCACTGTATTTGTCTGAATCGTGACAGAAGTAAGGGTGAGGATTGTGGCCACATATATTCGATTGGCCCCCCAGTGGAATTCCTTCCACTGACCATTCTCAATAACTATTGGAGCAAGAGCCTTGAATGTTGGTGAATAGATTGGTGGTGATGAGTAGATGACCTGATTAACTTTTGACTTAATTCCAAAAAATACTTCGTGACTTATGGCCCTTTGTCACTGTACATTGTCATTTGTACATTGTATGCTTTGTGATGCATAGCAAAACTTTAGAACCGTGTAGGCTACGGTTTTGAAATTTCATACATGAATTCCTCATGGAAAAATAGCTGACACATTTTTAGCTCACCAGAGCCGAAGGCTCCGGGGGAGCTTATAGGATAGGCAGTTGTCCGGCGTCGTCGTCGTTGTCGTTGTCGTCGTCGTCGTCTGACGTCAACACTTTCAAACATCTTCTTCTCTGAAGCCACTGGACCGATTCAGCCCAAATTTTATCTGTAGCATCCTTGGGCTGGGGGATTGAAAGTTTGTGTTTTTTATGAAAATCGGCCCATTAGTTTGGTTGCTATGGCAACTTAGAGTTTCCATAGACTTATAATGGGGAAAATTGAAAAATGGCATTTACTGCCAAGTCATTGCAGATATTTGGACAAAACTTTTATAGAAATGTTTCTTGAGTAAAATTCTTTCAGCCATATGCTTTTATGCCAACCTGAGGGTCCCCCAGGTTGTGCCGGGGCCATGCCCCACCCCCTCCACTTCATAAAAGGCCATATATCTCGGAAACTATTCAGATCCCGACCCCTAAACCATATATATTCTTGTTCCTATTGATAAGACGCATTTAGTAACACCAACCTTGGGGTCCTCAGGGATGCGCCGAGGTCATGCCCCACCCCCTCCACTTAATAAAAGGCCCAATATCTCGGAAACCATTCAGATCCCCACCCCTAAACCATATATATTCTTGTTCCTTATGATAAGACCCATTCAGTGACATCAACCTGGGAGTCCCCTGGATGCGCCGGGGCCATGCCCCACCCCCTCCATTTCATAAAAGGCCCAATATCTCGTAAACCTTACAGATCCCCGCCCCTAAACCATATATATGCGTGCTTCTTATGAAGACACATTCATTGACACCAACCTGGGGGTCCTCAGAGATGCGCTGGGGCCTTGCCCCACCCCTCCACTTCACAAAAGGCCATATATCTCAGAAACTGTCCAGATCCCCACCCCTAAACCATATATATTCTTGTTCCTATTGATAAGACGCATTCAGTAACACCAACCTGGGGGTCGTCAGGGATGCGCACAGGTCAGGCCCCACCCCCTCAGCTTTATAAAAGGCCCAATATCTCGGAAACCATTCAGATTCCCACCCCTAAACCATATATATTCTTGTTCCTTTTGATAAGACCCATTCAGTGACATCAACCTGGGAGTCCCCTGGATGCACCGGGGCCATGCCCCACCCCCTCCATTTGATAAAAGGCCCAATATCTCGGAAACCTTACAGATCCCCGCCCATAAACCATATATATGCTTGCTTCTTATGATAAGACACATTCATTGACACCAACCTGGGGGTCCTCAGAGACGCGCTGGGGCCTTGCCCCACCCCTCCACTTCAAAAAAGGCCATATATTTCAGAAACTGTTCAGATCTCCACCCCTAAACCATATATATTCTTGTTCATTATGATAAGACGCATTCAGTAACACCAACCTGGGGTTCCCGGGGATATGCTGGGGCCATGCCCCACCCCCTCCATTTCATAATATCACAATATCTCGGAAACCCTACAGATGGCCACCCCTTAACCATATATAGTCTTGTTCCTTGTGATTAGACACATTCATTGTCACCAACCTGGGAGTCTCCCTGGGCCTTGCCCCACCCCTCCACTTCACATAAGGTCTTATATCTCAGAGAATGTTCTTAGCCCCACCCTAAACCATATATATTCATCTTTCTTATGATAAGACGCATTCAGTGACACCAGCTTGGGAGTCCCCGGGGCACGCCCAGGCCATGCCACACCGCTTTACTTCATTAAAAGCCATATATATCAGAAATAGTTCAGATCCCCACCCCTAAACCATATACTTGTTCCTTATGATAAGACTCGTTCAATCACACCAACCTGGAGGTCTCTTTGTGCTGAGGCAATGTGCCCCGCCCTTCCATTTCATAAAAGGCTTTATATTTCAGAAACCATTCAAATCCCCACCCCATAATCATATATGTTCTTGTTCCTTATTATTAGCACACCTACTGTAGCGTGGTCCGCAGGGGCCATTCCTATTTCATAAAAGGGCCTCAAATCTCTGAAACCGGTCAGATTCCCAGCACTGAACCATATATATACTTGGTCCTTATGATAAGACACATTTAGGGACAACAGTTTGGGCTTTCCTGGGATCAACAGGGCATGCCCCAACCCCTCAACTGTTAAAGAGGCCTTACAGATCCCCACTGCTAAACCATATATATTTTTGTTTCTTATGATAAGACGCATTTAGTGATACCAACCAGGGCTCCATTGGGTCCATGCCCCACCCCCTCTACTTCATAAAAGGCCTAACTTTTCAGATGCTGAGTCCACATGGGTGCTCATTTGGACATGGGGGTTCATTTGGTGGATTAAAATGATATCATGTTAAATTACATGGCTGCCATTGGGCAGGATGGGCAGTGCCCACCTGAGTTCTGGTGAGCATAGTGGCCCATGGGCCTCTTGTTTTTTTTTCATTCGGATTATGTTCCTTTAGAGCCTTAATGCCCTTTAAAAAAATTTGGATAATATCTTGCCAACAAATATCTCAATAACTATGGGAGCTAGAGCCTTGAATGTTGGTGAATAGATTGGTGGTGATGAGTAGATGACCTGATTAACTTTTGACTTAATTCCAAAAAATACTTCGTGACTTATGGCCCTTTGTCACTGTACATTGTCATTTGTACATTGTATGCTTTGTGATGCATAGCAAAACTTTAGAACCGTGTAGGCTACGGTTTTGAAATTTCATACATGAATTCCTCATGGAAAAATAGCTGACACATTTTTTTTTTTCATTCGGATTATGTTCCTTTAGAGCCTTAATGCCCTTTGAAAAAAATTTGGATAATATCTTGCCAACAAATATCTCAATAACTATTGGAGCTAGAGCCTTGAAAGTGGGTGAATAGATTGGTGGTGATGAGTAGATGACCTGATTAACTTTTGACTAAATTCCAAAAAATACTTCGTGAAGTATGGCCCTTTGTCACTGTACATTGTCATTTGTACATTGTATGCTTTGTGATGCATAGCAAAACTTTAGAACCATGTAGGCTATGGTTTTGAAATTTCATATATGAATTCCTCATGGAAAAATAGCTGACACATTTTTTTTTTCATTCGGATTATGTTCCTTTAGAGCCTTAATGCCCTTTAAAAAAATTTGGATAAAATCTTGCTAACAAATATCTCAATAACTATTGGAGCTAGAGCCTTGAAAGTGGGTGAATAGATTGGTGGTGATGAGTAGATGACCTGATTAACTTTTGACTAAATTCCAAACAATACTTCGTGAAGTATGGCCCTTTGTCACTGTACATTGTCATTTGTACATTGTATGCTTTGTGATGCATAGCAAAACTTTAGAACCGTGTAGGCTATGGTTTTGAAATTTCATATATGAATTCCTCATGGAAAAATAGCTGACACATTTTTTTTTTCATTCGGATTATGTTCCTTTAGAGCCTTAATGCCCTTTAAAAAAATTTGGATAAAATCTTGCTAACAAATATCTCAATAACTATTGGAGCTAGAGCCTTGAAAGTGGGTGAATAGATTGGTGGTGATGAGTAGATGACCTGATTAACTTTTGACTAAATTCCAAACAATACTTCGTGAAGTATGGCCCTTTGTCACTGTACATTGTCATTTGTACATTGTATGCTTTGTGATGCATAGCAAAACTTTAGAACCGTGTAGGCTATGGTTTTGAAATTTCATATATGAATTCCTCATGGAAAAATAGCTGATACATTTTTAGCTCACCTGGGCTGCAGGCTCCAGGGGAGCTTATAGTATAGTGGGTCCTCTGTCGTCCGTCCGTCGTCCTTCGTCCGTCTGTCCACACTTTTGAGCAGCTATATCTCCGCAGCCTGCAGGCTGATCTCAATCATTTCTCATCTGTAGCATGCCTCTGGTGGGACATTGATGACATAAACCTTTTTTTTTTTAAATCGCATGAAAACTTTGGTTGCTATGGCAATCACAAGGTCCCATAGACTTACAATGGGAAAATGCTTGTCATCACCGCAGCACCTTCAGTTTTGATCAGATCTTTCTGAAACATATATACTACTCAAAGTTTGATAGGGATCACTTTTTATATACCAAATTTTGCATTGAAAATTTAAAATTTCTTGACAGAATTTGTACTCGGTATATTGGTAAATATCTTAAACAGAAACTCATGTGCAGTTCAGTACTCATAAAAGTGCACACTTCTCACACTTCGCAAATGAATTCATGCACCCCAATAAATCTTGCGTAGCACTGCTTTCCAACAGACCAATCAAACTTGTCAGTGTTCCTTTACCAAGCGTAAAATGGACTTCATTTGAGTTTGTGAAACACTCAAATGCCTAGAGGACAATTAAGAAACCGTTTGAGCCCCGAAGAAATGAATCGTGGCGTCGGAATGTTGGAATCTGGCGTCTCTCAACGTCGTGTTGCTGGGATTCTGAATGTGTCTCAGAGCGTGGTTTCCCGAATGTGGAGTCGGCATCTTATCCATGGAAATCCTTCACACAGACACGGCGGGGTCGAGAAAGGGCTACAACTCAACGTCAGGGCCGTTTCTTGTTGATTCAGTCTCGACGTCAACGGTTCCTGAACGCTACGCGTTTGCATAACGAGCTTAGGAACGGAACTGGAGTACGAATTTCTACACAAACTGTCAGAAACGGGCTCCACGAGTTCGGACTTAATGCCATGAGGCCTGCTGTACGTGTTCCGTTGACGAGACAGCACGTGCTAGACCAGTTGGACTTTGCCAGAACTCACGTCAGGTGGACGGTTCGTGACTTGACGCCAGTACTGTTTACTGAGGAGTCCAGATTCTGTCTAAACTTCACTTATAAACGTCAATTAGTGTGGCGAATGTCTAAAGAGCGATTCGATGACTTGGATGTGGCAGAGCATGATCGCTATGGAAAGGGGTCAGTCATGGTTTGGGCTGGGATAAGCGTGAACGGTAACACTGACTTGTACGTCGTTGAAAACGGAACGTTAATGGCAGTGAGGTACTGTAATGATATTCTTGATGAGTTTGTGAGACCATATGCAGATGCTATTGGCCTGGACTTTATTCTGATGGACGATAATGCCCGTCCCAACCGTGCCAACATCACTGATTCCTATGTGGAACGTGAGACAATCGTTCGTATGGACTGGCCTACTCGGTCACCGGACTTAAATCCAATTGAGAGTGCGCAGGACATGCTTCAGCGTGCTGTTTCAGCCCGACCAGTGCATCCGAGGACTTTACAGGAGCTCAAAGATGCATTGGTTGCTGAATGAAAGCTGACTCCACAAAACCGGATACAGACTCGGATTATGAGCATGCACAGGCGATGTCGTACTGTAATTGATGCCCGTGGACGCCATACACGTTATTAGGCACGTTTGTCTAAACAAATTTGGAAATTTGTGAAAAATCAGTTGTCCAAATCCCTTCGTGTTACGGCAAATTTTGGGGGTGCCAAGACGGTTGCTGTTGTCACGCTTGAATGCAGTACCAATTGACAAAATTAATCACTAGGTTTTGTGATGGATACGTGTTCTATCATTATGTATCAAATTTGGATTCAGCTGATTAATTCATCCAAAAATTATTTTACATTAAAAAAGTGATCCCTATCAAACTTTGAGTAGTATATATGGTGGCTGGGGATAAAACCTCGGATGAGTTCGAAAAACAGCCAAGTCGGCCCATTTATTAGCTCACCTGAGCCGAAGGCTCATGTGAGGTATTAGTATACCACGAGCCGGCGTCCGTCGTCCACACTTTCAACGAAGTATATCTCAGGAACCAGTGGGCCAGCCTTGATCAAATTTCCTATGAACCATCATCAGGTAGGAGGAAAGGCTGTATTAGGTTTTCGTGCAGACCGGATGAGAACTCTGGTTGCCACAGCAACAAACATCTCCCATAGGCTTAACATAGGAAAAAGCTTGTCATCACTCTAGCTCCGTCAATTTTTTTCTGATCGACTTCAATCTTGCAGATAACAAGGACAGGCATGAAATCTCGATCAAGTTCAATTTTGGGCTGAATCGGATTATTCACTCAGGAGTTACGTGCCCTTGAGCGTTCTTAACATAGGAAAAAGCTTGTCATCACTCTAGCTCCGTCAATTTTTTTTCTGATCGACTTCATTCTTGCAGATAACGAGGACAGGCATGAAATCTCGATCAAGTTCGATTTTGGGCTGAATCGGATTATTCACTCAGGAGTTACGTGCCCTTGAGCGTTGAAAAAATTGCCTATTGACTTAACATGGGGAGAATGTTGTCATCACCGTAGCTGCTTCAATTATTTTCAGATTGGCTTTATTCTTGCAGATAACCAGCACAGCCATGAAATCTCGGTCAAGTTCGATAACTGGCAGAATCGGATCATTCACTTAGGAGTTACCTGCCCTTGTGTGTTTTTGCATTAGGGTTAATGGGAATTTCAAAAATGTATATCTTAAAGACTACTTGGCCAACTTTGATCAAATTTCATGTGTCGCATTATTGGGCAAGTGGAAAGGCTTCATTAGGTTTTCAGGCAGATCTGAGTGGAACTCTGGTTGCCATGGCAACATCTAGCTCCCATAGACTTCACATAGGAAAAAGCTTGTCATCACTCTAGCTCCGTCAATTTTTTTCTGATCGACTTCATTCTTGCAGATAACCAGTACAGGCATAAAATCTCGGTCAAGTTCGATTTTGGGCCGAATCGGATTATTTGCCTTGGAGTTACCTGCCCTTGAGCATAAAAAATACGTTGTGACCACGATAGCAACTTTATTTTTATTCAGATCAGCTTCAAACTTGCAGGTAACGTGGACAGGCATAAAATCTCAGTTAAGTTCGGATCGGAATATTGACCTCGGAGTTACATGACCTTGAGCGACAAAAAATTTGCCCATAGACTTTACATAGGGAAAATGTTGTGACTACGATTGCGACTTGAATTTTTTTCAGATCAACTTCAAACTTGCAGGTAACGAGGACAGACATAAAATCTCGGTTAAGTTTGATTTTGGGCCGAATCGGATTATTTGCCTTGGAGTTACTCGCCCTTGAGCATAAAAAAATACTTTGTGACCACGATAGCAACTTTATTTTTATTCATATCAGCTTCAAACTTGCAGGTAACGAGGACAGGCATAAAATCTCGGTTAAGTTCAATTTTGGGCTGAATCGGAATATTGACCTCGGAGTTACGTGACCTTGAGCGACAAAAAAATTGGCCATAGACTTAATTAGGGAAAATGTTGCGACTACGATAGCGACTTGAATTTTTTTCAGATCAGCTTCAAACTTGCAGGTAACGAGGACAGACATAAAATCTCGGTTAAGTTCGATTTTGGGCCGAATCGGAATATTTGCCTTGGAGTTACCTGCCCTTGAGCATAAAAAAATACGTTGTGACCACGATAGCAACTTTATTTTTATTCATATCAGCTTTAAACTTGCAGGTAACGAGGACAGGCATAAAATCTCGGTTAAGTTCAATTTTGGGCCGAATCGGAATATTGACCTCGGAGTTACATGACCTTGAGAGACAAAAAAATTTGCCCATAGACTTAACGTAGGGAAAATGTTTTGACAGAAATAGCGACTTGAATTTTTAGCTCACCTGAGCCAAAGGCTCCAGTGAGCTGATAGTATACCAAGGCTCCGGAGTCCGTCGTCTGTCGTCCGTCCATCCGTCGTCCACACTTTCAATGAAGCATATCTCAGAAGGCAGTCGACCAATCTTGTTTAAATTTTATGTGTAGCACCATTGGGCAAGGGGAAAGGCTGCATTAGGTTTTGGAGCTAGTCTGGTGCATTTGTTCCTTCATTCTTCTTTCTCTCCATATAGAGATAATAGACCAATGTTAAATTTTTAATCAAAGATTTCTCAGGAACTATAAAAGCTAGAAGCATCAAATTTGGTATTCAATAGAATAATGATGACTTATTTTGTGTAAGAGACATTGGGCTTTCTCAGCTTATTTGTTCATCTGTTCTTTCATTCTTCTTTCTCTCCATTTTGACCATTGTTAAATTTTCGTCAAAGATTTCTCAGGAACTATAGAAGCTAGAAGTCTCAAACTTGGAATACAATGCAATAATGATGACTTATATCCTGTATGGGTCAATGGGCTGGATTCTATTAGCAGATTTAGTGGTCAAGTCTGTGAATTGTTAAAACTTAAGTTCCTCAGGTGAGCGGTTTAGGCTCATTGAGCCTCTTGTCATAGAGTTACGTCCCTTTGATTGCTGAAAATGCCGATTTTTTACCTTGTCATTACCGTAGCCCTTCCAGTTTTGATCAGATCTTTCTGACACTTATATGTAAGGTGGCTGGGGATAAAATCTCAGATGAGTTCGAAAAACGACCAAGTCGGCCCATTTATCATAGAGTAACGTCCCTGTGATTGCTGAAAATGCTGATTTTTTACCTTGTCATCACCGTAACCCTTTCAGTTTTGATCAAATCTTTCTGAAACTTATATGTAAAGTGGCTGGAGATGAAATCTCGGATGAGTTCGAAAACCAGCCAAGTTGGTCCATTTATCACAGAGTAACGTCCCTTTGATTGCTGAAAATGCCGATTTTTGACCCTGTCATCACCGTAGCCCTTTCAGTTTTGATCGGATCTTTCTGAAACTTATATGTGAGGTGGCTGGGGATAAAACCTCAGATGAGTTCGAATACCGGCCAAGGTGGCCTATTTATCATAGAGTTAGGTCCCTTTGATTGCTGAAACTGTTGATTTTTGATCTTGTCATCACTGTAGCCCCTTCAGTTTTGATCAGATCTTTCTGAAACTTATATGTAAGGTGGCTGGGGATAAAACCTCGGATGAGTTCGAAAACCGGCCAAGTCACCCCATTTACTATATAGTTATGTCCGTTTGATGGCTGAAAACGTCAATTTTTTTTTTTTATTTTGTCATCACCGTAGCCCCTTCAGTTTTGATTGGATCCTTCTGAAACTTATATGTAAGGTGACTGGGGATAAAACCTGGGATATGTTCGAATACCGGCCAAGTTGGCCCATTTATCATAGATTTAAGTCCCTTTGGTTGTTGAAAATGCCGATTTTTGACCTTGTCATCACCATAGCCCCTTCAATTTTGATCGGATCTTTCTGAAACTTATATGTAAGGTGGCCGGGGATAAAATCTTGGATGAGTTCCAAAACAAGCCAAGTTAGCCCATTTATCGTAGAGTTATGTCCCTTTGATGGCTGAAAATGTTGATTTTTGACCTTGTCATCACTGTAGCCCCTTCAGTTTTGATAGGATTTTTCTGAAACTTATATGTAAGGTGGCTGGGGATGAAACCTCGGATGAGTTTGAAAACTGACCAAGTCGGCCCATTTATTTTAGAGTAACATCCCTTTGATTGCTAAAAATGCCAAATTTTGACCTTGTCATCACCGTAGCCCCTTCAGTTTTGATCGGATCTTTCTGAAACTTATATGTAAGGTGGCTTGGAATAAAACCTTGGATGAGTTTGAATACTGGCCAAGTCGGCACATTTATCATAGAGTTACGTGCCTTTGATTGCTTAAAAATGCCTATTTTCGACCTTGTTAGTACTGTTGCCCCTTCAGTTTTGATCGGATCTTCATGAAACTTACAAACAAATAAGTCAGGCAGAAAAGCTCAGAGGAGTTCGAAAACTCGTGAGGTTTGCCTATTTGTCACAGAGTAACATCCCTTTGATTGCAGCAGTTAATTGCTTATTTTTGAACTTGTCATCAACATAGCCCAATTTGTTTATATCTGATCTTCTTAGGAAGTCAGGAATAAAAGCTTGAATGAATTTGAAAACTGGTGAGGTCAGCCTATTTATCATAGAGTTACATTCTACTTGATTTGCAGAAATTGCTTACCCTGTCATCACCATGTCCTTCCATTAATCCTGCAGTAAAGGTTGGCACTTCCTGAAACTTTGAATCTGTTAGCTCACGTGAGCGATACAGGACCAGCTTGGTCCTCTTGTTTTTTCATTCGGATTATGTCCCTTTCGAGCCTAAATGCCCTTTGAAAAAATTTGGATAAAATCTTGCCAACAAAATATCTCAATAACTATTGGAGCTAGAGCCTTGAAAGTTTGTGAATAGATTGGTGGTGATGAGTAGATGACCTGATTAACTTTTGACTAAATTCCAAAAAATACTTCGTGAGTTATGGCCCTTTGTCACTTTTGGGTATTTGTACATTGCATGCTTTGTTATGCATAGCATAACTTTCAAACCGTGTATGCTAGGGTTTTGAAATTTCAAACATGAATTCCTCATGGAAAAATGGCTGATGCATATCTTTTTCTCATCTGGATAATGCCCCTATACAAACAGTGTAGATCCAGATGAAATGGCTCGTAATGAGCCCTCTCATCATGATCTACACTATAAGCATGGACTGTCGGACTCGCATCCCTTTGCCTGGGCAGGCTGAGATCCTCTTAGCTGTTTACCAGTACTCATGTGCAGTCGTTTTCAGCTTTGCGTGGAAGCATCATGCAGCACATCTATTTCTTCAAGCCCCAATGGGCGGGGGCAGCATATGAAAGCTAGAGCCTTGAAAGTTGATGAATGGGTTGGTAGTGATAAGAAGATAACTTGATTAACTTCTGAATAAATTCTGAAAAAGTTGGATGAAATCTTGTTCTTCAGTTGTCGCCATTTGAAAAGTTTGGCATTTAGGGGCAAGCATATGGTTAGGGGCATAGTGTTTTACAAACACCATTTCTAGTTTTTCTCTATAATTTATTTATGTTTTGGGATCTATCTTCCAAATGTATTTACATCAAAAACCATGTTATAATGACTATTGTTATAACAAGGTAGTGGTGCATTTCACACACATCATCACGAAACACCCCTGTATAATTTTGACCCCCCTTGAACCCCGCTTTTATATAGTAAAAGTGACGTTCACAGGGGAAGGATAAACCTTAATTTTCTTATTTCTGCTCCAAACTATAGATTGTGGGTACTCTTTAGAACTGCCTTGATGAGGCGGTTCTAACGAGTACCCACAATCTGTATTTTGAGCAGAATCGAGGCGGTTCTAACAAGTATTTGAGCAGAAATAAGAAAAATATCACAATTTTTCATCTTAAAATGTACGTTTTTGCGGCGGTTAAGTTTACAATGCATTTGTATAGGCCTGTTTTCGTAATGTATTTCTAGGAATCTCCCTACAGCTGGACCAATGGAAGAAACTAAAAGAAAGCATGGATGATATAGATGAAGCTATCAGAGAAATGTCCTAGTCAACAACACAGTGCTATATGTATGAAGGGGTACAGCCTTCAGGCATTTAATGACACACTAAACAAAATCAGTCCATTGGAGGGGAAATATACAGGTCATAACAGTGTGTTTCATTGACAAATGAGCCTCCATAGCTTGGTGATTAGGAGCAATGGCTTAACCCATTGTATACTAGTGGACTCATCCATTGCTATATGGGACAAGTCCATTTGCCATATAAGGGGTGTCAGGCCTATTTTTTCATTTTTATTCTATTTTTTATTGAAAATTCTGTTATCAAATAGTGCAGGTCCTGATCAGTCGCCACATTCTGCGGTGTCTGATCTGGGTCTGCACTGTTTGCAAAGGTACCCCTTTAGGGGTTTCACATATGCAATAGGTTTATTTCCAAGCTTCTCTGCAATTGCTGTAAAACAAGTGACTGACTTGAGCCTGAAATGAGACTTATATGCATGTTTTGATCATCACAAGCATAACATATTTATAAATACTTTCACATTATACAACATTGTTCAATTTGGCTGACGGCCCCCACCGATTGGGGCTTGAAGAAATAGATGGGCTGCATGATGCTTCCACGCAGAGCTGAAAATGACAGCACATGAGTACTGGTAAACCGCTTAGAGGATCTAAGCCTATCCAGGCAAAGCAGTGCGAGTCGGACCGTCCATGCTTATAAACCATATTGGTATCATTGGGCGGCAGGGCTTGAGATGTCATTTCATCTCAATGTCTGGTAAAAGTCCCGCAAAATTGGAAGCAACGTCTCCAAAATGACCTATACAGTGTTGACGGGGATGTTAAACCACAAATGAAATCCATATGGCTGAGTCGGGATATGTTTATCTCAGTCTTCATTTATTACACCAGTGAAATGTCAGTGTCGACTCATTTCTACACGTACTCCAGTTCTGTTTTCACCCATCTCTGATAAGTGATCAACTCCATGTGGAACCTTTAACATTGAAATATAAAAAGAAATGACTTTCGGTTGAAGAGCCTTTTCAAGAATATTTCGCATATGCACCATTAGGTGAAAACATACACATAAGTGCTTGGAAAAAAAGATCCTGACCTTCCATATGCAAAATTGAATATGTCGTATATGCCTAAAAAGGGGGAACAGATTTGATAGCTGCCTACATATTAACCCATTTAGTACCAGAAACCCCAAAAACGGGTATTTGGCAAACAGTGCAGGCCCAGATCAGGCGCCGCAGAATGCGGCGTCTGATCACGGCCTCCACTGTTTGCTAAAAGTTCAGTCATTTTCCAAATAAATTTTGATGAAAACACAACCTGACACCCCATAATTTTGAAATGAACTCCTGCTATATATAAAGATGAAGATTCAATTTGGTACCAAAAGGGTTAATATTGAAATTCTTATCAGAGTTTTAGCATTTATTGGCAAGATATTTGATACTTAGTTTATATGTACATGAACAGGGTAACGTAATGATGCTAAGTATTGAGACAGACAGGTCTAAGCAAACAGTGAAGACCAAGATCAGACTGCTCCTGAAGGAGCAGTCTGATCAGGGTCTACACAGTTTGCCATTCTGTCTGCACTTTTCGGACTCCTTGCCGGATCGCTAAACAAATTTGTCAAAATTTTAGGAGAATTACACAAGCCCTTAAGGTGTCCGAACTTTTAGGATTTTTGTCGCGCATGCTATTAGCATGGCGCAATATAGGCGCCCGGTTTTCTGTTTGTTCGTTCGTTTGTCCGTCCGTTTGTCAAGGCGTCATCATTTGCGACCACCCTAGCGTTCACCCTAATGGTCAAGTTTATTTCTCAAGAACTATAACAGCTTCATTAATGATACTTGGTACAAACTTGTGTCTGGGGATGGCAACTTACATGCAAGCATCCATATTTCATCTTGACCTACATTTCATGGTTCACTGACTTTGTAAAATATTGCGACCACCCTAGCGTTCACCATAATGGTCAAGTTTATTTCTCAAGCACTATAAGAGCTTCTTTAATGATATTTGGTACAAACTTGAATCTGTGGATGGCAACTTCAATGCAAGCATCCATATTTGACCTTGACCTGAATTTCATGGTTCACTGACTTTGTAAAATATTGCGACCACCCTAGCATTCACCCTACTGGTCAATTTAATTTCTCAAGAACCATAAGAGCTTCATTAATGTTACTTGGTACAAACTTTTATCTCAGGATGGCAACTTAAATGCAAGCATCCATATTTGACCTTGACCTACATTTCATGGTTTACTGACTTTGTAAAATATTGCCACCACCCTAGCGTTCACCCTAATGGTTAAGTTCATTTCTCAAGAATTATTTGAACTTCATTAATGATACAAAGTAGAAGTAAAACAAAGATTAGGAATTGATACAATTAACTTACCCCATCCACAAAAGACACCAAAGGGAAAGAAATACAAACATTAAGCGACCAGACCATAATGGAAACCTAAACAAAGGAAGGCCATATGGACAGTTACTTTCCCACAAAATGGCCATTAAAAGACACAAGTGATACACACAGTAAGTAAAAAACAACAACATAAATAAATCGCCACGGAAGAGCCGCCTTGGAACGGTCAGTGGAAGATTTCCACTGGGGGGCTTAAATCGATTTTACGTGGCCACAATCCTCGCCCTTACTTCCGTCGCGATTTAGACAAATAATTTATTCAGTCCGCATGAAGGCCTCCTAACTCATCAGTGCAACATCTCCGTGAACACAGAAATCAAAGAACCACAGAGGTGAGACAACGGTGAGGACTCGACAGCAAGAAACCACTGAAATGCTGGAGCAAAAGAAAACCAACAGTTAGACTCCGATGAGCCCGACCAGAGACAGAGCATGCAAGCATCTATGTTTGATCTGGGCCTAGATGTCATGGTTCGGTGACTTTGCGCCCCCACAGGCGAGACATAGCCTTCGGCGGAATTCTTGTTACAGTTTGTATCCATATCCCTTATCTGACAGTTGAGCTGAATCTTGCAAAATATGCTTTGTACAGTGTGTTGCTAGGTTGACAACATTTTTTTGGTGGAGTTGGACCATGAAACCTTTACTACAGCTTCCTCTCCCTTCTGCTGATTTAAGAAGAGCAGTTGTCAAGTTTTAAGTTTTGTGGTTTATTGGAAAGA
Organism: Lucinisca nassula; assembly: GCA_963580285.1. NCBI lineage: Eukaryota > Metazoa > Mollusca > Bivalvia > Lucinida > Lucinidae > Lucinisca > Lucinisca nassula. Next base: position 146,608,291 of record OY757018.1, on the reverse strand, counting down.
ATAACTCTTTTATAGAACATATTTCACATAAGCAGTTTACCAGTAGTGTACAGTGCACATTCTTTTGCAGGATCTGAAAGAATAACTCTTTTGTAGAACATATTTTACTTAAAGCAGTTTACCAGTACTGTACAGTGCACATTCTTTTGCCAGATTTGAAAGAATAAACCTTTTATAGAACATATTTTACTTAAAGCAGTTTACCAGTACTGTACAGTGCACATTCTTTTGCCAGATTTGAAAGAATAACTCTTTTATAGAACCTATTTCACATAAGCAGTGTACCAGTACTGTACAGTGCACATTCTTTTGCCAGATCTGAAAGAATAACTCTTTTATAGAACATATTTTACTTAAAGCAGTTTACCAGTACTGTACAGTGCACATTCTTTTGCAGGATCTGAAAGAATAACTCTTTTATAGAACATATTTTACTTAAAGCAGTTTACCAGTACTGTACAGTGCACATTCTTTTGCCAGATTTGAAAGAATAACCCTTTTATAGAACATATTTTACAAATGCAGTGTACCAGTACTGTACAGTGCACATTCTTTTGCCAGATCTGAAAGAATAACTCTTTTATAGAACCTATTTCACATAAGCAGTGTACCAGTACTGTACAGTGCACATTCTTTTGCCAGATCTGAAAGAATAACTCTTTTATAGAACCTATTTCACATAAGCAGTGTACCAGTACTGTACAGTGCACATTCTTTTGCCAGATCTGAAAGAATAACCCTTTTATAGAACATATTTTACAAATGCAGTGTACCAGTACTGTACAGTGCACATTCTTTTGCCAGATCTGAAAGAATAACCCTTTTATAGAACATATTTTACAAAAGCAGTTTACCAGTACTGTTCAGTGCACATTCTTTTGCCAGATCTGAAAGAATAACCCTTTTATAGAAAATATTTTATGTAGCAGGTCGACCTTCTGGCTCGGTAGCTCAGTCGGCATAGTATTCACACGGTGTGCGAAAGGCCCTGGGTTCGAGTCCCGGTCGAGTCATGTTCTTTTTCCTACCCTGTGACATTTGGTAGCCAGTGTGGGGGCAGCACCGCGTCTGAGGGCCTTAAAATATGAAAATAAGTCTCGCAGCCGGACTGGATAGGACTTAGAGATTCGGGACAAATCTCATTAGGATGAATCTCATTAGGCAGGGGGAAAATGTAGCAGGTCGACTGTCTGGCTCGGTAGCTCAGTCGGTAGAGTATTCGCATGGTGTGCGAAAGGCCCTGGGTTCGAGTCCCGGTCGAGTCATGTTCTTTTTCCTACCCTGTGACATTTGAGAAACAGCACAACTCAAAACAAAGAGAAAACTAAATTTTCGTTAGGAGTGACGTCAGTGCAGGAAATTCATTAGATTAGCCAATCACATTCATTCTCTCACTCATACTATCCGCATAATCGTCATGTTTTTGCCGAACCGCAAACCTAGACGCAGATCCGAATCGGAACAAGACAACGACCTACGATTTGGATAAAAACCTACACTATGACATTAAAAACACCCTATGACATTTACAAAAGCAGTTTACCAGTACTGTACAGTGCACATTCTTTTGCCAGATCTGGCAAAAGAATGTGCACTGTAAAGTACTGGTAAACCTTTTATAGAACATATTTTACATAAGCAGTTTACCGGTACTGTAAAGTGCACATTCTTTTGCCAGATCTGGCAAAAGAATGTGCACTGTAAAGTACTGGTAAACTGCTTATGTAAAATATGTTCTATAAAAAGGTTATTCTTTCCAATACACCACAGAACTTAAAAGTATGGAGTGTAAATTTTCTGGGCCAAACTAGCTAGTTTCAGCCAATTAGGCCTCACCAGTGACCCTCAAATATTTTCAAGGTCCCACAATGGAATCATTGACCCAAAGGACTAGAAAATTTAAACTACACTATGATGAAGGCCAGAGAGACTTTATGGCTGCCACACGCTCCCTTAACACCTGCTGTAGTGACGTTAAATCCGTTCAAAAAAAAGGGTTTCCCTTTGGAAGCCTGCTAAGAGAAAGTGCAGTTAGGTAAACTGATTGGCTCAATATAACCTGAATAGTGTTGACAGGGCCTTTAAATTCCAAACCATTACGAAAACACGACTATACAAATACATTGCAAATTTTACCGCTGAAAAAAATTACAATTTTCAGATAAAAAAAATGTGATATTTTTCTTATTTCTGCTCTAAAATATAGATTTAGAGAAGAAATTGATATTTTTCTTATTTCTGCTCTAAAATATAGATATATTTTAGAGCAGAAATAAGAAAAGTAAGATTTACCTCTATAAACCCCATTTGACTATATAAAAGTGGGGTTCAAGGGGGTCAAAATTATATAGATGTGTTTTCGTGATGTAACTTTACAATATGTGCCAAGCAAACTCTCATATCAGTCTATACATTGGCTGGTAAGAGTCAACAATCGGTCACATTACAATAATACCCTCGTGCGAATCTCCAAAATGGCTAATTATTACGATAACTCACCCATACAACATAGTGCATTTTTCACATCTCCAAACTGGCTACTTTTCTGATGACAATCCTTGATATTTTTGTTATAAAGGTTCAAAACATAGGTCGAGGGTGCTTGTTAGAACCGCCTTAATGAGGCGGTTCTAACGAGTACCCACAACCTATGTCTTGGAGCAGAAATAAGAAAAATAAAGTACATTTCCATTAACTTCAGTTTTCTCTGTTTAAAGTGTGGTTTAGTAGGGTGTTCATTTAACCCTTTTTGTACCAAATGGAATCTTCCCCCTTATATATAGTAGGAGTTCACTTCAAAATTTAGGCGTGTCAGGTTGTGTTTTCTTCAAAATTTATTTGGAAAATGACTGAACTTTTAGCAAACAGTGGAGGCCCTGATCAGACTGCTCCTGCAGTCTGATCTGGGTCTGCACTGTTTGCTTTGGCCTGTTTGCTTTGGCCTGTCGGTGCCAATACTTGGGATCATTACGGTATTATAGGTTTGGGTAGCAAGTAATTGAACGTTATCTCAGTTGGTCAGAGAAGGCTATATACTGACGAATACACCACAATCCCTCTATTAAACGATCGTGAGGGTTATAAAGCATATACATGCACTGTGTTAGTTACATAACAAAACATTTTGGGATCCCTTGGCTACTCGTCTAGTTTTCGCCCACCTCTGATTAATGACTGACCCAATGTAAGTGAAATACTTGTGAAAGAAAAGTATAAATAAAATAAAAACAAGAAAATACGTCCCTCCGTGGCCCAGGGGATAAGAGCGCTGACTCTTAAACATTAGGTCTTTCACCACTGTGGGTTCAAGCCTGGCTCGGGTCACATGTGAGACGCCAAGTTCTGCAACGGAAGGTCAGGTGGTTTTTCTCAGGGTACTCCGGTTTTCGCCCACCTCTGATTAACGATCGGCCCAACATGAGTGAAATAATCTTGAAAAGGCCGTAAAACCAAAACCCCAAAAAAAAAAAAAAAAAAACAAGAAAAAAAAATACTGGTAGCTGTCATAGTTCCAACTGAGGAGGAGATCAACAAAGATTTGTTAATCCTTGTCCTGCTGAATATTTAAATCTGCCACATACACTTCCGATTATCGACCAATCAGATTACACATGTACTTGTGATGCAAATTATTTTAACAAATTCACAATCTGAATGACAGTGTAGATCCTGATCAGATGACTTCTTCAGAAGCCATCGAATCTGGATCTACATTGTTTGAAAGATACAACATATCTGGGCTCAGCAGGACGAGGGTTAAGTTAATGTGAGGTGTGCAACATGAAAGAGAATGTAGATCATTACCTGTTCTGCTGTCAGAGATCTGCTGTCAGAAGGGCTATTTTAGAGCAGCCAGTGGAAGAGATTCTGAGTAGGGAAGATATGAGATTGGTAACAGACATTAACTTGAAAGTTTGTTTGTTTGATTTGAGGTTTAACATCCCAGTCAACTCTGTAAATGTCATTTTGGAGACGTTGCTTCCAATTTTGTGGGACTTTTACCCGACATTGAGATAAAATGACATCTCAAGCCCTACCGCCCAATGAAACCAATAGGGTTTATAAGCATGGACAGGCCGACTGGCACCGCTTTGCCTGGGCAGGCTTAGATGATCTAAGCGGTTTACCAGTACTCATGTGCGGGTCGGTTTCAGCTCTGCATGGAAGCATCATGCAGCCCATATATTTCTTCAAGCCCCAATGGGCGGGGGCCAATTAACTTGAAAGTGTTGACAGGTATGGTGAAAGATGTTAGTAAACAAGGACAAAATGAGAATTATTGAAACACTGAAGATTTCATCAGAAGCAGAAAAAGGTTTCGAGTTCTAATAGATTTACACTTGCACACATTATGACATACAGCAGCATGAGTTTAGTAGCATGAGTAATGCACAAGAGGTTTATTGACCCTTATCCCGCTGCTTAAATTATTTAAGCCACTCCCATTGTTGATTATCAACCAATCAAATTACTTGATGTAATTTATTGATTGAGATTGAATTACAAACAGTTTAGATCCTGATCAGATGGCTTCTTTGATGTAGATCTACACTGTTTGCAAAGGCAGGGGTTAACGTGAACAGCAGGATATGGGTTAAAGCACCCAGTAGTTTTCAGCAGCCATATAATGCTTACAAACAACGAGTAAACAAGAATAATTATTGTATATCAGCACGTTAACGCGTCCGTGAAATGAAGACCCCCTAAACCCCACTTCATATAGAGAAAACTGGGGTTTACAGGCATATAATTATTTTTAGCTCACCTGTCACGTAGTGACAGGGTGAGCTTTTGTGATCACATTTTGTCCGTCGTCCGTGTGTGCGTCCATGCGTACGTAAACAATTTCTTGTCCGCACGATAACATCTTCATTTATGATTTGATTTTAACCAGACTTGCACACAACTTGTACCACCATGAGATCTGGGTTCCTTTCTTGAACCAGCCATATCCCATCATGTGTTACAGAGTTGCGGCACCTGAAATTGCAAAAATTGCCTATTTTGGTCTTTTCCGCACAATAGCATCTTCATTTATGATTTGATTTTAACCAGACTTGCACATAACTTGAACCACCATGAGATCTGGGTTCCTTTCTTGAATCAGCCATATCCCATCATGTGTTACGGAGTTAAGGCCCCTGAAAGGGCAAAAATTGCCTATTTTGAGCTTGTCCGCATGATAGCATCTTCATTTATGATTTAATTTAAACCAGACTTGCTCACAACTTGTACCACCATGAGATCTGGGTTCCTTTCTTGAACCAGCCATATCCCATCATGTGTTACAGAGTTACGGCCCCTGAAATTGCAAAAATTGCCTATTTTGGTCTTGTCCGCACGATAGCATCTTCATTTATGATTTGATTTTAACCAGACTTGCACACAACTTGTACCACCATGAGATCTGGGTTCCTTTCTTGAATCAGCCATATCCCATCATGTTTTATGGAGTTATGGCCCCTGAAAGGGCAAAAATTGCCTATTTTGGTCTTGTCCACATGATAGCATCTTCATTTATGATTTGATTTTAACCAGACTTGCACACAACTTGTACCACCATGAGATCTGGGTTCCTTTCTTGAACCAGCTATATCCAATCAGGTGTTACGGAGTTACGGCCCCTGAAAGGGCAAAAATTGCCTATTTTGGTCTTGTCTGCATGATAGCTGTTTCATTTATGATTTGATTTTAACTGAACTTGCACACAATTTGTACTGCCACAAAATTTTGAATATGGGTCATGTCGGGTCAAAAAGTAGGTCAGTAGGTCAAATAAAAAAAACCTTGTGAAGACACTAGAGGCCACAAGTTTTGGTCCGATCATCATCAAACTTGCTCAGAATGGTCATCTTGATAATATCTTGGTCGTGTTCAAATTTGGGTCATATCAGGTCACAAAGAAGGTCAGTAGGTCAAATCATAGAAAAACCTTGTGAATACACTAGAGGCCACAGTTTTGGTCCAATCATTATCAAACTTGCCCAGACTGATCATCTCGCTAATATCTCGGTCAAGTTTGAATACAGATCATGTCGGGTCAAAAAGTAGGTCAGTAGGTCAATTCATAGAAAAACCTTGTGAACACACTAGAGGCCACAGTTTTGGTCCGAACATCATCAAACTTGCTCAGAATGATCACATTGATAATATCTTCAACTTGGTCAGGTGCGAATATGGGTCATGTTGGGTCAAAAAGTAGGTCAGTAGGTCAAATCAGAGAAAAACCTTGTGAACACACTAGAGGCCACTGTTTTGGTCCAATCATCATCAAACTAGCTCAGAATGATTATCTTGACAATATATCAGTCAAGTTTGCATATGGGTCATGTCAGGTCAAAAAGTAGGTCAGTAGGTCAAATCATTGAAAAACCTTGTGAACACACTAGAGGCCACAGTTTAGGTCAGATCCTCATCAAACTTGCCCAGAATGATCATCTTGACAATATCCGAGTCATGTTCGAATATGGGTCATGTTTGTCCAAAAAGTAGTTCAGTAGGTAAAATCATAGAAAAACCCTCTGAACACACTTGAACCACAGTTTTGGTCCGATCATCATCAAACGTACTCAAAATGATCATTTGACAATATCTCAGTTAATTTGGAATATGGGTCAAATCTGGTCAGTAAGTAGGTCAGATTGTTGAAAAACCTTGTGGACACACTAGAGGCCCCAGTTTTGGTCCGATCATCTTCAAACAACAATTCCTCCTCTACCCTTGGGCCAATTTCATTCAAACTTTGAAGTAATGTTGCTTAGATGACCCTCTACCAAAAAGGCTAAAACAATCCCTAAAAATAGAAAAAAATATTGTAAATTTGATTCAAACGTGAACCCCTCCAAAACCCTAAGGCAAATTTGATTCAAACTTCACAGGAATGTTGCCTAGGTTACTCCCTATCAAATGAGCTAAAATCACTCTGATGATGAACAAGATGGCCACCATAGCTAAAAATAGAATGTACTCAAGACAGTGATAAACAGGTGAGAGAATAAGGGCCCTCTGGGCCCTCTTGTTCTTATTTCTGCTCCAAGACATGGGTTGTGGGTACTGGTTAGAACTGCCTCAATCAGACGGTTCTAACGAGCACCCACAACCTATGTTTTGAGCATTTATAAGAAAAATATCACGGATTTTCATCAGTAAAGTAGCCATTTTGGAGAAATGATAAAAGCACTTTGAGTCATCATAATGTTCCCAAGAAGCATAATATTGTTGGTACTTGTTACCATAGTTGCCTCACAGAGGCAATACTATAATGTACATAAAATGTATGTTTTAACCCATATAGTACCAGAAACCCTAATACGGGTACCCTGGCAAACAGTGTAGGCCCAGATCAGACGCTGCAAAATGCGGCGTCTGATCAGGGCCTCCACTGTTTGCTAAAAGTTCAGCCATTTTCCAAATAAATTTTGAAGAAAACACAACCTGACACCCCTAAATTTTTAAGTGGACTCCTGCTATATATAAAGAGGAAGATTCTATTTGGTACAAAAAGGGTTAATGAAGAAATAAGAGAATTTTTCCTAAAGTTATACTCATTTCTCCTCAGCATTAGGAAAACATGTCCAAGTGAAATATTGGTGTTTAGCATGGCGTCAGAAATGAGGAATGTTAGGTAAAAATGAGAACATCTCTCTTATTTCTGCTTTCAACACAGATTGTGGGTGCTCGATAGAACCCCCTCACTGAGGTGGTTCTAATCAGTACTCACAAACAATATTTTTGAGCAAACATAAGGCAGATAATGTATATAAAGTGGATTCTAGGGAGGTCTTTCTTTCATGGACTTGTTATCGTGATGGTATCTGAATTTATTTAATAAGCATGAATTTATTTAATAAGCATGCCCCCGCCCATCGGGGCTTGAAGAAATAGATAGGCTGCATGATGCTTCCACGCAAGGCTGAAACCGACCCGCACACGAGTACTGGTAAAGAGCTTAGCCGATCTAAGCCAGCTCAGGTAAAGCCGTGTGAGTCGGCCCGTCCATGCTTATAAACCCTATTGGTTTCATTGGGCGACAGGGCTTGAGACGATATTTCATCTCAATGTCGGGTAAAAGTCCCACAAAATTGGAAGCAAAGTCTCCAAAATGACCTTTACAGTGTTGACGGGGATGTTAAACCTCAAATCAAACAAAACAAATTTAATAAGCATGTTACGAGGGCAAGTCAATAAGTAACCAGCCTATCCCATTTCCAATTGACAGAGACAACCAAGATTTTCATGTCTTGTTTCAATACATGTTTTGGGCATGTTGGCAAAATTGCACCCTTACTGTGTCAATCACTCGTAAGGTATTGAATGTCAAACATGGCTAGCGATGCAAAAGTTAGCTTTTCGTCAGAAGTTGAGTACCGTGCTGTAATTTGGAGGGAAATCAAGTCAGGAAATAAATTGCGAGCTGACAAACGTTTATGGGTCTTCTGCACAATCGTATGCACAAGTTAAATTCTGGGTTGGGAAATTCAAAAGCCGTAGAATGTCTTTAGAAGACATAACCGGGTCTGGGCATCCATCAGATGCCACTGATGAAGAAATGTGTAACAAAGTACGGGAACTCGTGTACTCTGCTAGGTGAATTTAGGTTGAAGAAATAACAAATGCATTTCACATTTCACATGGTAGCGTTTCAACAGTTTTACATGATCACTTGGGTATGCAAAAGCTAACAGCCCGTTGTGTCCCAAAAGCTCTTAGGGATGAGCAAATGACAACCAGGGGCCAGTTGTTCAAATGTAACGACGTCGTTAGTTAACATATCGTTAAAACTTTGATCATTTCAATGGTAAATATGCTAATATTTTTGCTGAAAAAAATGTGAGCAGCTTTTGCGGTCGCAAAAGCTGCTCACATTTTTTCAGCAAAAATACCAAAATTTACGATATTGTGTTTGCTAGAAGAGTTAACAATATGACCACTTACAAGGTCAATAAGCTAACGATGCTTTGAACAGCTGGCCCCTGGTCAGTATCAGAATCAGAATGGTTTACTGGTGACACGTCATTAGATATCCTTCACCAGGATCTTCGACTGACTGAACTAGTCCCTAGACTTCACAAGGGTGGTGAATCTAGAGATGGAGTCATCTGCACTTTCTGCAGACATCAAGAGAGAAGAGGGGAGCTTTATCCAATCTGAGATTGTCCTATGGATCATAGTGAAACTACATTTGTAGATGTCAGTCCTAGTGCCAGTTTTTTGAGAGCTAATGAATGTTTTTTCTGTAGTGTTGTCTTTGAAGGGGGAATACGGTCATCCATGGGTATACTGGCTTTACCCTTTAGACCTTTATATAAAAGTATCAGCCTACTTTGTTTTCTCCGCTCTTTAAGGGACTCCCACTTAACTGTTCCAGAATGCCTATTCTACTCCCAGATTAAAACGAGTAGCTCTGAGTTACAAAAGGGGCCACACGTTTTTGGACCTTCGCCAGTTCCTCCTGGAGGGTAACAGTAGGTGGATCCCAAGACCTACTTGCATATTCCAGGACTGGAAAAAACAGTCCCTTGTATGCTATTTCTTTTACGTCTTGTGGGCATGCTGACAGATTCCGTCTCAAGAAGCCAAGGGTCCTATTTACCTTTAAACTTTACTAATGTGAATGTTCCATCTTAAATCATTTGTGATTGTCACACCAAGGTATTAAATGCTTTCTACATTTTCAAGGAGAGTTCCTTCCAATTCATAGGTAGCATTGATCTGTTTGATCAGCTTTCTTCTAAGTTGCATGATTATGTCCCCGCACTGGAGGGGAGAGGGACATATTGTTTTTGGTGCGAATCCCGTTTGTGTCAGCATAGCCTGTTTGAAGCACTTTATCTCCTGAACCTATGGATGGATTCTGACAGAACTTGCATAGTTACATCATTGGGATGGGGTAAAACAGCCGTTCGGCTATGATGACCTTGACCTCATTTTCAAGGTCACAGGCCCAAAATCAACAAATTGATTATTTTAGTCAAACTTCGTACAATACATGTATATCATTACAACATACCACAGATTTGATCAGATTTTGGTGACCTTGACCTTTTTTCAAGGTCACAGGCCCCCCAAAACAGTCAGTTTTGGGCCAAAATGACTTGTCTGCACTCTATCTCATTAACAAATTGATTAATTTTAGTCAAACTTGGTACAGTATTATATCTTTACAACATACTGCAGATTTGATTAGATTTTTGTGACCTTTACCTTTTTTTTAAGGTCACAGACCCCCCAAAACAGTCAATTTTGGGCCAAAAATGGCTCATCTGCACTCTAAGGTCAAGGGCTCCAGAAACCTGTTCTTTTTGGGCCAAACAAAAAAGGCTTATTTGTACCCTATATCATTTAAGAATTGATGAATGTTGGTCAAACTTGGTACAATATTTAATTACAGTCTACCAAATTTGATTAGATTCTGGTGATCTGAGCTTTTTATGCCCCTGCATCGGATGATGCCGGGGGCATAAAGTTTTTCGGTTTTCATATGTGGGTATGTGCGTACTTGCATCCGAATGTACATCCTTTTGTACGAAAGTGGGTACGTACATAAGTATGTAATCTTGTTAGACTCAGGTTAAGGTTTTTGTACCAGGTAGAGCCTGAATTTTTAAGAGATCATTTTCCAATCCATGAGATGGATTTGGTTCATATTTTGGATAATAATAGATATAGGTCCAAAGTTATATTCAGCACTGCCCCATGCCCATGACCTCAACGTCAAGGTTATGGACCTAGTAATTTTTAATGTTGAAGACAAAGGTTAAGGTATTTGTACCATGTAGAACCTTATTATTTAAGAGCTAATATCTGCCAAAGTATAAAACAGGTTTGGTTCATATTTGCTATGATGATATATATAAATGCAAAGTTTTATTCAGCAATACCCCCACTCATGCCTATGATATATATATTGGCTCCCACCCATAGGGGCTTGAAGAAATATATGGGCTGCATGATGCTTCCACGCAGAGCTGAATCCAGCCCGCACACTAGTACTGGTAAATCGTTTAGAGGATCTAAGCCTGTCCAGGAACTGGGGATGTGAGGCGGACCGTCCATGCTAATAAACCTTATTGGTTTCATTGGGCGACAGGGCTTGAGATGTCAGTTCATCTCAATGTCAGGTAAAAGTCCCACAAAATTGGAAGCAACGTCTCCAAAATGACCTTTACAGTGTTGACGGGGACTTTAAACCTCAAATCAAACAAACTCATGCCTATGTCCTCAAGGTCATAGACTTAGACTCGGGTTAAGCTATTTGTACCAGGTAGAACCTTATTATTTAAGAGCTTCTTCCAAAGCATATGATGGATTTGGATTATATTTGGTATGATGATAGATATACATGCTAAGTTTTATTCACCCCCACTCATGCCTATGACCTCAAGGTCAAGGTCACCATTTTAGAAATTTTGAACATACAGGACTCAGGTTAAGATATTTGTATCAGGTAGAACCTGAACTTTTATGATTGATTTGGTTCATATTTGTTACAATGATAGCAATACCCCCACCCATGACCTCAAGGTGAAGGTCACAGTCTTAGAAATGTTCAATGTTAATATTTTCAAAAGCTAGTTTTTTTCCAACCCATATGATGGATTTGGTTTATATTTGCTATGATGATAGATAAAGGTCCAAAGGTTTGTTTGGCAATACTCCTATTAATGCCCAAGACTTCAAGGTCAAAGTCATACGCTTAGAAATATTTTAATGTTGATTTTTTTAAGAATTCATATTTTCCAAACTGTTGATGGATTTTGTTTATATTTGGTGCTACTATAAAGGTCCAAAGTGATATTCAACAGTACCTCCACCCATGAACATGACCTCAAGGTCTAGATCACAGACATAGAAATTTTCAAATTTAATATGTTAATAGCTCATATTTTCCAAACTATATATAATGGATTTGCTTCATATTTGTTATGATGATAGTTGCAGGTCCAAAGTTTTATTCAGCCATATGCCCACCCCTGACACCAAGGTCAAGATCACAGACTTGGAAATTTTTTATGTTATGTCATTTTAGAGCTCATATTTCCTAAACCATTTGATGGATTTGCTTCATATTTGGAATGATGATAGATACAGGTCAAAAGTTTCATTCAGCCATAACCCCGCCTCTGCCCCATGACTTCAAGGTCAAGGTTTCAGACCTAGAAATTTTTAATGTTAACGTTTATAAGAGCTCATATTTTCAAACCATTTGATAGATTGAGCTCATTTTTGGCATAGCATATTTGATTGAGCTCATATTTGGTATGATGATAGTTATTTTTCAAAGGTTTAATCCGCAATACCCGAATCTATGCCAGTGACATCAAGGAAACTTTTCCAGGCGAGGTATGCTGTCCAATGACAGGTGTTATTGTAATATGTTTTTTTTGGAGTGAGGTGGCCCCTGTGCGGGGGCATCTGTGTCATATTGACACATTCTAGTTAACCTTTACCCTGCTGTAGGCGACAACCCCTATCTTTGCAAACAGTGTAGATCCAGATCAGATGGCTTCTGAAGAAGCCATCTGATCAGGATCTACACCGTTTGGCATTCAGTTTATGATTTTGTAGCAATTAATTACAACAAGTAATTTAATTGGATGATAGACAGAAATGGGTGTGGCTTAAATGAATATTCAGCAGGTTAAAGGTTAATGACTGTTTTTTTTAAGGTCACAGGCTCCTGAAAACTGTCAGTTTTTGACCAAAAATGGCTTGTTTGCAGCTTACATTTTGGTGACCTTAACCTAGTTATTAACCCTTGTCCTGCTGAATATTCATATATGCCACACCCACTACCGATTATCAACCAATCAGATAACCTGTAGCAAATTATTACAACAAATTCCCAATCTGAATGACAAACACTGTAGATCCTGATCAGATGGCTTCTTCAGAAGCCATCTGATCTGGATCTACATTGTTTCAAAGAAAAGGTATATCCGGGCTCAGCAGAACAAGGGTAAAAGTTAAATAGGTGTTTAAGATATATTTATGGTGGGGACAATGTTTTCCTCTGAAAAAAATTCTAGTGTTACATTTACTGGGTTGGAACCGCATTCCCCACTTCCTAGCCGAGCTACCTAATTTGTCAATATCATACTGAAGATGATACTGGTGACTGTAAATGAGACCTGGGTCCATTATTACTAGCCAAGAGAGTAAAACTCAAATCCAGTAGGTAGAGCCGGGGTCTCTGAGGCCAAAGAAGTTCAAAACTCAACCATCTGCTGGAAAGATGATGGCAACTATATTTTGGGATTCACCAGGCGTTAATATGTTGGACTTTCCAGCAAAGAAAAGTACAATAACAGGTGCGTATTACGCAAATTTGCTCAACCAACTGAGAACTGCGATTAGGTAAACTCTCCAAAGAGATTCTGATCCAATAGGGCAAAACTAGAGTCCATTCTTGCAAAATTGCAATGGATGCTGTTGAGCGGAATGGGTACGAGCTTATACCGCAACCTGCCTCTTCTATGGACTTAGCTCCTAGTCACTATTTCCTATTCCCAAACTTGAAAAAAGGATATCCGTGGACGTCATTTCCGGTCGAACAAAGCATTTGTGGCGGCAGTTGTTTGTTTGAGTTGAGGTTTTACGTCCCCGTCAACACTATTAAGGTCATTTTGGAGACGTTGCTTTCGATTTTGTGGAACTTTTACCGACATTGAGATGTAATGACATCTCAAGCCCTACCACCCATAGAAACCACTAGGGTTTAAGGAGTAGTCCAACTTGCATCATTTTTCCTGGACAGGCTTAGACCTATGCTGTTTACCAGTACTCAAGTACGGTCGGTTTCAGCTCTGCGCGGAAGCACTGTGCAGCCTAGTCTATTTCTCCAGGCCCCGATGAGCAGGGGCGCAAGTGGCAGCAGTTGAGGAGTGGGTCAGAGACAAGGACCCTGGCTTCAGTTCTGAGCTGATGGCACTGGAACAGCGTTGGTCCAAGTGTATCATTCTAGAGGGCAATTACATCAAAAAAGAAGAGATAGATCTCACCCAGAAATAAGTTAGGCCATTTTTGTCGCGCCTGCTATTAGCTGCAAGCATCCATATTTGACTTGATCTACATTTTATGGTTCACCGACTTCGTAAAATATTGCGACCATCCTTGCGTTCACCCAAATAGTCAAGTTAATTTCTCAAGAACTATAAGAGTTTCATTAATGATACTTGGTACAAACTTGTATCTGGAGATGGAAACTTAAATGTAAGCATCCATATTTGACCTTGACCTACATTTTATGGTTCACTGACTTTGTAAAATATTGCAACAACCCTAGCGTTCACCCGTATGGTTAAGTTCATTTCTCAAGAATTATTAGAGCTTCATTAATGACACTTAGTACCAGCTTGCATTTAAGAATGGCAACTTTTATGCAAGCATCTATGTTTGACCTTCGCCTCCATGTCATGGTTCGGTGACTTTGCGTCCGCACAGGTGCGACATAGCCTTCGGCGGAAATCTGGTTTTATTGACTTGCCCTTGTACTGCACATATATTAATCCTTCCTGATGCCCGGGACTTCCGTGGAGTGTGGGCCATGTTTGCTGATGTTGGCTCGGTGTGGGGCCCCTATAAGTCCGTGGGTGGTACGTCTCTTGCCTGATGCCTCCAGTTGACCTGTCTCATGCGCTACGTCTGTCGGTGTGTGCTCGGAGGGGGATGTGCTGTGTTTGCCGGGTCTTGTCCGTAATCCGTTTCGGTTTCAAAACTATGGGGTTGAGACACACTGATGAAGATTAAATATCAGAAAGGCCTTTGTGTCACTAAATTTGGTATAGTTACGCTTTAATTAAAGCCGCAGTCAAGACGGACAGTATTTATGTCTCCCCCGAAATTTTTTTTTTCGGAGAGACATATTGTTTTTCCCCTGGACGTCTGTCCGTCTGTCACACATTCGTTTCCGCCCTGTAACTTGAAAACTGTTCGAGCTATCTTCACAAAACTTCATATAAATATTAATCAGCATTGGACGACGTGCAGTGCGCAAGAACTATAACTCTCGCATTTATACTTTTTTAGCTCACCTGGGCCGAAGGCTCCAGGGGAGCTTATAGTATAGTGGGTCGTCCGTCCGTCCGTCGTCCGTCCACAATTTTGAGCAGCTATATCTCTGTATCCTGCAGGCTGATCTCAATCATTTCTCACCTGTAGTATGCCTCTGGTGGGGCATTGATGACATAAACTTTTTTTTGAAATCGCTCTAAAACTTTTGTTCCTATGGCAACCACAAGGTCCCATAGACTTACTATGGGAAAATGCTTGTCATCACATCTTTCTGAAACTTATATGTAAGGTGACTGGGGATAAAAACTCGGATGAGTTCGAAAACCGGCCAAGTCGGCCCATTTATCATAGAGTTACGTCCCTTTGATTGCTGAAAATGCTGATTTTTGACCTTGTCATCACCGTAGCCCCTTCAGTTTTGATCGGATCTTTCTGAAACTTATATGTTATGTGGCTGGGGATAAAACCTCGGATGAGTTCGAAAACCGGCCTAGTCCGCTGGTTTATCATAGAGTTACGTCCCTTTGATTGCTGAAAATGCCGATTTTTGACATTGTCATCACCGTAGCCCCTTCAGTTTTGATCGGATCTTTCTGAAACTTATATGTAAGGTGGCTGTGGATTAAATCTCGGATGAGTTCGAAAACCGACCAAGTCGGCCCTTTTATGGTAGAGTAACGTCCCTTTGATTGCTGAAAATGCTGATTTATGACCTTGTCATCACTGTAGCCCTTTCAGTTTTGATCGAATCTTTCTGAAACTTATATGTAAAGTGGCTTGGCATAAAATCTCGGATGAGTTCGAAAACCAGCCAAGTTGGTCCATTTATCACAGAGTAACGTCCCTTTGATTGCTGAAAATGCCGATTTTTGATCTTGTCATCACCGTAGC
Source organism: Lucinisca nassula (assembly GCA_963580285.1). Classification (NCBI taxonomy): domain Eukaryota; kingdom Metazoa; phylum Mollusca; class Bivalvia; order Lucinida; family Lucinidae; genus Lucinisca; species Lucinisca nassula. The sequence goes on along the minus strand of OY757018.1, from coordinate 146,592,388 downwards.
CCTTTGAGTTTTGATCAGATCTTTCTGAAACTTATATGCAAGGTGGCTGGGGATAAAGCCTCGGATGAGTTCCCATACCGGCAAAGGTGGCCCATTTATCATAGAGTTAGGTCCCTTTGATTGCTGAAAATGTTGATTTTTGACCTTGTCAACACTGTAGCCCCTTCAGTTTTGATCGGATCTTTCTGAAACTTATATGTAAGGTGGCTGGGGATAAAACCTCGGATGCGTTCGAAAACCGGCCAAGTTGCCCCATTAACTATATAGTTATGTCCCTTTGATGGCTGAAAATGTCGATTTTTTACCTTGTCATCACCGTAGCCCCTTCAGTTTTGATCGAATCTTTTTGAAACCTATATGTAAGGTGACTGGAGATAAAACCTAGGATGAGTTTGAATACCGGCCAAGTTGGCCCATTTATCATTGATTTACGTCCCTTTGATTGCTGAAAATGCCGATTTTTGACCTTGTCATCACCATAGCCCCTTCAGTTGATCGGATCTTTCTGAAACTTATATGTAAGGTGGCTGGGGATAAAATCTTGGATGAGTTCGAAAACAGGCCAAGTCAGCCCATTTATCGTAGAGTTCTGTCCCTTTGATGGCTGAAAATGTTGATTTTTGACCTTGTCATTACCGTAGCCCCTTCAGTTTTGATCGGATTTTTCTGAAACTTATATGTAAGGTGGCTGGGGATGAAACCTCGGATGAGTTTGAAAACTGGCCAAGTCGGCTCATTTATTTTAGAGTAACATCCCTTTGATTGCTAAAAATGCCAAATTTTGACCTTGTCATCACCGTAGCCCCTTCAGTTTTGATCGGATCTTTCTGAAACTTATACCTGAGGTGGCTGGGAATAAAATCTTGGATGAGTTTGAATACTGGCCAAGTCTGATCGGATCTTTCTGAAACTTACATGTAAGGTGGCTGGGAATAAAACCTCAGGTGAGTTCGAATACCGGCCAAGTCGGCACATTTATCATAGAGTGACGTGCCTTTGATTGCTGAAAATGCCTATTTTCGACATTGTTATCACTGCTGCCCCTTTAGTTTTGAACGGATCTTCATGAAACTTACAAACAAGGAAGTCAGGCAGAAAGCTTTGAGGAGTTTGAAAACTCTTGTTTTTGAACTTGTCATCACCATAGCCACTTCAGTTTAGATCGGATCTTCTTAGCAAGTCAGGAATAAAAGCTTGAATGAGTTTGAAAACCGGTGAGGTCAGCCTGTTTATCATAGAGTTAAATTCTACTTGATTTTCAGAAAATGCTTACCCTGTCATCACCATGTCCTCCCATAAAGCCTTCAGTAAAGGTTGGCACTTCCTTAAACTTTGAATCTGTTAGCTCAGGTGAGCGATACAGGACCAAGCTAGCTTGGTCCTCTTGTTAATTATCGCCCTTGGAAGTTTGTCGGTATGTATATATGTATAGGCAAATCGTGTCCGGTCAATAACTTTCTTATTTTCAGATGGATTTTAAAATTACTTGGAAGAAATATTAACAACCATGAGACGATGTGTGGTGCGCATGAGGCAGGTCGGTATTTCAAAGTTCAAGGTCATACTTAGAGGTCAAAGGTAAAAAAAGGGGCCTTTTTCGTGTTTGGTCAATAGCTTCCTTATTTTGAGATGGATTTTGAAATCACGTGGCAGAAAGTTAACCAATATAAGACGATGTGTTGCCTGCATGACCCAGGTTGGTACCTCAAAGGTCAAGGTCATTATTAGGGGTCAAAGGTGAAAAAGGAGCCTTTTTCCGGGTTTTGTCAATAACTTGCTAATTTTTAGATAGCATTTGAAGTTACTTGCCAAACATGTTAACTATCATGAGACGATGTGTTGCATGCATGATTCAGTTTGGTACCTCAAATGTCAAGGTCATACATAGAGGTCAGAGGTCAAAAAAGGGGCCTTTTTCGTGTTTGGTCAATAACTTTCTTATTTTTAGATGGATTTTGAAATTGCTTGGCAGAAATGTTAACCACCATGAGATGATGTGTTGCACGCATGACCCAGTTTGGTATCTGAAAGGTCAAGGTTATACATAGGGGTTAAAGGTAAAAAAGGGGCATTTTTGTGTTCTGTCAATAACTTTCTTATTTTTAGATGGATTTTGAAATTACTTGGCAGAAATGTTAACCACCATGAGACGATGTGGTGCATGCTAGACCCAGGTCGGTACCTCCAAGATCAAGGTCATACTAAGAGGTCAGAGGTAAAAAAAGTGTTGTTGTTTTTTTGTCCAGTCATTAACTTCTTTATTTCTGGATGGACTTTTATAAAGTAACCATGCAGAAATGTTCACCGTCATTAGACCAGGAGTCATTTGCAAGACCAAGGTCAAGGTTATACCTAGAGGTAAAAGGTAAAAAAGGGACAGTCAATAATGTCCTTATTCTTTGATGGATTATGAAATTACTTGGCAGAAATGCTAACCATCATGAGACGATGTGTTGTACCTCAAAGGTCAAGGCCATACTTAGAGGTCAAAGGTAAAAAAGGGCTTGTTTGTGTACGGCCATTAACTTTTATATTTATCTATGAACATTTTTAAAGTTACTTTGCAGAAATGTTCATCTTCATTATATGATGTGTTGCACACAAGACCCAGCTCAATACCTCCAATGTCAAGGTCATACTTAGAGATCAAAAAACGGGGGAGACATCTGTGTTTTTGTAGAAAAACAAATTCTAGTTTTAAATATTTTTTTTCTTACTTTTCCAGAGAAAATAAGGCTGGACATTCTACAAAATATCAAACCTTATTTTGTCTGAAATGTAAGAAAAATAAAAATAGATTATTTTCTGTTTAAGAAAGTTTCTTGGCACTTCAAGGGTTAATGTTTGACATTAATGATATTCTGTGGAAATGTGACAAATGTCTTGTTATTTTTGTTGTTGCCATGTACATATCATAAATGTCTTGAGAAAGTTCTATCCTTGTCTTTTGTTCTGTTTGTTTGAGTTGAGTCAACTCAAACTTGAGGTTTTACATCCCCATCAATACTATTTAGGTCATTTTGGAGACTTTGGTTCCGAATTTGTGGGACCTTTACCCAACATTGAGAAGGGGTGATTGCGTGAGGCAAAGGTGACATATATCTTGTATCACTGGGGCGTCCAACTGTAATCCAATTACAGATGGACAAGGCCTGCTCCCCTTGCAGTAGGTAAGGGTAGACGGAGGCTATTGTTATTTCATCTGTTTCTTCACTTCCATTCATTTTCCTCTTTCTCCTCTGTGCCTCACTTTCATCTGCTCCACTATGTCTATTCTCCCTCGGAGACAACACAAAATGACCCAAAAGGGTTAACGTGTTGAATTCAAAACCATACCCAACACTGAGACACTACCGCCCATAAAAACTGCTACAGTCAAAGGAGCGGTCCGACTCGCATCACTTTTCCTCGGCAGGCTGTTTTGAAATTTCGCATCACTTTTCCTCGGCAGGCTGTTTTGAAATTTCATGTATGGATTCCTCATGAAAAAGTAGTTGACCCGTATTTTTTTCTCATCTGAATTATCTCCCCTTTTCGAGTTATTTCCCCTTTAACTAAATAACATAGAAATCTCGTTAGCAAGATATCTCAAAAAGAATTTGAGCTAGAGCCTTGATATTTTGTATACTGATTGAGACTGAGCAGGAGATCACCTGACTAAATTTTCAACCAATTTAATGAAATGAGTTATGGCCCTTTGCAATTTCTGGCCGTTTAATTGTGTTGCTTTCTTGTGCATGGCATTACTTAAAGACTGTGTATGCTAGTGTCTTGAAATTTCATGTATGTATTCCTCATGAAAGAATAGTTGAACTGTATTTTTTGTCTTCTCTGAATTATCTCTACTTCTCGTGTTATTTCCCTTTCATTTAGATAGCATATAGATCTTGTTAGCAACATATCTCAAAAAGGATTTGAGCTGGAGCCCAGATATTTGGCATACTGATTGAGACTAAGCAGCAGATCACCTGATTAAATTTTCAACTAATTTAATGAAATTTCGTTGAAGTTATGCTCCTTTTATGTAATTTCTGGTAATTTTGATGGTGTTGCTTTATGGCCCTTTGAAAATTTGGGCATTTAGGGGCAAGCATATGGTTGGGGGCATAATGTTTTACAAAAACCATTTCTAGTTTAAATACCAGATGGATTGCATTAAATCGCAGCTTAAAGGCATTTATTCTGTAACAGTAAAACACACGGTGTGTTCATAATTGTTTTATTGCCCCCTGTGATACACTGACTATAGCAGATCAAAGGCGGCCCTTAATAAGGTGATTAGTAGCTCTTGTTGAATCCCCTGACTGAGGCACTTAAGAGGAAAATCAATAATGTACACCAGTCAACAGTAAGTAATTTATTGATTAAATAAATCCCTCCCCAAGGAGGCCCCTTACCTGTTGAAGACAGAGGACTTATCTACAGTCAGCTCTGAGGGCTACATAATATGTAATGGAATGATATTCCTCAGTTATCAAGAATAAATGCCTTTAAGGGTAAAAAACTCCCGGCTGTACATGTTCTAGGTGACCTCAACTTCAGAGACATTGTTTGGCCTGACAGGCTCAGCAAACAAGGCACAATGCTGAGTCAGTCTGAAGGGCAAATATTAATTGATATTATGAACGATCATGGATTAGAACAAATTGTTAACTTCCCCACTCGTGATAAGAACACATTAGATTTGATCCTTACGACTTTGCCAGGACAGTTTGAAGATATTCAGTCTCCGGATAAACTAAGTGATCATGAAATTGTCTCCGGTTATTTAAAAATTCACATTCCACCACCAAAAAAAAAAAACATCGGAGGAAGGTGTACTCGTATCAGAAAGGTAACTATGAAACTATGAGGAAGGAAGGATGCGCTCAGATTTGCAAGGGAGAAATACTTTAATGGTAATTCAGATGCTCCGTCTGTACAGGTGAACTTCGATTTGATAACTTCTTTCATTCATACTTTGGCCGAAAATCATTTCCCCGCAAAAAACTAGTAGGTCTTTATCTTCGATTCCCAGGATCACACCAGAGATAAAAAGAAAAATTCGCAGAAGGAATAAGATTCATGCAAAGGCAAAAAGGACAGGAAGTGGTTAACTCAGGACAAAATTTGAAAACTTGAGACGTGAAATCAAGACTGATAGAAAAAAAAATCAGCATGATGTATGTGAATAACTTTGTAGGTGATGTTAAAGCGAATCCCAGATTTCTACGATGTATTAATAGCCAGAAGAAAGACAGGCAAGGTATCCCACCCCTTAATAAAAGAGGAGGGGACGGGGTTGCTGAATCAGACTCTGAAACGGCGGAGGAACTTGTTGGTCAATTCAATGATGCGTTTAATAAAAGTTCACGGAGGTTCCATTGACTGGAATTCATTCATGGATAATAGTGTTGTGTCAGCTGCAGGGGTAATCAAGTTACTTTAAGGCTTAAACCCCAGTAAAGCCTTAGGACCTGATGAACTTCATCCTAGAGTCCTGAAGGAACTAGCAAATGAGTTAGGTCCAGTTTTTTCACACCTGTCTCTTGATACGGGTGAAATCCCAAAAGAATGGCTCTTAGCGAACATCTGTCCACTCTTCAAAAAGGAGATAGAGCTCTTGCCCGTAATTATCGTCCTGTGACTCTGCATATAGTCGGCTCGAACATCATGGCCCACTTGGATGAACATAAACTTTTGTCAGACAGACAACATGCATTTTGGAAAAGGCATAGTTGTGAAACTCAGCTGAGCACAGTTATTAATGACTGGGCAAAATCTTGGACAAAGGGGGACAGGTGGCCACATTTATTCTGGACTTTGAGAAGGCTTTTGACACCCCACCTCATGAACTTCTTAAATCTAAGTTATTTGATTACGGAATTGGGGGGGGGGACTCTCAAATGGATAGATTCCTTTCTTTGCTACAGAAAACAGCGTGTTGTTGTTAATGGTGAATCTTCAGAGTGGGCTCCAGTTCTGTCTGGGGTCTCACAAGGGACTGTTCTTGGACCACTGTTGTTCTCCCTGTACATCAATGATATTTCCACTGACGTTGACTCAGTTTGCTACCGGGAAATAAGAGATACAGATGACTCACTGAAACTTTAGGCTGACATAGACAGACTAGGATGTTGGGCCCGAAAATGGGGCAGGCATGAGATTTCAGCCAGTTAAATGCAGCATTATGAAGAGATTTAATAAAGTTTAGGCTTCTTACACCTTAGAGGGAACGGTCCTCGAGAACGTGGACTCCATTAAATACCTTGGTGTGACAATCACACACACCTATAGATGGAATACTCATATTAGCAACATGTGTACTAAGGCAAAAAGAACACTTGGTTTCCTGAGGCGTAATCATCATCAGTGCCCACAGGATGTAAAAGAGGCAGCATATAAAGGTCTTGTTCGCCCAATCTTGGAATATGGCAGTTGTATCTGGGACCCCAGTGGAGTCGTCCTTATCGAAGAAATTGAATAAGTTCAGAATGGAGCTGCTAGATTTCTGCTTTGAAACTGGGAGCATGACTGGAATACTTGGAAAATTAAAATGGGAGTCTCTCAAGAAAAGGAGGAAAGACAGTAGGCTCATCCTTTCATACAAAGGTCTAAAGGGTGCTGCTAGCATTCCAACAGATGACCTTGTCCCCCCGGCTAGGCACTGTAGAAATCGCCATTCATTGGCGTTTCAGACCCTTACTGCAAGAACTGACATTTATAAAGAATCGTTCTTCCCCCGAACCATTAGAGATTGGAATGTCCTTCCAGATTCGATTATTTCGACAGCTGAAGGTGCTGATGACTGTGTAACTAAGTTTACCTCTTTGGTTAGAGCTAGGGACTAACTTCTTTGGTCGGGCCCCTCGGAGTCTAACTGTTGGTTTTCTTTTGCTCCAGCAATTCTGTTGTTGTATGCTGTCGAGTCCTCAACCTTGTTTCATCTCTGTAGTTGTTTTATTTGTATGTTCTCGGAGATGTTACACTGATGAGTTAGGAAGCCTTCATGCGGACTAAACAAAATTAGTGTATACCGCGACAGAGGTAAGGGCGAGGATTATGGCCATGTAAAATCGATTTAAGCCCCCCCCCCCCCAGTGGAATTCTTTCCACTGACCGTTCCAAGGCGTTTCTTCTGTGGCGGTTTATTTATGTTGTTGTTTGTTACTTACTGTGTGTATCACTTTTGTCTTTTTATTTTGGATGGCCATATGGCCATTTTATGGGAAAGTAACTGTCCTTATGGCATTCCTTTGTTTAGGTTTCCATTATGGTCTGGTCGCTTCATGTTTGTGTTTCTTTCCCTTTGGTGAAGGTGCTGATGTATGGGTGGAGTAAGGTTAATTGTATCGATTCCTAATCTTTGTTTTACTTCTACTTCCCATATCACAGGTCCTGGTGTATGAATGTCATTTGACGTGTCACCAGTAACAATTCTGATTCTGATTCTGATCATCAACGGATTTTTATTAACGTGCAGGTACAGGGGCATGGTCCATATAAGTGGTCCCCCTTCCAGGTAGCTGGCTTGCTGCACGCATGATAGATCTTACACCAGATCTCCAGGCCTGTCTATCATGAGGATCGAAAGCAGAGAGCTTCCATTCTCTGTCAGTTGCTTCCAGGTCATCTTGGACCTTCCAGGCCCCCGCTGCCACCTACCTGTATGTCACAAGCAGTCTTGACTGTTGGAGCGTTCCACATGTCCATACCAGCGGAGCCTTCTCTCTTTCGGGATGAGGTTCAGGTCCTCAATGCCAAGACGCTCAAGTAACTCACTGGACCTGATGGTGACAGTGTCCTGTGGCTTGACATTGCAGAACTGTCTGATCATTGCCCTGTCATTCCACTGAAGACGTTGGAGGTTTGGCTTTGTCAATAGCCATGTCTCACTGGCATGGAGCATTGCGCTCCGCACACAAGAGCTGTACACACGGCCATGTGTCTTGAACGAGAGGTGGCTGGAAGAGAGAACTTGTAGCAATTGTGATGTGGTTGAAGGGTCGCAACCACCCACTGTTGAGAGCATATCACCTTGGTAGCAAAAGGAAGCTACAACTTCCAACTTGTCAGATCCGACTTGGACTTCCTTCTGTGGTCTGCCATCTAAGGGTCGTGCAGTTCCTTGGCACCGTGTACACCTGTAACCAAGGTCCTCTATCAAGCGCTTGAGCCCACTGCATTTCTTGTGCACCCAGAACTTGCAACCATCACAGAGGATACTGTTGCTGCCCACTCCAGTGCGAGACACAGCGCATGGGAACTGGCCTGTACTCTGCAGGAGGTCCAGATCTGAACCACAGATCAGGATCTTTGTCTTTTCTGCATTCACTGTCAGCCCTTTCGCCTCAGTTGCATCTTTCAAAGTTAAAGAGTCTCCTTACACATTCTACAAGGGATTTATGGGGCGCCGTTTTACTATTTAATCCGTATTTATAGATATCCATAAATCAGCCAATCAAATTATGAATATCCATAATTCGATTAATGGATATCATTAATTCAGATCGATTTATGGATATCCATAATTCGATTTATAGATATCCATAATTCGAATTATGGATATCCATAATTCGATTTATGGATATCCATTATTCCTCTGATTTAAGGATATCCATAATTCAAATTATGGATATCCATAATTCAGATCGATTTATGGATATCCATAATTAGAATTATGGATATCCATAAATCACCACCAAAGCTTTTGGTTTAATGATTTCTCCCAAAGACACGTGATGGTTTATTGTAAAAATCTTCAAGGTCTTTATCATCGCAGGAAGATGATGGCCAGTCAAAGGGACCTCTCTGTCGCGCAGCCTTTTCAGCACGTAAGGTTTCCAAAGCAACGGAAGCCATATGCTGAATGCCCGCCATGTGTGCAGTTAAATATCGGAACCAGTCGTAAGATCTAGAAAGTCCGACCAACGCATCCGGTCACTCTTGGATCAACTCTATGAGGAATGCGCACCTAAGGACACTGAAAGTCGGACGTAAGATTATAATGATCCAAAAAGGCAATCCGTGCATGCTTTCTTGAGAAAACTGCACATGGTCGTCATATATACATGTAGTATTATTGTTTGTTTGATTTGGAGTTTAACGTCCCCGTCAACACTGTTAAGGTCATTTTGGAGGCGATGCTTCCAATTTTGTGGGACTTTTACCCGACATTGAGATGAAATGACATCTCAAGCCCTGCCGCCCAATGAAACCAATAGGGTTTATAAGTATGGACCGGCCGACTTGCACCGCATTGCCTGGGCAAGCTGAGATCCTCTAAGCTGTTTACCAGTACTCGTGCGCGGGTCGGTTTCAGCTCTGGAATCATCATGCAGCCCATCTATTTCTTCCAGCCCCGATGGTAAATAGTATTAACATATATCCATACAAAACTCTACTTGAGGTGTATGGAGTACCAGGCAGATTCAGATATATCTCCTGGCCCCCGTCCATTGGGGCATGGAGAAATAGATTTTGCTGCGCCGGCCTCGGTAGCTCAGTCGGATGCGCGTCTGACTGGTGATCAGGAGAAGGCGGGTTCGATACCTGCCGGGGTCGGCAACTTTCATTCGTGGAAATTGATCATGAAATATTTTCTACGGTCATCCTCTACCTTCCGCTGATTCAAGAAGGGCAGTTGTCAGTTTCTAGCGAAAGAATGTGCACTGTACTGGTTAACCGTTACGTATAGGCCTGCCCAGGAAAAGTGTAGACAGGTAAACTGACCGGCTCAAAAATGACCTAAAATAGTGTTGACTGGGTTGTTAAACCCAAACATACACACCAACAAAGATTTGGCTGCATGAGCTGAGAGTACTGATAAACCGTTTAGAAGGTCTAAGCCTGTCCAAACAAAGTCGTTCGAGTCAATGGTCGACAGGGATAGAGATGACATTTCATCTCAGTGAAGACTTATGGAAACAACGTCTCCAAAATGTAATAGTACTGAAGGGGACGTTAAACCTCAAATCAAACAAAACATATCTGTCCCGCACCATAGGCCACCACTAAGCCTACCTAACATTACCTCCACCTCCATCCCGGCTTTTATTACACACCTAAATCGGAAACCTGACGGGAATAGTGGATTTTTTTTTTGCAAAAGGAGCAGCTATAATTCATTAGGTTTATTTGCAGAGGAGAATTATGGATATCCATAAATCAGCCGGATAATGGATATCCATAATTCGAATTAAGGATATCCATAATTCGATTTATGGATATCCATATTTCGATCTAAATTAATGATATCCCTAAATCGATTTATGGATATCCATAATTCGATTTATGGATATCCATAATTTGATTTATGGATATCCATAAATCACCCAAATACTGGATATCTATAATTCGATTTATGGATGTCAATAAATCGAGTAATGATATCCATTATTCGATTTATGGATATCATTAATTCAGTTCGATTTATGGATATCCATAATTCGAATTATGGATATCCATAATTCGAATTATGGATATCCATAAATAATTATGGATATCATGAATAATAATGAATATCCATAATTCGAATTATGGATATCCATAATTCGAATTATGGATATCTATAAATAATTATGGATATCGATAAATACGGATTAAATAGTAAAACGGCGCCCCATAGGGATTCAGCTATGATGACAAGGTCATCAGCATACAGGTCCTCCCAGGGGACTCCAGAGCGGAACTCGCATGACAAGGCTTCAAGCACAATGATGAAAAGCAGTGGGCTGAGAGCAGAGCCTTGATGAACACCCACCTACACTTCGAATTCTTCACTGTAACCATCACGGTCACGGCTCCGAGCATTAGCATACTCCCATTGGACCAGTCGCACAATCCACTCTTCCATTCCAAGTTTTCTTAGTGCCCACCAGATGACTTGCCGAGGCACTCGATCAAGTGCCTTCTCCAGGTCTACAAAAGCCATGTAGGGTCTCCTGTTGGCCGCCAGATACTTCTCTTGAAGCTGCCGTGCAACAAAAATTCCATCTGGCGTGCCTATTCCTGGGACGAAGCCAAACTGGGAATCGTCAATGGACACCAACTGCCTAATGAGGCCATCCACAATCCTCTCCATCACTTTCATGACATGTTCTGTCAGCTTGATACCACGATAGTTGCCCCGTTCCAATGCATCGCACTTGTCCTTGTAGAGACAGACAATGAAACTCTGTTCCCAGTCACAGGGTACCTTTCCATCACGGATGATTGCAGCTGCAAGGTCGCGGATTATTGAGGCACCCGCATCACCTGCAGCTCTGATCATCTCCATCACTATGCCAGCAGGGCCTTGTAATTGCCAGTCTTCATCTGAGAGATAGCCTTATTAACCATATCAATAGTGATTGGGATGGGCGGCCCTTCCCCTGGTGGTTCATCAGACAGGTGGTCTGGGTCCCAGTCGAACTCAACATTGAGTAGCCTTTGGTAGTGTTCTAACCAGGCCCTCTGCTTTGAGTCTTCACTCATTGTCATCTCCCCTGCATCATTCTTTACTAGTTTGTCACCTACAACATCGGCATTCTCTCTTCTCATCTGGTTAGCAAGGCGATATACTTCTGAGGACTTAGGGTCAATAATCTTGTAGATCTCCTCAGCTTCTTGGCGAGCATGGTGCACCGCACGTCTGGCTATGCGTTTGGCCGCAAGATATGATGCACGAGTGCCCTTACCAGTCTTCCATGCCTTAAAGGCTTGCTGCTTGGCTGCAATGAGCCTATTAACATGCTCATTCCACCACCAGGTTTCGCGACGCCAGCGGTGGGGCCGAGTTGTGCCACACACCTTTTCAGTTGTCTTGAGCAGACCGGTTTTGATACTGTTCCATATATCCTCAGTGGTAGCATCAGCTACACCTGCTGAGGCACCCACATGCTGATCAAAACTTAGCAAATTATTAACCTATCTCGGCTCAGTTGCTCAAAACTTGCCGAGTTTTTAACCAGTATGGGCCCTGTTGTTCCCTGTACAGTGTTGACGGTGACGTTAAACCTCAAATCAACCAACCAACCAACCAAACTTAACAAGCTGTTAGCCAGTTATGGGCAGGATGTTCAAAATTAGTAAGTTGTTTTCCAAGCTGGGTCCATTTGTACAGAACTTTCACCTGTGGACACAAATCTGTCCAAACTCTAAATGAAGTACCTTTCAAATAATCTCTTTGCTTCAAGCTAGTTTGATAAGCAATTGTCATTCATTAAAGAATTCTAAAACTGAAGCAAGCAATATATACTGTTCACAAAAAGGAGGGGATGATTTACTTTCAGGCTGAATATTGGGAAATAGATAAAAGGTTACCTGACCAAGATACATTTAATTCAAAGGACAATCAAATATCAATAAATTAATCACATAATTATCACATCATTATGAAGCGCTACGGCGACCAATCTTCTAAGCGTCAACGTCATTTTCACAAACCCTCAATAACGTGTTGCACTGCCTTGATTGTCACAGCAGGCAATGCATTGTCGTCTCATACTTCCGGTTAGTCTATGAATCGTGAACTGAGCGATCCTTCGCCACTCTTCTTGAAATGCTGCACCAAGCTCACCCAGGGTCCTTGGAGGCGGATGGTGGCTCCGGACTCATTGCCCGAGGATGTTCCATACGTGTTCGATGGGAGTTAAGTCTGGACTCATTGCAGGCCATGGTATCATGCAAATATTTTGCCGTTGAAGGTACTCGGTGATGACCCGTGCCCGATGAGCCCTAGTGTTATCGTCCTGAAATATGAATCCACGACCGTGACGTCGAGCAAACGGTATCACGTGAGGAGCCAACATGTTATCACTTTAGTACAGTCCTGTAACTCTGCCTCGGCACACGTGTAAGTCTGTTTTTCCAGTCATGGTGACCCCACCCCATACCATAACAGACCCAGCTCCATATCGGCCTTGAGCAACCCTAGCTGGGTCTAACGTTCACCAAAAGAATAGTCCAGGTTTAACTGGGATTCGTCACTGAACAGAACATGAGACCACTGGTTAATGTTCCAAAGTCTGCGCTGTGTACACCACGCAAAACATGCTCAACGGTGCCTATCATTCAACGACAGTACAGCTTGTGGATGCCATGCACTAAGGTCACTCGGGCAGTCTGTCTAGAGACATTAACCCCTGATACTCGGCGCAGGTATTGCTGAAGATCTGTTGACGTTAGTCTCTGGTTGCATAACGCTTGATTGACAACAAGGTGGTCATCGCGTCCGTTAGTACTCTTAGTGCACCCACTTCTCTGCAAATCTGCTACAGCTCCTTCCTATGATAGCGTGCTCATAGTCGACTGACAACTGACTGTGACGTATTCAGAACATGATCTGTCTGCTACTGCGTACTTCCAGACGGCTCTCCAACGTTGAGCCTCTGTAAGATGAATCATATTTTAATCACAATTGTGTAATCGTTTAATACAACTCTTCAACAGTCGATATAGTCTTTTAAAACGAAGTGAGACGTGACTGCACTTTTAATTTTGGACTAGTCTGTGTTTTAGGGTAAGTCGCCTTCAGTTGGGATTTTACATTTGGCGATATGGTTTTACTGAGATTCGCACTGCATCATATTATTCACTTGGCCACGTCTTCTACATAATGGCATTATCAAAAATCGTATTTGTGATTTTAAAATCCTACGAAAAAAAGAAATCCGAAACCTGCTTCCCCTAAAACTTGGAATAGTCTTGGCACGCTTGAATGTTGAACTCGTAGTTGATTGATAAACTATACGAAATCTCGCGTCAATAAACCGGTTTGTCACTAATGTTAAAATTCACATGCAACGCCATGGCAATTTGTGCCCCCATGCTATGCCACTCGAGCATAAATATCACACTGCTCAATGATAGATTATACACACATGACAGTCAATTGACATGGTATACCCGATATTTGATTATTTCTAATGTTTAGGCTGATGGGCTTGAAGGAACCTGAATATCCCCGACTTTTTGTGAACAGTATACATTGATTGGTCTCATTTTTATACCCCCACAAATGAAATTTGGGGGGGGGGGGGTATATAGGAGTGAGCTTGTCGGTCTGTCGGTCTGTTGACTTGGTTTCCAGACGATAACTCAAAAAGCGCTTCACCGATTTTTATAATTTTTGGTACACTGATGTAACATCATAAAATACAGGTCAAGTTCGATTTCCACTACAATTCGTCAATTTTCGACATAGTTATGGCCCCTTTCAAGTGAAAAAATTGCAAAATGCCGCTGATGGACTATCAAGGCAGTTTTTGTGGGGGTATTCATCACCTTTAGTGATAGCTCTAGTCTCAAGCACTTTTTTTTTCATTTTAGGTCTGATTGACATTTGAGTTGTATTGTAAGTTGACAGTGCTGGAATCTGCAATGAAATATACACCACTGAGTTTTGAATTTATTTCTTGGCTGGCAGTTGATTGACATGGTGTTAAGATTGCAAGTCAAGATGAAATTAGGCTCATCAATGTTTGAACAGATTTGTGTCCACTTGTTCAAAACTAGCAAGTTGTTAACGAAGCTGGGTCCAGTTGTTCAGAACTTAAGTTATTAACCAGACTGGCCAACTTGCTCAAAACTTAGCAAATTGTCAACCAATCTGGGTTCACTTGCTCAAAACTTACCAAGCTGTTAACCAGTCTGAGTCCACTTGCTCAAAACTTACCAAAGTAGAAGTAAAACAAAGATCAGGAATTGATACAATTAACTTACTCCACCCATAAAAGACACCAAAGGGAAAGAAAAACAAACATTAAGCGACCAGACCATAATGGAAACCTAAACAAAGGAAGGCCATAAGGACAGTTACTTTCCCACAAAATGGCCATATGGCCATCCTAAACCAAAAGACACAAGTGATACACACAGTAAGTAACAAACAACAACATAAATAAATCGCCACAGCAAGCTGTTAACCAGTCTGGTTCCCCTTTTGCAAATGCAAAAGCTCCTCACATTTTTCAGCACAAACACCAAAAGTTTAGATATTTTACTTTCTAGAACAGTTAATAATATGACCACTAACGAGCTCGTTAACGATGGCTGTTAACCAATCTGTGCCCGCAACTTCGAAGAAATAGCTATAGGAGGGACACATTGCTTCTGGGGCGTTCGTCAATCCATTCGTCCCTTTGTTTCGCTTCTAGATGCATACCATAACTTTAGAACCAAAACTAGTGTTTTGAATTTTCATATATGGATTCCTCATGACCCTTTCATGAGTTATGGCCCTTTGGAAAAAAATGGATGAATCCTTGTCAGCAAAACATCTAAAAAAAAAACAAACTTAGGGCTAGAGCCTTGAAAGTTTGATGAATGGATTACTAGTGATGAGTAGATGACCTGATTGACTTTTAAAGAAATTATGTCTCCAGACATATTTTTTCCCTCGGCATCTGTCTGTCCGGGCTAACGAAATGATGCTTATGTAACTCTAGTTCTTTAGGTTTAGGTGACTCCAGTCACATGCAGTTTATTCCGTCAAAGTTTCAGTCACATAAGACCCATTTCGTTAAAGTGACTGGTTTACAGTTTACATCCGATCAAGCTGAAACTTCATACATAGTTAGACCATGATGTGGGGCAGCGCATATTGTTTCAAGGTAACGGTCCACCAGATAATAATCGAGTTATGCCCCTTTGATTTTTTTTGTAAACTTTTCGTTTTCGGATAACTCCTCCTACAGTTTACATCCGATTAAGCTGAAACTTCATACATAGTTAGACCTTGACGTGTGGCAGCGCATATTGTTTCGCGGTTACTGTCCACCAAATATTAATAGAGTTATGCTCCTTTGATTTTTTTTTTTTTTTTTTTTTTGTAAACTTTTCGTTTCCGGATAACTCCTCTTACAGTTTACATCCGATCAAGCTGAAACTTCATCCATAGTTAAACCATGATGTGGAGCAGCGCATATTGTTTCGAGGTTACGGTCCACCAAATAAAAATAGAGTTATGTCCCTTTGAATTTTTTATACCCCCGGCATACGAAATATGCTATGGGAGTAGAAAGTTTTCGTCCTGCCGTTCGTCCGTCCGTCTGTCCGTCCGTCCTTCCGTCTGTCCGTCCGTTAACATTTTGGTTAAAGTATTGCGTCAAAGTTTCTAAGAGATTGTATCTTCTGAACCCTTTGATAGATTTAGTTGATACTTACACTGAAGTTACATACTGGTCCAAAGATTTCACTGATGCATGTCCCACCCCCAAAAGTGACCTTGAGGTCAAGGTCACAGACTTAGAAATTTTACATTTTTAAGTTTTGCGTCAAAGTTTCTAAGAGATTGTAACTTCTGAACCCTTTGATAGATTTAGTTGATACTAACACTGAAGTTACATACTGGTCTAATGATTTCATTGATGCATGTCTCAGCCCCCATAGTGACCTTGAGATCAAGGTCACAGACTGAGAAATTTTACGTTTGGTTAATGTTTTTATGACGAGTTTATAGATGCCTGTATGTTCTTAACTCTAAGACAAATTCAGTTTGTACTTGCATCAATGTACCAGTCCAAGCATTTCGTGATGTTTGTCCCTTCCCCCACCCATGGTGACCTTGACCTCAAGGTCAGGGACTTAGAAAATTTACATTTGGTTCAAGTTTTATGACAAAGTTTATAGATGCCTGTATGTTCTTATCTCTAAGACAAATTCAATTGATGTTTGCATCGATGTTACATACCAGTCCAAAGATTCCATTGATGCATACTCCACCCTGCTGCTTCAGTAACATTGATACCCCCACCCCTTCAGTAACTTTGATGCCCTCACTCCCTTCGTCCATTTAGAAATTTTATGTTTGGTTTAGCTTTTACAAGCACATTTATAGATTCTTATAGCTTCTTGATATCTTCATTCATATTACATACAAGCTCAAAAGATATATCAGAGTATGGCGCTGGCCGGGGGTAAACGTGACCCACTGGTCACTTTCTCTAGTTTGTAAACTTTTCGTTGCCGAATGACAGCTCCTACATTTTACATCAGATTTAGCTGAAACTTCATATATAATTAGACTATGATGTTGGGCAGCGCATATTATTTGGAGGTTATGGTCCACCAAATAATAATAATAGAGTTATGCCCTTTTGAAAAATTCTGTAAACATTTTGTTTCCGAATAACTCCAACATTTTAGATCTGATGTTGTTGAAACTTTACATACAGCAAGACCATGATATGGAACAGTGCATATTATTTTGAGGTTACGGTCTGCAAAATATTACCAGAGTTATACCCCTTTCATAGATTTTTCTAAAATTCCATTTCTGGATAACTCCTCTTACATGTAACATCTGGTGAAGCTTAAACTTTTCATATAGTAAGACCATGATGTGGAACAGTGCATATTATTTCGAGATTACAGTCCGCCAAATATTACTATTTGCCTTTCACATATTTTTCTAAACATATTTTGTTTCCGGAAAATGCCTCCCACATTTTACATCTGATGAAGCTGAAACTTTACTTATAGTAAGACTATGTTGTGAAGCAGCCCATATTATTTCAAGGTTACAGTCCACCACTTATTAGCTCACCTGAGCCGTAGGCTCATTGGTGAGCTTATAGGGTGGTCATGCTGTCTGTATGTATGTCAACATTTTCAAACATCTTCTCCTCTGGAACCGCTGGGCCGATTGAAGCCAAATTTCATGTGGGGCCTCAGTGGGATGGGGGAACGAAAGTTTATTCGCGGGGTCCAGGTCACATGACCAAGATGGCCGCCATGCCCATATATGGTAAAAACCCTTCAAAAATCTTCTTCTCCGGAACCGCTGGTCCGATTTTCACCAAACTTGGTATGTGGCCTCGGGTACTCGGGCCCATCATAGTTTGTTCAAATAATGGCCCTTGGATGACCTTGACCTATTTTATGCCAAGGTCAAATTTGGTAATATAGGCTTTTGAATGGCAAAAAGTGAAAATGGTGGATTTTTCGGAAACGGTTGCAGCCTTTGGCCTGAAAGTTGGTAGATGACATCAGCTAAATGAGTTAATAAGTATATATGAGATTTAAAGGTCAAGGTCATTCCGTGACCTTGGGTCAAGTTTTTTAATATGTCAATCTTGAAACTTATTTTTCAGGGAAACTACTTATTTGAAGCTTTTAGCTCTACTTCTAGATATTTAGATGATTTATTAAGTATTGATAATACCTATTTTGATGGTTTGATCAGTCAGATTTACCCCCTAGAACTTCAGTTAAATAAAGCAAATTCTTCTGATACCGAGGCCCCGTTTTTGGATTTACAACTGTCTATTGTAGATGGATTTGTTTCGTGCAAAATTTATGATAAACGCGATGACTTTGATTTTGAGATTGTAAATTTTCCTTTTTTGGATGGTGATGTTCCTCGTGCGCCATCCTATGGCGTTTATATTTCGCAATTAATTCGATTTGCTAGAGTGTGTATTCATGTAACTGACTTCAACACTCGTAATAAATTATTAACGGCTAAACTCCTTAATCAGGGTTATCGGTACCATAAACTACGCAAAGCCTTTTCAAAATTTTATAGACGCCATTCTGATTTAATTTCAAAATTCAATATTGGACTTAAATCTCTTCTGCAACAAGGTCTATCGGAACCCGAATTTTATGGTGACTTAGCATATAAATTCAGAAAAATATATAACCGCAATGACTTCAGCACCCAATTTCGTAAAATCATTCTTCGATATAAAAAGATTGGGTACAACATGGATATTATACGACAGACTGCATGCATGGTAGTTAACCCAATCACGGTTGGCAACTTTGCTTCCCTCTTTAATTGCACACCGGTGGGTCAGGCCTCAGATTCTATGACGGCTGCAACGTAAAGGCTTATTGAAAATTAGAGAGATAATGTCGGTTGGTGCCTGATGCTCTGTCTCTGGTCGGGCTCATCGGAGTCTAACTGTTGGTTTTCTTTTGCTCCAGCATTTCAGTGGTTTCTTGCTGTCGAGTCCTCACCGTTGTCTCACCTCTGTGGTTCTTTGATTTTTGTGTTCACGGAGATGTTGCACTGATGAGTTAGGAGGCCTTCATGCGGACTGAACAAATTATTTGTCTAAATCGCGACGGAAGTAAGGGCGAGGATTGTGGCCACGTAAAATCGATTTAAGCCCCCCAGTGGAAATCTGCCACTGACCGTTCCAAGGCGGCTCTTCTGTGGCGATTTATTTATGTTGTTGTTTGTTACTTACTGTGTGTAGCACTTGTGTCTTTTGGTTTTGGATGGCCATATGGCCATTTTGTGGGAAAGTAACTGTCCTTATGGCCTTCCTTTGTTTAGGTTTCCATTATGGTCTGGTCGCTTAATGTTTGTATTTCTTTCCCTTTGGTGTCTTTTATGGGTGGAGTAAGTTAATTGTATCAATTCCTGATCTTTGTTTTACTTCTACTTTGGTCAATTTTGACCAAATTTCATATGCAAGCTTAATGGGTGAAGGACATGTAAATTAAGTTGATGATGTTGGGTCACATAACCAAGATGGCCGCCATGCCCATATATTGTTAAAAACCCTTCAAAAATCTTCTCTGAAACTCCTGGACGGATTTCTATGAAACTTGGTATGTAGCATTTGGGACGCGGGCCCATCATAAATTCTTAAAATGGTGTCCCTCGGATGACCTTAACCTATTTTATGCCAAGATAAAATTTAGTCACATATGCATTTGTATGGGAAAAAGTGAAAATGCATTATATCTAACAAACCGTTCAATATTCCACCACTAAATCATATATATTCTTGTTCCTTAAGATAGGGCGCATTTATTGACATGGGGTCCAACTAGGTCCCTTAAAAAAACTTCAAAAATCTTCTTCTCCGGAACTGCTGGGCCGATTTCCACCAAACTTGGTATGTAGGCTCGGGTACTCGGGCCCATCATAGTTTGTTCAAAGAATTGCCCTGGGATGACCTTGACCTATTTTATGCCAAGGTCAAATTTGGTCACATTGGCATTTGTATGGGAAAAAGTCTAAATGGCTGATATCTTGCAAATGGTTGAGAATACCACCCCTAAACCATATATATATTCTTGTTCCTTGTGATTAAGCATGTTTAATGACATGGACCTTGGGAGTCTAGGGGGTCCCCCGGGGACATGTCCCACCCCCTCCATTTCAAAAAATGCCCAAACTGTTCAGATCTCCACCCATAGACAATATATATTCTTGTTGCTTATGATAAGGGGCTTTAAGTGACATGCATCTTGAGACCCCGGGGGCATGCCCCACCCCTGCATTACATAAAATGCATCAAATCTCAGAAACTGTTCAGACCCCCTCCCATAAACCATATATTATTAGCTCACCTGAGCCGTAGGCTCATTGGTGAGCTTATAGGGTGGTCATGCTGTATGTATGTATGTATGTATGTATGTATGTATGTATGTATGTATGTATGTATGTATGTATGTATGTATGTATGTATGTATGTATGTGTGTGTGTGTGTATGTATGTATGTATGTATGTATGTATGTATGTATGTATGTATGTATGTATGTATGTATGTATGTATGTATGTGTGTGTGTCTGTCTGTCTGTCTGTCTGTCTGTCTGTCTGTGTGTATGTGTGTATGTATGTATGTGTGTGTGTATGTATGTATGTATGTATGTATGTATGTATGTATGTATGTATGTGTGTGTGTGTGTGTGTGTGTGTGTGTGTATGTATGTATGTATGTGTGTGTGTGTGTGTGTGTGTGTGTGTGTGTGTGTGTGTGTGTGTGTGTGTGTGTGTGTGTGTGTGTGTGTGTGTGTGTGTGTGTGTGTGTGTGTGTGTGTGTGTGTGTATGTCAACATTTTCAAACATCTTCTCCTCTGAAACCGTTGGGTGGACTGAAGCCAAATTTCATGTGGGGCCTCAGTGGGATGGGGGAACGAAAGTTTGTTCGCGGGGTCCAGGTCACATGACCAAGATGGCCGCCATGCCCATATATGGTAAAAACCCTTCAAAAATCTTCTTCTCCGGAACCGCTGGTCCGATTTTCAACAAACTTGGTATGTGGCCTTGGGTACTTGGGCCTATCATAGTTTGTTCAAATAATGGCCCTTGGATGACCTTGACCTATTTTATGCCAAGGTCAAATTTGGTATTGCTTTTGAATGGCAAAAAGTGAAAACGGTGGATTTTTCGAAAACTGTTGCAGCCTTTGGCCTGAGAGTTGGTAGATGACATCAGCTAAATGAGTTAATAAGTATATATGAGATTTATAGGTCAAGATCATTTCGTGACCTTGGGTCAATTTTTTTAATATGTCAAACTTTAAACTTATTTTTCAGGGAAACTACTTGGTCAATTTTGACCAAATTTCATATGCAAGCTTTATGGGAGAAGGACATGTAAATTAAGTTGATGATGTTGGGTCACATAACCACGATGGCCGCCATGCCCATATATGGTTAAAACCCTTCAAAAATCTTCTTCTCTGAAACTACTGGACGGGTTTTCATGAAACTTGGTATGTAGCATCTGGGACGCGGACCCATCATAAATTCCTAAAATGGTGACCCTCGGATGACCTTAACCTATTTTATGCCAGGGTAAAATTTAGTCACATATGCATTTGTATGGGAAAAAGTGAAAATGCATTATATCTAACAAACCGTTCAATATTCCACCACTAAATCATATATATTCTTGTTCCTTAAGATAGGGCGCATTTATTGACATGGGGTCCACCAGGTCCCTTAAAAAAACCCTTCAAAAATCTTCTTCTTCGGAACCGCTGGGCCGATTTCCACCAAACTTGGTATGTAGCCTCGTATATTCTTGTTCCTTGTGATTAAGCATGTTTAATGACATGGACCTTGGGAGTCTAGGGGGTCACCCGGGGACATGCCCCACCCCCTTCATTTCAAAAAGTGCCCAATATCTTGGAAACTGTCCAGATTCCCACCCATAAACAATATATATTCTAAGGGGCTTTAAGTGACATGCATCTTGAGACCCTGGGGGCATGCCCCACCCCTGCATTACATAAGATGCATCAAATCTCAGAAACTGTTCAGATCCCCTCCCATAAATCATATATTTTCTTGTTTCTTGTGATAAGGGGCATTTAGTTACATGGATCTTTGAACACCATAGGTTAAATTGGGGGCCGACACCCCCTTTAGAAATGGTTAAGCTCTTCACCCATTAACCGTATATTTTCTTGTTCCTGACCTTTTAGCTCATCTAAGGCTTTATCTTGGCTAAATATAACTGAAAATTCAAACTCAAAAGTTTTCCAACTGATCTTCAAGAGTCAGGAATGTGATTAAGGACCACTTGGTCATACAGCCAGATGCATTTAGTGACATGGACCTTAATTTGGGCCCCTGGGGGCATGCCCTACCCACATCATTTAATAAAATGCGTAATATTTCCCCACCCATTAACCATATATATTCTTTCTCTATATACTAATGTGGACATTTTCTCTTTTGATAATGGGTTTTCAGAAAAAACTCAATAAAAATTACATCAGGATAAAGAACAAGGTTTAAAACAACTAGCGTTGCAATAATTTAGAAAATCTGTTGACAAATAAGGATTTTATAACCAAAAACACATTTGAATAGGGAAATTTCCATTGTTAAATTGCTAGCAAGGGAGGTAATTATTTCCCCGCAAACTTTCAATTTCTTCATACACTGTTACTAAATAACTGAAATAATCATAAAGGATACAAAACACATCATGAAGTTCAAAACATTTAAATCGAGGCCAAAAAGATTCCAGAATCAAAACTTTATGATCATGGATTATCTCCCCTTTCAATGTAAAATCTCTATTCAAATCTTATTTTGGTCATAATTTTTTTAATAGTGAACCGATTTTCAAACTTTTTGTGGCACATGTTTCAAGAAATTTATAAGCAACTTTTGCTAAAGAAATCATCAATCCTTGTCTTTGTTTACTATAACGAATCTCCGAAATATCATTATCAGAGGACAAAAACAGAACATTAAAACACGTTTGGTGACATGGATCTTAGATCCATAAGAGGTCTAGAGGGACCTTGGGTGCATGTCCCTTAGCCCTTTAGACCTAAGGCTGTCAGGTGAGCGTCTTAGGACCAATGGTCCTCTGGTTATTTTGAAGTTATGTCCACCAAATCTTACCGACCATGACAATTTGTTGGAGAGAGGTAGTTTGAGCCATTGAGGGTTATTAATAGTGCCAGGTAAGAATATATGGAGCACATATTGATCCTTGGTTACATTCCACAAACCCAAACCTTTACATGTTACATGTGGGTTCACGGCGTCCCGCAAACCCCCATGCTGACAAGACAACCGAGCGTGATCTCTGACAGGTGTACGGGCAGCTGTGGGGTAAGGCACAAGAAAGATATCAAATGAATGACGTGAATTATTTACAGTATCTATATACAACAATACTAACATAAAACATCACATTTATTTGCTTCTGTAGCCCACTCACGACGTCCGCCCCGAAGGCAAAACAATGTTCTGTGCTCGGAATGTGGTGACGCGAGTGTCTTCAGAAGCAAATAACAAACACAACAACACAAGAAAAAGAAACACAAAACGCGACTTGCCAGATTAAATGTTCACTTAGGGTGAACCACTTCTCGCGCACTGCTGCAAACTAGTTTGTCGACCACTGAAAACTAGTTTGTCGACCTTGTTGTCGACCACAAGTTGATTTTTATTATTTATCGATTCGTATTCATACGAACTTGAAGTCCCGGTAACTTCTTCGTTGAATACATTCTAGGTTTTTTTCTAGAACCTGTTTATTATGGTCTCGACGGTCTGTTATTGGGTCTGTCCGCCCTTGCTGGACACTGAACCGACAGCGTCATACCAGTACCTGCTCCTATGTGGCAGGGAGCAGCAGGTCACCACACATTCTTGTGCCTGCAAATTACGATAATTCGACTAAGATACAGTTCACAAAACATACATGCTATATCATGATCCCCCTCCCGGAGAAGTCAGAATATGTCCATGCATATACCGTTATTGCGCATGCGCCGACCAGACACACAGGCTGATTAGTGCATGCGACAAATAACCGTACAGCAGAACTCAACTTGACTGTGCATCAAATCATCAGCACCCAGCGCTTGACACAAAAATACTCAAAAGTTTATGTTTCCTTACTGAGCACTACAGAAATCAATTAATGCTCACTACTACTGAGCATATTACTCATCAAATTCATGCTCACTACATTATCACAGGTAAGAGGCAATTGAACAGACCACGCCTTTGCGCTACCTTGTCAGCCGTCAATTACAGGAAATATAACAAACTCAATTTATATCCTTCTCCGCGACACGGCTCACAAATATAGCTATTCACAAATTCATTACATTAACAACAGCTGGAAGATTTTCATCTATTCTCCACAACATTTGTTAGTGTCTCATAAGAACCAACACTGTTTGTCGTAAATTCTTTCTGTATTTGGTATACATAGGCACCACGTCACAACCGTACTCGTGACGCTGATGAGCAGCTGACGTCATCCACGCCGCTCAGGCCGTTATAACGTGTGGCGACCAAATACTCTCACTTATCATCACGTTCTTTTTATGTACATACATGTACAAATCGAGTTCTCAAACAGAAACGGCATCATTACAAAATGAACTCGTAATTCTTCTTAAACAAAATTATTTCTACTCAACATTAACATGCTTGTAAAATCAAATTCATCACGGTTCATCATCACTGATAACCCGACAGGCTCTTGTAAGAGTTTGCCCTGATGATGAAGATATGGTTAAACCCGTCTTAATTTTACGTCTCCTCTACACCTAATATCATATAGAGACGGGCCATGGTTTTCTAACCACTGCTAGTCAACAGTTATGGATCAAACAAGTGACCCGGCGTTTATTAATGATATTCAACAAAAGGGGTCTATAAAAGCCTAAATGAATCTAGAATGAGCGGGTGTCCAAACTTTACGTATGGTGATGTTCCTCGTGCGCCATCCTATGGCGTTTATATTTCGCAATTAATTCGATTTGCTAGAGTGTGTAGTCATGTAACTGACTTCAACACTCGTAATAAATTATTAACGGCTAAACTCCTTAATCAGGGTTATCGGTACCATAAACTACGCAAAGCCTTTTCAAAATTTTATAGACGCCATTCTGATTTAATTTCAAAATTCAATATTGGACTTAAATCTCTTCTGCAACAAGGTCTATCGGAACCCGAATTTTATGGTGACTTAGTATATAAATTCAGAAAAATATATAACCGCATTGACTTCAGCACCCAATTTCGTAAAATCATTCTTCGATATAAAAAGATTGGGTACAACATGGATATTATACGACAGACTGCATGCATGGTAGTTAACCCAATCACGGTTGGCAACTTTGCTTCCCTCTTTAATTGCACGCCGGTGGGTCAGGCCTCAGATTCTATGACGGCTCCAACGTAAAGGCTTATTGAGAATTAGAGAGATAATGCTGGTTGGTGCCTGATGCTCTGTCTCTGGTCGGGCTCATCGGAGTCTAACTGTTGGTTTTCGTTTGCTCCAGTATTTCAGTGGTTTCTTGCTGTCGAGTCCTCACCGTTGTCTCACCTCTGTGGTTCTTTGATTTTTGTGTTCACGGAGTTGTTGCACTGATGAGTTAGGAGGCCTCCATGCGGACTGAACAAATTATTTGTCTAAATCGCGACGGAAGTAAGGGCGAGGATTGTGGCCACGTAAAATCGATTTAAGCCCCCCAGTGGAAATCTTCCACTGACCGTTCCAAGGCGGCTCTTTTGTTGCGATTTATTTATGTTGTTGTTTGTTACTTACTGTGTGTATCACTTGTGTCTTTTAGTTTCGGATGGCCATATGGCCATTTTGTGGGAAAGTAACTGTCCTTATGGCCTTCCTTTGTTTAGGTTTCCATTATGGTCTGGTCGCTTAATGTTTGTATTTCTTTCCCTTTGGTGTCTTTTATGGGTGGAGTAAGTTAATTGTATCAATTCCTGATCTTTGTTTTACTTCTACTCAACAACATCTAGGGTCAGAATGAGACAGGACCTCGCTTAAAAGACTCAATTCTACTGCTGGAGAAGCCTGGGATCGATCCTGCGACCTCTTGCTGGCAAAGCTAGTAGCCTAATCACTACACCACAGAGCCTTCAGAGGGGAATTCAGAATAGGCTTCAGAAAGTTGGGGTATACTAGAAGTACACCCCTCCAAAACCTACAAGCATGTTCATACAAAAATAATACTAAACATAGATTTAACATACCTTTCAATATACTTTCATTGTCCCGCCACGGTTTTGTGTTCAATCGTTAGTACTTGACCTGCTGCTGAATAGTGTTCGTTTTTCAGGGTTTTTATATCTATGAATTCTACCGGAAAATCATGCATACTCATATTAGCTCGCTAAAATCGTGGCGAGGTGAAGATACCGTCCACAATCATAGCCAGATAGCAAAAATCGAGTAGATAATGGATTTGCGTTCAAATAGTATTTCCCTTACGGAAAAAATGATGAAACGTCCCTACACATCAATGGTATGACTCCCGTCAAAAAGAACACTCACAACATCGTGGCTAGAATGAAAATTATATATGGCACAATTTGGCGGTTGGCGATTTTCAGGCAAATTTTATAGAAATCAGCCTTATAGCGACCAACTGTATGGTAAAAAAAACTCCACAAACCACTCATGCATACATCGTATGATATGTGCACGACCCGCGCATGGAGCAGCACATTTTGCTACCGTATTTCACCAAAAATATTTCACTTGCACCGCCTTGCCATATACCTACTAAAATAATTTAGATGTGCATAAGCACCAGAGAGTTTTCCTATTCCATCTCGTAACATTACAACAGTCAGTATATATATATGCTCCATCTTACTAATTGCCACAGGCGTATAATGCCTCGCTTGCGGAGATCTTGTTACAACAATGTGTCCGTCGTCAGTTCGTGCGTGCGTCCGTAAACCTTTTTTTTCGAACGACATCTCCTAAACCACTGGTCGGATTTTGACCTAAACAGGAATGATCCTTAGATGGTCCCCTTTCAAAGTTGTTCAAATGGTTCATTGCAAATCTAGGTCACAGGAGCAAAAAAAAAAATAGATTTTTTTTTTAAATGAAAACTTAAAAAATCACCCTTGTCTGAAACCATAAGGTCCACGTCTTCGATATTTGGTATGAAGCTTCGTCTAGAAACAATCAGAGACTGCTGACAGTGCAACGATGTATGTCTAAACTTTTCACTAACTTGTACCCTCCCCCGCCCCCACTCCTTCAAACATGCTATCGTAAGACCCTGATCACAACTGATGGTTCTAGTTTTGTTTTGTTTTCATCCAGGAAAGATCACCTCCTTACATTACGAAAACACGCCTATACAAATCCGTTGTAAATTTTATCACCAAAAACAAAAACACGAAAGTTTAAGGATAAAAAAATTGTGATATTTTCCTTATTTCTGCTCAAATATAGATTGAGGGTATACGTTAGAACTGCCTCATGGAGGCGGTTCTAACGAGTACCCACGACCTATATTTAAGAGCATACATTATAAGGTTTACCCCTGTAAAACCCAGTTTTACTAAATAAAAGTGGGGTTCATGGGTCAGAATTATATAGGCGTGTTTTTGTGATTTGTATGTCCTTCAAAAAGTGCACAGAACCTATACATTACGATAACACATCCGTGTGATATAGTACATTTTTCAAACCTCAAAAAATGGCAATTTTTCAGATGAAAATTTCTGATATTTTTCTTATTTATACTCCAAACATAGGTTTTGGGTGCTCGTTAGAACCGCCTCATTGAGGCGGTTCTAACGAGTAACCATAACCAATGTCTTCGAGCAGAAATAAGGAAAAATAATGTTTACCCCCGTAAACCCCAGGTTTCTCGATATAAAGTGGGGTTTAGGGCGGGGTCTTTATTTCACGGACTTGTTCACGTGATGATTTCAAGTTTAGGATAAAAGTACACAAACCCCTTTTCTGAAATCTATTTATGTCTGACATCTATTGAACACGTGAAAGTGTCCATGTAAAGAATTACCCCGTGCACCTCACTTATCTGGAGAAAAGTGGGTTAAGTAGGAAGAAGGTTATACCGTTATACATTAGTCTACTTATTCTTAAGTGAGCTATTGTGATCGCTTTGTGTCCGTCGTCCGTCCGTCCGTCCGTCAACAATTTCTTTAAATGACATCTCCTCCTAGGCAAATGGCCGGATTTCAAAATCATTTCATAGAAATGTTCCTCTGGTGACCCTCTATCAAAATTGCTAAATTGGTTCTGCTCCGCTGAACAAAATGGCTGCCAGAGCTAAAAAAAGAAAAACCTTTAAACGACATCTCCTCCTAGGCCAATGTCCCGATTTCAAAATAATTTCACAGAAATGTTCCTTGGATGACCCTCTACCAAAATTGCTAAAATGGTTCCGCTCTGCTGAACAAAATGGCCGCCACATATAAAAATAGAAAAACCTTAAAACGATATCTCCTCCTAAGCCAATCGCCGGATTTCAAAATCATTTCACAGAAATGTTCCTCGGGTGACCCTCTACCAAAATTGCTAAAATGGTTCTGCATGGCTGAACAAAATGGCCACCATAGCTAAAAATAGAAAAAAAAACCTTTAAATCACATCTCCTAGGCCAATGGCCCGATTTCAAAATAATTCCATAGAAATGTTCCTTGGGTGACCCTCTACCAAAATTGCTAAAATGTTTTTGCTCTGCTGAACAAAATGGCCGCCACATATAAAAATAGAAGAACCTTTAAACGATATCTGCTCCTAAGCCAATGGCCCGATTTCAAAATCATTTTACAGAAATGTTCCTCGGGTGACCCTCTACCAAAATTGCTAAAATGGTTCTACTCCGCTGAACAAAATGGTCACCAGAGCTAAAAATAGAAAAAAAACTTTAAACGACATCTCCTCCTAGGCCAATGGCCTGATTTCGAAATAATTTCACAGAGACAGTCCTTGGCTGACCCTCTACCAAAATTGCTAAAACGGTTCTGCTTTGCTGAACAAAATGGCTGCCATACTTTTGCAGAAATGTTCCAAGGGTGACCCTCATCCAAACTTGCGAAAATGGTTTTATTCCAATGAACAAAATGGCCACCAGAGATAAAAATAGAAAAGACCTTTAGATGACAGCTTCTCCTAGGCCAGTGGCTAGATTTCGAAATAATTTTACTGAAATGCTCCTTGGGTGACCATTTACCAAAGCTGCTAAAATGGTTTCCCTTGCTGAACACAATGGCTGTTGGATATTATTATTTTAGGTCTAGCCTGCCCAGGCAAGGTTGTGCAATTTGGACCATCTATGCACATGAACTATATTGGTTTCATTGGGTGGCAGGGCTTGAGATGTCTTCTCAGTGTTGGGTAAAATTCCAACAAAATTGGATGCAACATATTAAAAATGACCTAAATAGTGTTGACTGGGACGTTAAACCTCAATTTAAACAAAAAGGGCACAAGAGGACCAGTCTGATCTGGATCCACACTGTTTGCAATAATGACTTTAAAGTAACCAGCCAACACAAAGCAGAAGATAATTCTGAAGGGTTAAACAGAAACATCTTAATCACTCTTTGAAATTGTACATTTATATAAAAACAACAAGGTTTAGACCTGTCAAAATATCAACAGGCAGTTGAAGATAGACTATTATACATAGCTCTGTCACTGCTTGCATAATATTGTATGAATCAGTAGGACTCAAAACAAACTGTGAAGTGACTAATATTGTTATGCCAGAAGGTATACATATTAAATTGTGCAGTGACTCTGGCTCTCATTGTATAACAGAAGACACTTAGAGGTTAGGACCCAGGTGTTTGACCTAGTTATAAACAGGGCGGCAAACATGGGCTAGATAACTACTAGGCTCTTGAAAATAATATAGGTGGCTTAAATTAAGGATCTGCGCTGCAGTATACAGAATCAGCACCAAAAACTGTTTATTTTGAATGGAGTGATATAAGATAAAGTGGGTATATGTTGATAGTTAAAGGATAATTTTCCTTATCAATAAAACATATGTTGTGGGTATTTATTAGAACCACCTTGTTCTTAATGAATATATACACACCATACATTTTTATCGAAAAATAAGGGAGACTTTAACTAATGTACCACTTAATACCAACCATATCTACAGCTCTATGAACTAAAGATTTGACTGATTGATTGTTTTGGGTTTAATGACACGTCAACAATGTAGATTCTGATCAGATGGCTTCTTGGCTTTTAAAGAAGCCATCTGATCAAGATTTACACTTACATTCAGTTTGTGAATTTAAAGGAATAAATTACACCATTTTAACAAAGTTTGTGCCGAAAACTTAGAATGGGATACTGGCAACCCGGGATTGGCAAACAGTGAAGGCCCAGATCAGATGCTGCAGAACTTGACGTCTGATCTGGGCCTACATTGTTTGTAAAAGGTTCTGCCATTTTCCATATTAATTTTAAACATAATATATCTTGTTAACGTCCCCATCAACACAATTTAGGTCATTTTGGAGACGTTGCTTCCAATTTTGTGGGACTTTTACCCGACATTGAGATGAAATGACATCTCAATCCCTGCTGCCCAATAAAACCAATAGGGTTTATAAGCATGGACGGGCCGACTCGCAGCAATTTTCCTGGGCAGGCTTAGACCTTCTAAGCGGATTACTACTGCTAATGTGCGGTCGGTATCAACTCTGCGTGGAAGCATCGTGCAGCCCAATCTATTTCTCCAAGCCCCAATGGGCGGGGGCGATAAACATGTGGAATCATCTGCTAGTGTAATGTGTGTGAGAAAATTCTTCTGCTAATTAATCAGCTGCTTAGTCACATGGCGCGGTGACGTCAATCCTGAACATGTCCATGGACTTGAGCTACAGAAAACAAACCTAGGTGTATCAATTTGGCCAGGAAAAAAACAACAGAAAAATGGAAGAAATATGAGTGAGGTTGAAACTCCTTCCATTGAACTGACCATATACCGGTATATGTTTGAGTCTGTGCAGATGTGTCACTGATGACACTTTTCAGTTGGATGGTTCATACAGTCATGGCGCTGATGAGTCCCTTAGACTAACCAATCAAATTACTTGGTGTGATTTATTCATATAGATTCACCAGTTGAATGACAGTGTGCTGAGCCGGTTCATATGGCTTTTGCGGAAGCCTGCATTCTTTGCAAAGGTAGGGGTGGATGGGTATATATATATAAATAGCATGATTGCTGTCACAAGCATCTATAAAGTTAGAAGGGATAATGATTTTTTTTATTTATTTTATTTTTTAGCTCACCAGAGCCGAAGGCTCCGGGGGAGCTTATAGGATAGGCAGTTGTCCGTCGGCGTCTGCGTCTGCGTCTGCGTCGTCGTGTGACGTCAACACTTTTAAACGACATCTCCTCTGAAGCCGCTCGGCCCATTAGGCCCAAATTTTATCGGTAGCATCCTTGGGTTGGGGGATTGAAAGTTTGTGTTTTTTATGAAATTCGGCTCCTTAGTTTGGTTGCTATGGCAACTTAGAGTTTCCATAGACTTATAAAGGGGAAAATTGAAAAATGGCAATTACTGCCAAGCCGCTGCAGATATTTTGACAAAACTTTCATAGAAATATTCCTTAGGCAATCTTCTATCTGCCATATCATTTTAGGCCTACTGCTCATTTGTATTGGTTGCCATGGAAACCAAAATGAAAAAAAATAGAAAAAAAATACTTAAAAAATAATCTCCTCAGAAACCGTATGCTCTATGAGGCTGAGAGTTTATGGAAATATTCACCATATTTGCCTTTACAGGTTTTGTGTTTTTTATGAAATTCGGCTCTTTAGTTTGGTTGCTATGGCAACTTAGATTTTCCATAGACTTATAATGGGGAAAATTGAAAACTGGCATTAACTACAAAGCCTTTGCAGATACTTTGACAAAACTTTCATAGAAATGTTCCTTGAGTAAACTACTCTCAGCCATATGCTTTTATGTCAACCTGGGGGTCCAGAAGGTTGTGCTGGGGCCATGCCCCGCCCCCAGTACTTCATAAAATGCCTTATATCTCAGAAACCTCACAGATCCCCACCCCTAAACCATATATATTCTTGTTCCTATTGATAAGACACATTCAGTGACACCAACCTGGAGGTCCTCCAGGATGCGCCGAGGCCATGCCCCACCCCCTTCACTTCATAAAAGGCCCAATATCTCGGAAACCATTCAGATCCCCACCCCTGAACCCTATATACTCTTGTTCCTTATGATAAGACGCATTCAGTCACCGGACATCAAACTGGGGGTCCCCCGGGATGCGCAGGGGCCATGTCCCTCCCTCCATTTCATAAAAGGCCCAATATCTCGGAAACCTTATAGATCCCCACCCCTAAACCATATATATTCTTGCTCCTTACGATAAGACACATTCATTGACACCAAATTAGGGGTCTTCCGGGGTGCGCCGGAGCCATGCCCTACCCCCTCACTTCACA
Organism: Lucinisca nassula; assembly: GCA_963580285.1. Lineage (NCBI taxonomy): Eukaryota > Metazoa > Mollusca > Bivalvia > Lucinida > Lucinidae > Lucinisca > Lucinisca nassula. The sequence continues at coordinate 146,559,963 of OY757018.1, read as the reverse complement.
AAAGGCCATATATCTCAGAAACTGTTGAGATCCCCACCCCTAAACCATATATGTTCTTGTTCATTATGATAAGACACATTCAGTGACACCAACCTGGGGGTCCCCAAGGATGTGCTGGGGCCATGCCCCACCCCCTCCAATTCATAATATCACAATATCTCAGAAACCTTACAGATCCCTACCCCTAAACCATATATATTCTTGTACCTTATGATAAGACACATTCATTGACACCAACCTGGAGGTCTCCCTGGGCCTTGCCCCACCCCTGCACTTCACAAAAGGCCTTATATCTCAGAAACTGTTCAGAGCCCCACCCCTAAACCATATATATTCATCTTCCTTATGATAAGACACATTCATTGACACCAGCTTGTGGGTCCCCGGGGCATTCCCGAGCCTTGCCCCACCGCTTGACTTGATTAAAAGCCATATATCTCAGAAATAGTTCAGATCCCCACCCCTAAACCATATATATTCTTGTTCCTTGCGATAAGACTCGTTCAGTCACACCAACTTGGGGGTCTCTTTGTGCTGAGGCAATGTGCCCGCCCTTCCACTTCATAAAAGGCCATTTCAGAAACCATTCAAATCCCCACCCCATATTCATATAATATGTTCTTGTTCCTTATTATTAGTACACCTACTGTAGAGGTGTCCGCAGGGCCAGTCCTCTCCTTTCCACTTCATGAAAGGATATCTTGGAAACCGTTGAGATTCCCACCCCTAAACCATATAATATACTTGGTCCTTATGATAAGACACATTTAGGGACAACAATCTTGGGCTTTCCTGGGAACGACAGGGCATGCTCCAACCCCTCCACTTATATCTCCAGCCATGCAGATCCCCACTGCTAAACCATATATATTCTTGTTCTTTGTGATGACACATTTAGTGATACCAACCAGGGCTCCGTTGGGTCCATACCCCACCCCCTCTACTTCATAAAAGGCCTAATGTTTCATATACTGAGTCCACATGGGTGCTCATTTGGATATGGGGGTTCATTTGGCAGATTACAATGATATCATGTTAAAATACATGGCTGCAATTGGGCAGTGCCCACCTGAGCTCTGGTGAGCATAGTGGCCCATGGGCCTCTTGTTTTTTAATATTTTCTTTAATTTTGGTTTCACGGCCCTTTCAAGATTATTTCACTTATTTCGAGCTGACTGTTAATCAGAGTAGCCGGAGAAAAACCACCTGACCTGTTGCAGAGCTTGGCTGGATAACAAATTTACATAAATAGTCAGACACCTCAACTCATTACCACACTTGTTCTGAAATTCTTAAAAGTACAATTTACTGCAATCTTATACAGTGATGAGGCTACAGATAAAGAAGAATAACTACGAAGGAGCATTAGGGCCAGGTGCACTTTTATTTCTTTTCTATCTATCTATCTTCTTATACTGAGTCGGTCATATCTGGCCATTACCTTTTGATAGCTATCTCGAAATTTCGACTTAGTATCTCGAAATTTCGACTTATTATCTCGAAATTTCGACTTACTATCTCGAAATTTCGACTTAGTATCTCGAAATTTCGACTTAATAACTCGAAATTTCGACTAACTATCTCGAAATTTCGACTTATTAACTCGAAATTTCGACTAAGTATCTCGAAATTTCGACTTAATAACTCGAAATTTCGACTTAATAACTCGAAATTTCGACTTACTATCTCGAAATTTCTACTTAGTAACGAAATTACGACTTAGTATCTCAAAATTTCGACTTAGTAACTCGAAATTTCGACTTAGTAACTCGAAATTTCGACTTACTATCTCGAAATTTCGACTTAATAACTCGAAATTTCGACTTACTATCTCGAAATTTCGACTTAGTAACTCGAAATTTCGACTTACTATCTCGAAATTTCGACTTTATAACTCGAAATTTCGACTTAGTAACTCGAAATTTCGACTTACTATCTCGAAATTTCGACTTAATAACTCGAAATTCCGACTTACTATCTCGAAATTTCGACATACTAACTCGAAATTGACTCTGTGATCTGCGATGTGCATTCAACTCTGAATAGGGATTAGCCTAACATGAATCTTGTTATGGTCAACTCAGAGTTGAAGGAAGACCTCAGATATCAGAACCAACTTTCCACAACTTCATTATCACGGTTTAAATATGGAGTTGGATATTTTTGCATGTTTAGCGCCAGAAGTCATGCCTCATTTTGAGAAAGAATCATTTGCCACTAGACCTGTGTGCTAGACCCCGCCGTTACGGAATTGAGACATTGACTTGGCTAGCTAGAAGCCCGGATTTGAATTCCCTGGAACATATTTGGGAGATTCTTGGGCGTCGAATACAGAACATTGAACACCCCCCACCCCACGCCCCCTCCCCTCCCCCACCACCACACACACGCGTGGCTAGAGCTAACCAGCCATCAATTTCGACGTCTGACCGATGGGAAGAATCGAAGGGTCTCTGTCAAAATGATACATCTTGAACACGTAACGTATTCTGATACCGCATTTTCTGTCCGGTTGTTGCTTTGTCATCTTATGGGTCGATTTTTTTTTTCATTCGACCCAAAGTAACTCCCTACAGAAGCTTCTCGCCTACTATTGTCCACGTGACTATCGCTGACCATCTACACCATGAAGGTACCGGCTATTTAATGAAGCTCTCTTCTGCGGCGTCTGATCAGGGTCTACACTGTTTGCAATGTGCATGTTCACCGGCCATGTTCTACATGGCACACTGACGTCACAAGGAAAGACTATAGCGCTGCTATAAATAACTGGTACATGGATTTTGAATATGGTCAGTGATAGTCACGAGGTCAATAGTAGTTAGTAACTTTTAGTCAGTTGATGCTTAATCGACCCAAGCGCGGCGTCTGATCAGGACCTACACGTTTTGCTTGTAGTATAGGCATTTAAAGGATAAACGGAACATGTACAAATCCACACTCGAAGACAATCGACCCACCAGTGCTGTCAGTGCTTTGATCTAAATGATTTTTTACAGCACACGATGAGAAAGTTTGATACCGAAAAAAAACCTGTCAAATATGACTTTTAGCCCGCCTGTATTTTACTGAAACGGGATTGAACTTGTTTGTTTGATTCTAGGTTTAACATCCCCGTCAACACTGTATAGGTCATTTTGAAGACGTTGCTTCCACGTTTGTGGGACTTTTACCCGACGTTGAGATGAAATGACTTCTCAAGCCCTGTCGCCTAATGAAACCAATAGGGTTTATAAGCATGGACGGTCCGACTCGCACCGCTTTACCTGGGCAGGCTTAGATCCTCTAAGCGGTTTACCAGTACTCGATGGTGTGCGGTCGGATTTCAGCTCTGCGTTGAGGCACCATGCAGCCCATCAATTTCTTCAAGCCCCGATGGGCGGGGGCCGTGAAACGGGATTGAATGTGCGACGTCCTGATGAGACAGAAAACCCTCTGTCTCTTACATGATACATATGCTTTGGGCCTCTAGTTGTATAGTTCTTCAGAAATATTTGATAAAATTAACATTGGCCATGTTAGAGAGAAAGAAGAATGAAAGAACATTTGAAATAATTCACCGAGAAAGGTCATTGGCGTTTACACGATACAAGTAAGCCGATAATGACCAAAGTCTCTTCACAATGTTATCACATAATTTGCATAATCTGCTTGATGTAAAACTTGTTTTCAAAGCGTGGGTATAATGAAACGGGGTTGTTTAACATTAACTGTGTGTATAGGACTTAATATCTTGTAATGACTATTAAGTCGAAATTTCGAGATACTGTGTTGAAATTTCGAGTTAATAAGTCGAAATTTCGAGTTATTAAGTCGAAAGTTCGAGATACTAAGTCGAAATTTCGAGTTAATAAGTCGAAATTTCGAGTTACTAAGTCGAAATTTCGAGATACTAAGTCGAAATTTCGAGTTAATTAGTCGAAATTTCGAGTTATTAAGTCGAAATTTCGAGTTATTAAGTCGAAATTTCGAGATACTAAGTCGAAATTTCAAGATACTAAGTCGAAATTTCGAGATACTAAGTCGAAATTTCGAGTTAATAAGTCGAAATTTCGAGATACTAAGTCGAAATTTCGAGATACCTATCAAAAGAAAAAAAGTATACTTGGCCCTAATGCTCTTTCGTCAATAACGATTATAATTAAGCACAGATTTTTAATTTTTGCATATGTTGTGGGTACTTGTTAGAATCGCTTCATTTGGGGCAAGTACCCACAACATAATGTTTTTTATGGAATATCTCAAACTTATCTTCAGTCTCTTTATTCTGTCATAAGACAGTATGCTGAGGTTGTAGAAATTTCATTATTCCATTTTTGTCGCACCTGCTTGAAAACAAGGCACTATATAAGGTTTTGCCCATTTGTCCATCAGTCCCACCATTAACATTTATGATCCTGTTCAAGTCATTTAGTTTATACTAATTTATTTTAGTTCGATTGCGATGAAAGCTTTAAGTCTAAACAGCGAAATTTCACAATATAAACGAGGTTGGTTGGGTGAGGTAAAGGTATCGCGTATGTGAGGCAAATTTGGGGCTTCCAACTGGTTTTGTTTGTTTGATTTGAGATTTACCGTCCCCGTCAACACTGTAAAGGTCATTTTGGAGACGTTGCTTCCAATTTTGTAGGACTTTTACCCAACATTCAGTTGAAATGACATCTCAAGCCCTGCCGCCCAATGAAACCAATTGGGTTTATAAGCATTGACGGGCCGACTCGCACCGCTTTGCCTGGGCAGGCTTTGATCCTCTAAGCGGTTTACCAGTACTCGTGTGCGGGTCGGTTTTAGCGCTGCGTGGAAGCATCATGCAGCCCATATATTTCTTTAAGCCCCGATGGGCGGGGGCCCGGCTTCCAGCTGATGATATTGGCTTTCAGTTGGACAAGGCCTTCTGTCCTTGTAGCAGGAAAGTGTAGAGGGGGGAGTGTTGTTATTTCTTCTGTTCATTTCATTCATGTTCCTCTTTCTACCCTGTCCCTCACTTTTATCTTTTCGATCTCTTTCCTCCCTTTCTCTGGGAGGCGACGCGAAATGACCCACAGTGTTGACGTGTCGTTAAACTCCAATTAATAACATTCTCTGTATACACATGTATTGCCCGAGTCATAACTAATGTTTTTGGATATTTTCGTTTTCTCATGTTTCTTAACCCTTGACCTGCTGAATATTTAAATATGCCACGCCCACAACTTATTGCCAACCAATCAGATTTCTTGATTCAGATCATTGCAAAAAATTCTTTAACGGAATGACAAACAATGAAGATCCAGATCAGATGGCTTCTTCATGGATCTACATTGTTTGAAAGATAAGACATATCCGGGCACAGCAGGACAAGGGTTTATATTAAATAAAAAGTGGTTTCAAGCAATCTGGAAATGGGGTTTGGGCGCGATTACTGGTAAACCGCTTACGAGGATCTAAGCTTGCCCAGGCAAAGCGGTGCGAGTCGGACCGTCCGTGCTTATAAGCCCTATTGGTTTCATTAGGCGACAGGGCTTGAGATGTCATTTCATCTCAACGTCGGGTAAAAGTCCCACAAAATTGGAAGCAACGTCTCATAAATGACCTTTACACTGTTGACGGGGACGTTAAACCTCAAATCAAATCAAACAAACAAAATCCGTTTTCTGTGTCGTATGCAGTTATCTGACGAAATGCGTTAACCCTTGTCCTGCTAATCCCGGATATGCCTTATCTTTGAAACAATGTAGATCCAGATCAGATGGCTTCTGAAGAAGCCATCTGATCAGGATCTACATTGTTTGCCATTCAGATTGTGAATTTGTTGCAATAATTTGCATCAGATAATCTGATTGGTTGATAATTGGTAGTGGGTGTGGCATATATGAATATTCAGCAGAACAAGGGTTAATTAAGGTCATAGAGCATAATGAATATTTTCACAACACCAATGTCAGAACAACTTTATTTGAGATGTGCGGCCCCCGCCCATCGGGGCTTGAAGAAATACATGGGCTGTATGATGCTTCCACGCAGAGCTAAACTGACCCACACACGAGTACTGGTAAACCGCTTAGAGGATCTAAGCCTGGCCAGGCAAAGCGGTGCGAGTCGGACCGTCTATGCTTATAAACCCTATTGGTTTCAGTGGACGGCAGGGCTTGAGAAGTCATTTCATCTCAATGTCTGGTAAAAGTCCCATTAAATTGGAAGCAACTTCTCCAAAATGACCTTTACAGTGTTGATGGGGACGTTCAACCTCAAACCAAACAAAAACAAAAATTATTTGAGATGTGGCCTGCAATATACGAGGTATATTGGACATGCAAGAAATTGTATCAGTCGTAATACCGTATACAAATAAATGGTATGATTGGTGTTTTACGTATGTTCTGTAAATCGGGATCCCTTAGATCTGAAGGTATGATTTTTTTTATATTTTTTGTTTTAAGGCCCTTTCAAGATTATTTCACTCATATCGAGCTGATCCTTAATCAGAGGTGGGCGAAAACCGGAGTACCCGGAGAAAAACCACCTGACCTTACGTTGCAGAACTTGGCGTCTCACATGTGACCCGAGCGAGGCTCGAACCTGAAGGTATGATACAACGCAAAACGAAATAACAGTTGTTGTTGTTGTTGTTGTTGTTTTTTTTTTGTTGTTGTTGTTTTTTTTTTTTTTTTTTTGTTTTTTTTTTCATTTTGAACTTCTTATTTCATGTTGCTGGTTTAGTAGATGCGAAATGAAACAAAATGTAGTTTTTATTTCATTTTGTGTCGATTCTATGAGGTTTTATCAAAATAAAAAAGTGGCATACTTCATTTTATTCCATTTTGCGTAGGTCTTTTCTACATGAAAATTTGTATTTTGCTTTGAAAGATGGCTCCTCTTTTCACTCAACTCGAAAACATCTGCGTTCAGAACTGTAGGACGGTGCAACCTAGTTTTAGAGCGAAGTGGGGTAGCTCGACGGGTCAGAGAAACTGGCGTTAAAAATAACGAAGTGAAATGGTCCAGAAACTAGAAGGTAAACATATCATGCTGTTACAGCATGATTTGAGCCCCGCCAAGCGAATTTGTGTCTTCGAGCATTCCGTCATGACAAATTTCAACTGCGCATGCCCTGCAATTCAGAGGGGCCAGGGATATGGCTTTCTGTCTGAAGGTTCCTCTTGATTCACTGCTTTAATGGGCGAGCAGCGAAGGTTCTGGCGAGCCTGCGCATCCGCGCAGTCTCGCCAGAACCTTCGCTGCTCGCATAGGCGATAAGTACCAAAATCGAGGGGGGCCCATATGATACGAGATAACACATGAATCTGCTTAGCTATCCACCCTGTTAGCACGAAACATCGGGCCAACGTCGGGAAAGACGTTGTCACGTATCGCTGTCGGCCCGACGTTAGCACAACATTCTTTGCTGGCTGGGCAGCCACGCAGAATGGTGCAGGATGACCTTCACATTTGTTACGCGCAAAACGCGCCTTACAGGCGCCACGTAGAATTTTCCCGGCACCACACTATCTTTGGCGGGGTCCATTTCCTATTTGTTTCGGGTCATTTGTGATTTTCTTTCTAAGACACGAATCCGGAGAAATGTAATACGTGTTTGCAACGTACGTAGTATCAACGTTGCGTCGACGTTGATGCGACGGTGTGCCGGCTTTTTCACTTCTATTACATTTCTCGTCGAGTCCTATACAGTTTTGACGGGGGCGTTAAACCTCAAACAAACAAAAGTCGAGTCAACATTGATGCCTAAAATTATATTTTAAGATAGCGACGGCGTCTCATTCTCCATACTTTTTTACACGTAGATGATGAGGATGGATACTGTTGAAAGAGGTAACACTCATTCTTGAACAAATAAATGGGCTGCATTATGCTTACGAGGAGCTGAAACCGACTGGTAAACCGCTACGGAGGATCTAAAATAAAAGTGAAGGCAACCCAGCAGGCACTCAACGTTGAACTAACGTTGAAACAACGTTGAACGTTGTTTCAACGTAAGTTCAACGTTGAGTCAACGTTTTGTGCCTGCAGGGAATGAAATTAACCCACACTGAGCCTGCCCAGGCAAAGTGGTGTGATCCAGGCAAACCCGATTGGTTTCATTGGGCGACAGTGCTTGAGATGTTCTTTTCTTTTCTTTTTCCGGTTACGCCTTAACCCCCGGAGGGGACACAGACGGTGTATTACATACACTCCAGTTTTGCAGGATGAAAGCCTACACAGTAATCATGTAATTACGGTAGGGTTCTTTAACCTGCACAGGGGATGGTTCTCCCTGCACAGGGGGCCTCCAGTTAACGTCCCGATCCGAAGGACGGTGCACTTTTTGACATTCATCCCTGCAAATGATGCCAATGGAGCGTGTTCGGACACCGAAATTTTCACACCGCTGCCGGGGATCGAACCCGGGGCCTCTAGCATCAGAGGCAAGTGCACTAACCACTGAGCTATCACGCTCCTTTGATGTCATTTCATCTCGATGTCGGATAAAAGTCCCACAAAATTGGAAGCAACGTCTCCTACCTATACGCTCGTACAGTGTTGACGGGGACGTAAAACCTCAAATCAAACAATATTTCTATACCGGTCGGATTTAGCACGCGTTCTGTACCTTCATAAAAGAAGTTACACATCGTATACATGATTTATTGGTATTTACTGCACGGTTGACTAGAGGCATACTATGCATTTGTGTGCAGCAGCCTCTTACACTATGGGGCGCCGTTTTACTATTTAATCCGTATTTATAGCTATCCATAACATCCATAAATCATTGCCAAAGGTTGAATGATTTCTCCCTAAGACACGTGATTGTTTATTGTAAAAAGTCTTCAATGTCTTCATCCTCGCTGGACAAAAGGGACCTCTCTGCCGTGTAGCCTTTTCAGCCCGTAAGCCGTAAGGCTTCCAAAGCAACGGACGCCATACGCTGAACGCAAGCCATGAGTGCAGTTAAATATCGGAACCAGCCGTATCCGGCCAACACAACCGGTCCCTCTGGAATCACCTCTATGAGGACTGCGAACCTAAGGACACTGAAAGGCGGACGTAAGATTATAATGATCCAAACAGGCAGCATGCTTTCGGGAGAAAAATGCACATGTTCGTTATATATAGTATTAACATATATCCATATAATACTGTACTTGAGATTCAGATATATCTCCTGGCCCCCGCACATTTGGGGCTTGGAGAAATAGATTTGGCTGCATGAGCTGAGAGTACTGGTAAACCGTTTAGAAGGTCTAAGCCTGTCCAAACAAAGTCGTGCGAGTCAATGGTCGACAGGGATTGAGATGTTTGTTTGTATTTGAGTTTAACGGCCAAGTCAACACTATTTTAGGTCATTTTTGAACCTCCACACTTTTCCTGGGCAGGTCTATACGTAAGCAGTTAACCAGTACAGTGCACATTCTTTCGCCAGAAACTGACAACTGACCATCTTGGATCAGCGGAAGGGAGAGAATGACCGTAGAAAAGATTTCATGAACAATCTCCACAAAAGAATGTCGCCGACCCCGGCAGGTATCGAATCCGCGTACTCCTGATCACCATTCAGACGCGCATCGGACTGAGCTACCGAGGCCGGTGGGATTGAGATGTCACTGATTTCATCTCAATGAAGGCTTAATGCCAAACATAATTGGAAGCAACGTCTCCAAAATGACCTAAATAGAATTGAAGGAGACGTTAAACCTCAAATCAAAAACAACATCTCTCCCACACCATAGTTCACCACTAAGCCTACTAACGGCCCCCGCCCATAGGCGCTTGAAGAAATATATGGGCTGCATGATGCTTCCACACAGAGCTGAATCCGGCCCGCACACTAGTACTGGTAAACCGCTTAGAGGATCTAAGCCTGTCCAGGAACCGCGGTGCGAGGCGGACCGTCCATGCTAATAAACCCTATTGGTTTCATTGGGCGACAGGGCTTGAGATGTCATTTCATCTCAATGTCGGGTAAAAGTCCCACAAAATTGGAAGTAACGTCTCCAAAATGACCTTTACAGTTTTGACGGGGACGTTAGGCCTCAAATCAAACAAACAAAAAAACCTAAGCCTACCCTACATTACCTCCACCTCCATCCCGGCTTTTATTACACACCTATATCGGAAACCTGACGCGCATAGTCGATTTTTTTTGCAAAGGGAGCAGTCATTATTCATTAGGTTTATTTGGAGAGGAGAATTATGGATATCCATAATTCGATTTATGGATATCCATAAATCAGCCGAATAATGGATATCCATAATTCGAATTAAGGATATCCATAATTCGATTGATGGATATCCATATTTCGATCTAAATTAATGATATCCATAAATCGATTTATGAATATCCATAATTCGATTTATGGATATCCATAAATCAGCCGAATAATGGACATCCATAATTCAATTTATGGATATCCATAAATAATTATGGAAATCCATAAATAATAATGGATATCCGTAATTCGAATTATAGCAGTACAAGTGTGGCCCACCCCACTCCACATACAAAACACGCCGCTTCACGCGAATATCTGGGAGCCCGGTCCGCCGTTTTGAACCGCAAGACCGGGCCTCCGTGGCCTAGTGGTTAAGAGCGCTGACTCTTGATCATTAGGTCTCTCACCGCTGTGGTTCGAGCCTCGCTCGGGTCACATGTGAGACGCGAAGTTCTGCAACGGAAGGTCAGGTGGTTTTTCTCCGGGTACTCCGGTTTTCGCCCCACCTCTGATAAAGGATCGGTTCGATATGAGTGAAATAATCTTGAAAGGGCCGTAAAACCAAAAAAAAAAATTGAACCGCAAGACGGTAAAGATGTTTCTTCCATTTCGTAGGTCTTTAACCCATATGTCTGGCGTCCCTGAAATTGGTAAACAATGGGCGCATTATAGACCCACCTCCCCCCCCCCCATCGGAGCTTGGAGAAATAAATTGGGCTGCATGATACTTCCACGCTATTCAAAGCCAATCGCACGAGTAAACCTCTTCGAGGGTCTGAGCCTGCCCAGACAAAATGGTAGAAGCCTCCGTGGTCGAGTGGTTACGCTACTCGACTTGTAAACCAGGGGTCGCAGGTTCGATCCCGGGCTTCTCCAGACTTTCGGATGAGTCTTTAAACCGAGGTCCCGTCTCCATATGACCTTAGCTGTTGGTGGGACGTAAAACTGAAACACTCACTCACTCAGACAAAATGGTGCGAGTTGAGATATCATTTCATCTCGATGTCGGGTAAAAGTCCTACAAAACTGGAAGCATAATAATAGTTCGTCTGTCATCATTGGAAGCAACGTCTCCAGTATGGCCTAAATAATGTTGACGGGTATGCTAATCCTTCAAGTAAACGAAACCATGGCAACGCGGTGGCTGCTCGGGGTCTACAAACCTGTATTATATAAAATAAATCCATACATAATACTAGTTATACCTGTCCCAAGCAAAGTGTCGTTACTTGACCACTGCGATCTCGGATTTGTTATTGTTGTTAGCAATATTATTATCATCACAATCACCATTCCTTTTCTCCTATTTCTTATTCTTCCTCTTGCTGTTCCTCCCCATCATCATCATCATCATCATCATCATCACCACCACTATCATCACCATCACCTATATCGTCTTTTCCCCTTGTGCATATGATGTTTGTCTCTTCTAAATTCTTAATGTCGATGAGGCGTAAAAAAAATAGTAGTGTTTCTACTAACATGCCGAAAAAAAGGTCGATAGGTAGGAGAAACTTTTTTTATTGTTTTATTTTTTTCTCCCAAAAAAAGGTCGGGCAAGTACTTTTAATGTGTTTTTGTTTTTGTACATATGTTTTGCTAATAAAATTCTCATGTCGAGACATGCACTATATGTCATAATTCAGTTTAGATGCTCAAAAAAGTCAGCTCTGTATTTTGGAAGGTACTAAATGCCGAAAACTACAAAAATGTACTAAAAAAGGGAATTTACTATAGGAAAATGCAAAGACGACACTGGGTATGGAGAATGAAAATGGTAGGGTTGGTGTTTTAACCCTTATCTTGCTGTTCACGACAACCCCTATCTTTGGAAACAATGTAGATCCAGATCAGATGGCTTCTGAAGAAGCCATCTGATCAGGATCTACACTGTTTGACATTCAGTTTATGAGTTTGTAGGAATAAATTACATCAAGTAATCTGATTGGTTCAAAGTCAGAAATGGGTGTGGCTAAAATGAATATTCAGCAAGAGAAGGGTTATTTTTATTCTGTTCTTTTATTGATAAAGATAGTAGGGGCGGGGGTTCTGAAGCAGGGTCGGCCGGGTTAGCAGAAACACGGCTATATATTTAGGCCTGGGGTCAGTTGTTCAAAACTAACGACATTGTTAGTTAACGTATCGTTAAAACTTTGATCATTTATTTTGACAAATATGTTAATATTTTTGCTGAAAAAATGTGAGCAGCTTTTACGGAAGCAAAGGCTGCTCACATTTTTTCAGCAAAAATACCAAAAATTTATATATTAAACTTGCTAGAACAGTTAACAATATGACCACTAACGAGCTCGTTAAGCTAACGATTCTTTGAACAACTGGCCCCTGATCAAAAGATATCGTCTCAGTATTGAGAGAGAGAGAGAGAGAGAGAGAGACAGAGAGAGACAGAGAGAGAGAGAGAGAGAGAGAGACAGAGAGAGAGAGAGACTCTCTCTCTCTCTCTCTCTCTCTCTCTCTCTCTCTCTCTCTCTCTCTCTCTCTCTCTCTCTCTCTCTCTCTGAGAGAGATTTAAAGTAGCTCCAGAGAGAGAGAGAGAGAGAGAGAGAGATTTAAAGTAGCTCCAGCTCCAGACTGGCATTGTTCATGGAAATTCATTTCGTATCTATTTTCATAACCAAAGAATGAAATCTGCTTGTTAAGTATGGTACTATGCGTGATTGGGGGTTGTTGTTTTCCAGTTTCCCCGTATCGCGGGTCGTCACCTGGTGGGGTCCCAGGGAACGAAACCATGCTGGCACTACACCGTAACCGTTCGGTGGTACCCCTATTCCCCGTTGCCGGTGAATAGGGAGACCATCGCTCGGCTCCATGATTGGGGGAGGCGTTCTTCATGCAGATATAGGACTTGTGGTGACCCTGACCCAGTTTTCAATATGTGCACATATGGTTATTGTGTGTATCATTATAGGCACATGCATATCTCTTCTTCTTCTTCTTCTTCTTCTTGTATTGTGTACGCAACTGCGTTTCTGCGTAAAAGGTGTTATGTGTCTGCTGTATGCTCAGAGGGAAAGCGACGAAAATTCGGTCGATTCCGTTATTTTCCCATTAACCCATATGTCTCAAACTCTTTCACCTGATAATCTTTGAGAAGCCTCCGTAGTGTAGTGGTTATGCTACGCGCCTCATAAACGAGGGATCTTGGGCTCGATCCCGGGCTTCTACAGACTTTCAGATGAGTCTTTAAACCGAGGTCCCGTCTCCGCATGACCTTAGCTGTTAGTAGGACGTTACACACACACACACACACACACACACACACACACACACACACACACACACACACACACACACACACACACACATACATACCTGGTAGTCTTGGATAGGTCCTTTCCTAGCCTTGGACCAGTCCATTTCTAATGTAAGGAGTGACTTATTTTTACACTTAGGGCAAAGTTGAACAAACTGTGTCATTAGCAAATATCGAAGACGCTGGTCAGACGCCGCGTCATGTGGTGTCTGATATGGGTCTTCAGGGTTTACCTGTGGGACACGCTAGGAAAGAAAAAACGTCCACTGGGTTGAGATGATAAGTTTCTTCCTTAGATATTTGTTCCGGCGCCTTTAATTTGCCTATCGTTTTACTTAATGCTGCATTTTGGGTCGCTTGTTTGTCAATCAACCCAAAGTTACTAAGTATAAAAGCTCTTCGGTGCTAAAGTCCACGTGACTATCACTGACTTGTCGGAATAACGGTAATTTACATGTCACGGGGAAGATTTGTTGTCACGGGATGTTTGTTTGATGAATGAATTAAGGTGATTGTGGCCACATGATGATTATTGATGTTGGACCGACGTTATGGTCTTCTCCCGCTTTCTCGAGGGGGTTCGGGGTTCAAAGAATGACAACTCTAGCTGTTTGATGATTTCATGTTGTTGGATCGAGCTAAGTCATGAACCTTCTCCCTCTCGACCTCGTCATCTGAATAAATATTATGAATATCCTAAGTAGTTAGGAATAACATACAGATAGTGTCCGTCAGGTGGTCGTGAGACCTACCTTCGCCAGGGACAAAGAAAGACTGACTCCGAGGTCGAGAGATCGAAATGGCAAGATACGAATATTCATGAAATAATGACAATTATGATAATTTACAAATGTTCAACAAGATAATGAAATAAAGTAAACGCATACCTGAATAATATTTTATAAACATCCTTAGTAATAAGGAACAATATATAAATGGTGTCCGTCAGGTGGTCGTGAGACCTACCTTCGCCGGGGACAAAGAAAGACTGACAAAGGCTGAGGTAAGAATGTGCGCATGCGGTGTTAATCAGTGAAGTGAAAAGCGCGCGAGACTTACATAAGGACACCGGAAATTGATATACGCTACTCAGGAATGCTTAATGCTTAATGAAATATGAAATATATGAGTATATGATGTATGAAAAATAACTATGAATGGGGGAAATAACTGGAGACGACTAGAAAGTCCTAAACGCAAGCGCTCCTCCAGTTTCCATAATTTCACTCTGTGACATACAGAAGATAGCCGCTGTTGCCTAAGAGATAGAGAATACCAGGTTTGTGTCTTTTGATATCAAGTTTATCAGGCAAGGCTTCGAGAACGCTTGTATAATCGCGAGGCTTGCCGAGCGATTCTACATGCGTTCTCGAAGCCGAGCCTGATAAACTTGATATCAAATGACACGAATCTGGTATTCTATTAGTCAGTAAATTTCCCTGTACACATCTCCAGTTTGGCTTTTTTCCAGGAGTCCAGTTTATAAAAGTGCAATATCACGTTGACCTGATAAAGCTATATCAGGTCAGTATGTTGCATTGCAATTAATACAGGGGATAACTGATAAAGTTATCTATAGATTCTCGACTCGAATCATGGGTTGAGCTTGGGAAACAATATGGAATCAGATCAGACGCCGCAGAACACGGAGTCTGATTCGGGTCTACACTGTTTGCTTAAAACTAGACTTTAAGGGTTAAACGAAACAATATAAATATTTCCCCCATTCTACACTCAGAGACAATCGACCCACCAGTACTCTCAGTGTTTTGATGACGTTCATGTTTCCTAAAATACAGCAGTGATATAGACGGGCTTCCGTGGACTTATGGGTAAGAGCGCTTAGTGGATTCGAACCTCGCACGAGTCACATGTGAGGCAACAAGTTCGTCAACGAAAGGTCAGGTGCTTTTTCTCCGGGTACTTATCTGATTAACGATCGGTTCGACATAAGTGAAATAATCTTGAAATGGCCATAAAACCAAAGAAAAAATAAATTCAGTGATATAAAATGTATGGAAATAAATTGTTGCTTTTTGTTGTCAACGCACAAGATATAGGTACTGGGTGAAAATTTTCCGAGCTCAATAGAGTCTTCGTCTGAGACCGCTTGTGTATTCATCTTAACCCATTGTATGAAAGGGAAACCTTGGCAAATAGTGCAGGCCCAGATCAGATGTCGCAGAACGCGACGTCTGATCAGGGCCTGCACAATTTGCTGACAGAATTTTCCGTCAAAAAAAAAAAAAAAACAATACAAACGAACAAAAAAATAGGCCCGACACCCCTTATCTGACACTTGGACTTGTCCAACATACGGGTTAAACGCTGCAGAACAGAACAGATCGGGATCAGAGTGTGAGAACAAGCAGACTGATAATTGTCTTCGCTGGCCAGGCTGGTCATTTCATACCCTGCGCAAACAACGTTTTCAACATTGTTTCAACGTTTAATCGACGTTGAGTACCTGCTGTCCCTTGTTTATCGCATTTCTTCACTTTTCAGGTATTGTGACATTGGCAAAGAGGAGATATCTGCAACTGTTCGTCCTAGCTTTCTGCCTGGTCACAGCGTTTTATGTCGCATTTCCTTCACGTCACATGGAGTTTGTTTATAAAGCTGAGCCAGCCAAACTCTCTAATAGACTTATTCACAAACACGAGTATAACGTGCTGCTGAACAACGAGTCGATATGTGAATCTGAGATATTTATTGTATTTTTGGTTTTGACCGCTCCGCAACATGTTGGGATTCGTGAAACTATTAGACAGACATGGGGGTCGGTGAAAACCTATAATGGTGCTGAACTCAGGCTTGTGTTTCTAGTTGGACAGAGAAAAGTGGCAGAACAAAGTCAGGGAGCTGATTCACAAATGAGTCTTGAAGGCGAGAGTAGAAGGTACCGGGACATTGTACAAGGCAACTTTATCGACTCGTATTCAAATCTGACCTATAAAACAGTGTTTGGATTGTACTGGGTGAACAGATATTGTACGAAATCTCGTTTTGTTTTCAAAGTAGATGATGACATGATTTTGAATGTCTTTAAGCTTGTCGACTTTTTGCATAGTTTGGAAAGTGGCAAAGAACGACTTAACAGGTTCGTTTATTGCATGACAAAGAGAATCGGTACACCAGACAGATACAAATCTTCCCCGAGGTACATCTCTTATTCTGAGTATAGCCATTTTTGGTGGCCAACTTACTGTCATGGATCAGGTTATCTCATGTCAACTGATGTTGCCCTTGGTGTGTATGATGCTACAAAACACGTGCCATTTCTCGTAACTGAAGATACATTTGTTGGGTTTTGTATGGAGTACCTGGGCATACAGATTACGGATAACCGTTTTGGTTACTTTATAGACCACGGCGGTCTTCCATACAAGCCGCTGGAATTATGTATTCTGAAAGAGACTGGATTTAATAAGGAACTTATGTTAGCATACTGGCAGCGAATAACTTCTTTAACCTCTACCCAGATAATGAAAAGCAAAATATCCTTAATTGTGGTCACTGGAATATTTTGCGTTATTATAATTTTAAGTGCAGGAATATTGTTTTCGAAAATAAAAAACAAATGTTCGTTACGAAAAACACGCCTATACAAATATATAGTACACTTATTCGCAGAAACAACGCACATTTTCAGATGAAAAAATGTGATATCTTTCTTATTTCTGCTCAAAATATAGATTGAGGGTACTCGTTAGAACCGCCTCATCGAGGCGGTTCTAACGAGTAACCACAATCTATATTTTAGAGCAGAAATAAGAAAAATAAGGTTTACCCCTATAAAAGTTGAGCTGAAGGGGGTCAGTATTTTATAAGCGTGTTTTCGTTAGGTGCTGTTGGAATTTGGGATTGGTTTTGTTTGTTTGGACTTTGAACGCCCTTTCAACAATATTCGGCCAGTTTACCAAACTACACATTTCCTGGCCAGGCTTATAAACATTGCGAAAACAAGCCTATTCAAATATATTGACCATTTTACCACAAAAAAAAAAAAAAAAAATTCAGTTAAAGAAATCTGATATTTTCTCATTTCTGTTCAAAACATGTGGGTGTTCGTTAGTACCGCCTCGACGAGGCGGCTCTAACGAATACCCACAATCTATGTTTTGGAGCAGAAGTAATAATCGTGACGATAAGTGGTTAATCAGTACAGTGCACTTTCTTGCGTCAGAAACTTACAATTGCCCTTTTTGAATCAGTGAAAGGGAGAGAAAATTTCATGATCAGTCTCCACGAAAGAATGTTGCCTACCCGGCAGATATCGATCCTGCGACCTCCTGGATAAATAAATAAATAAATAATAATGAGAATGGTTTTGCCTGCTGATTCTATAGGTCACTGTAAATCCATCATTATTTATATACAGTAAAATTCCTATAATAAGACCACCTTCGGAACTGTTCAAAAGTGATCTTAAGACCACTTTTGAACAGTCCCAAAGGTGGTCTCCAAATAGGATACACTAGGTGTAGTAAACACGAGGAAAGAATATCTAAAACCTTCTCAATAAGCTTTTAAAAGCAGTTAGGTGGTCTTAATAGCGGAATTTTACTGTACCTGAACTTTACTTATGTTACTACAAAGAAAGCACCTAGAAGGCGTTTGTTTACAGGAAAGCATACTGGGAATCTCTTAGAGTATATATATGGAAGACTTCTGTGACTCCTTTTTATCGAGTTACGAAGGTAAGTCAGTTGAAACTCTCTGGTTAGAGTTCAAACAGGCCCTTATTTAAGGCAGAATACATTTGGATAACTCAGCCTATCAGGAGAGAAATCAGAAAAAGAGACACACTGTATCGAACGTTTAAGAGATCCAAAGACCCCAAGGACACAAGAGCAATTCTCAGTTGTAAACAGATGAAACAGGTAACCTGTCTTGTGGCAGAAGAAACTATTCAGTTTCTTAAAGATCTCTCTAGACTGGTATCAGCCTGTTAAATAGAGCAGTCTCAAAAACATTTTTCATAAACACCATACCATCTCTAATACCATGTTCTGAAGTAATGTCTGATTTAACAGACTGGGTTCAAAATTTGGCTAAGATCTCTCGTGCGGAAGCAGTTCTGAAGAAGGCAGACATAGTCTGTACAGGTAAATAGAATCCAGTCAACCTCTTGAATTCACAATTATATCCCCCACTAGATCTTGCAAAACGTTTCCATCGTAAACTGCTCAATGGCAAGACGTACCTGATAAATCTTCCATCTGAAAGCATAGTCTGCAAGTATTCTGATACCTGACACTGTTATCACTCCAGCAGGAGTAGCTTAACTCCTTTCAAATCTGATTGGCCCCCGCCCATCGGGGCTTGGAGAAATGAACTGAAACCGACCGCACATGAGTACTGGTAAACCGCTTAGAAGGTCTAAACCTGTCCAGGCAAATAACGTCACCAGACTGACCTATATATTATTAATTGACTATCCTGTATTGCTTCGTATTAACACAGGTCAAAAATCAGTAATCGTGTTTGAAATGGTGTCAGTTAATAAAATTGTCATTAATCAATTAATTTCATATTGGCCAAGTTACAGGTCCTCGGTCTGTTGTATTGGCCTCGGCCTTCGGCCTCGGGGCCAATACAGCAGACCTCGAACCTGTAACTTAGCCAATATGAAATTACTTGATTAATAACATTATAGTATTGACGGGGACGTTAAACCTCAATTCAAACAAAACCTTTCAAATCTGAATGTGTCCAAGGCAGCTGGTCCGGATTCTGTCAGACCTATAGTCCGAAAAGGAGCTCAGCCAGATTATTGCACCTGTGGTTACCATCATCAGACAGCTGTATCGTTCCTTCTGACTGGAAGAAGGCCCAAGTATGCCCCTGCGACAAAACAGACCCAGCCAACTTTTGTTTGTTTGATTTGAGGTTTAACGTCCCCGTCAGCACTGTGTAGGTCATTTGGAGACGCCGCTTACAATGTTGTGGGACTTTTACCAGACATTGAGATGAAATGACTTCTCAAGCCTTGTCGCCCAATGAAACCAATAGGGGTTATAAGCATGGACGGTCCTACTCACACCGATTTGCCTGGACAGGCTTAGATCCTCTGAGCGGTTTACCAGTACTCGTGTGCGGTTGGTTTCAGATCTGCATGGAAGCATCCTGCACCCCATCTATTTCTACAAATAGAAGTGAAGGCAATTATCAGGAATCGATACAATTAACTTACAAGCCCCGATCGGCGGGGGCCGAGACCCAGAGAGACCTAATTTTGCTAGACTTCAGCAAAGCCTTTGACAAGGTGATCACGTCAAACTTCTATATAAACTCAAAGTGCATGGTGTTTTGGATAAGCCACTTCGATGGATTGAATCCTTCTGAATTGGGAGAACACGCTGTGAAGTCCTTGACGGCGATTTTTCTGTTGAGCTGCCAGTTTCATCTGCGGTTCCACAAGGCTCTGTTCTGGGTCCTATTTTTTCTTATATATTAACGACCTGCCAGACAATTATGCAATCCAATGTCTGTCTATTTGCGGGTGATACCGCAGTATATTTGGCGGTTCAAGGCCAGGACGACTCAGTCACTCTTCAAAACATCACGAAAACACACCTATACAATTCTGACCCCCTTGAATCTTTTATATAGTAAAACTGGGGTTTACAGGGGAAAACCTTATTTTTCTTATTTCTGCTCTAAAATATCTATATTTTGAGCAGAAATAAGAAAACTATCACAATTTTCATCTGAAAATTGTCATTTTCAGGCGGTAAAATTTACAATGTATTTGTATAGGCATGTTTTCGTAATGTGACCTAAAACTCCAGCAGTGGTAAAAGACATGGGACATGGAGTTCAATCCGTCCAAGTGACAGCTGCTGCACATATCCTAGGTCGTGCTTGATTCCATGGTGCACCTCCAGAATTTTCTGAAGTGGAGAATTTAATTCACTTGAAGTGGCGCCGAAGATCATCCGGAAGGCTCTTCCAAACCTGTTTTTCAAAAGCAGAGGCGATTGGGAGGATCACATGATTCAATATGGCGGAAAGCAGAAAAGTCGCCAAATGCATTAAAATTGATAGCGTTGAACATTATTTTGACACATTTAATGCAAATACACAAAATGAAACATCAAAAAGGTATACATCTGCAATTTATTTCCTCGATTTTAAAATAATAATTGTGTTATCCACAATATACAGTTTCGGTCCAAATTACTTCGCAAGAATGTTCAGTGCACAAGTAAGCACAGTGCAGCCTTACATTTGTATGTATTTCAGCTTCTTTTTTTTCAATGACTTTCATTTTTATATAGTTAGTTACATTTTAATGACAAGTATTTATTAAATGTCTTTATTTTGACAAAAAAGAATCTTTTAAGTACATTGTTTTTGTAGTTTTATCCAGGAAGATTCTCTCTGTCCAAAGTCGCTTGATTTATCGAGAGCGAAGACAAAGAAGCCGGCGAATCAAGTCCGACCCAGCAAGCCCATTAACAATAACTACATGCATGGACACGTCCGTGACTCTGTAGACCACGGACCTAAACTTTAATCATTGTATAAATCGCGTGGCATCTAATTAATGAATCAAAAATTTTGGGTTTCCTTAAAAGATACATAAGGTTTACGTGAAGCGGCCTATAAATCTACAATCAGAACACAGGTCGACTACTCGTCATCTGTTTCTAAGAAAAGACATTCGCTGGAATTTTAGCTCCTATTCGCCTTACCAAACACACAAATAAAATAAAGAAAGAGAAAGAAGCTTTATTTAAGGAGACTGAACACCTGGCAGATTTTCCGCCATTTTTCAAATGGAGACAACTTTCGGGACTTCCTGTTTGCTTTTCTTTAAGCCGTGTCCCACTGAAAAGGGGATCTACTCTTAAAGGAAATAATTTGCTCCTTGGAAGCACATTCTTTCCTTTAAGAGTTGACCCCCACCCCACCTTCACCCATTGATATGGGAGATAAAAATACTTTTGCAGGAGTTGCCTCCCCTGAAGGTGTATCCATTCCCCTTTACGTCACATATTAGAAACAAATAACCTAAGCTCTTTTGAGCTTTTATTGCGACAAAGTATCCATTAACAATTAACAAATGCTTCTGCCGAGGCCCGCCTCCGATCCAAGGTAGCTTCTAGTCTTTGGTATGGCGTGGTCGGGGATCGAACCCGCGACCTCCCGATCCCGAAGCGGACGCCCTGATTGAGCGGGTTCGTTAAAATCAGCTTCCTTGGAAACATTTATTCCACTGCCGGATTTTGAAAATGTTTGAGGGTCACTGATGAAGCATAACTGGCCGAAACTATCTGGTCTGGTCCAGGAGAAAAAAACTCGTACACACTCTATGGGTTCGTCCTTGCTTCCAAAGGATTACATTTTCATAGAAAATTTAAGGTTCAGAGTACAATTACATTTGAGAAAGTGGATACGTACAATTCAATTTTTAAAACGGAGGCGACTTTCCTGACTCTCTGCTTGCTTAACCCTTTTTGTACCAAATGGAATCTTCCTCCTTATATATAGCAGGAGTCCATTTCAAAATTTAGGTGTGTCAGGTTGTGTTTTCCACAAAATTAAATAGGAAAATGGCTGAACTTTTAGCAAACAGTGGAGGCCCTGATCAGACGCCGCGTTCTGCGGCGTCTGATCTGGGCCTGCACTGTTTGCCCTAGTACCCGTTTTGGGGTTTCCGGTACTAAATGGGTTAATACTCCCCCTAAGAGTTCCGGACTTGCAGAACTGCCATCACCTGAGAAACAATAGATTTCTTGTGCATAATTAATAGTACGTCTCTCAACTCGATCCCAACGTGTCCTAAATTCCTCGGCTAACGATGCCTATAACAGCTGGGCCAAGGTAGTTGGAGCTCCATATAGACAGGGTCATGGCTGTGACGGAGCTAGGCGTGTAGAAGATGCATAACAAGGCGAAGGCAGGAACGGCGCTGGGAAATCTGGGCTATACGCTGGCTGATTCTGTGGCCACTGTATGGACAGTATGAGCAACTGATGTAGGGAGTAGGGTATATTTGCAACACACAACATGATGTCGCTCGTGGGAACAGTCGTTCGCCGGAACAAAGTGTCCGTGGTGGGGACACTGGAAATTAGAAACAGAAAACCGTAAAATTTGGGTTATCTTTGCATATTAATTTAAATGTATCGTGTTCTATTCTCTTCATTTGGGTCAAGCGAATAACAGTCGTCGTTTATTAAAAGTTATTTATTTTTATGACTGTTATGAAATTTGATAACGCCTCGCATTTTTGTTGAATAGTTGGCGTGTCATACTAAGTTATTTATAAGACTTTCAAGGGGCGTAACAAATCAAAACAAACAAAAAAAATCAACACTCTGCATATTTTGCAATAGTTTGGTTAATCACTTTAATTTTGATTAAAGGATTTCAATTAAAAAATACATAAAAATATGCCTAACATAAAGTTTTATGAATCTATTCCAGTTTGTATTGGTGACAAAATATTTGCTGGTAATGAACCTTTTCATAGTTGAAATTAATTTGATACTAAAAGTAAGTTGCGGTCCGCCGCGATCGGCCCCGCTAGGAGGGAACTAAAACTGACAGCACAAGGATACCAAGGGGAGATAAACGCGATTTCTTTGCTCAATCTAATGTCACAGGAAATGAGGGACGCGGTTTTCAATTTCTTTGAGAAAACAAACTACCTGGACAAAATATAGGGGAAAGCTAAGGGCGCAGACTAAATTTATTGCACTGTTACGAGAGACACACCCCGTACGAGGTCACACACAAGCATGCGTGAAACCAAAACCGTTACAGACCCGATTTCAGAAACAATAAATGATTTAACCGCACCTTAGACGCTACCAACCAAACAGGAGCGTAGTGATCAAAGGGCGGCCGTCTCACGGCAAAAAGGGGAACAAAGTCAACGGTAGGCACTGTGGTTTGCGGCCTCGGCTTTGCACTTAGGAGTGCCTAACGGTGACAGCGAGCCCTGGATCACTGTGAGAAGACCATAACAGAACGGGGCATGGACCCACCACAAGGAAAATCCATAGCCCCGACCCACCCTCCAAAGGGGTGTGGCAAGCGAGAGGTTAAGACGAGGTGTAGCGTTGTGGTTGCGGCCCACTGGCTTTGCACTTATGAGCGCTGCACCAAAATCCTAGCTGATCGGGAGCCACACTGCCCGAAATAGGATCACACGAGAACACGCCGGAACTGGGCATGGATCCATCACAAGGAAAATCCATCGCCCGGCCTCTCCGGAGGGGGGGAAGGCAAACGGGAAATCAGGACGAGATGTAACGCTGGGGTTTGCGGTCTTAGGACTTTGGCACTGAGCAGCGTTGCGTCAAAATCCTGGCTGATCGAGAGCCACACAACCCAAAGGAGAACGGCACACCAACACACTAGCAAACAAAAGGCTCTCCTTCAGGAATGCACATAGATTAGTGGGACAGAAATAAGAAACAATAGGCCTTATCACATCTCTTTGTTTTTCTTTTTTTTCGCTTTCGAATAAAGGATGTACATTATAAGGTTACCCAAACGGAATGATCTGGGGGCCACAAAAGGACCCTTTTATAAACACCTGACTAGCAGAAAAATCACAGGAAGGCTCTCTCTAAGCACACATGGTATTGCTTCTGTCCCTCTCTTGACAAATGAATACGGTCCCTATAATAGTGCCTGTGGAGGCGGCCATCGCTGTCCCAACTTTGCCTTCGGAAAATATGAAACGCTGTCCCACAAGTCAACATCATAGCTCGCCACGCGCATACCACCATGGCCGAAAAACCGAACCTCGCCAGGTACATCAAACAGCCCTCGGTACTGCCCTTGTCGTTTAACATAAGAATCACCAAAAAAACAGCAAATCGCGCCATGACCGTAATTAAAACGGACGGTCAAGACGACCATATATTTATACAGATAAGGGAAATAAACTAACTAACTAGGGCATGACTTAGCGCGACCCTGAAGGAGGGCATCAACACACAACCACCCACGCAAAACTAAAACAACATACATCCACCAACGCAATGCTCAATTAGGTAGATAAAGCGATAGTTGTAGAATAGTTGTAGAGTAGGAATCCCGTAGAGAGGATAGTATAGGAAAAGAGAGATCAAAAATCTGGAGATAGAAGAAGAAGAAGAAGAGTTTAGTTCCCAAAAAGCGATTTCAAACATTGTTAACTGTAAATATGACACATAAAAACAAGATCGCATAGGAGTGCTCGACTGCGCACATGCGCAGGCGGACGCTTGTAAGCGACCTATGAATTTGTACTAACTGCATTGCTAACGAGATCGGCACACGATATCTCGGGCCCTCAAACGACTAGGTAGGAATACAATTCCTCCTATGGTGCCTTCCTTCAAGTAGGATGCGATAATGACATGTAAACATGGCGACTCAGAATGACCCACTTACGGTCCCACAGAATATGACATCCTGCGTGGAGGAGGGCACCACATTTTCCTAACTTTAACAAAAAAATGCAGAAAAGGAGATTGACCTACTTCCACATCCTCCGCGATAGAGGTCACCCACAAACTAAAATAAACACGAACTTGGGCCCGAGACGGCGGAGGCCGTCACACTATACTATATGTTGTATGTACAGAATAAACAAAAATCACAAAATATAATCTACAAGCACAACCTTGCAGGTACAAAAACTGTCCTACCCAGCATAAGAGAGCGGATGGGCTTGCCCCAAAACGGACAACACCATCTTTAAAGCACAAGAAAAACAAACACGACAGGTCCGTGGCGGGGCGAGCACATCCGCCCGCATATGTACTCAATAAGCTGGGGGCACAGACCAAATAATGTAAAAATGTACATACGTTACAACAATATGCAAAAATCAAACAAACAAAAATAAAAAACAAAAATACCAATATCAAAAATGATACAAAAAGCGTAGACGACATCCATAGACATGGTGCTGGCGTGAGGGTGTAGATGCGGCTGAAGCTACAAGCTAGAAGAAAGAAATGGATGGACTCTACAATTTTGTGGTGCAAATAAGCACCACAAAATGGCTAAAAACTTTGTCTCGAATCCCCTGATTGAATATAAGGTGCATAACACGTAACATGTAATATAGCAATCTTTAGAAACGTCTTCCAAATCGCAATGAAACTTTCAAACAAAATTAACTGCTAAACGATCCCCTTAATGATAAGTTCAAACTCGGAGCCTACCCTGTTACACAAAACAACCCACACCCCTTTGCGGCAAACCGCAAAAACCCAAGGCACAGCACTGCTATAACTTAAACGCAGTGCAATCACGCAGCCAAACCTTTAGAATGGAGTTCCAAATTACTACAACTAAACTATGTTGCACAAAAACAAAGGCTCACATTGGAACTGTGCAACATATCCACAGCCCTTGAAATATGAAGCACGCCTAGCCCAGAAACTCCTACATTTAAAGATGCCCTTTAGCGACAGGACACATGTACTCCTGAAGCAAACGGGAAGACAAAATATAAGCCCCACCGAGACCTGGAAAGGTCACGGCACCGTTTCACAAACCTCTCAGGACGGAGCTCGGCGATTGGCTACAGGGCAAGGGGATGCCCGTGGGCTCGGAGACACCCGAGACGTGAGACGACAAACATGGACGGACGGGACTGGAGCCGAGCGATGGTCTCCCTGTTCACCGGCAACGGGGAATAGGGGTACCACCGAACGGCTACGGTGTAGTGCCAGCGTGGATTCGTTCCCTGGGACCCCACCAGCTGACGACCCGCGACACAGGGAAACTGGAAAACAACAACAATCCGCGAATGAAGTCACCTAACTCCCAATCGGCTAGCTGATAACTGTCAAGCAGACAGGAGTCAGCATATTGGCAGCCTAGGGAAAAGAGCAGTACCTCCAACTAATCCCAGCTGGCGAACTGGGGGTAGCCCCTATGTGCCCTTGGCGCCCGGTTACCTTAAAAACATCCGTCAGTCATCTATTTATTTTGCATCAGGAAAAAGAAGAAGAACAATATTGAATTCGAAGGGATGTTTTTTATTGTATCGTGATCCCCAATGAATATCAAAGGAGTCATTAAAATGTCCATTTAAAGAAGCATTTAACCCAGCTAATTAAAAATCAATTAGTCCTTACAAAAGAAACATTCTAAAAGACAAAAATTATTCTATTGTGGAAGCAGGCTACAAACCGCATACAAATCCATGCACTTTCCACTTGTCTGGAGCAAAATAATCCGTAAACAAAATTTGCCGCATGACGTTAAATTAAACTGGAAATTTCTTCTGACGTAACGTCAACTTTCAACGTCATTTTCCACGTTTTACGCTGATACTCGTAACCGCTGATACTCGTTTTCAGCATTTCTTTTAGGGCTACTGATGAGGCCTTAATGGCCGAAACAAGCTTGTCTGGCCCAAACAATAAATGGATTCTGCTATTTTCGTTTTTGAATGCGTTCATGGTTCATGGTTCTCAAAGGGCATCCCTTTTAGCCTTATTTAATACACATGATTATAAGCAAACTAGACATTTGAACAATTTCCTGCAATTGTTTTTAGCGATTGGCGGATTCCATACATGGACTCCTTTAATAGATTGTTCCCAGCAAGGACAATTTATATAGGTATGTTTAATAGACTGTTCCCACCAAGGACACTTTCTGTAGGTATGTTTTATAGACTGTTCCAAGCACAGACACTTCTGTAGGTATGTTTATAGACTGTTCCCAGCCCGGACAATTATATAGGTATGTTAAATAGACTGTTCCCACCAAGAACACGTTTCGTAGTTATGGTTAGTAGACACTTTCTAGCACGGACAGTTTCTAAAGCTATCATTAAAAGACTGGTCCTAGCATGGACACTTTCTGTAGGTATATTTAAAAGACTGTTCCCACCACGGACACTTTCTGTAGTACGCTTCATAGTCTGTTCCCAGCAAGGACACTTACTGTAGCTATGTTTAATAGACTGTTCCCATCAAGGACACTTTCTGTAGGTATGTTTAATATATTGTTCCCAGCACGGATACTTCTGTTGGTATGTTTAATAGACTGTTTCCAACAAGGACACTTTCTATACGTATGTTTAATAAGAAGTTCCCACCAAGCACACTTTCTGTAGCTGTGTTTAATAGACTGTTCCCAGCATGGACACTTTTTGTAGCTATGTTTAATAGGCTGTTTCCAGCACGGACACTTGTGTATATATGTTTAATAGACTGTTTCCAACAAGGTCTCTTTCTATACGTATGTTTAATAAACTGTTCCCACCAAGGACACTTTCTGTAGCTATGTTTAATAG
Organism: Lucinisca nassula; assembly: GCA_963580285.1. Classification (NCBI taxonomy): domain Eukaryota; kingdom Metazoa; phylum Mollusca; class Bivalvia; order Lucinida; family Lucinidae; genus Lucinisca; species Lucinisca nassula. The sequence continues at coordinate 146,532,230 of OY757018.1, read as the reverse complement.
AATGTTCCCACCGAGGACACTTTCTGTAGCCATTTTTAACAGACTGTTCCCACTAAGGACACCTTTTGTAGCTATGTTTAATAGGCTGTTTCCAGCACGGACACTTCTGTATATATGTTTAATAGACTGTTTCCAACAAGGACTCTTTCTATACGTATGTTTAATAAACTGTTCCCACCAATGACACTTTCTGTAGCTATGTTTAATAGAATGTCCGCACCAAGGACACTTTCTGTAGCCGTTTTTAACAGACTGTTCCCACCAAGGACACTTCATGTAGCTATGTTTAATAGACTGTTCCCATCATGGACACTTTTTGTAGTTATGTTTAATAGAATGTTCCCACCAAGGACACTTTCTGTTGACATTTTTAACAGACTGTTCCCACCAAGGACACTTCATGTAGCTATGTTTAATAGACTGTTCCCAGCATGGACACTTCATGTAGCTATGTTTAATAGACTGCTCCCAGCATGGACACCTTTGGTAGCTATGTTTAATAGAATGTTCCCACCAAGGACACTTTCTGTAGCCGTTTTTAACAGACTGTTCCCACCAAGGACACTTCATGTAGCTATGTTTAATAGACTGTTCCCAGCATGGACACTTTTTGTAGCTATGTTTAATAGAATGTTCCCACCAAGGACACTTTCTGTAGCCATTTTTAACAGACTGTTCCCACCAAAGACACTTGATGTAGCTATGTTTAATAGACTGTTCCCAGCATGGACACTTTTTGTAGCTATGTTTAATAGGCTGTTTCCAGCACGGACACTTCTGTATATATGTTTAATAGACTGTTTCCAACAAGGACTCTTTCTATACGTATGTTTAATAAACTGTTCCCACCAAGGACACTTTCTGTAGCTATGTTTAATAGAATGTCCCCACCAAGGACACTTTCTGTAGCCGTTTTTTACAGACTGTTCCCACCAAGGACACTTCATGTAGCTATGATTAATAGACTGTTCCCAGCATGGACACTTTTTGTAGTTATGTTTAATAGAATGTTCCCACCAAGGACACTTTCTGTAGACATTTTTAACAGACTGTTCCCACCAAGGACACTTCATGTAGCTATGTTTAATAGACTGTTCCCAGCATGGACACTTTTTGTAGCTATGTTTAATAGAATGTTCCCACCAAGGACACTTTCTGCAGCCGTTTTTAACAGACTGTTCCCACAAAGGACACTTCATGTAGCTATGTTTAATAAACTGTTCCCAGCATGGACACTTTTAGTAGCTATGTTTAATAGAATGTTCCCACCAAGGACACTTTCTGTAGCCATTTTTAACAGACTGTTCCCACCAAGGACACTTCATGTAGCTATGTTTAATAGACTGTTCCCAGCATGGACACTTTTTGTAGCTATGTTTAATAGGCTGTTTCCAGCACGGACACTTCTGTATATATGTTTAATAGACTGTTTCCAACAAGGACTCTTTCTATACGTATGTTTAATAAACTGTTCCCACCAAGGACACTTTCTGTAGCTATGTTTAATAGAATGTCCCCACCAAGGACACTTTCTGTAGCCGTTTTTAACAGACTGTTCCCACCAAGGACACTTCATGTAGCTATGTTTAATAGACTGTTCCCAGCATGGACACTTTTTGTAACTATGTTTAATAGAATGTTCCCACCAAGGACACTTTCTGTAGCCATTTTTAACAGACTGTTCCCACCAAGGACACTTCATGTAGCTATGTTTAATAGACTGTTCCCATCATGGACACTTTTTGTAGTTATGTTTAATAGAATGTTCCCACCAAGGACACTTTCTGTAGACATTTTTAACAGACTGTTCCCACCAAGGACACTTCATGTAGCTATGTTTAATAGACTGTTCCCAGCATGGACACTTTTTGTAGGTATGTTTAATAGAATGTTCCCACCAAGGACACTTTCTGTAGCCATTTTTAACAGACTGTTCCCACCAAAGACACTTCATGTAGCTATGTTTAATAGACTATTCCCAGCATGGACACTTTTTGTAGCTATGTTTAATAGGCTGTTTCCAGCACGGACACTTCTGTATATATGTTTAATAGACTGTTTCCAACAAGGACTCTTTCTATACGTATGTTTAATAAACTGTTCCCACCAAGGACACTTTCTGTAGCTATGTTTAATAGAATGTCCCCACCAAGGACACTTTCTGTAGCCGTTTTTAACAGACTGTTCCCACCAAGGACACTTCATGTAGCTATGTTTAATAGACTGTTCCCAGCATGGACACTTTTTGTAGTTATGTTTAATAGAATGTTCCCACCAAGGACACTTTCTGTAGACATTTTTAACAGACTGTTCCCACCAAGGACACTTCATGTAGCTATGTTTAATAGACTGTTCCCAGCATGGACACTTCATGTAGCTATGTTTAATAGACTTTTCCCAGCATGGACACTTTTTGTAGCTATGTTTAATAGAATGTTCCCACCAAGGACACTTTCTGTAGCCGTTTTTAACAGACTGTTCCCACCAAGGACACTTCATGTAGCTATGTTTAATAGACTGTTCCCAGCATGGACACTTTTTGTAGCTATGTTTAATAGAATGTTCCCACCAAGGACACATTCTGTAGCCATTTTTAACAGACTGTTCCCACCAAGGACACTTCATGTAGCTATGTTTAATAGACTGTTCCCAGCATGGACACTTTTTGTAGCTATGTTTAATAGGCTGTTTCCAGCACGGACACTTCTGTATATATGTTTAATAGACTGTTTCCAACAAGGACTCTTTCTATACGTATGTTTGATAAACTGTTCCCACCAAGGACACTTTCTGTAGCTATGTTTAATAGAATGTCCCCACCAAGGACACTTTATGTAGCCGTTTTTAACAGACTGTTCCCACCAAGGACACTTCATGTAGCTATGTTTAATAGACTGTTCCCAGCATGGACACTTTTTGTAACTATGTTTAATAGAATGTTCCCACCACGGACACTTTCTGTAGCCATTTTTAACAGACTGTTCCCACCAAGGACACTTCATGTAGCTATGTTTAATAGACTGTTCCCAGCATGGACACTATTTGTAGCTATGTTTAATAGGCTGTTTCCAGCACGGACACTTCTGTATATATGTTTAATAGACTGTTTCCAACAAGGTGTCTTTCTATACGTATGTTTAATAAACTGTTCCCACCAAGGACACTTTCTGTAGCTATGTTTAATAGAATGTTCCCCCCAAGGACACTTTCTGTAGCCATTTTTAACAGACTGTTCCCTCTAAGGACATTTTTTGTAGCTATGTTTAATAGGCTGTTTCCAGCACGGACACTTCTGTATATATGTTAAATAGACTGTTTCCAACAAGGACTCTTTCTATACGTATGTTTAATAAACTGTACCCACCAAGGATACTTTCTGTAGCTATGTTTAATAGAATGTCCCCACCAAGGACACTTTCTGTAGCCGTTTTTAACAGACTGTTCCCACCAAGGACACTTCATGTAGCTATGTTTAATAGACTGTTCCCAGCATAAACACTTTTTGTAGTTATGTTTAATAGAATGTTCCCACCAAGGACACTTTCTGTAGACATTTTTAACAGACTGTTCCCACCAAGGAAACTTTATGTAGCTATGTTTAATAGACTGTTCCCAGCATGGACACTTCATGTAGCTATGTTTAATAGACTGTTCCCAGCATGGACACTTTTTGTAGCTATGTTTAATAGAATGTTCCCACCAAGGACACTTTCTGTAGCCGTTTTTAACAGACTGTTCCCACCAAGGACACTTCATGTAGCTATGTTTAATAGACTGTTCCCAGCATGGACACTTTTTGTAGCTATGTTTAATAGAATGTTACCACCAAGGACACTTTCTGTACCCATTTTTAACAGACTGTTCCCACCAAGGACACTTCATGTAGCTATGTTTAATAGACTGTTCCCAGCATGGACACTTTTTGTAGCTATGTTTAATAGGCTGTTTCCAACAAGGACTCTTTCTATACGTATGTTTAATAAACTGTTCCCACCAAGGACACTTTCTGTAGCTATGTTTAATAGAATGTCCCCACCAAGGACACTTTCTGTAGCCGTTTTTAACAGACTGTTCCCACCAAGGACACTTCATGTAGCTATGTTTAATAGACTGTTCCCAGCATGGACACTTTTTGTAGTTATGTTTAATAGAATGTTCCCACCAAGGACACTTTCTGTGGCCATTTTTAACAGACTGTTCCCACCAAGGACACTTCATGTAGCTATGTTTAATAGACTGTTCCCAGCATGGACACTTTTTGTAGCTATGTTTAATAGGCTGTTTCCAGCACGGACACTTCTGTATATATGTTTAATAGACTGTTTCAAACAAGGACTCTTTCTAAACGTATGTTTAATAAACTGTTCCCACCAAGGACACTTTCTGTAGCTATGTTTAATAGAATGTCCCCACCAAGGACACTTTCTATAGCCGTTTTCAACAATCTGTTCCCACCAAGCACACTTCATGTAGCTATGTTTATTAGACTGTTCCCAGCATGGACATTTTTTGTAACTATGTTTAATAGAATGTTCCCACCAAGGACACTTTCTGTAGTCATTTTTAACAGACTGTTCCCACCAAGGACACTTCATGTAGCTATGTTTAATAGACTGTTCCCAACATGGACACTTTTTGTAGCTATGTTTAATAGGCTGTTTCCAGCACGGACACTTCTGTATATATGTTTAATAGACTGTTTCCAACAAGGTCTCTTTCTATACGTATGTTTAATAAACTGTTCCCTCCAAGGACACTTTCTGTAGCTATGTTTAATAGAATGTTCCCACCAAGGACACTTTCTGAACCTATGTTTAATAGAATGTCCCCACCAAGGACACTTTCTGTAGCCGTTTTTAACAGACTGTTCCCACCAAGGACACTTCATGTAGCTATGTTTAATAGACTGTTCCCAGCTTGGACACTTTTTGTAGCTATGTTTAATAGGCTGTTTCCAGCACGGGCACTTCTGTATATATGTTTAATAGACTGTTTCCAACAAGGTGTCTTTCTATACGTATGTTTAATAAACTGTTCCCACCAAGGACACTTTCTGTAGCTATGTTTAATAGAATGTTGCCACCAAGGACACTTTCTGTAGCCGTTTTTAACAGACTGTCCCACTAAGGACACTTTTTGTAGCTATGTTTAATAGGCTGTTTCCAGCACGGACACTTCTGTATATATGTTAAATAGACTGTTTCCAACAAGGACTCTTTCTATACGTATGTTTAATAAACTGTTCCCACCAAGGATACTTTCTGTAGCTATGTTTAATAGAATGTCCCCACCAAGGACACTTTCTGTAGCCGTTTTTAACAGACTGTTCCCACCAAGGACACTTCATGTAGCTATGTTTAATAGACTGTTCCCAGCATGGACACTTTTTGCAGTTATGTTTAATAGAATGTTCCCACAAAGGACACTTTCTGTAGACATTTTTAACAGACTGTTCCGGCCAAGGACACTTTATGTAGCTATGTTTAACAGACTGTTCCCAGCATGGACACTTCATGTAGCTATGTTTAATAGACTGTTCCCAGCATGGACACTTTTTGTAGCTATGTTTAATAGAATGTTCCCACCAAGGACACTTTTTGTAGCCATTTTTAACAGACTGTTCCCACCAAGGACACTTCATGTAGCTATGTTTAATAGACTGTTCCCAGCATGGACACTTTTTGTAGCTATGTTTAATAGAATGTTCCGACCAAGGACACTTTCTGTAGCCATTTTTAACAGACTGTTCCCACCAAGGACACTTCATGTAGCTATGTTTAATAGACTGTTCCCAGCATGGACACTTTTTGTAGCTATGTTTAATAGACTGTTTCCAGCACGGACACTTCTGTATATATGTTTAATAGACTGTTTCCAACAAGGACTCTTTCTATACGTATGTTTAGTAAACTGTTACCACCAAGGACACTTTCTGTAGCTATGTTTAATAGAATGTCCCCACCAAGGACACTTTCTGTAGCCGTTTTTAACAGACTGTTCCCACCAAGGACACTTCATGTAGCTATGTTTAATAGACTGTTCCCAGCATGGACACTTTTTGTAGTTATGTTTAATAGAATGTTCCCACCAAGGACACTTTCTGTAGACATTTTTAACAGACTGTTCCCACCAAGGACACTTCATGTAGCTATGTTTAATAGACTGTTCCCAGCATGGACACTTTTTGTAGCTATGTTTAATAGGCTGTTTCCAGCACGGACACTTCTGTATATATGTTTAATAGACTGTTTCCAACAAGGACTCTTTCTATACGTATGTTTAATAAACTGTTCCCACCAAGGACACTTACTGTAGCTATGTTTAATAGAATGTCCCCACCAAGAAAACTTTCTGTATCCGTTTTTAACAATCTGTTCCCACCAAGGACACTTCATGTAGCTATGTTTAATAGACTGTTCCCAGCATGGACACTTTTTGTAACTATGTTTAATAGAATGTTCCCACCAAGGACACTTTCTGTAGCCATTTTTAACAGACTGTTCCCACCAAGGACACTTCATGTAGCTATGTTTAATAGACTGTTCCCAGCATGGACACTTTTTGTAGCTATGTTTAATAGGCTGTTTCCAGCACGGACACTTCTGTATATATGTTTAATAGACTGTTTCCAACAAGGTCTCTTTCTATACGTATGTTTAATAGAATGTTCCCACCAAGGACACTTTCTGTAGCCATTTTTAACAGACTGTTCCCACTAAGGACACTTTTTGTAGCTATGTTTAATAGGCTGTTTTCAGCACGGACACTTCTGTATATATGTTTAATAGACTGTTTCCAACAAGGACTCTTTCTATACGTATGTTTAATAAACTGTTCCCACCAAGGACACTTTCTGTAGCTATGTTTAATAGAATGTCCCCACCAAGGACACTTTCTGTAGCCGTTTTTAACAGACTGTTCCCACCAAGGACACTTCATGTAGCTATGTTTAATAGACTGTTCCCAGCATGGACACTTTTTGTAGCTATGTTTAATAGGCTGTTTCAAGCACGGACACTTCTGTATATATGTTTAATAGACTGTTTCCAACAAGGTGTCTTTCTATACGTATGTTTAATAAACTGTTCCCACCAAGGACACTTTCTGTAGCTATGTTTAATAGAATGTTCCCACCAAGGACACTTTCTGTAGCCATTTTTAACAAACTGTTCCCACAAAGGACACTTTTTGTAGCTATGTTTAATAGGCTGTTTCCAGCACGGACACTTCTGTATATATGTTAAATAGACTGTTTCCAACAAGGACTCTTTCTATGCGTATGTTTAATAAACTGTTCCCACCAAGGATACTTTCTGTAGCTATGTTTAATAGAATGTCCCCACCAAGGACACTTTCTGTAGCCGTTTTTAACAGACTGTTCCCACCAAGGACACTTCATGTAGCTATGTTTAATAGACTGTTCCCAGCATGGACACTTTTTGTAGTTATGTTTAATAGAATGTTCCCACCAAGGACACTTTCTGTAGACATTTTTAAGAGACTGTTCCCACCAAGGACACTTTATGTAGCTATGTTTAATAGACTGTTCCCAGCATGGACACTGCATGTAGCTATGTTTAATAGACTGTTCCCAGCACGGACACTTATTTAGGTATGTTTAATAGACTGTTTCCAGCACAGACACTTCTTTAGGTATGTTTTATAGACTGTTCCTACCAAGGACACTTTCTGTAGCTATGTTTAATAGACTTTTCCCAGCACGGACACTTCTTTAGGTATGTTTAATAGACTGTTCCCACCAAGGACACTTTCTGTAGTTATGTTTGATAGACTGTTCCCAACACGGACACTTCTTTAGGTATTTTTAATGGACTGTTCCCACCAAGGACACTTCTTTAGGTATGCTTTATAGACTGTTCCCAGCACGGACACTTCTTTAGGTCTGTTTAATAGACTGTTCCCACCAAGGATACTTTCTGTAGTTATGTTTAATAGACTGTTCCCGACAAGGACACTTTCTCTTCCTACGACGGACACTGCTGTAGGTATGTTTAATAGACGGTTCCCATCACAGACACTGCTGTAGTTATGTGTAGGAGAAAGTCCAAATAAGTGTACATTCCTGAAAACGGAGCTGAGGCCATCCATAAAAAAAATGTTTGCTTGCTGTCCCCCGAACAACCCACTGTTTTTCACCCAGACTCCAAAGATTTTATTGATATCTGGTAAGATTATTTTTTTGAGCACAAACTTTTTTACTTAGAAAGATCTTAAGGATTCATGTTTTTGTTCCCACCAAGGACACTTTCTGTAGCTATGTTTAATAGACTGTTCCAAGCATGGACACTTACTGTTGCTATGTTTAATAGACTGTTCCCACCAAGGACACTTTCTGTAGCTATGTTTAATAGAATGTTCCAACCAAGGACACTTTCTGTAGCCATGTTTAATAGACTGTTGCCACCAAGGACACTTTTTGTAGTTATTAGCTCACCTGAGCCGAAGGCTCATAAGTGAGCTTATAGGGTGGTCAGAGTTTGTCTGTCGTGTGTCTGTGTGTCAACATTTTTAAATGTCTTCTCCTCTGGAACCGCTGGGCTGACTGAAGTCAGGTGAGCGATTTAGGACCAATGGTCCTGTGGTGTTTAATAGACTATTCCCAGCACGGACACTTCTTAAAGTATGTTTAATAGACTGTTCCAAGCACGGACACTTATTTAGGTATGTTTAATAGACTGTTCCCACCATAGACACTTCTTTAGGTATGTTTAATAGACTGTTCCTACCAAGGACACTTTCTGTAGTTATGTTTAATAGACTGCTCCCAGCACGGATACTTCTTTAGGTATGTTTAATAGACTGTTCCCACCAAGGACACTTTCTGTAGTTATGTTTAATAGACTGTTCCCAACACGGACATTTCTTTAGGTATTTTTAATGGACTGTTCCCACCAAGGACACTTCTTTAGGTATGCTTTATAGACTGTTCCCAGCACGGACACTTCTTTAGGTCTGTTTAATAGACTGTTCCCACCAAGGGCACTTTCTGTATTTATGTTTAATAGACTGTTCCCGACAAGGACACTTTCTCTTCCTACGACGGAGACTGCTGTAGGTATGTTTAATAGACGGTTCCAAGTTTGATCCAATTATGTTCATCCATTACAGAGAATCAGCAGTTTAAAATTTTTCATGATGTCGGCCATTATCACCTAGTTATGCATTGGAGTGGAACCATTTGAATAAATCTGATACAGGTTGATGTAAGGATCTTTCTGACCAAGTTTGATCAAATTCCGTTCAGCCATTAATGAGAATCAGCAATTTGATGTTTTTCACGATGTCAGCCATTATGACCTTCTTATGCATCGGAGTGGAACCATTCGAATCAATCTGATACAGGTTGATGTAAGGATGCTTCTGACCATGTTTAATCAAATTCTGTTCATCCATTCACGAGAATTAGCGGTTTGAAGTTTTCCCGATATCGACCATTTTGACCTACTTATGCATCGGAGTGGAACCATTTGAATATATCTAATACTGGTTGATGCATGGATGCTTCTGACCATGTCTGATCAAATCCCTTTCACCAGTTCACGAGAATTAGCAGTTTGAAGTTTTTCCATTATGGCCTACTTATGCATCGAGGCGGAACCATTTGAACAAATCTGAGAAATGCTGATATCAGAATGCTTCAGATCAAGTTTGGTCAAAATCTGAGCATTGGTTTTCGAGGAGATGCCATTTGAACAAAATATATGTCGTAAATATAAAGTAGGTCACCGTGACCTAATTCCACTACAGAGTTTTTGTATATAAATTTGAGAACCTAGTGCCCATCGAAGCTCAATACCAAAAATCAGCCAATTATACCATGCTGTTCTAGAGAAAAGTCGATTTAGTTGTTGTTGCTATTTTTAGTAACGGCGGCCATCTGGGATTGTCGACCCGGATAATTTTCGCAAACTTGTAAGTCTCGAGTCTGATCATGCTGCATATAAATTTTGAGAGTCGTAGGTGCAGTGGTTTCGGAGAAGAAGTCGTTTGAACAAGTGTTTACGGACGACGGACGGACGGACGGACAAACAAAAAGTGATCAAAATAGCTACACTGAGACTTCGTCTCAGTGAGCTAAAAATAGCAAAACAACTAAATTGACTAAGTATCCGAAAAAGCTTGGTATAGTTGACTCAAAATTGGTATGAGACATCGTTGGGACCTTGGTTCTCAAGATTATTCATATCATCCAAATCTGTAGTGAAATTAGGTCACAGTGACATAGTTTGTATTTACGAAGTGTATTTTGTTCAAACAACAGCTCTTCAAAAACTAATGTCCAAACTTGAGCTGAAGCATCCTGGCATCAACCTTTCTCAGTTTTATTCAAATGAGCCCTCTCCAATGAATAAGTAGGTCATTATGGCCGCCATCTTGAAATAACTTTACATGGCTTTTTCTCATGAACAGATCAAACTTGGTCAGAAGCATCCTTATTTGGACCAGTCTCAAATTTATGCAAATGGTTCACTTTACTGCATAAGTAGGTCAAAATGGCTGTCATCTTGAAAAAAAATAAAATGGCTTTTTCTCATGAACAGATAAACAGAATTTGATGAAACTTGGTCAGAAGCATCCATATAATTATGGACCAGTCTCAAATTTATGCAAATTTATCCAGTGCATAAGTAGGTCAAAATGGCTGACATCATAAAAAACTTCAAACAACTTCTCATGAACCTTTGATTGGAATTTGATCAAACTTGGTCATTAGCATCCTGACATTGATCTTTCTCAGCTTTGTTCAAATGTTTCTGCTCCAGTTCATAAGCAGGTCATATTATGGCTGACATGGTGGAAATTTTCAAACGGATTTTTCTCATGGATTTTGATCACACTCGGTCAGATACATCCTGACATCGACCTTGTTCAGATTCGTTCACCTGGTTCCACTATGTAGGTCATAATGGCCAATTGTGGAAAACTTCAAATTGTTTATTCTGAGGAAGTGTTGAACAGACTTGTACTCAGGTTAGCGATACAGGACCATACTGGTCCTCTTGTTGTTTTTTATTGCACCCCTTACTCTTTTAGTGCAGTATGGTCACGAAACAGTGACAGAATTAATGGAACACCCTATAGACTATATTATATTCTTGTTCCTTATGATAAACCACATATACTGACATAGATCTTGGTTCCCAATGGGTCACCCGTGGGCATGTCCTACCCCTTCATTTCATAAAATGTGCAATAACTCGGAAACTGCTTATGATCCCCACCCATAAACAATGTATTCTTGTTTCTTATGGTAAGATGCATTTAACGACATTGACCTTGGATACACCGGGGTCCCCTGGGGCATGACCCACCCCTCTTATCATGAAAGTCCTTATATAAGAAACCGTTCGGATCCTCAACCTTAAATCATATATTCTCCTGTTCCTTAAGACGCATTCATTGACACGGACCTTAGGTCCCTCTGGGCTCTTCCGAGCCTGATCAGCCTGGCAGAGGGCATGCCTATCCTTTCTTCAAACAATGCGTTTTCTCGGAGTTAGAAAATGTTGCGATATTGTGGGCGGGATTTAGCACGTTGTTTTATTGTTTTACAACTTCATGTCCATACGTGCTAACATGAAGCACAAAAAAGCAAAACTACAAATGGCATTTGCACTCTGTCAATGTTAAACGTCGAATAGCACGTAATACAGGCTACAGTATATAATTGCAACACGCAACACTATGACCTTGTCCGGAACAGTCCTTCGTGGGCGCCCACTGTCCGTGTTGGAGACATTGCAGTTACACTTATAGAATATCAACATTGCAGCCTGAATCGCTCACCTGACGTCAATCATTGATATGAGGCATTGTTGATATAAGGCATCGTTAATATGAGGCATCGTTGATATAAGACAACGGTGATACGAGGCATCAGTGATATGAGGCATCAGTGATATGAGGCAGTGATGATATGAATGATGAGTATAGAATGATGTAAAGGGGTTTATGTGTCCCCGACCCCTGTTACTACATTTTATTCGGCGGTGAGCAGCTATAGATGTAATCGCCACGGTATAACACAGAGGCAAAAACTGGTTGGTGAAACAGTCATTACTGTGAATATACTGGTTAATATAAAAGTTTATATAAAACATTATGGTGCCATAAACACTCATCAGGTCCTTATCATCAACAGGAAGGGAGAAAGAACATTATGTTAAGTATTTGAGGGTGTGAATGAGTGTGTGTACTTCATGTGTAATTCAAGTGTGATTCAAGTGTATTCCACTTGTATTAAGACAGAAATTTAATTGGGCCCAGACTAATTTTCATTCTGTCTTAACCTAAGTGGAATAGATTGCGAGTCAACTGTCCCTTTAAGTTTGTCTTTGTAAAATTATGTAACCAGTGTTGTTTATAAATATTAGACTTATTCCATATAAATATTGTAAAGGATTCTAAGTATCTTAGAATTTCCTTTGCGTTAGTGCCCCACAAGTGGACATAGATTCGAGGTTCCCTCGTGTTGTCCCGTCACATATACGTTTTGCCAGCCCCCGACATATGAAACAAGTGTCTTTGGTGGGAACAGTGTATTGAGCATAGCTTAAAACATTATTAAACATACCTACAGAAGTGTACGTGATGGGAACAGTCTATAAATCATAGCTCCAGTGAGTTTCCGTGATGGGAACAGTCTACCTGACATAGGTTCAGACAGTGTCCTTGGTGGGAACAGTCTATTAAACATACCTACAGGAGTGTCCGTCCGTCTATTGAACATACCTTCAGAAGTGTCCGTGCTGCGAAGAGACTAATATTCATAGCTACAGAAAGTATCCTTGTCGGGAACAGTCTATTAAACATAATTACAGAAAGTGTCCTTGGTGGGGACATTCTATTAAACATGGCTACAGAAAGTGTCCTTGGTGGGGACATTCTATTAAACATAGCTACAGAAAGTGTCCTTGGTGGGAACAGTTTATTAAACATACGTATAGAAAGAGTCCTTGTTGGAAATAGTCTATTAAACATATATACAGAAGTGTCCTAGCTGGAAACAGCCTATTAAAAATAGCTACAAAAGGTGTCCATGCTGGGAACAGTCTATTAAACATAGCTACATGAAGTGTCCTTGGTGGGAACAGTCTGTTAAAAACGGCTACAGAAAGAGTCCTTGGTGGGGACATTCTATTATACATAGCTACAGAAAGTGTCCTTGGTGGGAACAGTTTATTAAACATACGTATAGAAAGAGTCCTTGTTGGAAACAGTCTATTAAACATATATACAGAAGTGTCCGTGCTGGAAACAGCCTATTAAACATAGCTACAAAATGTGTCCATGCTGGGAACAGTCTATTAAACATAGCTACATGAAGTGTCCTTGGTGGGAACGGTCTGTTAAAAACGGCTACAGAAAGTGTCCTTGGTGTGGACATTCTATTAAACATAGCTAGTGAAAGTGTCCTTGGTGGGAACAGTTTATTAAACATACGTATAGAAAGAGTCTTTGTTGGAAACAGTCTATTAAACATATATACAGAAGTGTCCGTGCTGGAAACAGAATATTAAACATAGCTACAAAAAGTGTCCATGCTGGGAACAGGCTATTAAACATAGCTACATGAGTGTCCTTGGTGGGAACAGTCTGTTAAAAACGGCTACAGAAAGTGTCTTTGGTGGGGACATTCTATTAAACATAGCTACAGAAAGTGTCCTTGGTGGGAACAGTTTATTAAACATACGTATAGAAAGAGTCCTTGTTGGAAACAGTCTATTAAACATATATACAGAAGTGTCCGTACTGGAAACAGCCTATTAAACATAGCTACAAAAAGTGTCCATGCTGGGAACAGCTATTAAACATAGCTACATGAAGTGTCCTTGGTGGGAACAGTCTGTTTAAAAATGGCTACAGAAAGTGTCCTTGGTGGGAACATTCTATTAAACATAGCTACAAAAAGTGTCCATGCTGGGAACTTTCTATTAAACATAGCTACATGAAGTGCCCTTGGGGGGAACAGTCTGTTAAAAACGGCTACAGAAAGTGTCCTTTGTGGGGGCATTCTATTAAACATAGCTACAGAAAGTGTCCTTGGTGGGAACAGTTTATTAAACATACGTATAGAAAGAGTCCTTGTTGGAAACAGTCTATTAAACATATATACAGAAGTGTCCGTGCTGGAAACAGCCTATTAAACATAGCTACAAAAAGTGTCCATGCTGGGAACAGTCTATTAAACATAGCTACATGAAGTGTCCTTGGTGGGAACAGTCTGTTAAAAACGGCTACAGAAAGTGTCCTTGGTGGGGACATTCTATTACACATAGCTACAGAAAGTGTCCTTGGTGGGAACAGTTTATTAAACATACGTATAGAAAGAGTCCTTGTTGGAAACAGTCTATTAAACATATATACAGAAGTGTCCGTGCTGGAAACAGCCTATTAAACATAGCTACAAAAAGTGTCCATGCTGGGAACAGTCTATTAAACATAGCTACATGAAGTGTCCTTTGTGGGAACAGTCTGTTAAAAACGGCTACAGAAAGTGTCCTTGGTGGGGACATTCTATTAAACATAGGTACAGAAAGTGTCCTTGGTGGGAACAGTTTATTAAACATACGTATAGAAAGAGTCCTTTTTGGAAACAGTCTATTAAACATATATACAGAAGTGTCCGTGCTGGAAACAGCCTATTAAACATAGCTACAAAAAGTGTCCATGCTGGAAACAGTCTATTAAACATAGCTACATGAAGTGTCCTTTGTGGGAACAGTCTGTTAAAAACGGCTACAGAAAATGTCCATGGTGGGGACATTCTATCAAACATAGCCACAGAGAGTGTCCTTGGTGGGAACAGTTTATTAAACATACGTATAGAAAGAGTCCTTGTTGGAAACAGTCTATTAAACATATATACAGAAGTGTCCGTGCCGGAAACAGCCTATTAAACATAGCTACAAAAAGTGTCCATGCTGGGAACATTCTATTAAACATAGCTACATGAAGTGTCCTTGGTGGGAACAGTCTGTTAAAAACGGCTACAGAAAGTGTCCTTGGTGGGGACATTCTATTAAACATAGCTACAGAAAGTGTCCTTGGTGGGAACAGTTTATTAAACATACGTATAGAAAGAGTCCTTGTTGGAAACAGTCTATTAAACATATATACAGAAGTGTCCTTGCTGGAAACAGCCTATTAAACATAGCTACAAAAAGTGTCCATGCTGGGAACAGGCTATTAAACATAGCTTCAAGAAGTGTCCTTTGTGGGCACAGTCTGTTAAAAACGGCTACAGAAAGTGTCCTTGGTGGGGACATTCTATTAAACATAGCTACAGAAAGTGTCCTTGGTGGGAACAGTTTATTAAACATACGTATAGAAAGAGTCCTTGTTGGAAACAGTCTATTAAACATATATACAGAAGTGTCCGTGCTGGAAACAGCCTATTAAACATAGCTACAAAAAGTGTCCATGCTGGGAACAGTCTATTAAACATAGCTACATGAAGTGTCCTTGGTGGGAACAGTCTGTTAAAAACGGCTACAGAAAGTGTCCTTGGTGGGGACATTCTATTAAACATAGCTACAGAAAGTGTCCTTGGTGGGAACAGTTTATTAAACATACGTATAGAAAGAGTCCTTGTTGGAAACAGTCTATTAAACATATATACAGAAGTGTCCGTACTGGAAACAGCCTATTAAACATAGCTACAAAAAGTGTCCATGCTGGGAACAGTCTATTAAACATAGCTACATGAAGTGTCTTTGGTGGGAACAGTCTGTTAAAAATGGCTACAGAAAGTGTCCTTGGTGGGAACATTCTATTAAACATAGCAACAAAAAGTGTCCATGCTGGGAACATTCTATTAAACTTAGCTACATGAAGTGTCCTTGGTGGGAACAGTCTGTTAAAAACGGCTACAGTAAGTTATCTTGGTGGGGACATTCTATTAAACATAGCTACAGAAAGTGTCCTTGGTGGGAACAGTTTATTAAACATACGTATAGAAAGAGTCCTTGTTGGAAACAGTCTATTAAACATATATACAGAAGTGTCCGTGCCGGAAACAGCCTATTAAACATAGCTACAAAAAGTGTCCATGCTGGGAACAGTCTATTAAACATAGCTACATGAAGTGTCCTTTGTGGGGACAGTCTGTTAAAAACGGCTACAGAAAGTGTCCTTGGTGGGGACATTCTATTAAACATAGCTACATGAAGTGTCCTTGGTGGGAACAGTCTTTTAAAAACGGCTATAGAAAGTGTCCTTGGTGGGAACATTCTATTAAGCATAGCTACAGAAAGTGTCCTTGGTGGGAACAATTTATTAAACATATATATAGAAAAAGTCCTTGTTAGAAACAGTCTATTAAACATATATACAGAAGTGTGCGTGCTGGAAACAGCCTATTAAACATAGCTACAAAAAGTGTCCATGCTGGAAACAGTCTATTAAACAAAGCTACACGAAGTGTCCTTTGTGGGAACAGTCTGTTAAAAACGGCTACAGAAAATGTCCATGGTGGGGACATTCTATTAAACATAGCCACAGAGAGTGTCCTTGGTGGGAACAGTTTATTAAACATACGTATAGAAAGAGTCCTTGTTGGAAACAGTCTATTAAACATATATACAGAAGTGTCCGTGCCGGAAACAGCCTATTAAACATAGCTACAAAAAGTGTCCATGCTGGGAACATTCTATTAAACATAGCTTCAAGAAGTGTCCTTTGTGGGCACAGTCTGTTAAAAACGGCTACAGAAAGTGTCCTTGGTGGGGATATTCTATTAAACATAGCTACAGATAGTGTCCTTGGTGGGAACAGTTTATTAAACATACGTATAGAAAGAGTCCTTGTTGGAAACAGTCTATTAAACATATATACAGAAGTGTCCGTGCTGGAAACAGCCTATTAAACATAGCTACAAAAAGTGTCCATGCTGGGAACAGTCTATTAAACATAGCTACATGAAGTGTCCTTGGTGGGAACAGTCTGTTAAAAACGGCTACAGAAAGTGTCCTTGGTGGGGACATTCTATTAAACATAGCTACAGAAAGTGTCCTTGGTGGGAACAGTTTATTAAACATACGTATAGAAAGAGTCCTTGTTGTAAACAGTCTATTAAACATATATACAGAAGTGTCCGTACTGGAAACAGCCTATTAAACATAGCTACAAAAAGTGTCCATGCTGGGAACAGTCTATTAAACATAGCTACATGAAGTGTCTTTGGTGGGAACAGTCTGTTAAAAATGGCTACAGAAAGTGTCCTTGGTGGGAACATTCTATTAAACATAGCAACAAAAAGTGTCCATGCTGGGAACATTCTATTAAACATAGCTACATGAAGTGTCCTTGGTGGGAACAGTCTGTTAAAAACGGCTACAGTAAGTTATCTTGGTGGAGACATTCTATTAAACATAGCTACAGAAAGTGTCCTTGGTGGGAACCGTTTATTAAACATACGTATAGAAAGAGTCCTTGTTGGAAACAGTCTATTAAACATATATACAGAAGTGTCCGTGCTGGAAACAGCCTATTAAACATAGCTACAAAAAGTGTCCATGCTGGGAACAGTCTATTAAACATAGCTACAAAAAGTGTCCATGCTGGGAACTTTCTATTAAACATAGCTACATGAAGTGCCCTTGGGGGGAACAGTCTGTTAAAAACGGCTACAGAAAGTGTCCTTTGTGGGGGCATTCTATTAAACATAGCTACAGAAAGTGTCCTTGGTGGGAACAGTTTATTAAACATACGTATAGAAAGAGTCCTTGTTGGAAACAGTCTATTAAACATATATACAGAAGTGTCCGTGCTGGAAACAGCCTATTAAACATAGCTACAAAAAGTGTCCATGCTGGGAACAGTCTATTAAACATAGCTACATGAAGTGTCCTTGGTGGGAACAGTCTGTTAAAAACGGCTACAGAAAGTGTCCTTGGTGGGGACATTCTATTACACATAGCTACAGAAAGTGTCCTTGGTGGGAACAGTTTATTAAACATACGTATAGAAAGAGTCCTTGTTGGAAACAGTCTCTTAAACATATATACAGAAGTGTCCGTGCTGGAAACAGCCTATTAAACATAGCTACAAAAAGTGTCCATGCTGGGAACAGTCTATTAAACATAGCTACATGAAGTGTCCTTTGTGGGAACAGTCTGTTAAAAACGGCTACAGAAAGTGTCCTTGGTGGGGACATTCTATTAAACATAGGTACAGAAAGTGTCCTTGGTGGGAACAGTTTATTAAACATACGTATAGAAAGAGTCCTTTTTGGAAACAGTCTATTAAACATATATACAGAAGTTTCCGTGCTGGAAACAGCCTATTAAACATAGCTACAAAAAGTGTCCATGCTGGAAACAGTCTATTAAACATAGCTACATGAAGTGTCCTTTGTGGGAACAGTCTGTTAAAAACGGCTACAGAAAATGTCCATGGTGGGGACATTCTATCAAACATAGCCACAGAGAGTGTCCTTGGTGGGAACAGTTTATTAAACATACGTATAGAAAGAGTCCTTGTTGGAAACAGTCTATTAAACATATAAACAGAAGTGTCCGTGCCGGAAACAGCCTATTAAACATAGCTACAAAAAGTGTCCATGCTGGGAACATTCTATTAAACATAGCTACATGAAGTGTCCTTGGTGGGAACAGTCTGTTAAAAACGGCTACAGAAAGTGTCCTTGGTGGGGACATTCTATTAAACATAGCTACAGAAAGTGTCCTTGGTGGGAACAGTTTATTAAACATACGTATAGAAAGAGTCCTTGTTGGAAACAGTCTATTAAACATATATACAGAAGTGTCCTTGCTGGAAACAGCCTATTAAACATAGCTACAAAAAGTGTCCATGCTGGGAACAGTCTATTAAACATAGCTTCAAGAAGTGTCCTTTGTGGGCACAGTCTGTTAAAAACGGCTACAGAAAGTGTCCTTGGTGGGGACATTCTATTAAACATAGCTACAGAAAGTGTCCTTGGTGGGAACAGTTTATTAAACATTCGTATAGAAAGAGTCCTTGTTGGAAACAGTCTATTAAACATATATACAGAAGTGTCCGTGCTGGAAACAGCCTATTAAACATAGCTACAAAAAGTGTCCATGCTGGGAACAGTCTATTAAACATAGCTACATGAAGTGTCCTTGGTGGGAACAGTCTGTTAAAAACGGCTACAGAAAGTGTCCTTGGTGGGGACATTCTATTAAACATAGCTACAGAAAGTGTCCTTGGTGGGAACAGTTTATTAAACATACGTATAGAAAGAGTCCTTGTTGGAAACAGTCTATTAAACATATATACAGAAGTGTCCGTACTGGAAACAGCCTATTAAACATAGCTACAAAAAGTGTCCATGCTGGGAACAGTCTATTAAACATAGCTACATGAAGTGTCTTTGGTGGGAACAGTCTGTTAAAAATGGCTACAGAAAGTGTCCTTGGTGGGAACATTCTATTAAACATAGCAACAAAAAGTGTCCATGCTGGGAACATTCTATTAAACTTAGCTACATGAAGTGTCCTTGGTGGGAACAGTCTGTTAAAAACGGCTACAGTAAGTTATCTTGGTGGGGACATTCTATTAAACATAGCTACAGAAAGTGTCCTTGGTGGGAACAGTTTATTAAACATACGTATAGAAAGAGTCCTTGTTGGAAACAGTCTATTAAACATATATACAGAAGTGTCCGTGCCGGAAACAGCCTATTAAACATAGCTACAAAAAGTGTCCATGCTGGGAACAGTCTATTAAACATAGCTACATGAAGTGTCCTTTGTGGGGACAGTCTGTTAAAAACGGCTACAGAAAGTGTCCTTGGTGGGGACATTCTATTAAACATAGCTACATGAAGTGTCCTTGGTGGGAACAGTCTTTTAAAAACGGCTATAGAAAGTGTACTTGGTGGGAACATTCTATTAAGCATAGCTACAGAAAGTGTCCTTGGTGGGAACAATTTATTAAACATATTTATAGAAAAAGTCCTTGTTAGAAACAGTCTATTAAACATATATACAGAAGTGTGCGTGCTGGAAACAGCCTATTAAACATAGCTACAAAAAGTGTCCATGCTGGAAACAGTCTATTAAACAAAGCTACACGAAGTGTCCTTTGTGGGAACAGTCTGTTAAAAACGGCTACAGAAAATGTCCATGGTGGGGACATTCTATTAAACATAGCCACAGAGAGTGTCCTTGGTGGGAACAGTTTATTAAACATACGTATAGAAAGAGTCCTTGTTGGAAACAGTCTATTAAACATATATACAGAAGTGTCCGTGCCGGAAACAGCCTATTAAACATAGCTACAAAAAGTGTCCATGCTGGGAACATTCTATTAAACATAGCTTCAAGAAGTGTCCTTTGTGGGCACAGTCTGTTAAAAACGGCTACAGAAAGTGTCCTTGGTGGGGATATTCTATTAAACATAGCTACAGATAGTGTCCTTGGTGGGAACAGTTTATTAAACATACGTATAGAAAGAGTCCTTGTTGGAAACAGTCTATTAAACATATATACAGAAGTGTCCGTGCTGGAAACAGCCTATTAAACATAGCTACAAAAAGTGTCCATGCTGGGAACAGTCTATTAAACATAGCTACATGAAGTGTCCTTGGTGGGAACAGTCTGTTAAAAACGGCTACAGAAAGTGTCCTTGGTGGGGACATTCTATTAAACATAGCTACAGAAAGTGTCCTTGGTGGGAACAGTTTATTAAACATACGTATAGAAAGAGTCCTTGTTGTAAACAGTCTATTAAACATATATACAGAAGTGTCCGTACTGGAAACAGCCTATTAAACATAGCTACAAAAAGTGTCCATGCTGGGAACAGTCTATTAAACATAGCTACATGAAGTGTCTTTGGTGGGAACAGTCTGTTAAAAATGGCTACAGAAAGTGTCCTTGGTGGGAACATTCTATTAAACATAGCAACAAAAAGTGTCCATGCTGGGAACATTCTATTAAACATAGCTACATGAAGTGTCCTTGGTGGGAACAGTCTGTTAAAAACGGCTACAGTAAGTTATCTTGGTGGAGACATTCTATTAAACATAGCTACAGAAAGTGTCCTTGGTGGGAACCGTTTATTAAACATACGTATAGAAAGAGTCCTTGTTGGAAACAGTCTATTAAACATATATACAGAAGTGTCCGTGCTGGAAACAGCCTATTAAACATAGCTACAAAAAGTGTCCATGCTGGGAACAGTCTATTAAACATAGCTACATGAAGTGTCCTTTGTGGGGACAGTCTGTTAAAAACGGCTACAGAAAGTGTCTTTGGTGGGGACATTCTATTAAACATAGCTACAGAAAGTGTCCTTGGTGGGAACAGTTTATTAAACATACGTATAGAAAGAGTCCTTGTTGGAAACAGTCTTTTAAACATATATACAGAAGTGTCCGTACTGGAAACAGCCTATTAAACATAGCTACAAAAAGTGTCCATGCTGGGAACAGTCTATTAAACATAGCTACATGAAGTGTCCTTGGTGGGTACAGTCTGTTTAAAAATGGCTACAGAAAGTGTCCTTGGTGGGAACATTCTATTAAACATAGCTACAAAAAGTGTCCATGCTGGGAATTTTCTATTAAACATAGCTACATGAAATGCCCTTGGGGGGAACAGTCTGTTAAAAACGGCAACAGAAAGTGTCCTTTGTGGGGGCATTCTATTAAACATAGCTACAGAAAGTGTCCTTGGTGGGAACAGTTTATTAAACATACGTATAGAAAGAGTCCTTGTTGGAAACAGTCTATTAAACATGTATACAGAAGTGTCCGTGCTGGAAACAGCCTATTAAACATAGCTACAAAAAGTGTCCATGCTGGGAACAGTCTATTAAACATAGCTACATGAAGTGTCCTTGGTGGGAACAGTCTGTTAAAAACGGCTACAGAAAGTGTCCTTGGTGGGGACATTCTATTACACATAGCTACAGAAAGTGTCCTTGGTGGGAACAGTTTATTAAACATACGTATAGAAAGAGTCCTTGTTGGAAACAGTCTCTTAAACATATATACAGAAGTGTCCGTGCTGGAAACAGCCTATTAAACATAGCTACAAAAAGTGTCCATGCTGGAAACAGTCTATTAAACAAAGCTACACGAAGTGTCCTTTGTGGGAACAGTCTGTTAAAAACGGCTACAGAAAATGTCCATGGTGGGGACATTCTATTAAACATAGCCACAGAGAGTGTCCTTGGTGGGAACAGTTTATTAAACATACGTATAGAAAGAGTCCTTGTTGGAAACAGTCTATTAAACATATATACAGAAGTGTCCGTGCCGGAAACAGCCTATTAAACATAGCTACAAAAAGTGTCCATGCTGGGAACATTCTATTAAACATAGCTTCAAGAAGTGTCCTTTGTGGGCACAGTCTGTTAAAAACGGCTACAGAAAGTGTCCTTGGTGGGGATATTCTATTAAACATAGCTACAGATAGTGTCCTTGATGGGAACAGTTTATTAAACATACGTATAGAAAGAGTCCTTGTTGGAAACAGTCTATTAAACATATATACAGAAGTGTCCGTGCTGGAAACAGCCTATTAAACATAGCTACAAAAAGTGTCCATGCTGGGAACAGTCTATTAAACATAGCTACATGAAGTGTCCTTGGTGGGAACAGTCTGTTAAAAACGGCTACAGAAAGTGTCCTTGGTGGGGACATTCTATTAAACATAGCTACAGAAAGTGTCCTTGGTGGGAACAGTTTATTAAACATACGTATAGAAAGAATCCTTGTTGGAAACAGTCTATTAAACATATATACAGAAGTGTCCGTACTGGAAACAGCCTATTAAACATAGCTACAAAAAGTGTCCATGCTGGGAACAGTCTATTAAACATAGCTACATGAAGTGTCTTTGGTGGGAACAGTCTGTTAAAAATGGCTACAGAAAGTGTCCTTGGTGGGAACATTCTATTAAACATAGCAACAAAAAGTGTCCATGCTGGGAACATTCTATTAAACATAGCTACATGAAGTGTCCTTGGTGAGAACAGTCTGTTAAAAACGGCTACAGTAAGTTATCTTGGTGGGGACATTCTATTAAACATAGCTACAGAAAGTGTCCTTGGTGGGAACAGTTTATTAAACATACGTATAGAAAGAGTCCTTGTTGGAAACAGTCTATTAAACATATATACAGAAGTGTCCGTGCTGGAAACAGCCTATTAAACATAGCTACAAAAAGTGTCCATGCTGGGAACAGTCTATTAAACATAGCTACATGAAGTGTCCTTTGTGGGGACAGTCTGTTAAAAACGGCTACAGAAAGTGTCTTTGGTGGGGACATTCTATTAAACATAGCTACAGAAAGTGTCCTTGGTGGGAACAGTTTATTAAACATACGTATAGAAAGAGTCCTTGTTGGAAACAGTCTATTAAACATATATACAGAAGTGTCCGTACTGGAAACAGCCTATTAAACATAGCTACAAAAAGTGTCCATGCTGGGAACAGTCTATTAAACATAGCTACATGAAGTGTCCTTGGTGGGAACAGTCTGTTTAAAAATGGCTACAGAAAGTGTCCTTGGTGGGAACATTCTATTAAACATAGCTACAAAAAGTGTCCATGCTGGGAACTTTCTATTAAACATAGCTACATGAAGTGCCCTTGGGGGGAACAGTCTGTTAAAAACGGCTACAGAAAGTGTCCTTTGTGGGGGCATTCTATTAAACATAGCTACAGAAAGTGTCCTTGGTGGGAACAGTTTATTAAACATACGTATAGAAAGAGTCCTTGTTGGAAACAGTCTATTAAACATATATACAGAAGTGTCCGTGCTGGAAACAGCCTATTAAACATAGCTACAAAAAGTGTCCATGCTGGGAACAGTCTATTAAACATAGCTACATGAAGTGTCCTTGGTGGGAACAGTCTGTTAAAAACGGCTACAGAAAGTGTCCTTGGTGGGGACATTCTATTACACATAGCTACAGAAAGTGTCCTTGGTGGGAACAGTTTATTAAACATACGTATAGAAAGAGTCCTTGTTGGAAACAGTCCATTAAACATATATACAGAAGTGTCCGTACTGGAAACAGCCTATTAAACATAGCTACAAAAAGTGTCCATGCTGGGAACAGTCTATTAAACATAGCTACAAAGAAGTGTCCTTTGTGGGAACAGTCTGTTAAAAACGGCTACAGAAAGTGTCCTTGGTGGGGACATTCTATTAAACATAGGTACAGAAAGTGTCCTTGTTAGAAACAGTCTATTAAACATATATACAGAAGTGTCCGTGCTGGAAACAGCCTATTAAACATAGCTACAAAAAGTGTCCATGCTGGGAACAGTCTATTAAACACAGCTACATGAAGTGTCCTTTGTGGGAACAGTCTGTTAAAAACGGCTACAGAAGGTGTCCTTGGTGGGGACATTCTATTAAACATAGCTACAGAAAGTGTTCTTGGTGGGAACAGTTTATTAAACATACGTATAGAAAGAGTCCTTGTTGGAAACAGTCTATTAAACATATATACAGAAGTGTCCGTGCTGGAAACAGCCTATTAAACAAAGCTACAAAAAGTGTCCATGCTGGGAACAGTCTATTAAACATAGCTACATGCAGTGTCTTTGGTGGGAACAGTCTGTTAAAAACGGCTACAGAAAGTGTCCATGGTGGGGACATTCTATTAAACATAGCTACAGAGAGTGTCCTTGGTGGGAACAGTTTATTAAACATACGTATAGAAAGAGTCCTTGTTGGAAACAGTCTATTAAACATATATACAGAAGTGTCCGTGCTGGAAACAGCCTATTAAACATAGCTACAAAAAGTGTCCATGCTGGGAACATTCTATTAAACATAGCTACATGAAGTGTCCTTGGTGGGAACAGTCTGTTAAAAACGGCTACAGAAAGTGTCCTTGGTGGGGACATTCTATTAAACATAGCTACAGAAAGTGTCCTTGGTGGGAACAGTTTATTAAACATACGTATAGAAAGAGTCCTTGTTGGAAACAGTCTATTAAACATATATACAGAAGTGTCCGTGCTGGAAACAGCCTATTAAACATAGCTACAAAAAGTGTCCATGCTGGGAACAGTCTATTAAACATAGCTACATGAAGTGTCCTTTGTGGGAACAGTCTGTTAAAAACGGCTACAGAAAGTGTCCTTGGTGGGGACATTCTATTAAACATAGCTACAGAAAGTGTCCTTGGTGGGAACAGTTTATTAAACATACGTATAGAAAGAGTCCTTGTTGGAAACAGTCTATTAAACATATACACAGAAGTGTCCGTGCTGGAAACAGCCCATTTAACATAGCTACAAAAAGTGTCCATGCTGGGAACATTCTATTAAACATAGCTACATGAAGTGTCCTTGGTGGGAACAATCTGTTAAAAATGGCTTCAGAAAGTGTCCTTGGTGGGAACATTCTATTAAACATAGCTACAAAAAGTGTCCATGCTGGGAGCAGTCTTTTAAACATAGCTACATGAAGTGTCCTTGGTGGGAACAGTCTGTTAAAAACGGCTACAGAAAGTGTCCTTGGTGGGGACATTCTATTAAACATAGCTACAGAAAGTGTCCTTGGTGGGAACAGTTTATTAAACATACGTATAGAAAGAGTCCTTGTTGGAAACAGTCTATTAAACATATATACAGAAGTGTCAGTGCTGGAAACAGCCTATTAAACATAGCTACAAAAAGTGTCCATGCTGGGAACAGTCTATTAAACATAGCTACATGAAGTGTCCTTGGTTGGAACAGTCAGTTTAAAATTGCTACAGAAAGTGTCCTTGGTGGGATTATTCTATTAAACATAGCTACAAAAAGTGTCCATGCTGGGAACATTCTATTCAACATAGCTACATGAAGTGTCCTTGGTGGGAACAGTCTGTTAAAAACGGCTACAGAAAGTGTCCTTGGTGGGGACATTCTATTAAACATAGCTACAGAAAGTGTCCTTGGTGGGAACAGTTTATTAAACATACGTATAGAAAGAGTCCTTGTTGGAAACAGTCTATTAAACATATATACAGAAGTGTCCGTGCTGGAAACAGCCTATTAAACATACCTACAAAAAGTGTCCATGCTGGGAACAGTCTATTAAACATAGCTACATGAAATGTCCTTGGTGGGAACAGTCTGTTAAAAACGGCTACAGAAAGTGTCCTTGGTGTGGACATTCTATTAAACATAGCTACAGAAAGTGTCCTTGGTGGGAACAGTTTATTAAACATACGTATAGAAAGAATCCTTGTTGGAAACAGTCTATTAAACATGTATACAGAAGTGTCCGTGCTGGAAACAGCCTATTAAACATAGCTACAAAAAGTGTCCATGCTGGGAACAGTCTATTAAACATAGCTACATGAAGTGTCCTTGGTGGGAACAGTCTGTTAAAAACGGCTACAGAAAGTGTCCTTGGTGGGGACATTCTATTACACATAGCTACAGAAAGTGTCCTTGGTGGGAACAGTTTATTAAACATACGTATAGAAAGAGTCCTTGTTGGAAACAGTCTCTTAAACATATATACAGAAGTGTCCGTGCTGGAAACAGCCTATTAAACATAGCTACAAAAAGTGTCCATGCTGGAAACAGTCTATTAAACAAAGCTACACGAAGTGTCCTTTGTGGGAACAGTCTGTTAAAAACGGCTACAGAAAATGTCCATGGTGGGGACATTCTATTAAACATAGCCACAGAGAGTGTCCTTGGTGGGAACAGTTTATTAAACATACGTATAGAAAGAGTCCTTGTTGGAAACAGTCTATTAAACATATATACAGAAGTGTCCGTGCCGGAAACAGCCTATTAAACATAGCTACAAAAAGTGTCCATGCTGGGAACATTCTATTAAACATAGCTTCAAGAAGTGTCCTTTGTGGGCACAGTCTGTTAAAAACGGCTACAGAAAGTGTCCTTGGTGGGGATATTCTATTAAACATAGCTACAGATAGTGTCCTTGATGGGAACAGTTTATTAAACATACGTATAGAAAGAGTCCTTGTTGGAAACAGTCTATTAAACATATATACAGAAGTGTCCGTGCTGGAAACAGCCTATTAAACATAGCTACAAAAAGTGTCCATGCTGGGAACAGTCTATTAAACATAGCTACATGAAGTGTCCTTGGTGGGAACAGTCTGTTAAAAACGGCTACAGAAAGTGTCCTTGGTGGGGACATTCTATTAAACATAGCTACAGAAAGTGTCCTTGGTGGGAACAGTTTATTAAACATACGTATAGAAAGAATCCTTGTTGGAAACAGTCTATTAAACATATATACAGAAGTGTCCGTACTGGAAACAGCCTATTAAACATAGCTACAAAAAGTGTCCATGCTGGGAACAGTCTATTAAACATAGCTACATGAAGTGTCTTTGGTGGGAACAGTCTGTTAAAAATGGCTACAGAAAGTGTCCTTGGTGGGAACATTCTATTAAACATAGCAACAAAAAGTGTCCATGCTGGGAACATTCTATTAAACATAGCTACATGAAGTGTCCTTGGTGAGAACAGTCTGTTAAAAACGGCTACAGTAAGTTATCTTGGTGGGGACATTCTATTAAACATAGCTACAGAAAGTGTCCTTGGTGGGAACAGTTTATTAAACATACGTATAGAAAGAGTCCTTGTTGGAAACAGTCTATTAAACATATATACAGAAGTGTCCGTGCTGGAAACAGCCTATTAAACATAGCTACAAAAAGTGTCCATGCTGGGAACAGTCTATTAAACATAGCTACATGAAGTGTCCTTTGTGGGGACAGTCTGTTAAAAACGGCTACAGAAAGTGTCTTTGGTGGGGACATTCTATTAAACATAGCTACAGAAAGTGTCCTTGGTGGGAACAGTTTATTAAACATACGTATAGAAAGAGTCCTTGTTGGAAACAGTCTATTAAACATATATACAGAAGTGTCCGTACTGGAAACAGCCTATTAAACATAGCTACAAAAAGTGTCCATGCTGGGAACAGTCTATTAAACATAGCTACATGAAGTGTCCTTGGTGGGAACAGTCTGTTTAAAAATGGCTACAGAAAGTGTCCTTGGTGGGAACATTCTATTAAACATAGCTACAAAAAGTGTCCATGCTGGGAACTTTCTATTAAACATAGCTACATGAAGTGCCCTTGGGGGGAACAGTCTGTTAAAAACGGCTACAGAAAGTGTCCTTTGTGGGGGCATTCTATTAAACATAGCTACAGAAAGTGTCCTTGGTGGGAACAGTTTATTAAACATACGTATAGAAAGAGTCCTTGTTGGAAACAGTCTATTAAACATATATACAGAAGTGTCCGTGCTGGAAACAGCCTATTAAACATAGCTACAAAAAGTGTCCATGCTGGGAACAGTCTATTAAACATAGCTACATGAAGTGTCCTTGGTGGGAACAGTCTGTTAAAAACGGCTACAGAAAGTGTCCTTGGTGGGGACATTCTATTACACATAGCTACAGAAAGTGTCCTTGGTGGGAACAGTTTATTAAACATACGTATAGAAAGAGTCCTTGTTGGAAACAGTCCATTAAACATATATACAGAAGTGTCCGTACTGGAAACAGCCTATTAAACATAGCTACAAAAAGTGTCCATGCTGGGAACAGTCTATTAAACATAGCTACAAGAAGTGTCCTTTGTGGGAACAGTCTGTTAAAAACGGCTACAGAAAGTGTCCTTGGTGGGGACATTCTATTAAACATAGGTACAGAAAGTGTCCTTGTTAGAAACAGTCTATTAAACATATATACAGAAGTGTCCGTGCTGGAAACAGCCTATTAAACATAGCTACAAAAAGTGTCCATGCTGGGAACAGTCTATTAAACACAGCTACATGAAGTGTCCTTTGTGGGAACAGTCTGTTAAAAACGGCTACAGAAGGTGTCCTTGGTGGGGACATTCTATTAAACATAGCTACAGAAAGTGTTCTTGGTGGGAACAGTTTATTAAACATACGTATAGAAAGAGTCCTTGTTGGAAACAGTCTATTAAACATATATACAGAAGTGTCCGTGCTGGAAACAGCCTATTAAACAAAGCTACAAAAAGTGTCCATGCTGGGAACAGTCTATTAAACATAGCTACATGCAGTGTCTTTGGTGGGAACAGTCTGTTAAAAACGGCTACAGAAAGTGTCCATGGTGGGGACATTCTATTAAACATAGCTACAGAGAGTGTCCTTGGTGGGAACAGTTTATTAAACATACGTATAGAAAGAGTCCTTGTTGGAAACAGTCTATTAAACATATATACAGAAGTGTCCGTGCTGGAAACAGCCTATTAAACATAGCTACAAAAAGTGTCCATGCTGGGAACATTCTATTAAACATAGCTACATGAAGTGTCCTTGGTGGGAACAGTCTGTTAAAAACGGCTACAGAAAGTGTCCTTGGTGGGGACATTCTATTAAACATAGCTACAGAAAGTGTCCTTGGTGGGAACAGTTTATTAAACATACGTATAGAAAGAGTCCTTGTTGGAAACAGTCTATTAAACATATATACAGAAGTGTCCGTGCTGGAAACAGCCTATTAAACATAGCTACAAAAAGTGTCCATGCTGGGAACAGTCTATTAAACATAGCTACATGAAGTGTCCTTTGTGGGAACAGTCTGTTAAAAACGGCTACAGAAAGTGTCCTTGGTGGGGACATTCTATTAAACATAGCTACAGAAAGTGTCCTTGGTGGGAACAGTTTATTAAACATACGTATAGAAAGAGTCCTTGTTGGAAACAGTCTATTAAACATATACACAGAAGTGTCCGTGCTGGAAACAGCCCATTTAACATAGCTACAAAAAGTGTCCATGCTGGGAACATTCTATTAAACATAGCTACATGAAGTGTCCTTGGTGGGAACAATCTGTTAAAAATGGCTTCAGAAAGTGTCCTTGGTGGGAACATTCTATTAAACATAGCTACAAAAAGTGTCCATGCTGGGAGCAGTCTTTTAAACATAGCTACATGAAGTGTCCTTGGTGGGAACAGTCTGTTAAAAACGGCTACAGAAAGTGTCCTTGGTGGGGACATTCTATTAAACATAGCTACAGAAAGTGTCCTTGGTGGGAACAGTTTATTAAACATACGTATAGAAAGAGTCCTTGTTGGAAACAGTCTATTAAACATATATACAGAAGTGTCAGTGCTGGAAACAGCCTATTAAACATAGCTACAAAAAGTGTCCATGCTGGGAACAGTCTATTAAACATAGCTACATGAAGTGTCCTTGGTTGGAACAGTCAGTTTAAAATTGCTACAGAAAGTGTCCTTGGTGGGATTATTCTATTAAACATAGCTACAAAAAGTGTCCATGCTGGGAACATTCTATTCAACATAGCTACATGAAGTGTCCTTGGTGGGAACAGTCTGTTAAAAACGGCTACAGAAAGTGTCCTTGGTGGGGACATTCTATTAAACATAGCTACAGAAAGTGTCCTTGGTGGGAACAGTTTATTAAACATACGTATAGAAAGAGTCCTTGTTGGAAACAGTCTATTAAACATATATACAGAAGTGTCCGTGCTGGAAACAGCCTATTAAACATACCTACAAAAAGTGTCCATGCTGGGAACAGTCTATTAAACATAGCTACATGAAATGTCCTTGGTGGGAACAGTCTGTTAAAAACGGCTACAGAAAGTGTCCTTGGTGTGGACATTCTATTAAACATAGCTACAGAAAGTGTCCTTGGTGGGAACAGTTTATTAAACATACGTATAGAAAGAGTCCTTGTTGGAAACAGTCTATTAAACATATATACAGAAGTGTCCGTGCTGGAAACAGCCTATTAAACATAGCTACAAAAAGTGTCCATGCTGGGAACAGTCTATTAAACATAGCTACATGAAGTGTCCTTGGTGGGAACAATCTGTTATAAATGGCTACAGAAAGTGTCCTTGGTGGGAACATTCTATTAAACATAGCTACAGAACGTGTCCTTGGTGAGAATAGTCTATTAAACATAGCAACAGTAAGTGTCCATGCTTGGAACAGTCTATTAAACATAGCTACAGAAAGGGTGCTTGGTGGGAACTTCTTATTAAACATACGTATAGGAAGTGTCCTTGTTGGAAACAGTCTATTAAACATACCAACAGAAGTATCCGTGCTGCAAACAATCTATTAAAATACCTTCAGAAAGTGTCCTTGGTGTGAACAGTCTATTAACCATATCTACAGAAATGTCCGTGCTGGGAACAATCTATCAAACATACCTACAGAAAGTGTCCTTGATGGGAACAGTCTATTAAACATAGCTTCAGAAAGTGTCCGTGCTGGGAACAGACTATGAAGCGTACTACAGAAAGTGTCCGTGGTGGGAACAGTCTTTTAAATATACCTACAGAAAGTGTACATGCTGGGACCAGTCTTTTAATGAAAGCTTTAGAAAGTGTCCGTGCTGGAAAATGTCTACTAACCATAACTACGAAAAGTGTCCTTGGTGGGAACAGTCTATTTAACATACCTATATAATTGTCCTTGCTGGGAACAATCTATTAAAGGAGTCCATGTATAGAATCCACCAATCGCTAAAAACAATTGCAGGAAATTGTTCAAATGTCTAGTTTGCTTTAAATCATGTGTATTAAATAAGGCTAAAAGGGATGCCCTTTGAGAACCATGAACGCATTCAAAAACGAAAATAGCAGAATCCATTTGTTGTTTGGGCCAGACAAGCTTGTTTCGGCCATCAAGGCCTCATCAGTAGCCCTAAAAGAAATGCTGAAAACGAGTATCAGCGGTTACGAGTATCAGCGTAAAACGTGGAAAATGACGTTGAAAGTTGACGTTTCGTCAGAAGAAATTTCCAGTTTAATTTAACGTCATGCGGCAAATTTTGATTACGGATTATTTTGCTCCAGACAAGTGGAAAGTGTATGGATTTGTATGCGGTTTGTAGCCTGCTTCCACAATAGAATAATTTTTGTCTTTTAGTCAGAATGTTTCTTTTGTAAGGACTAATTGATTCTTAATTAGCTGGGTTAAATGCTTCTTTAAATGGACATTTTACTGACTCCTTTGATATTCATTTGGGATCACGATACAATAAACAAGAGGGCCATGATGGCCCTGGATCGCTCACCTGTGTACCATAGAGTAACAAGTGGGACCCGGGGAGGGCAATAAATAACCCTAGGGCTATAATGTGCATAATGTTGAGACGTCTAAAAAGGTGAAGCTTCATACCAAATATCAACAAAGGCTATAATTTGAACAATCTTGACAAAGGTCCTCTAGATAGAGCTTCACACCAAATATCAAAGACCTGGGCCTTGTGGTTTGAGAGAAGAAGATTTTTTTTAAGATATTCCCTATATAAGCCTATGTAAAACCAAATGGCTCCAGGGCGGGGGCATTTTTGACCTCAGAGCTATAATTTAAACACCCTTGGTAGAGTTCCACTAGATTAAGCTTCATACCAAATATCAAAGACCTGCGCCTTGCGGTTTCAGAGACAAAGATTTTTAAAGATTTTCCCTATATAAGCCTATGTAAAACCAAAGGGTCCCAAGGCGGGGGCATTTTTGGCCCCAGCACTATAATTTGAACAATCTTGGTAGGGGTCCCCTAGATGAAGCTTCATACCAAATAACAAAGACCTGGGCCTTACGGTTTCAGAGAAGAAGATTTTTAAAGCTCTTCCCTATATAAGCCCATGTAAAACCAAAGGGCCCCGGAGCGGGGGCATTTTTGGCCCCAGCACTATAATTTGAACAATCTTGGTAGGGGTCCACTAGATGAAGCTTCATACCAAATATCAAAGACCTGGGCCTTGCGGTTTCAGAGAAGAAGATTTTTAAAGATTTTCCCTATATAAGCCAATGTAAAACCAAAGGGCCCCAGAGCGGGGGCATATTTCACCCCAGCACTATAATTTGAACAATCTTGGTAGGGGTCCACTAGATGAAGCTTCATACCAAATATCAAAGACCTACGCCTTGTGGTTTCAGAGAAGAAGATTTTTAAAGATTTTCCCTATATAAGCCAATGTAAAACCAAAGTGCCCCGGGGCGGGGGCATTTTTGGCCCCAGCACTATAATTTGAACAATCTTGGTAGGGGTCCCCTAGATGAAGCTTCATACCAAATAACAAAGACCTGGGTCTTACGGTTTCAGAGAAGAAGATTTTTAAAGCTCTTCCCTATATAAGCCCATGTAAAACCAAAGGGCCCCAGAGCGGGGGCATTTTTGGCCCCAGCACTATAATTTGAACAATCTTGGTAGGGGTCCACTAGATGAAGCTTCATACCAAATATCAAAGACTTGGGCCTTGCGGTTTCAGAGAAGAAGATTTTTAAAGATTTTCCCTATATAAGCCCATGTAAAACCAAAGGGCCCTGGAGCGGAGGCATTTTTGGCCCCAGCACTACAATTTGAACAATCTTGGTAGGGGTCCACTAGATGAAGCTTCATACCAAATATCAAAGACCTGGGCCTTATGGTTTCAGAGAAGAAGATTTTTAAAGATTTTCCCTAAATAAGCCCATGTAAAACCAAAGGGCCCCGGAGCGGGGGCATTTTTTGGTCCCAGCACTATAATTTGAACAATCTTGGTAGGGGTCCACTAGATGAAGCTTCATACCAAATATCAAAGACCTGGGCCATGTGGTTTCAGAGAAGAAGATTTTTTAAGTTTTTGGTGAAAAAAATCTATTTTTGGCTCCTATGACCTAGATGTGCAACGGACCGGAACCATTTGAACAACTTTGAAAGGGGACCACCTAAGGATCATTCCTGTGAAGTTTGGTCAAAATCCAATCAGGGGTTTAGGAGGAGATGTCGTTTAAAGAAATTGTTTACGGACGGACGGACGCACGGACGCACGCACGGACGACGGACGAAAAGTGATCCCAAAAGCTCACCTCGTCACTACGTGACGGTGAGCTAAAACATCCCTTCGAATTAAACGTTCTGATGCAAAATAAATAGATGACTTGACGGATGTTTTAAGGTAACCGGGCGCCAAGGGCACATAGGGGCTACCCCCAGTTCGCGGAGGGCCGCAACTTACTATTACTATCAAAATAATTTCAACTATGAAAAGGTTTATTACCAGCAAATATTTTGTCACCAATACAAACTGGAATAGATGCATAAAACTTTATGTTGGGCATATTTTTATGTATTTTTTAATTGAAATCCTTTAATCAAAATTAAAGTGATTAACCAAACTATTGCAAACTATGCAGAGTGTTGATTTTTTTGTTTGTTTTGATTTGTTACGCCCCTTGAAAGTCTTATAAATAACTTAGTATGACACGCCAACTATTCAACAGAAATGCAATGTTCCCAACACGGACAGTGTGTGCCCACGAAGGACTGTTCCGGACAAGGTCATAGTGTTGCGTGTTGCAATTATATACTGTAGGATGTAGGAGCTCAACAGAGAGAACCGAAATTGCTGCAGCCGCCGTCGAGCTTTAATGATTCGAACCATATTGGACTGGTGACCTGGAAAATTAAACAAAATACACATTGTGCTGTACTGAGCAGGAAAATTGACCGAATTGTTTGCATTTTAATAATTATGAGCGTAACAAATTTCATACTCAGTTAAATTGAGCTGGTGTTTACAGGGGTACATCACGTGAACAAGTACCCCACTTTATATGGAGAAAACTAGGGTTTACGGGGGTATACATTATCTTTCTTATTTTTGATCCAAGACATAGGTTGTGGGTACCCGTTAGAACCGCCTCAATGAGGACCATGAAATTTGTTTGCGATATGGGTAGTTTGAGCCATTGCGGGTTAATCATAATGCTTGGTCAGGATGTATAATGAGGATAATTTAGGGATAAATTTTCTATTTTTTTTTTAAATAAAGGTATGTTGTGTGTACTCATTAGAATCGCCTCATTGAGGCGATTCTAATGAGTATACACAACATGCAAACAGACTACTCTCATTTATCACTAACTGCATCATCAACTAGATCACTATTAGCATGAACTGCGTTTTCACAACATTTTCATCTGCCTATATCAGGTACGTATGTCTTCTAGACTGCTACACAAACCATCTATTATTGAATAGAGGTCGTCTATTTTAAAATAGAAGTCTGTGTAGCAGTCTATATGTCTTTAAGATAATGATAAGACAAAGTCATCCAAAATCCTCTAGTATCTGGAGTTTCTCCTAGGGACTCAAGAACAGGTTCGAGGCAACCATGGTAAACGAATAATCGGTGTTCGAGGCATTGAAGGTTCTCTGTATTTTAACATAAATAAATAAACAAATGCGCGCAGTCGATGGTGCACCATGGCAAATTACCCGCTTTTTTTCAAAATTTGACCTTTGACCTCAGAATCAGAAGTCAGAATCTCCATGTCATCTCAATGCCTCCCATCAAGTTTCGGCTCGATTTAACTTGATGTGGTTTGAAGATTTTCAAGATGGCCAACATGGAAGCCATCTTAGATAACAGAACAGAATAATTTCAGCAATTCTGAATCTCCATGTTGCCCCGATGCATCCGATCAAGTTTCAGCTCCATCCGACCTGATATAGGTTGAAGAATTTCAAGATGGCCGCTATGGGGACCATCTTGTATATGGGAATGGAACGATTTTAGTAAATCCCAATTTCCATGTCGCCCCAATGGCTCCCATCAAGTTTCGGTTTGATCTGATCTCTGGTTCGTGAGGAGATGTCTTTTGAAGAATTTCAAGATGGCCTCCGTGCGCAGCCATCTTGGATATCAAAACAGAACAATTTTAGATGTCTCAGCTCTATCCAACCCTTGGTTCGGGAAGACATGTCATTTGAAGAATTGAGGATGGCAGCCAGAGTGGCCATCTTGGACATCGGAACAAAACAAGTTTAGCAAATCTGAACCGCCACTTCGCCCCTGAAGTTTCAACTTGATCCAACCTCTGGTTCGGGATGAGATGTCGTTTGAAAAATTTCAAGATGGCCACGATGGCCGCTATTTTGGATATCGGAATGGAATGATTTTAGCAAATCTGAAGCTCCATGTCGCCCCGCTGCCTCCCATCAAGTTTCAGCTGATCAGACCTCTGGTTTGGGAGGAAATGTCTTTTGAAGAATTTCAAGATGTCAGCCATGTAGGCCTCCTTGGACATCGGAACGGAAGAATTTAAGCAAATCTAAATATCCATGTCAGCCATCAAGTTTCAGATCAGCTGGACCTTTGGTTCGGGAGAAGATGTCATTTGAAGGATTTCGACAATTTTAGCAAAGTAGAAGTAAAACAAAGATCAGGAATCGATACAATTAACTTACTCCACCCATCAAAGACACCAAATCTGAATCTCCATGTCATCCCGATGCCCCCCATCAAGTTCCAGAGGAATTCGACCTTTGGTTCGGGAGGAGATGTCGTTGAAGAAATTCAAGACGGCCGCCATCTTGGATATTAGAACGAAACGATTTGAGCAAATCTGATTTTCCATGTCACCCCGATGCCTCCCATCAAGTTTCAGCTCAATTCGACCTTTGGTTCTGGAGGAGATGTCGTTGGAAGAATTTCAAGACGGTCATCTTGGATATTGGAACGGAACGATTTGAGCAAACGATTTGAGCAAATCTGTCTCCGCATGTGACCCCGATACCTCCCATCAAGTTTCAGATCAATTCGACCTTTGGTTTGGGATGAGATGTCATTTGAAGAATTTCAAGAAGTCCACCATGACGGCCATCTTGGACACTGGAATGGAACAAATTGAGCAAATCCGAATCTGTATGTCACCCCGATGCCTCCAATCAAGTTTCAGATCAATTCTAACTTTGGTTTGGAATATGTCGTTCGAAGAATTTCAAGATGGCCGTCATGGCGGCGATCCTGGACACCGGAACGAGACGATTTTAGCAAATCAGAATCTCCATGTCACCCCAATGCCCTCCATCAAGTTTCAGATCAACTCGACCTTTGGTTCGGGAGATGTCGTTTGAATAATAGCGCCCATCCTGAATATTGGAACGGAACGATTTGAGCAAATCTGAATCTCCATGTCACCCCGATGCCTCCCATTAAGTTTCAGCTCAATTCGACCTTTGGTTCGGGACGAGATGTTGTTGGAAGAATTTCAAGATGACAGTATGGGCGGCCCTCTTGGATAGCGGAACGGAGCGATTTTATCATTTCTGAATTTCTGTGTCACCCTGATGCCTTCCATCAAGTTAAAGCTCAATTCGACAAATTTGGTTTGGGAGGAGAGTCGTTTGAAGAATTTCAAGATGGCCGGCATCGGAAAGGAACGATCTTAGCAAATATGAATCTCCATGTCACCCCGAACCCTCGGTTTTGGAGATGTCGTTTGAAGAATTTCAAGATGGTGGCAGCCATCTTGGAAATCCGAACGGAGCCATTTTAGCAAATCTGAATCTACATGTCACCAGGATGCCTCCCACCAGGTATCAGCTTAATCTGACTCCCGGTTCGGAAGGAGATATAAAAATGTAAAGAGTTAACGACGGACGGACGGACGACGGCATAAGCTGACCTGGAGCTCCAGGTGAGCTAATGAAACAATACATCTGCATGTTTTTCTATAGTGTGGGGTTTGACGGAAGACACTATGAGAGGATCAATAGTAACTTTACTAGTATCTCCTTAATTATTTATGTTACAAACTAATTAAACATGACTAAGGTAGTTCCCGGTATCATAACTAAGCTTCACGACGGGAAAAGGTGTCTTCGTCGTGCGCCGTTCAATGATGACAGATCAGTCGGTGCGTCAGTAGAATCAGATAGATGTCATTGTTGGACTGGGCTACTAGGAGGCTTGATATATACGAACAACAAAGGCTCTTATAATCAGTCTTCGCTGTCCGTGTGATACGGGTGCGTCATTTGAAAATCCATTTTCGGGCATGTGCGCTCAAACCAGCTGTCAGAAGATGCCACATACCTCTGTCAGAATCTGGATGAAGCGGGTATCCATATACCGAACAATGAATATTCAAGTGTGTCTGGAATGTCAATGGCCGCCTTATTTTCTGGCCACCTGTATGCGCCAAGAACCAAAGACGACTCTTTCGAACAGCAAAGACTCTGATCAGACTGAACTTAGGAACTGCTGTTTTGAATCTTCGCACACTGTAGGCGTACACGTTTCAAACTGTACCTTTTAGCTGCACCTCGACTTACGTACAGCTTCGTACATTTCAGTCTGATCAGACCCTTCTCTGATGGAACCAGCTCTCTCTTAGGATGGCAAAGAGGGATTCTTACGTCGCGGCCCAAAACCAACTAAAAAAAACATGCAATTTTAATCTGTTAACAAGGACAGGATTAGCGGTGTCCTATCCATTGCTTTAATCTCGGCTTGGTTATAACCTCTTGTCCTTTTCGGGCGTACATTGATATTGGCGGACGTAAATATTGTTGGAATGAGATATTTGGATACACATAATTGGAACTAATAGTATCAGAGTAGGAGTTCGTTCGATTCCTTTCAGAACGTTGCAACAGGTATGAAAAATTTAAACACGTGAAACATGTTTGGATACGACGTTAACACGTCGTCTCTATGTCGTCCGACGTTGCCCCCACGTTTTGTGCTTGGCGGTAGTTACTTTTTAGTGATGTGAATCTTTTGTGAAAAAAGAAAGACAAATTAACAGAAAAATGGAGCGCTCTAATCCCTGAGCCTGATAAACCTTCATTTCACCAAATTGTATTTAGTTGTCTTTGTTCCTGCCATGATTTCTTTTAAAATCTTTCATCCCCAACCACCCCCCCCCCCCCCCTGTTTTTTTTATATTGAGCCGATCGTTTATCGAAGGTGGGGTTGTTGATATCCACAGCAGAAACCGCGGAGTGCAAAGGCCCAGTCAACACTAATACGGTTATATCAAGCTTTTATAAGTGTAGAACACCCTTTTTAATGCATTTTTTGACCAGAGAAGGAAACAGAAAGTTTCAGTAGATTTTCGTTGAAAAAAAAAAAAACACTGTCAGAAAATACGAGGGCAAGGCAATAAGTAACCAGCCTATCCAATTTCCAATTGACCGAGACAGCCAAGATTTTCATGACTAGTTTCAATGCATGGTTTAGGTAACAGGGTAAAAACTGCACCCTTATCGTGTCATTCACTCATAAGATATTGAACGCCAAACGTAGATAGCGATGAGAAAGCAAGCTTTCCGGCAAAATTTGGGTACCGTGCTGTAATTCGGTACTTGTATTTGAGCCCCGCCAAGCGAATTTGGGTCTTCGAGCATTTCGTAATGACAAATTTTAACTGCGCATACCCAGCCATTCAGATGCGCCAGGGATATGGCTTTCTGTCTGAAGGTTCCTCTTGATTCACTGCTTGTATGAGCGAGCAGCGAAGGTTCTGGCGAGACTGCGCGAATGCGCAGGCTCGCCTGAACCTTCGCTGCTCGCATAGGCGATAAGTACCAAAATCGCTTGACGGGGCCCATTTGAAAGGGCAACAAACAGGACAGAAAAATACATTGCCAAATGACCATTGTTTATGGGTCTTCTGCACCATCGTATGCACAAGTTAAATGCTGGGTTGGGGAATTCAAACGCAGTAGAACGTCTTTAGAAGACGAAACCAGATCTGGACGCCCATCAGATGCCACCGATGAAGATTTGTGTAACAAAGTACGGGATCTGGTGTTTTCTGATAGGCGAATTAAGGTGGAAGAAAAAGCGAATGCATTATACATTGTTCGCCCCCGCCCATCGGAGAAATAGTTTGGGCTGCATGATGCTTCCACGCAGAACTTAATCTGACCACACACGAGTACTGGTAAACCGCTTAGAAGGACTACGCCTGCCCATGCAGGCAAAGCGATGTGAGTCAGATCGTCAAATGCATATAAGCCTTCTTGTTTTATTGGGCGGCAGGGCTTGAGATGTCATTTCATCTCAATGTCGGGTAAAAGTCCAACAAAATTGGAAGCAACGTCACCAAAATGACGTCAGATCGTCAAATGCATACACGCCTTCTTGTTTTATTGGGCGGCAGGGCTTGAGATGTCATTTCATCTCAATGTCGGGTAAAAGTCCTTCAAAATTGAAAGCAACGTCTCCAAAGTGGCCTAAATAGTGTTGACAGGGGCGTTAAACCCCAATTCAAACAAACATTACACATGGTAGCGTTTCAACAATTTTACATGATCGCTTGGGTATGCGCAAGCTAACAGCCCCTTTGGTCCCAAAAATCTCTTAGCGACGAGCAACTGACAACCATGCAGAGCATCAGTTTGTAGCGCATTGTTGTAACGGCTTAAGTCAAAGGAAGATGATTTTCTTTAATGTCTGGTGACTGTAGATGAGACATGAGTCCATTATTATGAGCAAGAGAATAAAACTCAGTCGCCAGTGGGGAGGGCTGGGTCTCCGAGGCCAAAGAAGTTCAAAACGCAACCCACTGCTGGAAAGGTGATGGCAACTGTATTTTGAGATGCACAAGGCGTTATCATGTTTGACTTTCTAGCAATGTAAAGTACAATAACAGGTGCGTATTATGCAAATTTGCTGAGACCTGAGAACTGCGAACCGTGAAAAACGTCGAGGTAAACTCTCCAAAAGAATTCTGCTCCAGAAGGATAATGCAAGAGTCCACACTTGCAAAACTGCACCGGATGCTGTTGAGCACAATGGGTACGAGCTAATACCGCACCCCGCCTTTTTTCCGGACCCAGCTCCCACCGACTGTTTTTGAAAAAGGATATCCGTGGACGTCATTTCCGGTCCAACAAAGAAGCCATTGCGGCAGTTGAGGAGCGGGTTGAAGACAAGGACCCTGACTTCTTCATTTCTTGGCTGATGGCACTGGAAAAGCGTTGGTCCAAGTGTATCATTCACGGGGGCAATTGCAGAAGAAGAGATCGAACTCACCCAGAAACAAGTTAGGCTGGCTTTTTAATGACTCGCCCTCGTATATCGGATTTATCCTTAAGAAATTAAGCGATTATCTTAAACAATTTAAGGACGCAGTGAGATATATATGTAAAATGTGATTATAACAAAAAAACAAAAAAACATTCCTATATTTACTTGTAGATCATCTTTGGGTGGTCCCCGCCCATCGGGGCTTGGAGAAATAGATTGGGCTGTATGATGCTTCCACGCAGAGCTGAAACCGACCACACATGAGTGCTGGTAAACCGCTTAGAAAGTCGGCATAGTGGTGCGAGTCGGACATCCAACCTATTTGTTTCACTGTCATTTCATCTCGTCGTCGGGTATTGGAAGCAACGTCTCCAAAATGATCTAAATAGTGCTAATGGGGACGTTAAACATCTAATCAAACAAACACAAAGAAAGAATAGCTGAAACCGGAAACTTTTAGATATGCTGTCAAAAAGAATTAAGCTTAAGTTTTTTTAACTGGTTTTAATAGAGTAGTTTAACAACTATATATACTACTCAAAGTTTGATAGGGATCACTTTTTTAATGCAAAATAATTTTTGGATGAATTAATCACTTGAATCCAAATTCGATACATAATGATAGAAAACGTATCCTTCACAAAACCTTGTGATTAATTTTGTCAACTGGTATTGCATTCAAGCGTGACAACAGCAACCGTCTTGGCACCCCCAACATTTGCCGTAACACGAAGTGATTTGGACAACTGATTTTTCACAAATTTCTAAATTTGTTTAGACAAACGTGCCTAGTAACGTGTATGGCGTCCACGGGCGCCAATTACAGTACGGCATCGCCTGCGCATGCTCGTAATCCGAGTCTGTATCCGGTTTTGTGGAATCAGCTTGCATTTAGCAACCAATGCATCTTTGAGCTCCTGTGAAGTCCTCGAATGCACAGGTCGGGCTGAAACAGTACGCTATAGCATGTGCCGCGCATGCTCAATCGGATTTAAGTCTGAAGACCGAGCAGGCCAGTCCATACGAACGACTGTCTCACGTTCCAGATAGGAATCAGTGACATTGGCATGGTTGGGACAGGCATTATCGTCCATCAGAATAAAGTCCGGACCGATAGCATCTGCATATGGTCTCACAAACTCATCAAGAATATCATTACAGTACTTCACTGCCATTAACGTTCCGTTTTCAACGACGTACAAGTCAGGTTTACCGTTCACGCTTATCCCAGCCCAACCATGACTGACCCGTTTCCATAGCGATCATGCTCTGCCACATTCAAGTCATCGAATCGCTCTTTAGACATTCGCCGCACTAATTGGTGTTTATAAGTGAAGTCTAGACAGAATCTGGACGCCTCAGTAAACAGTACTGGCGTCAAGTCACGAACCGTCCACCTGACGTGAGTTTGGGCAAAGTCCAACCGGTCTAGCACGTGCTGTCTCGTCAACGGAACACGTACAGCAGGACTCATAGCATTAAGTCCAAACTCGTGGAGCCCGTTTCTGACAGTTTGTGTAGAAATTCGTACTCCAGTTCCGTTCCTAAGCTCGTTATGCAAACGTGTAGCGTTCAGGAACCGTTGACGTCGAGACTGAATCAACAAGTAACGGCCCTGACGTTGAGTTGTAGCCCTTTCTCGACCCCGCCGTGTCTGTGTGAAGGATTTCCGAGGGTAAGATGCCGACTCCACATTCGGGAAACCACGCTCTGAGACACATTCAGAATTCCAGCAACACGACGTTGAGAGGCGCCAGATTCCAACATTCCGACGCCACGATTAATTTCTTCGGGGCTCAGACGGTTTCTTAATTGTCCCCTAGGCATTTTAGTGTTTCACAAATCAAATGAAGTCCTTTTTACGCTTGGTAAAGGAACACTGACAAGTTTGATTGGTCTGTTGGAAAGCAGTGCTACGCAAGATTTTGGGGGTGCATGAATTCATCTGCGAAGTGTGAGAGGTGTGCACTTTTATGAGTACTGAACTGCACACGAGTTTCTGCTTAAGATATTTATCAAAATACCGAGTACAAATTCTGTCAAGAAATTTTAAGTTTTCAGTGCAAAATTTTGTATATAAAAAGTGATCCCTATCAAACTTTGAGTAGTATATATATGATGCCACTTACATGTACTAATTTGTGTTGACTATGTCAGAGTAGAAACCACGATGTTTCAACACGAGGTCTAACGGCTGAAATTCACTGCCATGAGAAGTTAGTCTTTTTAAAGGACATTTTGGGGCGAAATGTGGTGGAATGGACAAACCCTCTTTTCAACTATTGTTCTCTCCTTCTTTTAGAAAAAAAATTCGCAAATCAAAAGTATTGCAAGGAATGTCTTCCTCGTAAAATGGCGAAAATATGCTCACTGAATCTATTCACTATAAGGGCCCCGTCAAGCGATTTTGGTACTTATCGCCTATGCAAGCAGCGAAGGTTCAGGCGAGCCTGCGCATCCGCGCAGTCTCGCCAGAACCTTCGCTGCTCAAGCCCCCGCCCATAGGGGCTTGAAGAAATATATGGGCTGCACGATGCTTCCACGCAGAGCTGAATCCGGCCCGCACAATAGTACTGGTAAACCGCTTGGAGGATCTAAGCCTGGCCGGGAACCGCGGTGCGAGGCGGACCGTCCATGCTAATTAACCCTATTGGTTACATTGGGCGACAGGGCTTGAGATGTCATTTCATCTCACTGTCGGGTAAAAGTCCCACAAAATTGGAAGCAACGTCTCCAAAATGACCTTTACAGTGTTGACGGGGACGTTAAACCTCAAATCAAACAAAAACCTTTGCTGCTCGCTCATACAAGCAGTGAGTCAAGAGGAACCTTAAGATAGAAAGCCATATCCCTGGCCCCTCTGAATGTCTGGGCATGCGCAGTTAAAATTTGTCATGACGGAATGCTCGAAGACACAAATTCGCTTGGCGGGGCTCATAAGAGGATGCATGATACGAGGGCGAGTCAATAAAAACCAGCCTAACTTATTTCTGGGTGAGATCGATCTCTTCTTTTTCGATGTAATTCCC
The DNA here is from genome assembly GCA_963580285.1 of Lucinisca nassula. NCBI lineage: Eukaryota > Metazoa > Mollusca > Bivalvia > Lucinida > Lucinidae > Lucinisca > Lucinisca nassula. The sequence continues at coordinate 146,488,428 of OY757018.1, read as the reverse complement.
TCTAGAATGATACACTTGGACAAAGGCTGCTCCAGTGTCATCAGCCCAGAACTGAAAAAGCCAGGGTCCTTGTCTCAACTACCGCCATGACTTCTTCGTTGGACCGGAAATTACGTCCATGGATATCCTTTTTCAAGTTTGGGAATAGGAAATAGTTTATTTTGTTTGTTTGTTTGTTTTGGAGTTTAACGGCCCAGTCAACACTATTTAGGTCATTTTTGAGCCGGTCAGTTTACCTATCCACACTTTTCCTGGGCAGGCGTATGCGTACGTGGTTAACCAGGGAGAGAATGACCGTAGAAAAGATTTCATGATCAATCTCCACGAATGAGGTTGAATAGGAAATAGTCATTAGGAGCTAAGTCCGGAGAATAGGCGGGGTGCGGTATTAGCTCGTACCCATTCCGCTCAAACAGCATTGCTATTTTGCAAATATGGACTCTTGCATTGTCCTGTAGAGAGTTTACCTCGGCGTTTTTCACGGATCGCAGTTCTCAGTTGGTCGTCGAAATTTGCATAATACGCACCATAATGTACTTTTCTTTGCTAGAAGGTCCAACATAATAACGCCTTGTGCGTCCCAGAATACAGCTGCCATCACCTTCGCAGCAGAGGGTTGTGTTTTGAACTTCTTTGGCCTCGGAGAACCCGACCCTACCTACTGGCGACTGAGTTTTATTCTCTGGCTCATAATAATGGACCCAGGTCTCGTCTACAGTCAGCAGACGTGAAAGAAAATCTTCTTCCTTCCGCTTTAACAATGCGCTTCATACTGATTCTCTGGTTGCCGTTTGCTCGTCGCTAAGGGACTTTTGGCAGTAGCTTCCGCATACCCTAGCGATCATGTAAAATTGTTGAAACGCTATCATGTAAAATGAGTAATGCATTCTCTATTTATTCCACCTTAATTCGCCTATCAGAGTACAGCAGATCCCGTACTTTGTTACATATTTCTTCATCTGATGGGCGTCCAGACCTGGTTTCGACTTCTAAAGATGTACTACCGCGTTTGAATTTTCCCAACCCAGAATTTAACTTGTGCATATGATGGCACAGAAGACCCATAAACATTGGTCAACTCGCAATGAATTTCCTGACCTGTTTTTCCTTTCAAATACAAGTACCGAATTACAGCACGGTGAAAGGCTTGCTTTTGCATCGCTAGCCATGTTTGACGTTCAATTAAGGAATTAATTTTATTTTTCTGTTGTTCATGAAAGTATGAACGCAGTGAGTCGCGTGCAAATTAAATGAATCCCGAATGGGGTTCATGTAAATTTTGCTACTGGCCCGCTGTCGTTCATACTTTCATGAAAAGCAGCAAAAAAATAAGTTTTTTTTTTATATTTGTATTCTTTGCCCCTCATCAGTGGGCGAAAAAATGCTTATAGGGCAAACTTTTAAAGCTGAAAAACATTTACACGCTGTTTTTCTACAAAGGGCGGAACAGCGTTGCCGCCACCAACACCCGTAGAGAACCGTGGTTTAGACTGACGTCACTGAAAATCACGTTACTCGATGCGTTTATGGAAGTATGAACTACATTGTTTTCTATAGGTTTACATTATATAGACTTTATAAGCGAAATGAAAATATTATCTTATGAGTGAATGACACGACAAGGGTGCAATTGTGCCCTCATTCCTAAAACATGTATTGAAACAAGGCATGAAAATCATGATTGTCTCGGTTTTGTTTGTTTGTTTGTTTGATTTGAGGTTTAACGTCCCCGTCAACACTGTAAAGGTCATTTTGGAGACGTTGCTTCCAATTTTGTGGGGCTTTTACCCGACATTGAGATGAAATGACATCTTAAGCCCTGTCGCCCAATGAAACCGATAGGGTTTATTAGCATGGAAGGTCCGCCTCGCACCGCGGTTCCTGGACAGGCTTAGATCCTCTAAGCGGTTTACCAGTACTAGTGTGCGGGCCGGATTCAGTTCTGCGTGGAAGCATCATGCAGCCCATATATTTCTTCAAGCCCCTATGGGCGGGGGCTTTGATTGTCTCGGTCAATTGGAAATGGGATAGGCTGGCGACTTATTGACTTGCCCTCGGATAGCCCATCATTATATCTTTCTGACGTCCTAATACGAGGTGGCCGATTTCGTTCATACATGGATAGTTAGAACCGCTTTATTGGCGTGTGGTTTGCGAGTAACCAGTTTCCTTTGTTTGAATTTTAAAACTAACCTTATATACCATCATTGTTATGTAGTGGATAACGTCTTGTCAATTTTGGTAAATTGTCAGACCATCATAAGTTCTTATGGCTAATGACTACAGAAGATAGATGATTATTGATTGTAGTTGTTTGTATCACATAGGGCCTTTATTGGAAATAAATTCTATTCTATTCTATTCTGTCAACCAATGTTCACTGGCGCGTAATGCCACGACGTGGTACTCGATGTGTTCAGGTGAATTTCTTTTGAACAGTCCGATTTAAATTCGTGATATGATATTAAACAATCTTACACTCGTGGCATTTCATATGAAAAATTATGAGCCGGAGACTCCGGCGAGTTTCATAAACATACGAAATGGCCAATATCATTTGGATGTCTGTTTAACAAAAGATAGATGACCCCTTCGCCTTGTCCAACCACCAAAAATATATGTTTTATCGATACATTAACCCTTTTTGTACCAAAATGGAATCTTCCACCTTATATATAGCAGGAGTCCATTTCAAAATTTAGGGGTGTCAGGTGGCGTTTTCTTTAAAAAGTATTTGGAAATTGGCTGAACATTTTGCAGTGTATGCCCTGATCAGAGGCCGCGTTCTGCGGCGTCTGATCTGGGCCTGCACTGTTTGCCAGGGTACCCCCTTTATGGGTTTCCCGCATACAATGGGTTAACTAACGACGTAGTTAGTTTAGAAGAACTGAACCCTGGTAACCATAGGTCGAACTGTGTTGCATTTTTACATGAAATAAATAATTAAATTGGTAGTATTTATCTGCTCAGTTCAAAAATTCAAATATCCAGATTTGAAAAGATTATGGCTGAAAAGAAAAGAAATTAGTTCTCTAATCGGCTTGATTATGATTAGGCATAGACACTTGTATAATCAGGACACCGTTTCTACCTTGCTTACGTCTTCAACCAATTTTACGTAAGACTTGAAAATTCATTTTTTTCAACATTCGTGAAGTTTAGTGGCTTAACCCATTTAGTACCAGAAACCCTAAAACGGGTATTTGGCAAACAGTGCAGGCCAAGATCAGACGCCGGGGCCTACACTGTTTGCAAAACGTTCAGCCATTTTCCTAAACGTTCAGCCATTTTCCTAATAAATTTTGAAGAAAACACTACCTGACACCCCTAAATTTTGAAATGTACTCATGCTTGGTACAAAAAGGATTAACCATTATCTTGCTGTTCACGACAACCCCTATCTTTGCAAACAGTGTAGATCCAGATCAGATGGCTTCTGAAGAAGCCATCTGATCAGGATCTACACCGTTTCGCATTCAGTTTATGAATTTGTAGCAATAAGTTACATCAAGTAATTTGATTGGTTGATACAACTAATCCCAGATGGCGAACTGGGGGTAGCCCCTATGTGCCCATGGCGCCCGGTTACCTTAAAAACATCTGTCAGTCAGTAGTGTGGGTTCATTACATGCGAGGCGCCAACTCCGGTTCACGTTATGTGGTTCCTCTTTGTACTGCGGATTTCGCCCACTTCTTGTTGACGACCTGCTGGAAATAAGTGATCTTGAAACAATCACTCGACCTTCATGAATGCTTAAAAGACGATCCAAGCAATGATATTTCATATAACGGAATGAACTTGGTCTTTCAAGTAAAGACGATGCTATATAGTCTCAGCCTTTTCGCGGCAAGCAGAAACTGATATTCCATTCCCTTACAAACAACTTTAGATATTCTAAGATTACTGTCATATTTTTTCTTGTTCATGAGTATAAATGACAAAAATAATATCTTCAAACGCCTCATATTCTAGACAGGTTTTTAATTATTTGGACCCCATTTTGATTTATATCAGTCTTTGAATCGACTGCCTATTCGAAATTCGCAAAATTGCAGTATGTTTCCTCTGGCTTTCTTTGCCGGATCATTACAGGGTCACTGATGAGGCTTTATTAGCCGAAACTACGTAGTATGACCCATCTTCTTACTTATGAATGTTTTCATTGCTCTTAAAGGAACTCATTTTTGATTTTTATTTATAGAGATCAGTTTGTTTAATATGTTATTTCATAAGAAACTGGAATCTAAATGATTTTAATAAATTATTCAAATTATAGATTGACTGCGTGTTATTCATTAGATTGCAGATTTATCACCGACTGACACTCTGGACTAACTGCTATAGTATTAATGGACCCAAAGGCGTTCATGCCATTGAATTTCGACTGCATACGGGTCTTTTACAGACAACCCTCTTTATATCGACATTAGAGGGGGGTCCCTTTATTACCTATTATACTACTCCTTTTAAATATGCTTTATTATTAATTGATTATCCTGTATTACACCAAGTACACCAATTTTCAAAAATCATAAATCATCTTTTTAATTGCGTCAATTAATAAAATTGTCATTAATCAAGTAATTTTGTATTGGCCAAGTTACAGGTCCTCGGTCAGCTGTATTGGCCTCGGCCTTCGGCCTCGTGCCAATACAGCAGACCTCAGACCTGTAACTGGGCCAATACGAAATTATTTGATTAATAACGTTATATTATAACGGTTAAGTGTCAGGGAACAAATACTGTCATTATAACGCGGTCCTCTGTAACTATGTCTGTTTATATACACATATTCTATTTTGGCCCCGCTCATCGGGGCTTGGAGAAATAGATTGGGCTGCATGGTGCTTCCAGGCAGAGTTGAAACTGACCGCACATGAGTATCGGTAATCCACTTAGAAGGACTACACCTGCCCAGGCAAGGTGGTGCTAGTCGGAAGGTCCAGTGCGTATAAGCCCCATTGGGTTCATTGGGCAGCAGGGCTTGAGATGTCATTTCATCTCAATATCGGGTGAAAGTCCAACAAAATTGGAAGCAACGTCTTCAAAATGACATAAATAGTGTTGACTGCGACTTTAACCCTCAAATCCAACAAACAAACATATTTTCTCTGATTTCAGAACGGTTAAACCACCATGGGGGACAAGCAAACGCAAGCTGTTATTTATAATTTCAAAGAACAGAAACGTCTCGAGAAAACGCTACAGATGCTGAAAATTGAAGAAGCCTACGCAGTAAGCCTTATCAATCTAGACAACAAAGTTCTTAAGATTGGTTTCAAGAGGCTAAAAGATCGGGTCGCCAAAACAAAGTCTCACTTAACTAACGATCAAATCGCTGAAATGAAAAAACTGGAAGAACAAGGTGAGATAAAGGAAAAAGTGATTAATATGGACTCGGAGATTAGGATAGCTGCTGCTGAGAAAAGATTAAAGCTGTGGTCTGATAAGAAGGCAAAATCAGTAACCCCTCGAGCGCAGACAGCCAGGCCCAGGCTAGAGCAGGAGTCTAGAAGAAGCAGTGTGTCGGCAGGAACCCACAGTCTTCACTCAACGTCTGATATGAAAACTTTCAAGGAGATGAGAGAGCTGAGACGTAAGTCGATTGATACCAGAGATTCGCTTGTCGCCGCTGAAACAGCATCTAAACATACGGACAAAAGGCATGCTAAATCACGAATGCAAATGTCGCGTCAAGTTTCATCCCATGATGCCCATGACAAAGATGGTGAGAGTATACCTGCGAAACGTAAGGTGGATATTAAAACGGATGCATTCTTGAGCACTTTTTCGGGGGATTCTCTGAAAAGAAGAAAAAGTGTAGAGATTCGGATCCCGGAATATGATGTGAACGGGACATTAATTACAGACGATGATTCGTTTGATAAGGAATCACGACCAATCTTGAAACAGACCTCAGAACTTGTTGAACCTAAACCTGTTTCCATCATAAAGCCGGCGAATATGATAAACGATGGTAGAAATTCAGTCTTGTCAGTTAAACCAAGAAATATATCGATTCGCCCTCAGACTGGGGGGTTTCATTCACAGACTTCAAAGCCCTTCAACAAGAAACGTCCAGCAACATCTCTGATAAATGCTTCTAGAGACAAATCCAACAAGAAAAAGGGACTGTCAAAACTGATGACACGTACACCGTTTTCTTCGCATGATCTTGATCAGAAAGACAAGAAATCTAACCTAGAATCTCCTTTTAGGTCTATCAGAGAAGGGACAATGACAGCCTATGATGAACGTTCTATTGATAAAGATATGAGCGAAGAAATGTATAAAGCTTTTAAGATGGAACTTCTACGTAAGGAAGCCGCAAGTGGTCTCCATATAGAAGACAAAATTGATAACTTCTTTGAGAAAGTAGGTGATTACATTGATGGCAAAGATACATCTCAAGACCGTACAAATTGCATAAAAATACATGTGCCTATTTTCAGTAAAACCGCACGAGACGAAAAGAAAAGTCCAGCTAGAAGGAATCAAATGCGCAGGCTCGAATTGGAGCAAGCAGTACAAGGAAGTTAAGCGACGAATAAGAAAATGCAACAAATTTGGAAAGACGTGAATAAATGTAGATATTTACGTTTGTCAGAAGGACAAATAGACACGACGGGTATTCAGACACTTGCATCTGACCAGATGAAGTTATTTAATGCGTTTAGGCGTGGTGAACATGCCTAAGTGGAAACTCTATTGCTTATATGAGCCAGCGCATGACAAAAACCTACAATAAGACATGTGCGGCCAACGAAGACTCAGATCAGCCTGCGCATCCGGGTGCGCAGTATGATCAGAGTCTTCGTTGTGCGCTCTAAGGATAGCTAAGGGCCAAATGCTCCTTCATGCAGCAAGAGAAGTCTCTGGTTAGACTATATGGATGCGCAGGCTGATCTGATTCTTCGCTGTGCGTACATGTAAGTTGTAGGAAATGCTGAGCCCCGACTCATTACAAAGAGCGTTAACTCTAGGAACTTCCTCTAATACGGAAACACACCCGTGCGATATAGTGCAATTTTTATATCCCCAAAATGGCTACTTTTCTGACGAAAATTTGTGATATTTTTCTTATTTATACTGCAAACATAGGTTGTTGGTACTCGTTAGAACCGCCTCATTGAGGCGGTTCTAACGAGTACCCACAACCTATGTCTTGGAGCAGAAATAAGAAAAATATTGTTTACCCCCGTAAACCCCAGTTTTCTCTATATACAGTGGGGTGTAAGGGGGTGTTCAATTCACGGACTTGTTTACGTGATGCTGTTTGCTCTCCTATAAACTGGGTCTGTGCAAAAGGGATATACCCAGTGACGTCTAAGCAACGTCGCGACGTTGCACCGCGTGTGTCCGGTGGGTATTCTCTTGGGAAATAATTTGGTTCTGATGAGCATTTTTTTTTTTCCTTTAAGAGAAAACTTCTACTGACAATAGAGACAAAACAAAATACTTTGCAATAATTGCCTGGCCACCCACCTCGACCCCTAAGTGAAGTAGATATACTACCAGGAGAGACAACTCTGACAGTCATTTTTCCTTATCAATAAGGATGAACTTTCTTAGCAAGTTCGGAGTAGAGCTCTTCTTCGGAGGAGCTTTGATAAATTGGAGGAAAGGTAGGGCCCATTGGAAAATAATAAGAGTTGTTTACCTGGTTAAATGAAGAATATATCAGTTGAAGAGCTTTTCTATGGCAAACCATTTTCCTATTTATTATGGAATGTAGATATCTTATTTATTATATAAGATAACTTATTTATTATATACGATATTTTATATAGCATATAAGATATCGGATATACAAAAAAATATTTTATATCCTAAAGTAGATATCTTATATTGTATATGAGATATCTTATTTAATTCTGCAATTCAGATATCTGATATGATATATAAGATAACTTATATCTTAAATAAGAGATCTCATATAATATATGATATCTTATATGTTAAATAAAACATCTGATTTGTCAATTAAGATATCTTATTTACTAAAACATATATCTTATATGCTATATAAGATATCTAATATACTAAAAAGATATCTAATATAGCATATAAGTTATCTTATATAACATATCATATATTTTATATATGATATCTAATTTATATAGGTATGTAAGATATCTTAATTGGTATATCAGATGTCTTGTTTAACATATAAGATATCTTATATAGCATATAAGATATCTTATTTAACATATAAGATATCTTATATACGTTTGATAAATAAACACAAATGCTTTCTTAATAAAACGGGTTCCCAAACAGGTGCGAACAGATAATAGTCTACATTTTTTTTTTTTTTTTATGAAGAGAGAGAGAGAGAGAGAGAGAGAGAGAGAGAGAGAGAGAGAGAGAGAGAGCGCCTATGCGATTTTGACCCCCATCAAACCCCACTTTTATACAGTAAAACTGGGGTTTACAGGGGTAAGTATTATTTTTCTTATTCCTGTTTGTGGGTACTCGATAGAACCGCCTCAAATCATAGATTGTGGGTACTCGATAGAACCGCCTTTACTTAATGCACAAAATGATTATATGTTAAAAAAAAAAAAAATTCAAATAAATAAAACAAGAGGACCAAGCTAGCTTGGTCCTGTATCGCTCACCTGAGCTAACAGATTCAAAGTTTAAGGAAGTGCCAACCTTTACTGAAGGCTTTATGGGAGGACATCAGAATCAGAATCAGAATCATGGTGATGACAGGGTAAGCATTTTCTGAAAATCAAGTAGAATGTAACTCTATGATAAACAGGCTGACCTCACCGGTTTTCAAACTCATTCAAGCTTTTATTCCTGACTTGCTAAGAAGATCCGATCTAAACTGAAGTGGCTATGGTGATGACAAGTTCAAAAAAAAAAGTTTTCAAACTCCTCCAAGCTTTCTGCCTGACTTCCTTGTTTGTAAGTTTCATGAAGATCCGTTCAAAACTAAAGGGGCAGCAGTGATGACAATGTCGAAAATAGGCATTTTCAGTAATCAAAGGCACGTCACTCTATGATAAATGTGCCGACCTGGCCGGTATTCGAACTCACCTGAGGTTTTATTCCCAACCACCTTACATGTAGGTTTCAGAAAGATCCGATCAAAACTGAAGGGGCTACGGTGATTACAAGGTCATAATTTGGCATTTTCAGTAATCAAAGGGATGTTACTCTACGAAAAATGGGCCAACCTGGCTGGTTTTTGAACTCATCCGAGGTTTAATCCCCAGCAACCTTACACATAAGTTTCAGAAAGATCTGATCAAAACTTAAGGGGTTACGGTGATGACAAGGTCAAAAATTGACATTTTCAGCAATCAAAGGGACATAACTCTTTGAAAACGGGCCGACTTGGCGGGTTTTTGAACTCATCCAAGATTTTATCCCCAGCCACCATACTTTTAAGTTTCAGAAAGATCCGATCAAAACTGAAGGGGCTATGGTGATGACAAGGTCAAAAATCGGCATTTTCAGCAATCAAAGGGACGTAGCTCTATGACAAATGGGCCAACTTGGCCGGTTTTCTAACTCATCCAAGATTTTATCCCCAGCCACCTTACATATAAGTTCAAAAAGATTCGATCAAAACTGAAGGCGCTACGGTTATGACAAGCATTTTCCCATTGTAAGTCTATGGGACCTTGTGATTGCCACAGCAACCAAAGTTTTCGTCCGATTTCAAAATAACAGATTCAAAGTTTCAGGAAGTGCCAACCTTTACTGAAGGATTAATAGAAGGACATGGTGATGACAGGGTAAGCAATTTCTGCAAATCAAGTAGAATGTAACTCCATGATAAATAGGCTGACCTCACCAGTTTTCACTCATTCAAGCTTTTATTCCTGACTTGCTAAGAAGATCCGATATAAACTAGTGGGGCTATGGTGATGACAAGTTCAAAAATAAGCAATTAACTGCTGCAATCAAAAGGATGTTACTCTGTGACAAATGGGCAAACCTCATAAGTTTTCAAACTCCTCCGAGCTTTTCTGCCTGACCTATTTGTTTGTAAGTTTCATGAAGATCAGATCAAAACTGAAGGGGCAGCAGTGCTAACAAGGTCGAAAATAGGCATTTTTAAGCAATCAAAGGCACGTAACTCTATGAAAAATGTGCCGACTTGGCCAGTATTCAAACTCATCCAAGATTTTATTCCCAGCCACCTCACATATAAGTTTCAGAAAGATCCGATCAAAACTGAAGGGGCTACAGTGATGACAAGGTCAAAATTTGGCATTTTTAGCAATCAAAGGGATGTTACTCTAAAATAAATGAGCCGACTTGGCCAGTTTTCGAACTCATCCGAGGTTTCATCCCCAGCCACCTTACATATAAATTCAGAAAAAAAACGATCAAAACTGAAGGCGCTACGGTAATGACAAGGTCAAAAATCAACATTTTCAGCCATCAAAGGGACATAACTGTACGATAAATGGGCTGACTTGGCCTGTTTTCGAACTCATCCAAGATTTTATCCCCAGCCACCTTACATATAAATTTCAGAAACTTCCAATCAAAACTGAAGGGGCTATGGTGATGACAAGGTCAAAAATCAGCATTTTCAGCAATCAATGGGATGTAAATCTATGATAAATGGGCCAACTTGGCCGGTATTCGAACTCATCATAGGTTTTATCTCCAGTCACCTAACATATAAGTTTCAGAAAGATTCGATCAAAACTGAAGGGGCTACGGTGATGTCAAGGTAAAAAAATCAACATTATCAGCCATCAAAGGGACATAACTATATAGTAAATGGGGCAACTTGGCCGGTTTTCGAACTCATCCAAGGTTGTATCCCCAGCCACCTTACATATAAGTTTCAGAAAGATCCAATCAAAACTGAAGGGGCTACAGTGATGACAAGGTCAAAAATCAACATTTTCAGCAATCAAAGGGACCTAACTCTATGATAAATTGGCCACCTTTGCCGGAATGCGAACACATTCGAGGTTTTATCCCCAGCCACCTTGCATATAAGTTTCAGAAAGATCCTATCAAAACTGAAAGGGCTTCGGTGATGACAAGGTAAAAAAATCGGCATTTTCAGCAATCAAAGGGACTTTACTCTGTGATAAATGGACCAACTTGGCTGGTTTTCGAACTCATCCGAGATTTTATCCCCAGCCACTTTACATATAAGTTGCAGAAAGATTCGATCAAAACTGAAAGGGCTACAATGATGACAAGGTCAAAAATCAGCATTTTCAGCAATCAAAGGGACGTTACTCTACGATAAATGGGCCGACTTGGTCGGTTTTCGAACTCATCAGAGATTTTATCCCCAGCCACCTTACATATAAGTTACAGAAAGATCCGATCAAAACTGAAGGGGCTACGGTGATGACAAGGTAAAAAATCGGCATTTTCAGCAATCAAAAGGACGTAACTCTATAATAAATCGGCGGACTTGGCCGGTTTTCAAACTTATCCGAGGTTTTATCCCCAGCCACATTACATATAAGTTTCAGAAAGATCCAATCAAAACTGAAGGGGCTACAGTGATGACAAGGTCGAAAATGGGGATTTTCAGCAATCAAAGGGACATTACTCTATGATAAATGGGCCGACTTGGCCGGTTTTCGAACTCATCCGAGTTTTTATCCCCAGTCACCTTACATATAAGTTTCAGAAAGATCCGATCAAAACTGAAGGGGCTACGGTGATGACAAGGTCGAAAATGAGCATTCTCAGCAATCAAAGGGACGTAACTCTATGATAAATGGGCCTACTTGGCCGGTTTTCGAACTCATCCGAGTTTTTATCCCCAGTCACCTTACACATAAGTTTCAGAAAGATCCGATCAAAACTGAAGGCGCTACGGTGATGACAAGCATTTTCCCATAGTAAGTCTATGGGACCTTGTGGTTGCCATAGGAACCAAAGTTTTAGACCGATTTCAAAAAAAAGTTTATGTCATCAATGCCCCACCAGAGGCATGCTACAGATGAGAAATGATTGAGATCAGCCTGCAGGATACAGAGATATAGCTGCTCAAAAATGTGGACGGACGGACGACGGACGACAGACGACGGACGACGGAGGACCCACTATACTATAAGCTCCCCTGGAGCCTTCGGCCCAGGTGAGCTAAAAATCTTTATCTCGTAGAGGCGGTTCTATCGAGTCCCCGCAATCTCTGTTTTTAGCAGAAATAAAAACAAGAGCTGTCGCCAGACAGCATAGCTCGCCTGTTTCGCGCTTTCAACATAGAAGGTATAATTAGTGAACCATGAAATATAGGTCACACACACCTAGATACATTTTGAGGTCAGTGACCAGGTCGCACGGAACATATATGCCAAATATTACATTTCAGAATCACAATGTGTATGAATTATAAGGCAAAATCAATGAACCATGAAAATAGGTCACACTGACCTAGATATATTTCTATGTCAATCATCTCGTCACATGGAACTTATAATTCAGGACTGAAGTTTCTAAAAAAAAAAAAAAAAAAAAATAGTAGTCAATTTGGCAGAGTCACTGAATCATGAAATTTAGGTCACACTGACCAAGATATAATTTCGAGGTCAGTCATGGGGTCACATGGAATAAATAATCCAGGCAGGATGTTTCTTCATGAAAAATTATTAAAGATAATAGGCAAATCACTGAACCATGAAATATAGGTCACAGTGACCTAGATATATTTTGAGGTAAATCATGGGGTCACATATGACCAGGTATGACATTTCTCCATCAAATAGTAATAAAGATAATAGGGAAAGTCACTGAACCATGAAATATAGGTCACAATGACCTGGATTTATTTTGTGGTCAATAATCAGGTCACATGGAATAAATAATCCAGGTGTAACATTTCTTCATCAAATAGTATTCAAGATAATAGACAAAATCACTGAACCATGAAATATAGGTCACAGTGACCTAGACATATTTTGAGGTCAAGCATGGGGTCACATGGGACTAATAACCCAGGTATGACATTTCTCCATCGAAAAATATTCAAGATAATAGGCAAAATCACTGAACCATGAAATATAGGTCACACTGACCTAGCTATATTTTGAGGTCAATCATGGGGTCACATGGAACTAATAATCAAGGTATGGCATCTCTCCATCATAAAGTATTCGAGATAATAGGCAAAATCACTGAGCGATGAAATATAGATCACACTGACCTAGATATATTTTGCGGTCAATTATCAGGTCACATGGAACTAATAATCCAGGTATGACATTTCTCCATCAAATAGTACTCGAGATAATAGTCAAAATCATTGAACCATGAAATATAGGTCACAGTGACCTAGATATATTTTGAGGTCAATCATGGGGTCACATGGAACTAATATCCCAGGTATGACATTTCTCCAACAAAGTCTTCAAGATAAAAGGCAAAATCACTGGACCGTGAAATATAGGTCACCATGACCTTCACCCTTTTACACTTGAACCAATGTCACATGGTTGGCTTATGTATAACCAATTATGTCTATAACTTGTTAGCATAAGGGAAATGTATACAACAAATTACAAAGTTGTCCTAGATTTTGACCCCTAGCCCAACCCCATCCCCACTCTCAGGCATGAACCCAGTGGGGGGGGGGGGGGGGGGGGGTGTTGTCTTGGAATCTCAGAAGACACTCCCAGGTATCCAAGTTGTAAATATGAATGCTTTGTGATGAGTGACTGCTGAGATATAAGCATTTAAAAAAATTTAACATAGTATTACATAGGTGTTCTAGATTCTGACCCCAAGCCCCACCCCGGGGCATGACCCCAGGGGTCTGTTATCTTTGAACATCAGAAGACCCTCCCAGGTACTAAAGTTCCAAATATGAGTGCTCTGTGATGAGTGACTGTTGAGATATAAGCATTTGAAAAACTTTAACGCAGTGTGAAGCGCATAAGGTGTTCTAGATTTTGACCCCAAGCCCCACCCCGGGGCATGACCCCAGGGGTCTGTTATCTTTGAACATCAGAAGACCCTCCCAGGTACTAAAGTTCCAAATATGAGTGCTCTGTGATGAGTGACTGTTGAGATATAAGCATTTGAAAAACTTTAACGCAGTGTGAAGCGCATTAGGTGTTCTAGATTTTGACCCCAAGCCCCACCCCGGGGCATGACCCCAGGGTCTGTTATCTTTGAACATCAGAAGACCCTCCCAGGTACTAAAGTTCCAAATATGAGTGCTCTGTGATGAGTGACTGTTGAGATATAAGCATTTGAAAAACTTTAACGCAGTGTGAAGCGCACACGCACAGCGCACGCCATCCGAGGTGACAACAATAGCTCTCCATGTACTTCGTACAGGCGAGCTAAAAAATAAATATCACAATTTTTCATCTTAAAATTTCCATTTTTTCCCCCCGAAAAAATGATAATATATTTGTATAGGCATTTTTTTGTAATGCGAAATTTCACATCTGGTAGTATATCGGTGTTTGTTCCATTATCTTACATTAGAATTGGTCAAAAGTTAAAAAGAATTCCATTGCTTTGCGCTGTAATTAACACTGTCTGTCCCACTGCCTTGAAGCATATACGACGTTGACGGCCAGGGCTTTTCCCGTTCTATTTTTAGAACCGGAAGTACGTCACGAAAAAAGTTCCTATGTCATCAATGACCCACCAGAGGCATGCTACAGGTGAGAAATGATTGAGATCAGCCTGCAGGATACAGAGATATAGCTGCTCAAAAGTGTGGACGGACGACGGAGGACCCACTATACTATAAGCTCCGCTGGAGCCTTCGGCCCAGGTGAGCTAAAAACTTATTAATAATTTAAAATCCTGTGAAAATGAAATCCGAAACCTTCTTCCCATAAAACATGGACTAGTCTTGCTAAGCTTGAACGTTGAACTCTCAAAGGTCGTTGATAAACTACAGCAGAATAGTGTCCCATGTAAGGTTTACAAATGTTGGCCATTCAGGAGAACTTTCGTTGAGGTGGTATAAACATGAACAATGACTTGATGTATTGTGTACACAAAAATAGGCGTCAATGGTAGGGCTGGCTAATCGGTGCCGAAACGATAATCGATTATCGGTCTTGCCATATCGATAAATAATCGATTAGTAATCACTGGAGATTTGGTCATTATTTTACCTGTTTGGCTTTCTGTCTGAATATGACACTTACCATATGTTGTACTTAACTCTAGGTATTTGCACAGACAGGCCGGAGCAAACAGTGTAGACCCAGATGAGACGCCGCAGAACGCGGCGTCTCATCAGGGTCTGCACTGTTTGCCATTCATCTAGCTATTTAAGAAATTTCTTTGGCTGGTAAATTCTACTAAGAAAATAATCGATTACGAAAAAACAGTATCGATAATCATATTTCTGGAATCTATCGATCAATTAATCGATTATCCGATTAATCGTGGCAGCCTTAGTCAATGGTCCATAACACTAGAGTTAGGTCCCTTGATAGGTTCTCAAATTTTGCCACTCACAGGAAATATGAAAGCCAGAAAGCTGAAAGTTTGTATAAACAGACAATGACTAGCTGTATCCTTTGTACCGTCATAGGGACCAAAACTCCTGATGTTATATACCTTGGTGGAATTTCAAAAAATAAAACCCTTTGTTCAATAACTTTGTTTGTGGTCCAACCTCAAGTTAGACCACTTGGTCTCTAACGTAAGGAAGGTGTAATGGAAGAACAGTTGCCAAGGGCCCATGACTAATGGGGTTACCCATTTTTGTAGGTTTTCAAATTTTGCTATTCTTGAAATATTCTGTGACAGATTTCTCAGTAACTGAGAAAGCTAGAAAGCTGTAAGCTCATATAAACATGGAAACTGACTGGATGTATCATGTAAAGCAGAATGAATTCTTGGAGTTATGTTCCCTTGGTAGGTTTTCAAAATCATTTCTGGACAACAATGGATAAGTTATGTAAGTAAATGACATAGACGACATTGATAGCGCTTTTAGATGAATTTCAACTTGGAGTAAGAAGTATGAGCCAAAAAATTGAAGTGCATTTTACGTTTGCTGTCCCCATTTGATGAAGTTTTATCCTATTCTCAAGAACTGTAAGGACCTGGTACACACAGTGGGTTGATGAATTGTTTGTACTGCAATTAGGGCTTATGACCCAGAACACATGAAGTTCAATCCCTTGATAAGTTTTTCGTTGCCTTGTACCATTTTTTACAGTAATGTTTTCTGTTAAGCAGAAATTTGTAATGGTGCTGCAGCAGGGCTAAAGTTATATCCTCTGGTAGCTCTAGTAGGGCACGGTAGCCGTATTAGTCATGCGACTTCCGCATCTTAGACTACAATTTTTTTCCACCTTTTTCCCATTCAAAAGCCCAAATGGGCCAAAATTAACTTTGCCGTAAAATGCATCAAGTAAACAAAAATGGTAGTACTCGGTCAGCCGATGCTATATATGTACAAAGTTTCAAGGCAATCAACCCACTTGTTCTTGTGATTGTTTTTAGGTTTTTTTGTACCAAATGTAATCTTCCTCTTTATATATAGCAGGAGTCCGTTTCAAAATTTAGGGGTGTCAGGTTGTGTTTTTCACAAAATTAATTTGAACTAGAAATGGTGTTTGTAAAACACAATGCCCCCAACCTTTGCTTGTCCTTAGATGGCAAAATATTCAACAAATATTGTTAAAGACTCAAAAACATACAACAAGAATTCCCCCGAAGGCTATGTCGCGCCTGTGGAGGCGCAAAGTCACCAAACCATGAAATCTAGGTCAAGGTCAAACATGGATGCCTGCATAAAAATTTCACTCCTAGTTCCAAGCATGTACCAAGTATCATCAATGAAACTCTTAACGAGAATTCTATGTTTTTTAATTAAAGGGGAAATAATTCAAGAAGGGGAGATAATTTGGACAAGAAAAAAAATACGGGTCAACTATTTTTTCATGAGGAACTCATATATGAAATTTCAAAACACTAGCATACACGGTTCTGAAGATATGCTATGCACCAGAAAGCAACACAATTGAGTAGCAAAAAATTACAAAGGGCCATAACTCTAACAAAATTTTATCGAATTGGTTGAAAATTTAATCAGGTAGTCTCCTCCTTAGTCCCAATCACTATACCAAATATCAAGGCTGTAGCTCAAATACTTTTTGAGATATCTTGCTAACGAGAATTCTATGTTATTTAATTAAAGGGGAAATAATTCAAGAAGGGGAGCTAATTTGGACAAGAAAAAAAATACGGGTCAACTATTTTTTCATGAGGAACCCATATATGAAATTTCAAAACACTAGCATACACGGTTCTAAAGATATGCTATGCACCAGAAAGCAACACAATTGAGTGGCAAAAAATTACAAAGGGCCATAACTCTAACAAAATTTTATAGAATTGGTTGAAAATTTAATCAGGTAATCTCCTCCTTAGTCCCAATCACTATACCAAATATCAAGGCTGTAGCTCAAATACTTTTTGAGATATCTTGCTAACGAGAATTCTATGTTATTTAATTAAAGGGGAAATAATTCAAGAAGGGGAGATAATTTGGACAAGAAAGAAAATACGGGTCAACTATTTTTTCATGAGGAACCCATATATGAAATTTCAAAACACTAGCATACACGGTTCTAAAGATATGCTATGCACAAGAAAGCGTGACGTACGAACGGACTAACGGACGAACGGACGGACAAGCCAGAAGCAATATGCCCCCCAACTTTTTTAAAGTTGGGGGCATAAAAATGGCTGAATAGTTTGCAAGCAGTGTAGGCCCTGATCAGACGCCGCATTCTGCGGCGTTTTATCTGGGCCTGCACTGTTTGCCAACTACCCGTTTTGGGGTTTCCGGTACAAAAAGGGTTAATAGGCATGGTAGAACATGATCACCTGATTAAGACAAGGCTATTGGCACAACAGATTTTTACCATATATGGGCATGACAGCCAACTTGGTCATGTGGCCGGAACCATCCGAACGAATATTCGTTTCCAGACTACCAGGGGGTGGCATATCGGTTTCTTTTGAAATGTTTATGATGTAGAATGTCCTTGACCTTTGACATTCATTGGAGTGTATGTAGTACCTTCTTTCATACCAGACTAAATAGTTTTAGAAGATGCATTGATTCATCTTCTTTCCATTCAAAAGCCCAAGTTATTTTGTTACCTTTTAAAGAGCCCAATCAACACCAATTAGGTCAGAGCCAGTCAGTTATTTTACCTAAACACACTTTTCCTGGTCAGACCTATACATAAGCAGTTAACCAGTATAGTGCACATTCTTTTGTCAGAAACTGACATCTACCCTTCTGTTGAGTGTGTGTGTGTGAATTCGGGTTTAACGTCGCTTTCAACAATTTTTCAGTCATATCACAACGGTGTCTGGTTGCGACAGGGAGCTCAGTGCTCACTTTTATAGTGCTGCCTCACTGAAGTATCATGGCCCAGACACATTACATGATACCACACCCAGTCATATTATCCTGACACTGGGTCGACCAGTCCTAGCTCTTCCCCGTAAATCTGAGTGCCAAGCCAGGAGCAGCTAGTACCATTTTTAACGACTTTGGTATGTCGCGGCCCGGGATCGAACCTGTGACCTCCCGTTGCCCGGAGGGGACACTCTACCAACTGAGCTATTGGGGCCGGTGCCCTTCTGTTGAATCAGCAGAACTTGAGAAGGGAGAGGATTAACATAGAAACAAAAGCCCAAGAGACCACATTTGACCTTGATGTAAAATGAGTCAAGGTCAAACTAGGGTTTTCGTATGAATCAATTTGGCAGTACCCAGCCACCTGATGCTACATACCAAGTTTAATGGTAATTGGTACAGAAGTTCTGGAGAAGTTTTTAAAGACCACTTTTGAATGATCCCAAAGGTGGTCTTTACATTGAAATTGTAATTTACAATGAAATTTTCCTCAACCGATTCAGTACCAGAAACCCCTAAAGGGGTACCTTGGCAAACAGTGTAGGCCCTGATCAGACGCCGCAGAATGCGGCGTCTGATCAGGACCTACACTGTTTGCAAAAAGTTAAGCTTTTCCTGAACAGATTTTGAAGAAGACATAACCTGACACCCCTAAATGTCGAAATGGACTCCACATATATAAGGTGGAAGATTCCATTTGGTACAAAAGGGTTTAAATATATGAACATAATCAGGGTGAAAAAAGGACAACACTAGCTCAATCTACATGTCTCTATTTCTCTGTCTCTGCTTGTCTCTCTCTCTCTAGCACAAAACTAAATGACAATGTACTTAACAAATATTGAAATCACAATATCAAATGATATACATTTTGTACATCTAATAAATAATCAATTGGTCATTATGTCATATGTATTGCTCTGAACATGTCATGCCAGTCTAGAAATTCTGGATGTCAGATGAAATAGTCCACTACCTGCTGATATCAGTTTGTTTTCGAGCCAAACAGCCCAGTCAACAGTACTTACGTCATACTGAGCTGTCAGTTTACCTGACAACACCTTTTCTGGAAAAGCTTATACCTAAGTGGTTAACCAGTGCAGTGCATATTTTCTGCCATAAACTGACAACTGCCTTTCTTGGATCAGTGGGACAGAATGGCCAAAAAGGTTTCCTGATCAATCTCCAAGAAAACAAGGAAGATGTGTTTGTGGCTTTGTGAAACACGAACACGACCCAGGCCAAGGGTAATTCTTCTTTAACCTTTACCCTGCTGTAGGCGACAAGCCCTATCTTTGCAAACAGTGTAGATCCAGATCAGATGGCTTCTCAGGATCTACACAGTTTGACATTCAGTTTATGAATATGTAGAAATAAGCTGCATCAAGTAATCTGATTGGTTCAAAGTCAGAAATGAGTGTGGCTTAATTGAATATTCAGCAAGTTAAAGGTTAAAGTAGATCAGAGAGCAAGGTCACAGGTCAAAATTTTTGTAAGAGTGAACAGCCCTTGTCACAAGGAACCTACAGACAAAATATGAAGGCTCTATCTAAAACGGTTCAAAAAGTTATAACCCATGTTAGTATTCAACCAACCAACAGACATGGCAAAAACAATATGTCCCCCGTTATCGCTACCCAGAGACATATAAAGACCAGAGACATATAAAGGTTGCGTCAAACCCGCAACCTCGAAGTCACCAGACAGACATGCATCAGACAGAGCTATGAAAGCAGGTGGCTTCAGTAAAAACATTATCTGCAAGCAAGATGCACCTTCATTGGAGGTTCCTCTTTTAAAAGTATTTTCATCTTTATCAAGTGGGGGTATACTCTGACAGCAGCAAATTCCTTCCTTTAGGAGAAGACCCATTTTATGTGAGTCTCACTTCATAGAAAAGAAAACAGGGAGTACAAAACCTTTCCTTTCTAGGCTTATCCATTCCCCTTCAGGGAAGGCAACTCCTCCAAAAGTATTTTTGTCTACCATGTCAATAGGGGTGAACTCTTAAAGGAAAGAATTTGCTCCTCAGAATTTCCTCAGGAGCAAATTCTTTCCTTTAGGCGTAGACCCCTTTTTCAGTGGGACAGGGCTAATATAAAAGCGAACAGGAAGTCCCGTAAGTTGTCTCCCTTGAAAAATGGCAGGAAAATCTGGCAGGTGTTCCCATTCCCCTTAAAGGGTATCCCCCAATTCAGAAATAAGCAATAACCTTCAGAGCTACAGATATGGTGGAAGTAATGAGCATAAATGAGAGATAATTTTTCTTATTTCTCGTTAGAAACATATTGTGGGTACTTGTTAGGATTCCGACCAGTACTGTGGGTACTTGTTAGGATTCTGACAGTACCGTATTGATCCTAAGACAGACAGGCCTAAGCAAACAGTGCAGACCCAGATCAGACTGCTCCTGAAGGAGCAGTCTGATTTCAGGAGCAGTCTGATCAGGGTCTACACTGTTTGCCATTCCGTCTCCACTTTCTGGACACTTTTCTGGATTTTGAAACAAATCTTAATAAAATTTCCTGAAGGAGCAGTCTGATCAAGGTCTACACTGTTTGCCATTCCGTCTCCACTTTCTGGACTATTTTCTGGATTTTGAAACAAATCTTAATAAAAATTTTAGGAGAATTATAGCAAGTCCTCAAGGTGTCAGAATTTTTAGGATTTTTACGGTACCTAGCACATGTTTTGATTGAGAAATAAGAAAAATTATCCCGAAATTATCTCCAGTGTTCCTCCTTATATGGAGCTAGGAATCTCTGTGGATCATCATGGGTTGTCCATTGTGTGAATAGGGAAAGCTCTGAGCAAACTTTTGATGCATTTGATCATCCATGGTATTGTTGATCATATACAGCTGCTCACATACATGTATCATCTTATTCTGTCTTGGAATGCTTAAAATTTAACTCTTATCATGCTGTAAACGACAAGCCCTATCTTTGGAAACAGTGTAGATCCAGATCAGATGGCTTCTGAAGAAGCCATCTGATCAGGATCTACACTGTTTGCCATTCAGTTTATGAATTTGCAGGAATAAATTACATCAAGTAATCTGATTGGTTCAAAGTCAGAGATGGGTGTGGCTAAAATGAATATTCAGCAAGAGAAGGGTTAAATATGCATTGGGATGCATCAAGGAGCTTATGATGAGCATTTGGATGCATGCAAATTGCTCTAGGTGCATCCATAAACACTTTTTTTCTGCTGAACATGTACAAAATTACCTTTTCAAATAACCACCAAATAAAATGCCCAATATATTTAACCCTTCTCCTTCTGAACACAACCCCCCTCCCCCCTCCCCACTATTACAAGCAGTTTGTAAAACAGGACACAGGTTGATTTCATACTAAAAACAGACATGTTTGTGACAACTTGCTCCCAAACCTGATACAGTATCAGCTAATTGACTGTAACTGTAGACAGTACCACAGTGGTGTATGTTTCATTGTTTGTATTTGAGTTTAACGACCCAGTCAACACTATTTAGGTCAGTTTACCTATCCACACTTTTCCTGGGCAGGCTTATACTTAAGCGGTTAACCAGTACAATGCACATTCTTTCGCCAGAAACTGACGACTGCCCTTCATCAGCCGAAGGGAGAATGACCGAAGAAAAGATTTCATGATCACTCTCCACGGGAAAATATTGCAGACACCGGCAGGTATCGAACCCACGTCCTCCTGATCACCAGTCAGATGCACATCCCACTGAGCTACAGTGGCTGGCCTCAATGGTGTATATAACCTATGTAAGTAAATACCAAAAGGGTTGTTTTAAGCCATTATATACTGGTGGACTCTTCCATTGCTATATGTTGGACAAGCCCATTTACCATTTAAGGGGTGCATCGCCAGTTACCTTTTTTCATTTTTATTCTAATTTTTGCTGGAAAACCTGCTAGCAAACAATGTAGATCCTGATCAGACACCCCATTATGTGGTCTCTGATCAGGGTCTGCACCTTTTGCCAATGTCCCTTGTCCCAAGTTCCAGGTTTGAATGGATTAATGTTAAACAAGTTGTTTTAACCAATTGTGTACTAGTGGACTCTTCCATTGCTATATGTTGGAAAAGTCCATTTGTCATATAAGGGATAGCAGGCCTATTTTTTCTTTTTATTATATTTTTGACAGAAAATTCTGTTAGCAAATGGTGCAGGCCCTGATCAGACGCCCATTCTCGGCATCTGATCTGGGCCTGCACTGTTTACCAAGATAACCCTTTAGCTGCTTCCCCGCATACAATGGGTTAAGAATTAAAGATACTGAAGGGACAAAAACAATACTGACAAATGACTTGTCACACTTTCATAACTAAAAATTCCTCATTCAAAGAATTTATTATTATTATTGCTTAAATAACTTCCATAACACTTAAAAACAAAAACTGAGTCAACTGTTTCTTTTTGTTTCCAATTTAACAGCCCAGTCAAGAATATTTAGGTCATATCAAGTTGATCAGTTTACCTAACCATACTTGAGCATAAACACTTAACCAGTATAGTGCACATTACAGTCAAACTTCAATGGCTCAAAACACTTTTGGGACTATGAAAATGTGTCCGAGCAAGGGGTAGATTGAACCACTGAAGGTTACCGCCACAATGCTTAATGGCTTAACTTTGTGACATCTTTTCCATGTTCTATAATAACAATGTACGCTGTATGTACTCATTAGAAATGAGGCAATTCTAATATCAGAGTGCACACAGCTTACATTGGCAAGATAAAAGTAAAAAATCAAAATTATCCCACACTATTTCCTATGAAGAGGAATTCCCTAGTGACTCAATAGGGTTCCACTCAGCCATAGTATGCGAGCCATCGAAGTTCTACTGTATTTGTGTATCTTTTTCAGATATGTGCCATATTACAAATGTTATGCATTACCTCAACAAAAAGAAATTCCCAATTTTCATAGTTAGAACAAAGAATTAGAAAGCTATTCTGACACCTCAACTCCTTACTATACTTGTTCTAAAATTTGAATAATTACAATTTACTAGCCGATGTTATGTCTTAAACTAAATGGATGAATGGCAAACAGTGTAGACACTGATGAGATGTCACGTTCTGCAGAATCTCATCCAGGGGCCAGTTGTTCAAAGCATAGTCAGCTTAACGAGCTGGTTAGTGGTCATATTGTTAACTCTTCTAGCAAGTACAATATCGTTAATTTTGGTATTTTTGCTGAAAAAATATAAGCAGCTTTTGCATCCGCAAAAGCTGCTCACATTTTTTCAGCAAAAATGTCAGCATATTTGCCATATTTAATGATCAGTTTTAACAATACGTTAACTAACGACGTCGTTAGTTTTGAACAACTGGCCCCAGGTCTACACTGTATGCTCAGGCCTGTCTGTTTGACTACATACAGTAAATATGGTATCAGACTGTAAATTGAGGCAGTTAAGGTTGGATATGAAAGCTATCATTGGAGTCTTTGTTTGAATTGAGGTTTTACATCCCCATCAACACTATTTAGGTCATTTTGGAGACGTTACTTCCAATTTTGTGGGACTTTTACCGAACTCTGAGATGAAATGACATCTCAAGCCATGCAGCCCATTCAAAACCAGAAGGGTTTGTATGTAGGGACGGTCCAACTCACACCACTTTGCCTGAGTAGGCTTAGACCCTCTAAGCGGTTAACCAGTACTCTTGTGCATTCTTTTTTTTGGTTTTGGTTTTACGGCCCTTTCAAAATTATTTCACTCATATCGAGCCGATCGTTAATCAGAGGTGGGCGAAAACTGGAGTACCCAGAGAAAAACCACCTGACCTTCCGTTGCAGAACTTGGTGTCTCACATGTGACCCAAGCGAGGATCGAACAACAGCGGTGAGAGATCTAATGATCAAGAGTCAGAGCTCTTAACCACTAGGCCACGGAGGCCCGTCTTGTGCATTCTGTTTCAGCTCTGCATGAAAGCATCATGCAGCCCAATCTATTTCTCCAAGCCCTGATGGGTGGGGCCTCCATTGGTGTCTACAGTTATAACTCCAGATAAAGAGAAGTACTGTGGATCATTTAAGAATATTTTTTCTTATTTCTTTTAAAACATGACTTGACTACTAGTCTACTACTTGGAATTTGAAATTTTGCTTCACTGAGGGGTCAGTGAAACCAGTACCCATTAACATGTTTTAATTGGGAAAAATGTATCTTGAACAATTCCATATTTCACCTATCAGGAGCTATGCCATATTAATTAACATTTTTTCAGCATAATGCATCTCAAATCATAGGGAATGGAAACATACACGTAGCTTGTAATAAGCAGTAGTAAGGATAATTTTGGGAGAAATTTTCTTATTTCTCTATTTGACCATACATGTATGTTGTGAGTACTTGTTAGAATCGCCTCATCTAACAAGAACCCACAACATCTGTTTTGAACAAGAAAAAAAAAAGAAATATTTCTTGATAATCCTCGTTACTGCTCATTTAGAGTAACATGTAAGACAGGACTATTTTCTATCATTTTTGTTACAAGGGAGACAACTTGCATGACTGTAAACTAAAACCCCCAGGATTTTCTCTTTAAGGGGAATAGGAACACCTTCAGGGGAGTCAACTCCTACAAAAGTATTTTTGTCTCCCATGTCAAAAGGGATCAACTCTAAAAGGAAACAATTTGCTCCTGAGGAGCAAATTCTTTACTTTAAGAGTTGACCCCTTTTTCAGTTAAACAGGACTTATCTAAAAGTGAATAGGAAGTCCTGAAAGTTGTCTCCCTTTGAAAAATGGCAGAAAAATATGCCAGGTGTTCCCATTACCCTTAAGCTAACAATTCACCACATTATATGGATCAAATTCTTTTAGGGGTAGATCCTAAGTTTTGGAGGTTTTTGGTTCTGTTGTTTAACAGCCTGGGCAACATCATTTAGGTCATGCCAAGTCAGTCAACCATACCATTCTCTTCCTAGGCAGATTCAGTCACGGCAGGCCATGCTATATCCAAACAAAATCTGTTAACCAGCATAGATCTTTTGCCAGCAATGGACAACTGTCCTCCTATCAGTCACAGAGAATGACTGTTACACGAGCTTTTGTTTGTTTGAGGTTTAAGGTCCCTGCCAACACTTACGCAGGTCATTTGTGGAGACATTGCTTCTAATTTTGTGGGACTTCTACCTGACATGAAATGAAAAGGCGTCTCAAGCCCCACTGCCCATAGAAACTGCTAGGGTTTGAGGAGCCGTCTGACTCGCATCACTTTTCCAGGGCAAGGTTAGACCTAAGTGGTTTAACAGTACTCAAGTTTGGTCGGTTTCGGCTCTGCGTCGAAGAACTATGCATCCTAATCTATTTCTCCAAGCCCTGATGGGCGGATGCTCCATACATGGATTTTATAGAAAATTACTAATTCACTAGAAGTCTTGACTCTCAACAAAAGAAGGTTGGATTGAACCAGTAACATTCAGGTTACCAGTCAGAAGGGCATCCGACAGCGCCACTAAGCCTAGCGCCTCCAAGCATTGCCATGGAAAGAGTAATTTTGAAAGAACTGCCTTCCATGAATGTGTGCCTATTCTCTATAAATCAAACAGTATTTTTGGACCCATAAATTAGTAAAACAAAAACAACAGTGTTAAATATCCAAACAGCCAGCCTTAGTAGAATGATTGCATGTCTGAATGGTGATCAGGTTGCAGGTTCGATCCTTGCTCTTTTGTGGAGACTGATCATGAAATCTTTTCTAGGGACATTCTATCCTTAAAGGGCAGCTGTCAGTTTCTGACAATGAATGCGTATGTACAAGCTTGTCCAGGAAAATGTTAGGTTAACTGACTGGCTCAATATGACCAAAAATGTAGACTGGGCCATTACACTCCAAAGAAACAAACAAATTCATGTATCCAAACTAAAATATAAAGAAATTACATAGAAAAATGACCATATGGTCATTTGTGCCATTTTTCTATATATAATCCATACATTTTTGGGATCCATCTTTAATCTGTGTTATATATTAAAACCATGTTTTAATAGAGCGCGTTGTAAACGTGGTGTAATTGGTTATGACTTCCAAACATTTCAGGTAAGTGCAGAGGCCTCCAGTATCACTAAAGAAAGAACAATATAGTTGAACTTAACCCTTATCTTGCTGAATATTCATTTAAGCCACACCCATTTCTGTCTATCAACCAATCAAATTACTGGATGTAATTTATTGCTACAAATTTATAAACTGAACGCCAAACTGTAGATCCTGATCAGAAGCCATCTGATCTGGATCTACACTGTAGTCTGTCATTCAGTTTGTGAATATCAATGAATAAGTTACACCAAGTGATCTGATCAGTTGAAATGTAAATGGGTGTGGCTAAATTAATTTTATGCAGAGGGATAGGGGTTAATACATCTATTCTGACAGGGATAATTTAGGAAGATCATTTTTTTTTTTTTTTTTTCATTAAAAGGTATATTGTGTAGGCTCTTTAGAATCGCCTCATATCCCCCATTATGTATCTCTGGGCCAGTTGTTGAAAACAACATTGTTAGTTAAACCTTTTTGTAAAAAATAGCCATCGGAAGAGATGGCAAATCCCCCGACCAAAAGCCAATATGGCCTTCAGAAGATTGTTCACCAATAGAAAGTGCACCAGAATTAAACCAGCAATTTATCACAAAAGTATTGCAGTTATGGCCATCACAAGATTATACTGTCAGGGGAGATAACTAAAAAAACAGGGCACTCAGAAATGTGGTTCTTGCACATGACATGTCTGCTTAAGCTCATATATTTCTATACAAAGTACCATCAATATGTCTCAAAAGGTATTGGAGATATGGTGATCACAAGCTGGTCATACTGTTATATTGGAAGGGTAGATAACTCAAATACCACAGCACCAACAGTTGTGGTTCTTGACATCCCTTCTGTACCTTGTATACAATTGTGCCAAGTTCCTTCAATATATCTCAAAGGGTGTTGGAGCTATGGCCATCACAAGGTTATATTGCCAGGGGAGATAACTAAAAAACCAGAGCACCCAGAGTTGTAATTCTTCAGCATGACACACCTGCTTAACCTCATGTATATCTGCATCAAGTACCACCAATATGTCTCAAAGGGTATTGGAGGTACGATGATCACAAGGTTGTCATACTGTTATATTGGAAAGGGAGATAAATTATATATCATAGCACCCAGAGTTGTGGTTCTTAGGCACGAAGCGCCGTCTCAACGTTGTATACAATTGTGCCAAGTGCAATCAACATATCTCAAAGGGTATTGGAGTTATGGCCATCACAAGGTTATATTGTCAGGGGAGATAATTAAAAAACCAGGGCACCCAGAGTTGTGGTTCTTGCACGTGATACACCTGCTTAACCTCATGTACAACTGTACCAAGTATCATCAATATATCTCAAAGAGTGTTGGAGATGTGGCCATCACAAGGTAGCAATTCTATATTATTGGAAGGGGAGATAACTAAAAAACAATGGCACCCAGAGTTGTGGTTCTTGTGCATGACACACCGTCTCTGCCTTGTGAACAATTGTGCCAGGTATCATCAATATATCTTAAAGGGTATTGGAATTATGGCCATCACAAGGTTGTCACTCTATTTTATTGGAAGGGGAACTCCAAAACCATGGCAACCAGAGTTGTGGTTCTTGTGCATGACATGCCGTCTCAGCCTTGTGAACAACTGTGCCAGTTACCATCAATATATCTCAAAGGGTATTGGAGTTATGGCCATCACAAAGTAGTCATTCTATTTTATTAAAAGGGGAGATAACTAAAAAAGTATGGCATCCAGAGTTCTGGTTCTTGCGCATGACACGCCATCTCAGCCTTGTGAACAATTATGCCAAGAACCATCTATGAATCTCAAAGGGTATAGGAGTTATGGCCATCACAAGGTTGACACTCTATTTTTTTTGGAAGGGGAGATAACTCCAAAACCATGGCAACCAGAGTTGTGGTTCTTGTGCATGACACGCCGTCTCAGCCTTGTGAACAACTGTGCCAGGTACCATCAATATATCACAAAGGGTATTGGAGTTATGGCCATCACAAAGTAGTCATTCTATTTTATTAAAAGGGGAGATAACTAATGAAGTATGGCATCCAGAGTTCTGGTTCTTGCGCATGACACGCCGTCTCGGCCTTGTGAACAATTGTGCCAAGAACCATCAATGAATCTCAAAGGGAATAGGAGTTATGGCCATCACAAGGTTGCGTCTACGGACGGACAGACGGACGGACAGACGGACGGACGCCAGGCTGATCGCTATATCCCCCGAACCTATTCGGTCGGGGGATAAAAATGGAATGTTCCTCCTTATATATATAGCAGGAGTCCATTTCAAAATTTAGGGGTGTCAGGGTGTATTTTCTTCAAATTTCATTTGGAAAATGGCTGAACTTTTTGCAAACAGTGTTGGCCCTGATCAGACGCCGCATTCTGCAGCGTCTGATCTGGGCCTGCACTGTTTGCCAGGGTACCCGTTTTGGGTTTCCGGTACTAAATGAGTTAATATAAGGCAGATATACATGTTCTGATATGTTTGCTGAAAAAAAAATGCGAGTAGCTTTTGCAAACGCTACTCAAATTTTTTTCAGCAAACTACCAGAATTTTAAATATTATACTCGCTAGAACAGTAAACAATTTGATGACTAACGAGCTCATTCAGCTAACAATGCTTTGAACAAATGGACCTTGATCTGTAGCAATGATTGACACTCATTTTCAATTTCTATAGTCGGTGTCCCCAACAACTGTTTACTGTTTTTGGACTAAACATGGTACTCTTGTTATTATACAGAAATTCTAGCTGCTCCAAGGCATACCCCCTTTAGGTATCATATCCAGCAGATATTGTCTCTGCATGTCTGTGGCTCTGGCAAGCTCCGAGGCCCGGGCAAACGGTATCTGATAGGGAAACCTAGGATTAAATGCCTGTAATCCTAAAGGCTGCCCCATTCTTAGAGATGCCGCCTGAGCCTGTAACAGATTCTGATGCTGTCTAAGTGTTTCAGCAACTTCTTTATAATTTGCCGAGGACTGATTATTTCTTCCCGAGGGTGAGTCTCGAGACTCTCGTCCCTCCCTGTGCTGAGACTGAGCACCAGTTGTTACTGGTGTTGGTGTTGTAGACTTTGTTTCCTGTGACTGCATTCTTTCAATCTCCTGTTCTTGTTGCAGAGCTTTTACAAAAGCACTTTTTAGTCTGTTAGTGTGCTCCTGTTTTAATGCTTTCTTTTGATTTGTTGTGACACATTTCTCACAAATGACATTCTTCGAGCCTGGTTTTTCACGCTTCCACACAGGGGTGAAATCTAATCCACATTGAACACATGTAAAAGGATTACAGATCAATTTCTCATCAGGACTTTTCGCTCCTTTTGAGATCAAATTGGAATCAATAATGAAATTGACAGCTTCTTCTAACCCTAAAAGATATATAAAGTCTGGACTAGCCAAGCTTGGAATAAAGTTCATCTCTGGCGGTGGAGGTTTTGGTGGTGGAATCTGCAGCAATGTTTTCTCTAGCTGTTTCCGCAGTGCCAGTTTTGCCGCAGCCTGACGCTGAGCAGGAGTTTCCTCCACCACACGCTGAACTTGTTGCATCTGTCTTAAAGCCTCTGCCTGAGCCTGACTGCCTCTCAGCCCAGGAATGATGTTTGCTGGCGATGATCCACGCTGCAGCATTTGCATCTGATTCTGCATCAGCTGTCTCTGGTCCTGTACCCTTGATGGCAGCAGAGGGGGTGGACCCTGTGCACCTTTAATTGTGGCACCTTGTACTAGGTTGCCTCTGACCAGCTGTGGTGGCTGACTGTGGGCTGGCCTAGCCTGCATCTGGTGTTGCTGAGGTTGATTTCCTCTGATTAGTGGTGGGGGTTGAGAATGTTGGGGAGGTCGTTGAGATTTGTTGGCTAAGTTATTGTCAGAGATCTGATTGCTCGTCTGACTTTGTCTCAATTTCTTTAACAGTACAAGTTTTGCCTCTTCATTTCTCAGCTCTGCTTGCAAACGTTTGATCATTTTACGCTTCAATTTCAGATCATCTAATGTCAGGTCTCTCCTTCCTACTCTACTGTTCTTCGACATTTCCTCATCAGACTCATCTGACAACATTATCACATCCTGTGTATTACTGGGAGTAGATGACTTTGTACTAAGATCCATCGGTAAGTCACTGTTCATATTCTCCTTTTCACTATCTTCTGAATTAACAGACATATCAGAGTCATCTTTACTCTCTCCATTTACTTGTTTTTTCTTCTTCAAACTCAGTGTTTCATCATCACTGTCAACCCCAGTTTTATTTTCTTCTCCATTTTGAATTTTCTTAATATTATCTTTCTCTTTAGTTTCTCTTTCTTCTTTCTCTTTTGTGTCATCCAGTGCCATCATGTCAGCAGTAGTTTGTTCATCAACTTTCATTCTGAAAAAGATTTGAGTTCATTTGAACAAGTCATTATTAAATTCTATCCATATACACCCCAACCTCATTATAACAAAGTTCCTTATAACACGGTTTTGGATATAATACAGTTTCAAGATGGAACCCTAAAATGTATAGATTGTATAGAAAAATGACAATAAATGGTATGTAATCTATACGTTTGGATCAGGGCTCGAGAAACTGAAGAATCCAAATCGGTCCAGCCAGATTTCGCTAAAAAAAAAAAACGGAAAATGCCGACCGGTTTCGGTAATTTCCGTAAACGTCCCTGGCGATTTGAAATTTCAAAATGTGTTACAAGCGTAACGAATGACATACCAATGTTGCAGCTTACACTTGTCAACGGATATGAGCACCAGTATCTCGATTATAAACAGCAAGTATTGCTCACATCGTTCAGATTTCATCTACTTTCATTTTCTACGCCAGATTTCATCTACTTTCATTTTCCCAATATCCGGGTCACTCAGAACCTGAAAACGGCTAAAGGGTAACAACCGAGGTGGGGCAGTCAAAGACCAGTTCGATGGTCATTATATTTTTTTCACTTTTTAAAACCTTTAAAATATTTCTCTTATTTCACACATTTTATTTTGCCCAAACTGCTTTGCTTATAAATGGCGATCGATATTGCAGCCACGTGGTCGGAAAATGACGTCATATGGTTTTCATTTACACAGTACACATTAATGCAGTCAAGGACATAAAACAAACACCTGTTTTATGTCATTGATTTTAATAGAGCGTATTTCTAAAATGAATCGTTTTGAACGGGTTAAAAAAATCGAAAAAAACAAAACAAAACATTTCTTTACTCTCAAACCAAAACATGGCCGAACGAGTGTCATTGAAAATCTTACATGGCCGCACCTAATTTTAAAGAATATAAATACATATTTCACGATTACACAAGCCTGAAACAAATCGCTTCGTCTACAAATGGGGATCAATATTGAAGTCACGTGATCGGAAAATCACATCATGCGGTTTCATTTTAATTCATTCAAGGGCGTCATACACACGTGGGTTATGTTATTGGTTTCAATGGAGCGTATTTCTTAAATAAAAATATCGTTTAGAAGGGGTGAAAAAAGGCATTTTATCTCGAAGGCAATGTTCAGACATGACAGGTGTGTATTGAAAATTGCACCCTGTGAAAAAAAAAAAAAAAAAATTTTTATATTCAAATACCCATTCTATAGTAAGCCATAATTTAATGACGTGTGTAAACAAACTAGCGTATGTCCTGCATTGATTGACCAAATTTTCTCACCTTACCAACTTGCCGATTACGCCTGGGGCCAGTGTTCACGGTTTAATAATTTTGACACACGGATCAAATTTCGCTGCGATAAGATCAAAGAACCCGACGTGGCCTTGTCTGATTTTCACCTCGTTAGATAATGAACATGTCTGAAGATAGTCTCCGAAGCACTGCAGCCAAATACTGTATTGGCACAACTGACTATTATTATAATGTTATTAATCAAATTACTTCGTATTGGCCCAGTTACAGGTCCTAAGTCTGCCATATTGGCCCCCAAGGCCAAAGGCCGAGACCAATACAGCAGACTGAGGACCTGTAACTGGGCCAATACGGAATTATTTGTTTAACGACTATTTTATTAACTGACCTCTGAACAATATATACATGAAATAGTCAATTAATAAAGTGTCTGATCTGGGTCTACACTGTTTGCTTAAAGAACATTCATTTTTGCAAAATTTGCCACAAACAAAAACAATCCTGAAACAACTGTAATTGGAAATGGACCACTCTAAACTTACTTTGTGGATGATTCCATTGTAATTAGGGGTTAAGTCAAACTCATTAATACTCAACCACCTTTTCCCATTACAGCGCATGTTCTGCCCTTTCACAAGTCTTACTGTCTTTTGAATCAGCAGAAGAAACAGAACTGGCTCACAGCAACTAGACTTGTTCTGAGAAAACAGAAGTCTCCCCACCACATTTCTCTTTCAAAACAGGCTTAATTTAAGAAAATGAGGTCAAGGTCACAAAAGCCTAAACAGTTCATCCTGACCAAAAGTTATACCCATGCAAATTTGGAAAAAATCCACCCAGTAGTTCATGAGATACATTCCACACAACCTAAAGTTGGCCTATTTAGCATGGCTGTTAACCTTGAAAATAAGGTTAAGTTCACCAAAACCTAATCAGTTCTTCATCCTGTCCCAATTTTATATCCATGCAAATTTGAATAAAAGTCCACCCAGTACTTCATGAGATATCTTGCACACAAGAAAGTGTCACGCCGGCGCAAACACATATGCTGACGGGATCCACACCACAAAACAATATGTCCCCCTCCTCCCCTTCGGTGGGGGAAGTTAAATATATTATGATGAATGTCCATTTAACTGGATCAGCACCAAAAACAAGATGTCCCCTTCCCCTTCAGTGGGGGACATAAATATATCCTGACCAATGTCCATTTAACTATTCCACAGAAAGAAGAATAATTACTGACATGAGGTTTAGCCTAAAGTACTTGGGTTTTCGCCCATCTCTGATTAACAATGGGCTCGAAAAAAGTGAAATAATCTTGAAAGGGCCTTAAAAGAAATCAGCCTAGGCCGTGTCCTGCTTATGGGGGCGCAAAATCACCAAACCATGAAATCTAGGTCAAGGTCAAACATGGATGCTTGCATAAAAGTTGCCATTCCTAGATGCAAGCTTGTACCAAGTATCATTAATGATGCTCTTACAGTTCTTGAGATTTGAACTTAAACATTGGGGAGAAAGCTAGGGTCACTCAGTCAGTGAACCATGAAATGTAGCTAATACATAGTTCTCATTCCTAGATGTCAAAATGATTGACAGGCATTATTTAACCCTTATCTTGCTGTTCACCACAACCCCTATCTTTGCAAACAGTGTAGATCCAGATCAGATGGCTTCTGAAGAAGCCATCTGATCAGGAACTACACTGTTTGGAATTCAGTTTATGAATTTGTAGCAATAAATTACATCAAGTAATTTGATTGGATGATAGAGAGAAATGGGTGTGGCTTAAATGAATATTCAGCAAGATAAGGGTTAAGATCCTGATGAGACTGCTCATTTTGATCGGACTCATCTTGATCTACGCTGTTTGCATTGGGACCTGTAAATTTCTACAAGGTTGAAAGGGTTTACACCATTAGGGTAATGTCCAGCTGGTCAGTTAACCTACCCACACTTTTCCTGGTTAGGCTTAGCCATTGAACTCACAACTACCCTTCTTGAATCCATGGAAGGGAGCAGATGACTGGACATGCTTTTGTGATTGGTCAATGGTTTTAAAGGAAAACTTGTCAGACCAGGTGAATGAACGGGTATCTCCTTAACCTTTACCCTGCTGTAGGCGACACGCCCTATCTTTGCAAACAGTGTAGATCCAGATCAGATGGCTTCTTCAGAAGCCATCTGATCAGGATCTACACAGTTTGACATTCAGTTTATGAATATGTAGCAGTAAGCTGCATCAAGTAATCTGATTGGTTCAAAGTCAGAAATGAGTGTGGCTTAATTGAATATTCAGCAGGTTAAAGGTTAACATTTGTTTGTTTGTGCTCATTTGTTTGTTTGTGCCGTGATGTGACCGTCTCTGTCAACACCATTTTGAATATCTGTCTGTCAGAGCCACAGGGTCTGGCTATAGGGAAAACTGAAAAATCATGAGCAAAAGCAGCCAGCTCATCAGAAAAGAACCGTTAGCATTTCGGCTGGCTAATCAGAGCTGAAAAGATGTTCAAATATCTGTCCACCCATTGTGATAGATAATCTTTTAGTAATCGCTGAAGATTTTATCATAATTTTATCTTTCTGGCTTTCTGTAGAGCAGGACTCGTACCATATGTTAAACTTTACCATATGCATTCGGACAGACAGGCATACCCAAACAGTGTAAACCCATATGAGATGCAATAGAATGCGCCATCTCATCAGGTTCTGCACTGTTTGCCATTCCTCAAGCTATTTTAGACACAACATTGGGTAGTAAGTTGTACTTCTGAAATAATCGATTACTAGCAAATCAGTAATGAAAATCATTTCTGAGGAATTTATCAATCAGTTAATTGTTTATCCAATTAATCAGCCTTACTTAGCATACTCCGATTTATGTTCTTCAAAATACGGGTGCACGACCAACAGGGATACTTCATTTCAAGCATGACATTGCCTTAGGTTTTCTCCATGTCTGAGAGGCTCAGCACAGGATCTAGGAAAACTGCGACTTATGCCTAAACCTCTGATGCCTAAACCTTTGCTGGTTGCATAGATGACAATTTCCATTTTCCTCTTGAGCTCCTCCTTGACACAAATTTGGATGAGTGGCAAACAGTGTAGACCTTGATGAGATGCCATATGCTGTGGCATCTCATCAGGGTCTACAGTGTTTGCTCAGGCCTGTCTGTCCAAATACATTAAATACAGTATATATTATTCAGCCAATTCAATCCTGTTATCCTGTCCTTAGACTTACTTTTTCTCAGCAGGGCTCTCCTCCCCTTCCTCCGCTTGTCTTTTCTTCTCATTCACTTCAGTTTCCTTCAAACTGCAAAAAAGTGCAGTATAGATATAAGATCTCCGACTATGAAATTTTTGAAACACCTCTGGAAAGTTTACCGGTAATAACTTAATATCATATGAAACGGTCACAAATGTGACAGGCTGATAAATCATTTTTGACAATCTTTCTCCACTAATTTAAATGCAATGGTCACCAGTGTGACCTTTTATCATATAGTGGAAATGATACAAACTTTTATTTTCAGAACATGGCTTTTAATACATGGCTTGTTATATGAAAAGTTTTAATCATTTCTACACAACAAATGTGCAGATCAACCTGCACATCCAATCAGTCTGATCAGCATCATAGTGTTTTCTGGGGTCCTACAAGGGACTGCTCTTGGTCCACTGTTACATGTATTCTCCCTGCACATTAGTGATATTTCCACTGACATTGACTCAGAATTAAGACAACAGTGTTTGCTACAGGGAAATTAGAAATATAGAGGACTCACTGAAACTTCAGAGTGATATAGACTAGTATGTTGGGCACGAAAATGAGGCATGAGATTTCAGTCCGTTAAATGCAATGTTATTCAGATGACTAGGAAGAGAAAAAATTGAGGCTTCTTACACCTTAGGAGAATGTGGATTCCATTAAATACCTTGGCCTGACAATCACAATGATTTGAGATTGAATGCACACATTAGCAACATGTATACTAAGACCAATAGAATGCTTGATTTCCTGAGGCGAAATCTCCATCAGTGTCCCGATATGTAAAAAAGGTATGACCTGTCACTGGGGCAGGATTTACTATTAAGAGAACTTGTATTTTAGAACTGACTTTGGAACACAGAGCAGTCTTGATATTCGTTACAACAACTTAGCCCGATTCTGAATACTCTTTGACGCTTTCAGTTTGACATGGTTTTGTTTTCGTTTGGAAGGACATTCTAAGTGAAAAAAAGGAAGGAAAACTTTTATTACCTTTTGCAGAAAGTGACAAGATCCTCCTATTAGGTAATCTATTGTTTAATTGCATCGATCGATAATCGTTTCGGACACATATATTGAGATTAACCGATGTTTCGATTAATTGCGCCAGCCCTATCTGGAACTGCTGTACACATCTGAAATAACACATTTTCGTGTTGCAATCTTTTCTGACACATATATCGACTGATTAACCGATGTTTCGATTAATTGCCCCAGCCCTATCTGGGACTGCTGTACACATCTGAAATACATGTAACACATTTTCATGTTGCAACTCAAAGCCTCAAATTACCTGGTATCAGATGGCTCTGTTTTTTCTCCAGTTTTCACAGCAATGCCAGGTTCTTCTTTCTCAGCTTCCATTGTTTTTAGTCACTAATTGTACCAACTCTGATTACTGAAAAGTACAGTAAAATTCCACTTTCATTACGCTAACACAACCGTGCGACATAGTGCATTGTTCACATCTCCAAAATGGCTACTTTTCTGATGAAAATCCCTGAATTTTTTCTTATAAATACTGCAAACATAGGTCGTGGGTGCTCGTTAGAACCGCCTCATTGAGGCGGTTCTAACAAGTACCCACAGCCTATGTCTTGGAGTAAAAATAAGAAAAATAATGTTTACCCCCGTAAACCCCAGTTTTCTCAATACAAAGTGGGGTGTAAGGGGGTGTTTATTTCACGGGCTTGTTCACGTGATGAATACCAGCTATAATTTAGAGTAGTTCTGCTTTTAACCCTTATCTTGCTGAATATTCATTTGAGCCACACCCATTTCTGTCTATCAACTAATCAAATTACTTGATGTAATTTATTGCTTCAAATTCATAAACTGAATGCCAAACAGTGTAGATCCTGATCAGATGGCTTCTTCAGAAGCCATCTGATCTGGATCTACACTGTTTCCAAAGATAGGGGTTGTCGTGCACAGCAAGATAAGGGTTAAAAGCATACATAAATAGGTAACAGGAATTCTTTTCTATGCCCCCAGACTCGAGATTCAGGGGGCATATAGTTTTTGGTCTGTCCGTTATCTGTTTGTCTGTCTACAAAAAACCTTAACATTGGGCGTAACTTTTGAATGGTAATAGATAGAGCTTTCATATTTCACATGTGTATACCTTATAACAAGACCTTTCCAGTGGTACCATAATTTTTGATCTCGTGACCTTCAGGGGAATAGTTGACCAAAGTCTATTGAAAATCCTTTCAAGGGTAAAGGAGATATGGAATGGACACAAAAATCAAACTTTTAGAAGAATATTTGACCAAAGTTTAATGAAAATCCTTCCAAGGGTAAACGAGATATGGGACGGACCCAAAATTCCAAGTTTCAAACTCGTGACTTTCGACCGTGACCTTGAGTCGGCACGGTTCATTTATGGGTTCTGCACAACAGCTCACTGAGAAAAATGATTAACCAAAGTTAAATGAAAATCTATCAAAGGGTTCAGAAGATATGGAGTGGACAAGAAAGTGTTACGGACACAGACAGACGGACAGACGAAGGCCATCCCTATAGTCCCCGCTCCACTTCGCGGCGGGGGATTAATTAAAAACACAATGCCTGTTCAGGCAAATACCGGTATGGTGAGTATTTCCATAAAGTCTCGGCCTTGTAAAGTACATGTATATGGTTTCTGAGGGGATGATTTTAAGTGGGGTTTTTTTTTCTGTTTTTATTTTTTTTTCTGAGCATTCTTATTTCCATGGTAACCAGTAAAAGTGAGCAGGTAGTCTAAAATCATATGGTAGACAGATGATAGCTTAAAGAATGTTACTATGAAAGTTTTGTCAAAATATCTGCAAAGGCTTGGCGGTAAATACCATTTTCCAATTTTCGCCATTATTCCTTAATGGAAACTCTAAGTTGCCATAACAACCAAACTAAAGAGCCAAATTTCAATAAACAAGATGGCCAGGATGGCCCTGAATTGCTCACCTGATCCATAGTGTAACAAGTGGACACCGGTAGAGAACCACTATTGGCCCCAGGGCTATAACATGCATAATCTTGAGGGAGGTCTACAAGGTGAAGCTTCATACCAAATATCAAAGACAGGAGCCTTCTGGTTTAAAACAAGAAGATTTTTAAAGGTTTTCCTTATAAATATAAGTCTATATAAAACCTTTGGGCCACTGGGCGGGGGCATTTTTGGCCCCAGAGCTATAATTTGAACAATCTTGGTAGAGGTCCACTAGATGAAGCTTCACACCAAATATCAAAGACCTAGGCCTTGCAGCGGACCCCGCCCATAGGGGCTTGAAGAAATATATGGGCTGCATGATGCTTCCACGCAGAGCTGAATCCGGCCTGCACACTAGTACTGGTAAACCGCTTAGAGGATCTAAGCCTACCCAGGAACTGCGGTGCGAGGCGGACCGCTAATAAACCCTATTGGTTTCATTTGGCGACAGGGCTTGAGATGTCATTTCATCTCAATGTCGGGTAAAAGTCCCACAAAATTGGAAGCAACGTTTCAAAAATGTTCTTTACAGTGTTGACGGGGACGTAAAACCTCAAATCAAACAAAACTGGGCCTTGCAGTTTCAGAGAAGTTTTTTTAAAGATTTTTCCTATATAAGTCAATGTAAAATCAAAGAGGGCCCCGGGTAGGCACAAGGGCTATAATTTGAACAATCTTGGTAGAGGTCCACTAGATGAAGCTACACACCAAATATCAAAGATCTGGGCCATGTGGTTTCAGAGGAGAAGATTTTTCCTATACATATATAAGACAATGCATTTTTGGTCCAAGGGCTATAATTTGAACAATCTTGATAGAGGTCCACAAAATGAAGCTTCATACTAAATATCCAACACCTGAGCCTTCTGGTCTCAGACAAAAAGATTATTAAAGGTTTTCCCTACCTACTTAAGTCTATGTAAAAACAAAGGGCCCCAGGGCGGGGGCATTTTTGGCCCCAGGGCTATAATTAGAACAATCTTGGTAGAGGTCCATTATATGAAGCTACACACGAAATATCAAAGACCTGGGCCTTGTGGTTTCAGAGTAGAAGATTTTTTTTAGACTTTTCCTATATAAGTCAATGTAAAACCAAAGGGCCCCAGGGCTATAATTTGAACAATCTTGAAAAGAGGTCCACAAGACGAAGATTCATACCATATATCAAACACCTGAGCTTTCTGGTTTCAGATAAGATTTTTAAAGGTTTTCCCAATAAGTAAGGACCCCAGGGTGGGGGCATTTTTGGCCCCAGGGCTATTATTTGAACAATCTTGATAAATGTCCACAAGACAAAGCTTCATACCAAATATCAAACACCTGGGCCTTCTGGTTTCAGACAAGAAGATTTTTAAAGCTTTTCCCTATTTAAGTTTTTGTAAAACCAAAGGGCCCAAGGGCGGGGGCATTTTTGGCCCCAGGCATATAATTTGAACAATCTTGGTAGAGGTCCACTAGATGAAGCTACACACCAAATATCAAAGACCTGGGCCATGCGGTTTCAGGGGAAAGGATATTTAAAGGTTTCATTAAAAAAAATCTATTTTTGGCTCCCATGACCTTCATGTGCAACGGACCGGAACCATTTGAACAACTTTGAAAGGGGACCACCAATGGATCATTCCTGTGAAGTTTGGTCAAAATCCGATCAGTGATTTAGGATGAGATGTTATTTGAAATTGTTTAAGCATGCGCGGATGCACGACGGACGAAAAGTGATCCCAAAAGCTCACCGCGTCATTACATGACATGGGAGCTAAAAAAACAAAACCTGTTGGTTTAGGGGTGGGAATCTGTAAGGGGTCCGAGATATTGGACGTTTTATGACGTCGAGTGGTGGGGCAAGGCCCAGGGCACCCCCATGATGGTGTCACTGATATACGGTTTAGGGGTTGGGAGAAAAAGGGACAGAAACAGAAAAACATGTAATTTAAATGAAAATATTAATTAGGAATTATGATAAGTATTACCTGATTTGATCAATACCGTTAATAACATTGTTTATTTGTTTTGACACATTAATCACCCAATTAATGCGATTAATGATGAGGTGTGAACTATGAAAACACACGCTCTTTGCAAATTTAAATGCTTTAATTATTGCTTAAGCTCCTTTACCAGATTTGTTTTAAACTGGTCGGTTGGTACGTTAACAGAGTCGGCCAGCAAAGATTAATGGTGAAGTGTTGAAACGTGCGCTCTGAAAAATGAATTCTCTTTTTCACCTTTAAATTGGTCGATTGGTTCTTTAACAGTGTCGGCAAGCAACGGTTGAAAATGATTCTATTTAAAGGTCATATACAAAGGTATAGAAATCCATTAAATTTAAAAAGACATTGATTAAAGGAATCAAAGTGCGAAAACCGCATCAAATTATCTTTATTAGTTTCCAAGATATTACAATTTGAAGTGTGAAATATTTCATGGAAACAGAGCAGCTTCAGACTGCCTCATTAATATTCATGAGGTATTCTATGATGTCATAGATGCACATTAAAATTTTTAAACTTTTTAAAAATGAAATACCTTGTGTTTAAAGTCCTTAGTAACTGTATAATCACCTATTTGAATTATTTAAACTGATTTCAACTGATATGCTAAACCAGTTGTATCATATTTTCAATTGCAAACCTTAAATTCAAGTTTTAAATATTTTTTAAAATAATTTAAATTCAAGTTCCTATTTTTGTAAGAGGATGATTAAACATACACAACTTACAGATCTGTTCAAAAGGCATGTGAAAACACTTACATTAGCTAGTTGCAGTGAAATTTTGAATTAAATGGCAGTTTTAAACATTTTTAAAAAATACTTTAATTGTAAATAGAAGCTTGAATTTCAAAATCAATTTTCTCATTTCTATCCTAAATTGTGAACAAGATACACAGTAATCAAAGGGCTTGAGAAACTGTATGAAGCAACTGCAAAATGGAAAATATGGTAGTTTAAAAGTTTTTTAAAAAAAGTTTAAAGCCACTATGACATCACAGAATATTGCATTGTGGGTTAAAATCAAAGAAAATTCAGGGGAGGTTACTCTTAGAGGAAAATAGGTATGTATCAAATATAAATGCGCATAACTTTGGAACGAATGGGAATTTTTTCATGCGGTTTTCAATAAAATGACCCTCCTTGTGTCTACTTTCACCTTGCTTCATACTAAGAATTTTTAAAATTTCTTTGTAATTGCTCTTTAAATTTTCAGTAGGCACAAATGCCCATGATGATACAAAATATGTACATAGTGGCCTATATGGCAGTGTTGTGGGTAATTGCTGCATCCAACATCTATAAAACTGATAATAATATGGCAAATGACAGACATATTATTGTTCGGAGAAGGTTTTGTTTGTTTGTATTGGAGTTTAACGGCCCAGTCAACACTATGTCATTTTTGAGCCGGTCAGTTTACCTATCCACACTTTCCTGGGCAGGCTTATATGTAAGCGGTTAACCAGTACAGTGCAAATTCTTTCGCCAGAAACTGACAACTGCCCTTCTTGAATCAGCGGAAGGGAGAGAATGACCGTAGAAAAGATTTCATGATCAATCTCCACGAAAGAATGTTGCCGACCCCGGCGGGAGTCGAACCCGCATCCTCCTGATCACCAGTCAGACGCGCATCCGACTGAGCCAACAAGGCCGGCTGTTCTGAGAAGGTATATAAAACAATAATCAGATCAGATTGCCTATTTCCACTCCAAGACATGGGTCATGGGTACCCGCCAGGACCGCCTTAATGAGTCGGCCATGACAAGCTCTCAAAACCCAAGCTATGATTTGAAAAGATAAATTGGTCATATATATTAATTTACACGCTATTTAACTGGTTTCCTTTAACAGGGATTGTTACCTTGAACGTTAGTTCTATGTATACCTTTTCAAAGTTTGCATATCATCAAGTTAATAAGACTTTGCAATGAAGACCCTAGTGAACCACATTTAATTTGAGAAGAAGTGTTTTATAGGGGCGTTATAATGCCTTTAAAACTGCACAATATCATAGCCTGTGGATACTTGTTCAACAGTGAAAATTAGTCTTACAGTGAAAAGTAGGCGAAACGACTAGGGGGGCAAACGACCAGGGAGGAAATGTCTTGGGGGGGGGGGGGGGGGGGGGGGGGGGGGGGGAACGACTAGAGGAGGAAATGATTTGGGGGGTGAAACGTCCCGGAACCCATTACATATACACCAGGTTTGCAGAATGAAAGCCTGCACAGCCATGCACAGGGGGTCCCCAGTACGTTCCAATCCGAAGGACGGTGCACTTTTTGACATCATCCCTGCAAAATTTAATGATGCCAATGGAGCGTGTTCGGACACAGAAATTTTATTGCCACTGCCGGGGATCGAACCCGGGACCTCTAGCATAAGAGGCAAGTGCACTAACCACTGAGCTATCACGCTCCATAATCATCGGTGATAAAGTTTACTGGGTATTTGTATAGACACATCAAAAGTCTACGTCACACAAGGTCAAAGGTCATTAGCCTCGTTTTATCTGGTGGGCAAAAAATCTTCCGGTTCCATACTCTACAGTTGATGTAGCACAAATTATTTTCTGTAATTACTTTGTTAAATCGTCTTTCTAATGTAACAGTTATGG
The DNA here is from genome assembly GCA_963580285.1 of Lucinisca nassula. Taxonomy (NCBI): domain Eukaryota; kingdom Metazoa; phylum Mollusca; class Bivalvia; order Lucinida; family Lucinidae; genus Lucinisca; species Lucinisca nassula. The sequence continues at coordinate 146,445,537 of OY757018.1, read as the reverse complement.
ATAAATACCACTTCTACAGCCTTGCTGTAGGAGCCGGCTCTTTTAGCGACGCAGGTAGAGTGGTTGGCTTATTCACGAAGTTAAGCAACGGAGATTGCAGTTAGTACCTGGATGGATGACCGCGTTGCTTGACTTCGTGGACGACCCGGTACACGCTACATTGGTGGCAGCGGTGGGATTGAAACAGTGGTTTGTTACATAGACTCCGCCCTCGGGTTTAGCCTTGTGAGGCATGTGTGACTTCGGGACGAAGTCAAGAGAAGAGGGGGAGAAATGTAACGGTTATGGATAAATACCACTTCTACAGCCTTGCTGTAGGAGCCGGCTCTTTTAGCGACGCAGGTAGAGTGGTTGGCTTATTCACGAAGTTAAGCATTGGAGATTGCGGTTAGTACCTGGATGGGTGACCGCATTGCTTGACTTCGTGGACGACCCAGTACACGCTACACTATCAAAAATGTTTGCCACAAACCATTTTTGACATTAAACTGATTCTTTTTGGTATAAAATTGGATAGAAAATATACATGCTTTAAGCTTATTTCCATTCGTTAAATAAAGCGCACTGACTACGTTTTGGCATGATGGTGGGTAGTTTTATAACGCTTTTTAGGCAACAAAATGTGTGATAAAATGTCAGAAGAGACTGGTTCTATATCATTTGTTGCTTCAAAAACACAAACTGACAATGATCAGTTAATTTTGCGGAGAAGAAATGAGTTTAATCACACGATAAATATTTGAAATTCCCATTGACACTGTACGGCAACAGTCATGTTTTGCCAACCAGATAAGAGTACCTCTACAGGGGAGGTAATTGGTGCATGCGCAGTGAAATGTAAACAAGGTTACGTGTCAAAACATTGGATCCGTCTATAGTTTGTAACCTTTTTCACCGATGATTATGAATTTGTATAGTGTTTTCGGCCGTTTTCGTAATGTTATCAAAGTTTTTGGAAACGGTGTGTTTTTTTTTTTCTCTTTTTCTCCCATTACTGCTACTCGCTCACATCTGAGCACTACGAGCAGGATTTCCTGGGTGGTTACCGGTTGCATAGGGAAGTGCTACGAAGTGCTCTTTAGTTGCCTGCATTATGCAACTCCTCTCTGATCTTAACAAAATTTTCAGTACTGTAACCTCTTGAAAACGACGGTAACTGGTCAACTCGTACCTAAGTTAACTCGTACCTAGGTCAACTCGTACCTGTTTTTGGTCAACTCGTACCCGTTCTTTGGTCAACTCGTACCCCCTAGTCAACTCGTACCTATTTTGGTCAACTCGTACCCCAGGGGTAGGTGGGGTACTCTATTTTTGTCCAAACAATAGCTGAAATGGGTCATAACTTGCCCCGAGACATGTCTGGAGTTCACCGGAGGCCAGGAAGAGAAGTACTTTGGATCCTTTTATTGCAACATGGTTTTCACAGCGCGGGGATATGCGATGGCGCGCCATCAACCTGCTCTAGCTAGTATTATTTTATTATTGTTTTAATTATTATTATTATATTATTATTCACTTTTAACCCATTCGGTACCGGAAATCCACAAAGGGGTACCTTGTCAAACACTGCAGGCCCAGATCAGACGCCGCAGAACGAGGCGTCGTATGATCAGGGACTACGCTGTTTGAAAAAAGTTTAGCCACTTCCCGAATAAATTTTGAAGAAAACACAACCTGAAACACCTTAATTTCGAAATACACGTATATAAGATGGAAGATTCCATTTGGGTTGTCAAACACTGCAGGCACAGATCAGACGCCGAAGAACGCGGCGTATTCTGATCAGGGCGAACGCCGTTTGAAAAAGTTAAGCCACTTTCCGAATAAAGTTTGAAGAAAACACAACCTGACACCCCTAAATTTCGAAATATATAAGATGGAAGATTCCATTTGGGTTAATTTAATTAACACTTTAGTTCTATCTATCTATCTATCTTCTTATACTGAGTCGGTCATATTTGGCCATTACCTCAGTTGGGTGCGTAGCTAAATTTAGAATTTAGCTTAAAAAAAAAACAAAAAAAAGAGAAGTCACTGGATGAGTCCTTAAAACTATTTACAATCTGAATAACAGAGGTATACTAAAACGCATACCTCTGAGTCTCAATCTTACACTGTATGGGCCTTGAACTCCTCTGCAATCTTAGCATTCACCACAGAAGAGGGAAGACTATTCCACTGGGGAATAGTCCTAGGGAAGAAGGATTTTTTCAGGGCATCACTGTAGGACTGGTACCTGTGATACTGTGAGTTGTTTACTTTTGATGCCCTTGTTCGAGTTGAAACTGTCACAGGGGTCAAGTATTTATCTTTATTAACGGCCACTGTACCTGAATGTATCTTATAGAAGAAGGTTAAAGAGGACTGCTCACGACGGGCCTCTAGGGACGGCCATTCTAGCTCGTTAAGCATGTCACCGACGCTGCTTCTATTGCGCCATCGTCGGCAGGTCCATCGAGCAGCTGTCCTCTGTACCTTCTCCACCTGCTGAATCTGAGTTTTAACATAGGGATGCCAAATGGGTGATGCATATTCTAGCTGAGGGCGAACCAATGTTTTATATGCAACATCCTTTGTCTGCCTAGGTGCAAAAGCCAAGTTTCGTCTAAGAAATCCTAAAGTCCTTGTTGCTTTTGATGTTATTTCTGAAACGTGTTGACCCCAATCAAGATCATCAGTGATGGTGATACCAAGATATTTGGCGGATTGAACCTGCTCCAAGATTTGCTGATGTAGTTTATAGTCAAACTTAATTTGTTTGTCAGGAGGGTGTCGCGACACCCTCATTGAATGACACTTGGCCACATTGAACTTCATCTGCCAATCGGCCTCCCACTGTGCTAGTTGATTCAGGTCATCTTGTAGAATAAGACAGTCAGAAGAAGAATATATATTCCTATAAAGGACACAATCATCAGCAAACAAACGGACAGATGACCTGATGTTATCAGGGAGATCATTAATGAATACCAAGAAAAGGACCGGTCCAAGGACCGAACCTTGGGGGACACCAGATAAAACAGGGACTGGATCAGACGCTTGGCCATCAAGTACAACTTGTTGTGAGCGCCCTGAGAGCCATGAGCTAATCCACCTGTGTGTGGATCCTATTATCCCATACTAATCCAATTTATACAATAGCCTCCTGTGAGGTACCTTGTCAAAGGCCTTAGCGAAATCCATGATAATCAAGTCAGTCTGTTTGTGGCCACGGTTTGTGGCCCCATCCAGATTGCTCACAATGTCATGGTAAAACTGAACTAATTGAGTTTCGCAAGACCTTTGACTTCGGAAACCATGTTGACAGTCAGCAAGAATGCCCTCAAAGGCTAGGTGCTTGTTGATGTTACTAACTATTATATGCTCCAGGGTTTTGCAACAGGTGCATGTTAGCGACACTGGTCTATAATTTGCTGCATCGTATTTTTCTCCTTTTTTATAGACCGGGGTAACATTAGCTTGTCGCCAGTCATCTGGTACAGTGCCCTGGGCGAGTGATTCATTGAAGATAAAGGCCAGCACAGGTGAAATTTCAGCTCCACATTCTTTAAGCACCCTGGCATTCAGGTCATCCGGCCCAGATGCCTTATGTATTTTGAGCTTACCTAACAGTTTGGCGACCCCGTTTGGGTCAACTGTTATGTCCCCCATTGAGGGGAACTGACTATTACCTTTACTTGGTAGCTCACCATCAGTTTCACGCGTAAATGCAGATTGAAACTGTTTGTTACATATGTTGGCCTTATCGCGCGAATCTGTTTTGAGAATACCGTTATCTCTTAATGAAGTGATCCCAAAAGCTTCCTTTTTCAGGGACTTTACGAATGACCAAAACTTTTTTACTTTAGTTAATCGTGTATCGATTAATGTGGGTGTAAAAAAACGAATATCGGTACTAGTTTAATCTAATCGTCCTTCATTAAAGACTGTTTTTGAAAGTTGATACTTGTATCAAGTTTATATGTCATTGCATTTCTACTTCCGGTACTGGACCGCGTTACTACACTTCCGCTGTTCGTTCGCTGCATAAAATAGTCCAAATTAAGCACTTGCCTCTTAACATTTGCGCTGAATGCGGACTTGATTCCACAGGTGTTCCTTACCTTTCACCCCTCAGTTGCCGAACTGGACTTTTCCAGCTTTGAAAAGGCGGACTTGATTCCACAGGTGTTCCTTCCCTTTCACCCCTCGGTTTCCGAACTGGACATTAGCCCATATATAACTAGCGTCACTTTTTATGACATGTAAGTATTGTAGGCCCAGATCAGACGCAGCACAACTTGGCGTCTGATCTGAGTCTGCATTGGTTGCTAAAAAAACCTTGCAAAGCCTACCTTTAAGAAAACAAATCTGACAATCCTGTTCCGAACTTATTTGTTGGAAGATTCCATTGTCATATATTGGTTAAGCAAATTCAGAAGCCACTGATCAGACACCTCGTTCTTTGACCTCGAATCAGACCCTTCAGTGTTATAAAAGGAAGCTTTGCATTTTTGGATGCATATGCACTCGTTTTATAGACACTTGGGAAGACGAATCTAAGTCGAAGCGTCTCCACTGTTTAAAATGTAGAAATTAAAGGGCTCTGCTGTAACGTCTCCGAAAGCAATATACACTTCATTTTTGGAGACCCATGACTCGCCGAAAGAAAGCAATAGGTTTTAAAGTTCACTCCCGTCCAGTGCGCCAGATAAACAGCGTATTTGCGTTCATACTCAATTAATCAAAGTGCTGAGAGAACTGGTGGATTGATCGTCTCTGAGTGTAAGTTTGGAGAATAGTCATGAACTGAGAATCAAACTGTTCGTTTAAGCAGGTACATTAGATCTGATCGGACACCGCATTATGTGGCGTCTGATTATGAAGGTTCTGTTTGCCAATGGCCAAATGCACGAGCACAGTCCTACTGCCCCCGCCCATCAGGGCTTGAAGAAATAGACGGACTGCAAGATACTTCCACGCCGAGCTGAAATCGACCGCACATGAGTACTGGTAAACCGCTTAGAGGATCTAAGCCTGCCCAGGCAAAGTGGTGCGAATCGGACCGTCCATGCCACAAGCCTATTTGGTTTCATTGCGCGACAGGCTTGATAATTATATCCTTTCATTTTAGTGTTGGGTAAAAGTCTCACAAAATTTGAAGCAACGTCACTAAATGACCTAGTCAGTGTTGACGGGAATGTTAAACCTCAAAACAAGCAAACAAACATACAAACAAACAAGCACAGTCCAGAATTTTCTTCTGCAGTTCCGCTCTGACATCTTAGGGGTGCTATCAATAACCAATACCTGGAATTTGTTCAGGGTCGGCGCCAGTCAGATGGTCAGTGATTGTAACGAGGACAATAACAAGCAACAGGAATTTTTTTCTTAGTCGAACCTGGGTAAACTCCTTTTTCAACCTTGTCAAAAAGATACTTAGAGAACTGTTTAATCTACCACTACCATTTTATCATGGTGAATATACCTCATAAATCAACTTTCCTCAGTACTTTCAGTACTTTGATTAATTGCTTTAATTTTGCCGGCGAGCGGCTGTTTTTGTTCTGACAAAACGTAATGACACGCAGGAATTTTAAGGTCGGTTATCTTTAGTGTATTATTTTCTTTTGAATTGCCGATTACTGGATATATAAGAAGTACAGAATCCTTGCAGCTACTAGCATTCAGAAGCCTCAGTGGTGCAGTGGTTACACTACTCGCCTTGTAAACCAGGGGTCGCAGGATCGATCCCGGGCTTCTCCAGACTTTCGGATGAGTCTTTAAACCGAGGTCTCGTCTCCGTATGACCTTAGCTGTTGGTGGGACGTAAAACCCAAACACTCACTGCAGTAGCATTCATCCTTGAAATCTCTTACTGAGAATCAAAGCTTAAAACTTTCATAAAAATGTCTTGTGCATTGCATGTGGTAAGGTTGTTGATGGACGTCAGCATGCTGTAAGTTGCGATGTCTGCGACCGTTGGCAGCATCGTCTTTGTGGAACAGGTAATACAAATTTAATTTATTAGATATTTTTAGACTAGTGATCAATTTATTTATCTATTCATTTTATTTATTTATTTATTTATTGCAATTAAAGGGGAAAATTATCCTGGCATTACGAAACCACGCCTATTCAAATATAACAAACAATTCTTCAGTTGTGGATACTCTTTAGCCGTTATTACCGATGATGATAATAATAACAATAATAATAATAATATTGATAATTATGCAAATTGTGAGGTAAAATCGACGATTTGTTTTATATAGAATGTGTATGCTATGATAATGTTTCAGGTCGCTTAAAGATGCCGCTCCTAGCGAGTCCTTATAGGTTGAGGGTACTCGTTAGAACAACGAAGTCGTTCCAACTAAAGATCACAGCCTATGTTTGAAGTATAAATAAGAAAAAAAAAACGGATTTTCGTAAGAAAAGTTGCCATTTTGGAGATGTGAAAAACGCACCATATTGCACGGGTGTGTTATCGTAAAGTAACAGTAATAAGGAATATGCAACATTTATGTTAGCCAACATTTATGTTTTGAGCATATATGAGAACAAATTATAATTGTATAACTACATTTTATTTGCAAATGAGCATGAAATGTAAGTTCTACAATTATATTTTTCTCGTTATTTTCATTTACATATGAAGTTCGTCTTATGTTGAGCATGGTGTTATGTACCTATCACATCCTTCTGGAGCATAGATTGTTGGCACTCGTTAGAGCTGCCCCACAGGTATAGTTCTAACGAGCACCCATAAATTATGTCTGGCTAATGGGATATGGGGGTCATACACATGAAAGGCGGTATGACTTAATACCGCATATGAGTCATATGCGCGCATATGACTTTAAATACCGCATATGAACCGTATTTTTTTAATAGGTGCCAAAATTTCTTTATTTCAAAAGGTTTCAAAATGTTAGACACTTTTACGAATAAAAAAGCAGGATTTCTCAATTTTCTATGTTAAATTAGAATTATATAATCCCACAAAACAACTGCGGACATGAATTCATTCCTCCACACCTTTCACTCACAAAAGGCCTGCATTTAGTTTCATGTTTTGCACTGAGAGCTAAATATAATTATACTTAATATTTACAAACAGATTGTACAAGAACTTTACGAGTTAGTTTCATGATTTTGACAGACAAAAATGGCTATGCATAAAATTGTATTGAAAAGTTTACGAGAATTTCATGATCCACCGCGTATATGAATTCATATTCGCGCATATGAATTCTAACAGTGCAGGGGGAAAAGCCACGTATGAACCAAGATTATTCATTTAAAATTCTCCCGAATAGCTCAAGACGTATAACTCATATGCGCGCACGTGATATTCATCAATGTTTAATGCAGGGGCAGAAGAAATTTCTTTATTATTATTATTATTGTTATTATTATTGATCTGGGGCACAGCATTTCCTACAATTTACATAAGCGCACAGCGAAGAATCAGATCATGCTGCGCATTCACGCTATCTGATCAGAGTCATGGCTGTGCACTTTAAAGATAGGTAAGAGCCAAATGCTTCTTCACGCAGCAAGAGAAGACTCTGGTCATGCTATAGGTATATATATCACATGTGTGCGCAGGCTAATCTGATTCTTCGCAGGCTAATCTGATTCTTCGCTGGGCGCACATGTAAATTGTAGGAAATGTTGTGCCCCAGCTCTATTATTATTAATTACATGTGTTATCCATTATTTTAAAACTTGATTCTATGACGGTTCCAGCGTAAAGGCTTATGTTGGGTGGTACCTGATGCTCTGTCTCTGGTCGGGCCCATCTAACTGTTACTTTTCTTTTGCTCCAGCATTTCAGTGATTTTTTTGCTGTCGAGTCCTCACTGTTGTTCCATCTCTGTGGTTGTTTGATTTTTGTGTTAACGGAGATATTGCACTGATGAGTTTGGAGGCCTTCATGCGGACTGAACAAATTATTTATCTTAATCGCGACGGAAGTAAGGGCGAGGATTGTGGCCACGTAAAATCGATTTAAGCCCCACCCCCATCCCTCCAGTGGAAATGTTTGCTTAACCCATTGTATACTAGTGAACTCTTTCATTGCTATATGTTGGACAAGTCCATTTCTCATGTTGGACAAGTCCATTTGTCATATAAGGTGTGACAGGCCTATTTGTTCATTTTTAATATGACGAAGAATGCTATTAGCAAATAGTGCAGACCCTGATCAGACACCGCGTCTTCTCCATGTGATGGCAGGCCACTGTGTAAAAAGTAAAATCTGGACTGGGCTAGTGTACTGGAGCATTGGCTTATCAATCAATCCAAAATTACTAACTACAGAAGCTTCCCACCTGTTATTTTCCACGTAACTGTCACTCACAAAATTCAGGTACCAGTTATTTATAGCAGTGCTAGTCTTCTCCCTGTGATGTCAGAACGGTGTAAAAAGTAAAACATAGACTGGGCTCATGTACTGGGGCATTGGCAACTAGTAGATATCTAATCAGACGACACATAACGTGGCATAGCGCGGCGTCTGATCAGGTATACAGTGCTTGCTTAAAATACTGGCGCCCCCGCCCATAGGGGCTTGAAGAAATATATGGGCTGCATGATGCTTCCACGCAGAGCTGACTCCGGCCCGCACACTAGTACTGGTAAACCGCTTAGAGGATCTAAGCCTGTCCAGGAACCGCGGTTGCGAGGCGGACCGTCCATGCTAATAAACCCTATTGGTTTCATTGGGCGACAGGGCTTGAGAAGTCGTTTCATCTCAATGTCGGGTAAAAGTCCCACAAAATTGGAAGCAACGTCTCCAAAATGACCTTTACAGTGTTAATGGGGACGGAAATCCTCAAACCAAAGAAAATCTCCAAGGCCCGAAAGGCGGGGATATCCTATCTTTTTTTAAAACATTGCACTGTTAGTCGCACAAAAAATATTGCTGGTCATAGAACATCTATCTAGCTATCACTGCAGAATCTATCGATATTGGCGAATGCGCTGACTGATTCGAGTCTCTGGTGGTCGCATCGGTCTTATTGTAGGTTTTGCCATGCACCGGTTCATTTAATTAATCAATTCATCAAAAAAAAAAAATAAATAAATAGATTTCCTTCAACAGATCTCGAGAAAAGGAAAGTTTTGGTAAAATAAACGTTCATATGCGGTGTTTTAAGTCATATACGCGCATATGACTCATATGCGGTATTTTACGGGCGAAATATGTAATGTTTTTGTATATATTTGTATATATATTGCCTACGGTACGGTCTATGGCCATACCATAATTATATGCATAAATATATAAAGGTTATATTAGCATTTCATATGCGCCAGTTTGGTTCATATGCGGTCATGTTAAATTCTTGTTTCTTTATATTTAATACACAATAATGTTGTTTAAAAAGTAATTGTATTTGTTCAATAACATTATTTTCAATTTAAACAATGTTTCCAGCCATTTTTTTTTTGCGATAAAAAGTATAAATGGTAAAATAAACATTCATATGCGGTATTTAAAGTCATATGCGCGCATATGACTCATATGCGGTATTTAGTCATACCCCATGAAAGGCGCCATTTTGGCGCACGTACGTAATGGCGTCATGCACACACTATGTATCGTCTTCGGGAAAAGGATCAGGGGTCTGCATAGACCATAAAGTTGACCTGTATTTATGTGTACTTTAGCCAAACTTACCCCAAAACAAATTTTATTTTTACTAAGGTACGAGTTGACTTAGGTACGAGTTGACTAAGGTACGAGTTGACCAAACTCGGGTACGAGTTGACTAAGGTACGAGTTGACTTAGGTACGAGTTGACCAGAAACCAAAACGACTGCCTAATGAAGTCTAAAATCAGGATGCCATTGTCTGCTGGCAATGCAGACAGACCTGCAGTAAAAAGGATGGCGTGTTTTCAGAGATAATCGAAATGTCAGTCGAAGCTCAAAATGCATTTTCGACAAAAAAGCGACATCGTCAATTCTGCATTAGAAGTGAGAATTTTAAGAAAAAATGTTTCAATTGGTCAAATAATTTTGAAAATCATCATATTTGTAACGTTGTGTTTTTTATAAAATGGCGTGCATGCCAATTATCATCCAAATTACCTCCAGAAATATTTCACGGAACACCATTCAGATTGATTTCTACATGACATAAGTGTTAATTGGAGCATTGATTTGTCCTCGATATCTATCTCCTTTCATCTCTGTCAAAATGGCCGACTTTCTTTATCTCAATTACTTGGGGTCTCCTCTTTGTGTATCAAGGAGCAAACAAATAATTTGTTTACCAATAAACAATATCTTAACTAATGATTGGATTGAAATTATCACGTGACCTTCTGGTTGGCTCATGTACAAAAATCTACATGCAGCTACTTTTGAATGTCTAGTCAGTCTTTATTATAAGAAAATAATAATTATAAAATGCTACATTTAAATATTTTTAAAATTACGTAATTCTAAACTTTATTACGTAATTCTAAACTTCTAAGCAACATTTTTTTTGGCCAATTAGTCTGATTATTAACTTAATTGGTCTTCTGTTTTCGCTCATTAATTAGGTAGGCCTGCATCCTGTCTGTTTATTAATCTTATTTATTAATTTATTTATTGGCTGTTTTTTTTTTTTTTTTTTTTTTTTTAATTTAGCCATATTACACTACTACAACGAATATATTAGAACCGAGGTTCAATAACGTTAAACCAATGGGCCCAAACCAATGCACCTATCTATAATCAAACTCCCCAGGGGTGGGTTGGAAGGGGTTGGGTGGGATTTGGAGAATTAAAAAAAAAAATGGACGCCAGTCTAATTTCCTACCCGTGAGCCATTGTCTCGGGTCGAAAATTCGGTGTTTTGCTCGAACTTCCCAAATGAGACATCTAGGACTTCCCAGCGGAAACGCACGGGTGCGCAACGTCGTATCAACATGCATCGACGCTAATCCCCATGGTATCCCGGCGCAGTCTGTCGGGTGCATAACCTATGAATCTTCTCTTCTGTTCTAAATTCACTTTACCAGTGTATTTACAGAATTCACCATTGGGACGTAACCTTGGGCAATGAGGCGGACAGGGGCGTAATGTTAGTCTTATAACATGATTCTGGGTCTGGCCCCTAAGTGTCCGGCGTCTCTAAGTGTCCGACAATTCGAAGTTTTTCGGAAGCTGTAGAAAAACGGCGAGGAATGATAATCAAAGCACTGAGAGTACTGGTGAGTCGATCGTCTCTGAGTGAAGGTTGGGAAAATAGTTCTGAACTGAGAATCGAACTGTTCGTTTAACTTTATGCAAGCACAGTAGACCTGATCACAAATCGCGTTATGTGGCGTCTGGTCATGTAGATTCTGTTTGCCAATGCCCAAGTGCACGAGCACAGTCCACCCTCCCCGCCCATCGGGGCTTGAATAAATAGATGGGCTGCACGATGCTTCCACACAGAGCTGAAACCGACCGCACACGAGTACTGGTAAACCGCTTGGAGGATCTAAGCCCGCCCAGGCAAAGCGTTGCGAGTCGGACCGTCCTATTGGTTTCAATACGCGGCAGGGCTTGAGATGTCATTTCATCTCAGTTTCGGGTAAAAGTCCCATAACATTGGAAGTAACGTCTCCAATTGACCTATACAGTTTTGACGGGGACGTTAAACCTCAAGTCAAACGAACAAACGAGCACAGTCCAGATTTTTTTTCTTACGCTGCGCTCTGACGTCTTAAGTAGCCTAATATGTTGACTATAAACAACCAGTAGTACAAGGTCAGCGGCAGTGATAGTCACGCGGACATTAGCAAGCAACAGCAGGTTCTCCGCTTTATAACGTAGATTGTGGGTACCCGTTGAAACGCTTCATTATAAGAAAAGTATTCAGTCAAATTTTTGTCTGAAAAAAAAAAAAACAAAAAAAAAAAAAAAAACATATGGTAGCATTTTCCGTCAAATTATTTACATGTACTTGTCGTTTGTTAATTAATGTGTTTAATTATTTCCCTTCTGTATACGCGCATATTGATTTAGAGTATTTCATTGATTATGCAACACAATCTGTGCTGAGAAAATATTACAAGTTCAACATTTTATCCAGCTGCTAACAGTGTAGTATGGGGCGCCGTTTTACTATTTAATCCGTATTTATAGATATCCATAATTATTTATGGGTATCCGTAATTCAAATTATGGATATCCATAATTCGAATTATGGATATCCATTATTATTTATGGATATCCATAATTATTTATGGATATCCCTTATTCGGCTGATTTATGGATATCCATAAATCAAATTATAGATATCCATAAATCAAATTATGGATAGCCATAAATCGATTTATGGATATCATTAATTTAGATCGAAATATGGATATCCATGAATCGAATAATGGATATCATTAATTCGAATTATGGATATCCATTATTCGGCTGATTTATGGATATCCATAAATCGAATCATGGATATCCATAATTCTCCTCTGCAAATAAACCTAATGAATAATGACTGCTCCCTTTGCAAAAAAAAAAAAAAAAAACAACAAAAAAACAACAACAACAAAAAACAAAAAAACTCGACTATTCGTGTCAGATTTCCGAGCCTGGGTGGGGGTGGAGGAAATGTAGGGTAGGCTTAATAGACAAGCCCTGCCCGGTCTGTCAGCTGGCCCAGCTTATGATAACATGATGCGGTCCATTCAGGTTCTGCGGGATCGGGATGGATAGGAATTTAAAATAAGAAGAAGAAAAAAAACAACAAAAAAAAAACAAGACAAAATACTTAATGACACCTGATCGAGATTATATTCTGTATGTATTATCTATTTGTAATTTGTTGTAAGCATTGTGAATATAAATGTCTGACTGACTGACAGATGTTTTTAAGGTAACCGGGCGCCATGGGCACATAGGGGCTACCCCCAGTTCGCCATCTGGGATTAGTTGTAGGTACTGCTCTTTTCCCTAGGCTGCCAATATGCTGACTCCTGTCTGCTTGACAGTTATCAGCTAGCCGATTGGGAGTTGGGTGACTTCTTTCGCGGAGGATGTGAGAAGTAGGTCAATCCCACCTCCCACATCCCCCGCTCAAGATGTCATGTAGGCACAGAACGCACCCAATGTTAAGCGTTTGTCCTGTAAAATGGGCAGTCCTCTGGCGAGGTTCGAATTTTGAATGCAGATGCAGACCAATGGTCGGGCTCTAGAATGTGGTGACACGTTGCCAATTCCGGCTGCAAAATGTGTCAGTACACAGCCCTTGTCTGACCGAGGAAAAAAGCTTCTCATGCATTATCGGTTTTGGCTTCCATTAGACTCTACCCCCACCCCTGCCGTGGTAGAGAAAACGCCTTGGACACGGTGCTTGTTAAAGGGTGATAATGCATGTAATTTTGAATTTTGAACGGCGGCCAAAAGTGAGCCAGGAAGGGTTACTATTAGACCAGCCAATTTCGGCTATTGCAAAATGTCCTAGTACCCGTGCTCTACCACCTTGAGAACACGCCTATGCTGTGTCGCTACCCCCCAGGTCTCTACAAGGATAATCTTGGTAGTTCCATGTACTACTGGCCCCTACTTTCGTCGCGTTGGGATGTCATATGTTGGTGTTTTGGTTGTTGCTTTTCTCTTAGTTTGTAGTTAATTCAGCCAATCGGTGTGCAGTTGTTGACTTCTATCGCGGAGGATGCGAAAGGAGGTCAATCCTATTTTGCTTCTTAGCTTGCCAGTTTCTGAAAAGGTGATGCTTTCATCGACGTAGGATGTCGAGTTCTTATAAATTCGTAAGTGGGTCAATTGGGACCGGACCGCCATATTTGCATATCATTATCTCATCCTCCGTGAAGGAGGATATCATATTGGGGATATATGGATTGTAATACATTATGGATCAGTACTGATTGTATGTGATAGTGTTGTAACCCTATTTTGTTCAGGATCAGTTTGGTTAGAATTATAATGTTTACACATAGGCGTGTCTTTTAGTGGTGAAAAGTTATGCGGTTTGGCAAAGGCGAGTATGTGGCTAACCAGCCATTGTGCAATTTCGCTATTATTTCATTTTGAACGGCCGGTCTAAAAGGCTTTTTTAAGGGTCTTCCTGTGTCCAAATCCCGCCTATTAAATTGTCCTGTATTTGACCTACTCCAGAGATGTGTGCTCCGTTCTGACAGCATGCTGTCTTCGCTTCGCACATTTCCGGGTTTCATCAGGAGGGTGTCCCCAAGGGGGCCTCTACGAGGCAGCCTTCTGGGCACCCAGCTGATGACTTCTCGGTAGCTGCCCTACACGAGGTATGGTGGGATTCCCCGTCAAGGATCCCCATGTACCTGCAAGAGAAATTATGATTAGTGAGTATTGGAGTTAGGGTTAGGGTTAGGGCTAGGGTTAGGGTTAGGGTTAGGGTTACATAAGCCTAAGTTTAGACTTGTCTATCACCGATGTGTTGCGTCGGCGGAGCACTCATAAGTGCAAAGCAAATGGGCCGCAACCACAGCGCCCCGCTTCGGCTCAACCGGCTCTAGCCCAAGTCATGTAGGGTAGGGTCTGTAAGAGGTAGAAGCAGTGCTCATGTAACCACTGTATAATAATGTGTGGGTTTTGTGTTCCCCCCGCACCCATGCAACCGGGGACCCAGGGCCACCGCCCCGGGAACGGCCAGTCCGCCCAAAGTGGGGGAATTATGTCCCCAGGGGCACCAGCCAGGGGCCCCCAGGTGCACGGAGAGGCAGAGATATGAGAATTGGGCCTATATCTATGGGTTGGGCAGCATAGGCAGCACTGTTAAATTCTTAGTAAAAATAATTTACCTGTTCGCGACGGCGCAGGCCAGAAGCACAACGCGGTCACGGTCTGATTGGGATAACCCCCACCTAGGTTGCAACCAGCCCATGCCCCAGCAAGCACGTGATCACGACCAGGCGCAATTTTTGATTTGAATGATTTGTTTAGAGAGAAACCTATATGCTACTTCAGTTGATTCTCCCGACCCAGACACACAGATGAAACTGCCTGCCAAAATCGAGAGTACCAATGAATATAAATCATTTTCCGACACACACAGCCATAGCGACCAGTGTGCCTGAACAGGTATATATAGGTTCACAAATCCGCACACGCCAAACTACATACAAGCACTTTTGGCATATACGGATGTGCAAACCTAATGCATTCAGGATGTCCTGAACACAGTTCTGGGCATCTACATGTGATTAAAGACTGGTTATGGAACAAGGCACAGGGAACCAGATTGCCTCCCGCAGTCAGTAACCTAACGTTAGCAGCATTGGTTGGCTCTCTGATTGAAACCTAGAAACCTTAGTCCCGCGCCCAGCATAATTAGATTGAGAGATTCATATTGCTTTATGATCTAGTTTAGAGAGTAGGGGAATCCTATCTCCGGACAACCTCCCCTCGAGTCCCTGGGGGCAAGGATATATGGTGTTATTGGGTTAGGGCCAGGTGGTTATTGGAGGCTGTGTCTGTAATAGAAAGAAACATGCAGTATTAATGATCGCTGCATGAAAGGATTCCAGCGCTGGAAGAGAAATTAACTTGGATTAGTATTACATGGTTACTCTTTTATACTGCAGCTGTCTATATGTTATCGTATAACTCAGTGTCTTTCAAAAATGTAATGATTGCCTCGACTATCTGAGGCCTAATGTTGCGTGGGGGGTTAAGTAGATCTTGTTCATCAAAAGTGTTGTATCCAAATGTAAACAGTGCAGCTTTTAATTCCTGTCTGGGTTCTATATTTCCCTCACAGTGAAAAAGGATATGTTTGGTGTTATTTTGCTCATCTTTATCACATCTATTACACTTGATGTGGTTTTGATTAAATACACAATGGGTCCCTAGTTTACTATGATTTAGACGCAAACGTGTGTAAACTGCGTCATGTTTTCGGTTATCGCTGTAATGGGTAGTAGTATTTTTAACCTTAGGTTCTAGTCTATGGTAGAAGCGACCTTTACTTTGTGGGTTGTCCCATAATTTTTGCCATTTTGTCATAATGGCCTGGTTAATTGCCGGGTATATTTCTGTTTTGGTCGGTAAGGTCTGATCGTTTTTACCGTTTGTCATTGCTGATTTGGCACTTGAGTCTGCCATTTCATTACCTGGGATATCTACATGGGAAGGAATCCATTCCAGGTAGATATTGTTGCCTTTTTCTTTGGCTGAGTCTAAGAGTAGTAGTATTTTGTTTATTTTATCTGGTCTTGTTTTTGATTGGCCAGATTGGAGGGCTTGTATTGAGCTGAGGGAGTCTGTAAGTATGACTGCCTCCGGGATGTTATTATCGATGATCCATTTAATTGCATGTTCTATTGCTATCAGTTCAATAGTAAATATAGACAGGCTCGGCTTGGTTTTGAGTTCGATATTCACGTTTTTATCAGGGACCGAAACTGCTGCTCCTGCTGTTTGTTTTTCAATATCTTTGCTGCCATCTGTATATATCTGTAATCTACCCCTATGTTCCCCTTCTATATAGTTTATACTAGTTTGTTTCATAAATGTTATGTCATTTTCGCCTTTTTTCCCAATGATGTCCTTGATTGCACAGGAGGGGGGGGGGGGTTGTGCTTTAAGTCACACTTGTTTCTATAATGGGGTGGTTCGATATCCTTAGGTATGTTCAGCTCAGCTATGAGCTTCTGAACTGTAACGGAATATGGTCGGTATTGGTGTGCCTTTTTAGTAGTTTGGCACCCATGTTCCCCAATGAGGTCATTTACAGGCAGATTTTTACCCAAAGGCGAGGAACGTGCCCAAAATTTTAGGATTAATTCCTCTCTTCTTAAATGGAGTGGTTTTATGCCACATTCTACTTCGAGTGCATTAATCGGGGTGGATATAAATGCCCTTGTTGCAATGCGAAGGGCTTGGTTTTGTATTGTGTCGAGCTTTTTAAGTTGGGCTTGTGAGGCAGAGTTATAGGCTTGTGCGTCATAATCAAGCTACTTAGGATGAGGGCTTTGTACAGGTTGATAAGGGTATTCTTATCGGCACCAAAAGTGGTGCCCGTGACCAAACGAAGAATGTTCAGGTCCTTCTTACATTTCTGGATGAGCTGTTTTATGTGCTCATCCCATCTAAGTGCTTTATCAAGGATCATCCCTACAAAGTTTACTTTGTCCACAAATTCAAGTTTTTTGCCAAAAAGTTTGAGATCGAATTTGGAGGTGTCGATATTTTTCTTACGTCTAAAAAGTATGGCTTTAGTTTTAGTGTTGGACACCTTAAACCCCCACGCCTCAGCCCAAAATTCGATTTTTTTGAGTG
Organism: Lucinisca nassula; assembly: GCA_963580285.1. Lineage (NCBI taxonomy): Eukaryota > Metazoa > Mollusca > Bivalvia > Lucinida > Lucinidae > Lucinisca > Lucinisca nassula. Next base: position 146,428,287 of record OY757018.1, on the reverse strand, counting down.
CTTTTTGAAGGGCATCTACGGCGCAACTGGGTGAATAATGTTTTCTCCATATTGCGCTATCGTCTGCAAATTGCGACAGCTGCAGTCTTTCTACAGGGTCGAGATTCTCTTTTAGTGAAACCATGATTATATTGAAGAGGATGGGACTAATAACACTGCCCTGGGGACAGCCATTTTCTAAATTGTGCTGATTTGATGTTTCTTGTCCCACCCTTACTTGAATTTTTCGATTATGGAGGAAATTGTGTATCCATTTGAGCATGTTTCCGTTTATGCCAAATTGTTTCAGTTTACAGATGGTTCCTGTTGACCACATGAGGTCAAAGGCTTTTTCCAGGTCTAGAAAGACGGCAGCTACTATCTTATTTTCCATAAAGGCCATATTTATCTCAGAGTCTAATCTGGTTAGTTGATCAGTGGTAGATCTGTTGGGTCTAAAACCGGATTGAGTGTCAGCCAGGTGCCCTTTGTTTTCCAAATGGGCCGTCAATCGTTTAGCAATCATGGTTTCCATTGTTTTACAGATACACGATGTAAGTGATATAGGTCTGTATGACCCTGGTTCCAGTTTATTTTTGTTTGGTTTCATAATAGGTATGATGGTGGCAAGTTTCCATTCGGGTGGGAGTTCTCCTCTTTGATAGGAGATATTCATAAGTTTCAATAGTTCCATTTTGGAGTTATCGGGTAGTTGTTTGAGCATTTCATAATGGATTGTGTCCGCTCCTGGTGTTGATTCCTTTTTGGATGATAGTGCAGTTCCCAGTTCAAAAAATGTGAAGGGTCGGTTTAAATCCGAGTTATTTTCTGTTGCTTGGGGTTCCGGGATGTGACCAAGTCCCCTATCTTCCATAATTAGTTTAACAGCTTGAAATTTGGGCATATGATTTGATGATTTCGACATGTTGTCATAATGTTGTGCTAGAGCATTAGCTTTTTCTTTTTCATCAGTAATGATTGTTTTGTTTACCTCTAGGCAGGTAATATGGTCAGTAGGTTTACCCCGGAAGCGGTTAATCATATTCCATACTGTTTTGGAGTTTGCCTTATGGTCTAGTTTAGATACAAAGTCACGCCATGAATTAATCTGTTTGTCCCTTTTAATGTCTCTTGCTTCATTTTTTAACCTGTTATAGTTTCGTTTTTGTTCTGGATTTTTATTTTTAAGGTATTTCTTTCTAGCTTGTTCACGTTTTTTGATAGCTTTAGTAATTTCCTGATCCCACCAGGGCGGTCGGAGCGATTTTACTTTTGGTTTTGTTTTAGGAATAGTTTTTTGACAAATTTGTTGGAGGGATTCTACAAAGTCTGTTGCTATTTCCTGTGTTGGATTGTTTTCGTTTATTTTTAATGTTTCTGCGCACAGAATTTTGAACTTTTCCCAATCAGCTCTTTGTAAGTTCCATTTTGGATTGTGGGCTGTCCCCAGTGCATTGAATTTTGTAAGAAATCGGAGGTAGATGAGGAGGTGATCGCTTCCACAAGTGTTGCCCAGGGTTTCCCAGATTGTACCTATGCTCAGGGCTGGAGTGGCTATTGACAGGTCAGGCGATGTAGTATATTCGGCCATCGTGGCTTCATCATTCTCATTGAGTATAATAAGGCAGTTATTTATGACGAGGTCAAGTAAAGTTTTTCCCCTTGTGTTTGATTTGGAGCTCCATAAGGAGTCATGGGCATTAAGGTCGCCTACAAGGATGAAATTTTTGGTAGGGATAAGGTCAAGGACCTTTTGATATTCATCAGCTGTGGACCCGCTTTCAGGAGGGTCATAGCAATTTAAAATGGTTATTTTGTCTTTTTCTAAATATATGGTGGTGGCACAGTATTCAAGGTTGGGTTGCTCAATTTTAAGGTCTAAGTTTGTGAAGGGTAAATCGTTTCTAATATATGTTAGGACTCCGCCTCCTCTGTCTATTCTATGTTTGAAGGAGGCGACTTTATAGTTGGGTATGTGGGGTATTTTATTTTTCAACCACGTTTCTTGTAGGCAAAGTAGATGGGGCTTAAGTTTTTTATCTTCCAGTTGTGACCTCAGTTCGGAGATATTGCCCATGCTACGGATGTTCCATTGAACCAATTCAAGGCCAGAAGCTGTTGTTACAGCCGCGTGTGTGAAGCCGTTGCTGTAGTCGTGGGGCATTGGCGGGGGTATTAGTGTCTACCGGAGGTCTCTTGTGCTAGTAACGTATAAATATTGTTACTATGGTACGTTGCCTTAGATATGGAGTTATTTGGTCGTCTGGTTTTTTGCTGGGCAACCATTGTGTTGGCATTTGTATTTATAGGATCGGGCCTTCTAACTTGGTTGGATGAGGCAGTTCCTGTATTTTGAGGAGCATACCTCGGCACATTTGGTTTAAAGGGAACTGGGGGCAGGTTATGGGTCTGTATGAGGGGGGAGTGTTATCCCTTTCATCCACATGCTTCTCTATGATGTTTGATACTACACTTTCTTTCTGCTTTTTACTCATATTGGATGTGTTTGTGTGTAAGATGTCTGTTAATATGTGTTTTAATTGTAGTAGTGTAATGGTTTTCGTCATGTCAGGTCCGGTTGCTGGTTGTTCGGCATTTTTAGTTTTATTTATTTTCGGAAAGTCCGTTTCTAAATTGAAAAGGGAGGGGGGGTTTAATCATCATGAGGGGGGCTAGTTTTTTATCGGTCCTATGTGTTGTTGGATCTTTCCTTCTTTTTGCCCATTCTATGTAGGTTATGTTATTTTTCCTATCAATGGCATATTTTTGTTCCAGGAAGAAGGGGCAAGATTTGGATGCCGCTCCATGTTGACCGTAGCAATTGCTACATTTCCTTAATCGCGATTCAGTTTTATGCGTGCACTGGCTGTAATTATGATTTCCAGCGCACAAAGGACACTTAACGGGGTTACCAGGACAGGTGTTTATACTATGCCCATGTTCCTGGCAATTATTGCATCTTAGATAGGGTATTTCGCAGGGGTAAACTGGATAAGATTCTGTCCTAGTTAGAAGTAGTGTGGGGGCTTCCTGAACATTGAAGGTAATTTTGACCATGTCTGTTGGTTGTTTAAGTTTGTTTGAGATTCTGTAAAGATCCTTTATGAGTTGGCCATTTTGGTTGAATGACCGCTGAAATTGGGCCAGGTTAGTGTTGAAGGGGATGTTTTTAATTATCCCCGTACTGGTAGGATTGTTCTTGTTGACGGGGGCTGATTGCTGGGTAGGGGTCTTTGTAAACTTGGGATGGTGACCATGACCCGCTATTGGTTGCATGGCTGACTCCATGCCAATAATATGGAGGTTGGGATTATTGGGTACATGGTTAAAGTTTCTTGCTTTTGGTAAGCTATGTTTCGAGATAGCAAAAGTGGGACCTAATAGTCCCAATTTAGGATAGGTAGTTTTAATGTCTGACCCCATGTGTTTTTGGAATGCCTTTGTTATGGTCTCGGCCTCTTTTGATGACAGTGGTCTTTTTTCCTATAATGATACTGTGAAATAATATTGCTCCTGGTTCTGAGTGAGGCTGGCGGTGGGTTTGGCGGTGGGTTTGGTATTTTGAGTTCTAGAAAAATTTTTAGTATTTTTAGTTCTAGAATTGAGGTCCTCTATGCAGGTCTGGATGAGCTCTACAAATGATCTTTCATTTTCATTTGACACTTCGTTTACTTCTTTTTCAAGTGGAGATATTGGGCTTGTCGGCTTGTTGTTGACCCTTTTAGCAGGGGTCGACGCTTTGGGGGAGTTGGAGTCATTGAGGTTTCTTTTTCTCTTGGGTACAGCTACGTTGTCCCAGTCCATGTCCGTGTCTTCATTAGCATGGTCTTTGTTGTTTGCTAGAGTGATGAAGAGTTCAGTTCGGTTTACTATTTTTGCCTTGGGTCTTTTGGGGGTGGCTTGATAGCGCTGGGATGAGTCATGTTTCAACGGGGTACCTTGCTGAACGTGAAGCCGAGCTGGCGTTAGGATGGCTCTCTTAGGGGCTGGTGTGGTATCAACGGGTGTGGGGACGGGCTTGATGGGTGTACCGGCAATTTTTGATAAGTCCGGTACTGTCCCGGGTTTTATTATGTTTGGGTTCTCCGGGCTCTCTGGGCTCTCCGATGTCAGGTCGACCACTGATGGGGCCGGTGAGGGCTCGACGGTTGCAGACACCGCTGTTGTTGGAGCACCGGCGGCACTTGAAGGGTTCGGTACAGTCCCGGGATTTGTTAAGGTTGGGCTCATTGGGCTTACCGGGCTCTCGGGTTTGGGGGGCCATGTGTCCACTTCTAAGTTAGGGTACATTATTTCAGCAGGTTCCTTTCCCGGGGAGCTTAAGATGCAAAAAAATGTCAGGTCCAAGTCCTTAGTTGGACTGGTGTCGTTGGTGTGGTCACTGATCAGACCCTCTTGTTCTTGCCCAGGGATGGGATAGGAATCGGAGATGATTTTCTCCGAAGGCTGGTAGTTATCCTTAAGACTCCCAGACGTGTTGATGGGGCTGTTGTCTTGCCCAGGTGTGGGATAAGTGTCTGAGAATATAAATGTAAAAGTTGTACCTGACTAAAAAGAGAAAATGTACGGTAGGTTTAGTGGTGGCCTATGGTGTTTGGGGAGCTATGTTTTGTTTGATTTGAGGTTTAACGGCCCCTTCAATACTATTTAGGTCATTTTGGAGACGTTGCTTCCAATTATGTTGGGCATTATATATAAGCCTTCATTGAGATTAAATGACATCTCAATCCCGCCGGCCTCGGTAGCTCAGTCGGATGCGCGTCTGACTGGTGATTAGGAGGACGCGGGTTCGATACCTGCCGGGGTCGGCAACAGTCTTTCGTGGAGATTGATCATGAAACCTTTTCTACTGTCATTCTCTCCATTCCGCTGATTCAAGAAGGGCAGTTGTCAGTTTCTGGCGAAAGAATGTGCACTGTACTGGTTAACCGCTTACGTATAAGCCTACCCAGGAAAAGTGTAGATAGGTAAACTGACCGGATAAAAAATAACCTAAATTAGTGTTGACTGGGCCCTTAAACTCAAATACAAACAAACAAACATCTCAATCCCTGTCGCCCATTGACTCGCACCACTTTGTTTGGACAGGCTTAGACGTTCTAAACCGTTTACCAGTAATCTCAGCTCATGCAGCCAAATCTATTTCTCCAAGCCCCAATGGGCGGGGGCTAGGAGATATATCTGAATCTGCCTGGTACTCCATACATCTCAAGTAGAGTATTATATGGATGTATGTTAATACTATATATATAACGATCATGTGCATTTTTCTCCAGAAAGCATGCACAGATTGCTTGTTTGGATCATTATAATCTTACGTCCGACTTTCAGTATCCTTAGGTGCGCAGTCCTCATAGAGGTGATTCTAGAGGGACCGGATGCGTTGGCCGGAATTTCCAGATCTTACGGCTGGTTCCGATATTTAAATGCACACATGGCGGGCGTTTATCGTATGTCGTCCGTTGCTTGGAAGCCTTACGGGCTGAAAAGGCTGCACGGCAGATAGGTCCCTTTGACTGGCCATCATCTTCCAGCAATGATGAAGACCTTGAAGATTTTGAAGATTTTTACAATAAACAATCACGTGTTTTAGGGAGAAATCATTAAACCAAAAGCTTTGGTGGTGATTTATGGATATCCATAATTCGAAGTATGGATATCCATTATTCGGCTGATTTATAGAAATGCATAAATCGAATTACGGATATCCATACTTCGAATTATGGATATCTATAAATACGGATTAAATAGTAAAACGGCGCCCCATAGTGTAGATTCATCGATGACTTCTGAACAGCATCTACAATGTTTGTCATAGTTTGATTATCCTCTCTCTTGTCCCACCACTGCATCCCAGCTCCTGAATAACAGTAATGTGTAACAGAGCCCCTTCAGTGATATGTTTAAACAAAAAGTTAATTTTACCTGTTGATGCAGGCCCGAACACAGCTGAGAGGGTGCAAACGCAGCCCCTCCCCCTTTTGGAAATTATCTCAGATTCGTGCAGTTTTTCACCCTCTGCAAAATACCTGAAATACGCACCCTCAACCGCCCCTTTTCAGAGTCTGCGTACGGGCCTGAATCATGTTCAAAACTGTTGCTACATACATATGGCGAACAGTGCCGGCCCTGATCAGAAGCAATGTACTGTCTATCCGATCTGGGTCTACGCTGTATGTCTAATAACGGTACAACCTATAAAACTGGGCTACTCATTTTTGCTCTTAAACATTTCAGGGTTCTAAGCAGAAGTGCGAAAAGTCTTTTTTTACTCGACTCGGCATACATTATGATTTGTGTAATAGTTTTATGAATGGACTGTTCCGAAGACGTCACGTGACAGCGTGTACATTACGTGAGCAACCCGGCATTCTTATATTATTTCGTTTAACCCTCAAATGCCACTATTTAAGCAAACGATGTAGTCCCTGTGCAACCTGCTGAGCAGACGCCACATTCCGCGGCGTCTGATCTGGGTTATTCGGTTTTAGCCAAATCCAGCACACGATTCCTGTCAAGACTCTATAGATAGCTCTGACCTATATGTCGCATAGATAAAAATAGCGCAACGTTTCAAGTTCTATTAATATTGGTTTTCCCAAATCAGTGATGGTCACGTGGACAACTGCATGAATTCCGTTTTGCCATTTAGTAAATTTGGGTCGATCGTAAACGATCGAGTAAACGATCGACCCAAAATGACATATTAAGTGCAAAATATCTACTAACAATATTCTTAAATTAGCTTGAATTTTTTTGTCGGAGACTTAGATGAACCATAGAGCCTCAATTGTCCGTCATCCCTAAAGACAATTAACTTAGAATATCGGCCCGCCCATGGGGGCTTGAAGAAATAGATGCTTCCACGCAGAGAAGAAACCGACCGCACACGCGTATTCGTAAACCACTTTGAGGATCTAGGCCTGCCCTGGCAAAGCTGTGCGAGCCCGTCCATGCTTATAAACACTATAACTGGTTTCACTGGGCGACAGGACTTGAGATGTCATTTCATCTCAGCGTCAGGTAAAGGTCCCACAAAATTGGAAGCAACGTCTCCAAAATGACCTATACCGTGTTGACGGGGATGTTAAACCTCAAATCAAACAAACAAAAACTTAGAATATATTTTTACGCCTAAAAAATTTTAGCCGTGTTTCCGCTAACCCGACCAACACTAATGTTTTTGTGCCGGCCCTGCAATTTTTATTGCCATCCAGAAAAAAAAAAAAAGATTTTCTCTAGCACTTTTGATAAAAATCAAACTGTCAAAATAGCTAAACTAATGCTTGAAATCTTGTCCTTTTGCTTCCTTAATGCCTTAATTCCTTAAACCTCGTTATTTGAATGAGTTAAAATTTAGCCGTTTTATTTATTTATTTGTTTTTTTTTTTTTTTTATTTATTTATTTATTTATTTATTTAATTTATTTTATTATTATAATTATTTTTTTTTTTTACTTTTTCCATCGAATAAAATTGCGACCTACCGACCTTTACCCGTTTTTGGTATGTTAGTGGAAAATCGGCTATTTTTTTAGGCCTTACTATGATCTTAAAAACTATATAATTTGAAAATAACATTGAACCTATGTAAACAAGAGGCCCGTGGGCCACTATGCTCACCAGAGCTGAGGTGTGTACTGCCCACTGGCAGCCATGTATTTTAATAAACCACGGAAGCCGGTGAAATTTGGACCCAATCAGCCTAGTGGCTTCACAGGACTGATGTCGCAGGAATGTGCTGTTGCAAGAAAACAGATAACAACTGACAACTGCCCATCTGTGGTAACCAAAAGGCCTAAAATTATATGGCAAATAGGCCATTGTTTAAGGAATATTTCCATAAAAGTTTGACAAAATATCTTGGAAGGCGTAAATGTCTTTTTTTTTTTTTTTTTTCATTTTTCAACATTATATGTCTATGGAAAAACTTAACTTGCCATTGTATACAATCTAAAGTGCCAAATTAAAAACACAAAACCTGCAAAGGCAAATATGGTGAATATTTGCATAAATTCTCAGCCTCATAGGAGATGATGTTTTAAGATAGAAGATTGCTTAAAGAATATTTCTATGAAAGTTTTGCCAAAATATCTTGGGCAGTAAATGCAAATTTTCAATTTGCCGCGTTATAAGTCTATGGAAACTCTAAGTTGCCATAGCAAACACTCGGAATTTCATAAAACACAATACCTGTTCAGGCTAAAAATGACGTCATCAACGTCTGAATGACATGAAAACGTGCGTGACGTAATTTCTGACACACATTTATAACGTTTGGCTAATTGATAGCTAAAAAAAACAAGAGGGCCATAATGGCCCTGGATCGCTCACCCGATCCTTATTGTACACTGTACAGATAAAATGGTAGGTAATATTAGGTGGCATGGATGGTTTGAGCAATTTTGGCTGACAGTGGCCCAAGGAATATTTCCGCAAAATTATTTCAAAATCAGTCTACCTATTTAGGAAACAAAGTCATTTAAAAGGTGTTTTTTTTAGTTTTGGTGGCTTTCATGTTCAATGGAGTGAACGATTTTTAGCAGTTTTGTCAGAGGGTCACCCATGGAACATTCTTCCCAAATTGTTTTCTTTCTGAAGATGAAGTCTTTCAAAAGTTCCCTTCGACAATACAGATGGTCAGTTCTTGGGGTGGGGTGGGGTGGGGTGGGGAGTGGGGCAAGAGTTGGCATAAGATGCTGAGAATGCAGAGCTGACTTGTATGTCACTATTTGACATTTATTTCTTGGGAGTAATTATGTGGAAAAGACCTTTTATAACCTATCATAATCCTAACTGGGATTTTTTATAACTGCAAAATCATTATAACAGCACAATAATAGGGAACAAATACTGCCACTATAACGTGGGTCCTCTGTATAAGATAAACTTACATACTTGATGCCTGTATGCTGTCAAGCGTACATGTGCTTAAGATAGAACCATTTGTTTGTTTGTTTGATTTGAGGTTAAACGTCCCCGTCAACACTGTATAGGTCATTTTGGAGATGTTGCTTCCAATTTTGTGGGAATTTTACCCGACATTGAGAAGAAAAGACATCTCAAACCCTGTAGCCCAATGAAACCAATAGGGTTTATAAGCATGGACAGTCCGACTCGCACCGCTTTGCCTGCCTTGGGCAGACTTAGATCCTCTAAGGGATTTAACAGTATTCATGTGCGGTCGGATTTCAGCTCTGCATGGAAGCATCATGCAGCCCATCTGTTTCTTTAGCCCCGATGGGCAGGGACCGTTAAGATAAAACCATTTACATCAGATTGAATCATCAATGAATTTGATATGTAAGATACATACACATTTTAGGTTTATTGTCTGACATGAAAACTAATCTGAAATGTTTTCAAAATAAAGTTTTTTTTAAAAAAGTAAGTCAAATGTCACAAGGTAAAAAATAATGACCAGTACCAGTTGAAAGGTCTTGTCAAAAGAAATGTGCATTTGAAATATGAAAGCCCTATCACAAACCAATCAAAAGATATGGCCAATGTTCATGTTCACAATATCTAAAATTATGGTACCACTGGATAGGTCTTGTGACAAGAAATGCACATGTATGTGAAATATGAAAGCCCAACGCTATCACTTACCAATGGAAGTGATTGCCAATGTTAAGAGTTTTTAAAAAGTAGATCAAAATTCAACGTCAAGGTCACAAGTTACAAACTTATGGTATCACTGGGAAGTTCTCGTGACAAGGCATGTACATGTGAAATATGAAAGCCCTATCACTTACCAATCAAAAATTATGGCCAATCGGTGTAACAGTTTTTAAAAAGTAGGAAAAACGTCAAGGAAGTAAGGTAAAAAAATTATGGTATCATCAAAAAGAATCCAGGTCGTTTCGCCCGTGTGTCGTTTCACCGGGTCGTTTTGCCCTGATTCAGGGGGTGGGTCGTTTCGCCCTTATCGAGTGAGTCGTTTCGCCCATGTGTCGTTTTGCCGCAATTATATTTTTAAGGGAGTGACAAACGGAACGGATGGGTAAATGGACAGATGGTTGAATGAATAAATGAATGGAGTTGTGCGTTGGTAGATGTACAGACGGACGAAATTACGGTTGAATATACGGAGATGGATACCAGGATTTATTAAAAGCGAATTGATGAATGAATGATTGATTGAGGTTTTGCGTCTGAGTCAACACTGTATCTAGTTCACTTTGCATGTGTTGCTTCCAGTTTTGTGGGCTTTTACCCGACATTGAGATGAAACGACGGAAGCGGAAAGCCAAAAGGACAATTACTCAGTTACTTTCCTACAAATGATAGTGATTATTGTTTCTCGTGATGAGGCCCATATCTGATTGTCAAAGACTCTTTTACGTAATGTCTGAGTTGTGCAAAAATACCAGAATTTGTTTATCAGAAAAATTTGTAATTTTTTGTGTGTATATGGAAAATCGATGCTACCAAAGTAGAAGTAAAACAAAGTCTTTAAAAGATCAGGAATCGATACAATTAACTTATTCCACCCATCAAAGACACCAAAGGGAAAGAAACACAAACATTAAGCGACCAGACCATAATGGAAACCTAAACAAAGGAAGGCCATAAGGACAGTTACTTTCCCACAAAATGGCCATATGGCCATCCAAAATAAAAAGACACAAGTGATACACACAGTAAGTAACAAACAACACCATAAATAAACTGCCACAGAAGGACCGCCTTGGAACGGTCAGTGGAATGATTTCCACTGGGGGGCTTAAATCGATTTTACGTGGCCACAATCCTCGCCCTTACTTCCGCCGCGAGTCTCTGTAATGAAGAACCCCCAACCCTTACCCCCACTTTATACAGCAATTAGTGGGTCCTAACATATACTTTATTCTTATTTCAGTTTCTAAAACAAAGACAATAAGAAATGAGAAAAATGTCACATATACACAGTCCCAGTATATCATTGTCAAATATGGATAATTGCATTATAAATGTCATAACTAGATGCAAGCTTGTTACAAAGTTCATTAACGAAGCTCTTACAGTTCTTGAGAAATTAACTTGAATGGTAGGGTGGTCGCTGGGTTTGACGCAATATTTTACAAAGTCAGTGCACTGTGAATTTAAGTTGATCAAGGTCAAATATGGAAGTTTGAATTCTTGCTGCCATCCCAAGATGCAAGTTTGTACCAGGAATCATTAATGAAACTCTTACAGTTCTTGAGAAATGAACATAAATAGTAGGGTGACGTTAGGTTTGACGCAATAGTTTTCAAAGTCAGTGAACCATGAAAAGTAGATCAATGTCAAATATAGCACCAAATGAGGATATTACAATATTTTCCGGGACTCCCCATACCCCCATCAACCCCTTTATATACCAAAACATATCTAACTTCGATCCAAAGGGGTTGAAAAATTAAGGGCGAACGACACACCAAATCAGGGCGAAACGACCCACGGGCGAAACGACTCAGGCCAAAACGACTCATGGGCGAAACGACCCGTGACCATCAAAAAGGTCTTGTGACAAGGAGTGCTCTTGTGAAATATGAAATTCCCATCACAACCCAATCAGAAGTTATGGCCAATCATGAATATTACATTTTTTTTAAAAGTAGGTCAAATGTCATGGTCGTAAGGTCAAAAATTATGGTACCACTGGAAATGTCTAGTAACAAGGTAATAAACGTGAAATATGAAAGCCCTTTCAGTCACCATTCAAAAGTTATGCCCAATGTTAAAGTTTTTAAGACAAACAAACAGACCAAAAACTATATGCCCCTGAATGATTGATTCCGGGGAGCATAAACATACAAGTTTGCTCAATGCTTAAGCAGTAAAGCCTACGCTATTAAATTTATAACACAAAAAGTTGCATCCCTGTGGATGCAGATGGAGAGAATTTTGGTGTAGAATTTTGGCGTATGTTAAGGAAAATATACAGAGATATAGACACAACCTGTGATCTGTTAGACCTTGATACTATGCTTTAGCAAAGCTATTAAAAAATGAAAATATTGAATACCTAATTGTAAATGGTGTACGAGAGTATTCCTTTTGCAGACTCGTCCATTACAATAACACACCTGTGTGAAAAAAATGACGTCTCTCCTATCTCTAAATGTTTTTTTTTCTGACAAAAATGTTTGATAGATTTCTTGTAATCAGAAAACGATTTTATCTGAATGTCAATTTAGGTTTGGAAGAAATATAATATGTGTTTTCATATTTTTCTCTGTACACAATAACCTCTCTGTAACATGATTCACTGTAAAAAGATTTTGGAATATAACACAGTTCAAACACATATCCCAAAAATCGTTAGAACCGCCTCATTGAACATTTGTATGTGTAAAATGCTAGTCCTAGTACTCATTAGAAATAGACGTAGTACCAACTCTATCGGCCCTCGCACATCGGGGCTTGAAGAAATATATGGACTGCATGATGCTTCCACGCATAGCTGAAACCAACCCGCACACGAGTACTGGTAAACCGCTTAGAGGATCTAAGCCTGCCCAGGCAAAGCGGTGCGAGTAGGCCCGTCCATACTTATAAACCCTATTGGTTTCATTGGGTGGCAGGGCTTGAGATGTCACTTCATCTCAGTGTCAGGTAAAAGTCTCACAAAATTGGAAGCAACGTCTCCAAAATGACCTTTACAGTGTTGACGGGAACGTTAAACATCAAATCAAACAAACAAACCAACACTCTATAGTATATTGTGGGGGCTCGTTTGAATTGCCTCATTGAGGCCATACAAATGTATACCCTCCATTGATAGTATATTGTGGGTGTTCATTAGAACTGCCTGATTAAGACCATTCTAACAAGCATCCAAAATCTATATTTTATTTAAACAAGAGGGCCATGATGGCCCTGGATCGCTCACCTGATCCATAGAGTAACAAGTGGGCCTCGAGTGCCAGGGCTATAATGTGCATAATGTTGAGAGAGGTCTAAAAAGGTGAAGCTTCATACAAAATATCAACAAAGGCTATAATTTGAACAATCTTGGCGAAGGTCCACTAGATGAAGCTACACACCAAATATCAAAGACCTGGGCCTTGCGGTTTCCGAGAAGAAGATTTTTTTAAGATATTCCCTACATAAGCCTATGAAAAACCAAATGGCCCCATGGTGGGGGCATTTTTGGCCTCAGGGCTATAATTTAAACAATCTTGATAGAGATCCACTAGATGAAACTTCACACCAAATATCAAAGACCTTGGCCTTGCAGTTTCAGAGAAGAAGATTTTTAAAGATTTCCCAATATAAGTCCATGTAAAATCAAAGGGTCTCGGGGCAGGGGCATTTTTGGCCCCAGGGCTATAATTTGAACAATCTTGATAGAGGTCCACTAGATGAAATTTCACAACAAATATCTAAGACCTAGGCCTTATGGTTTCACAGAAGAAGATTTTTCAAGATTTTCCCTATATAAGTCTATGTAAAACCAAAGGGCCCCGGAGTGGGGGCATTTTTTGGCACCAGGGCTATAATTTGAACAATCTTGGTAGAGGTCCACAAGATGAAGCTTCATACTAAATATCAAAGACCTGGGCCTTGCGGTTTCAGAAGAAGATTTTTAAAGATTTTCCCTATATAAGCCTATGTAAAACCAAAGGGCCCCGGGGCGGGGGCATTTTTAGCCCCAGCACTATAATTTGAACAAACTTGGTAGGGGTCCACTAGATGAAGCTTCATACCAAATATCAAAGACCTGGGCCTTGCGGTTTCAGAGAAGAAGATTTTTTAAAGATTTTCCCTATATAAGCCCATGTAAAACCAAAGGGCCCCGGAGCGGGGGCATTTTTGGCACCAGCATTATAATTTGAACAATCTTGGTAGCGGTCCACCAAATACCAAATATCAAAGACCTAGGCCTTGTGGTTTCAGAGAAGAAGATTTTTTAAGTTTTCGATGAAAAAAATCTATTTTTGGCTCCTGTGACCTAGATGTGAAACGGACTGGAACCGTTTGAACAACTTTGAAAGGGGACCACCTAAGGATCATTCCTGTGAAGTTTGGTCAAAATCCGATCAGTGGTTTAGGAGGAGATGTCTTTTGAAGAAATTGTTTACGCACGGATAACAGACAAAAAGTGATCCTAATATAAAACACAAGAGGGCCCAGAGGGCCCTGGTTCGCTCACCTGATCAAAAGCATAACAAGTGGGCCCCTGGCAGGGTCAATTTTGGCCCCAGGGCTAAAATTTGAACAATCTTGGTAGAGGTCCACAAGATGAAGCTTCATATCGAATATGAAAGACCTGGGCTTTCTGGTTTCAGAGAAGATGATTTTAAAGGTTTACCCTGCATATAGAAGTCTATGTAAAACAAGATTTTTCCTATATAAGTCTGTGTTAAACCAAAGGGCCCCTGAGCGGGGGCATTTTTGGCCCCAGGGCTATAATGGAACAATCTTGGTAGAGGTCCACTAGCTGAAGCTACATAACAAATATCAAAGACCTAAGCCTTGTGTTTCAGAGAAGATGATTTTTAAAGATTTTCCCTACCGGTATATAAGTTTATGTAAAACCAAAGGGCCACATGGCGGGGGCATTTTTGGTCTCAGGGCTATAATTTGAAAGTCTTTATAGAGGTCCACTAGCTAAAGCTTCATAACAAATATCGAAGACCTAAGCCTTGAAGTTTCAGAGAAAAAGATTTTTCAAGATTTTCCCTATATAAGTCTATGTAAAACCAAAGGGCCCCAGAGCGGGGGCATTTTTGGCCCCAGGGCTCTAATTTGAACAATCTTGGTAGAGGTCCACAAGATGAAGCTTCATACCAAATATCAAAGACCTGGGCCTTGCGGTTTCAGAGAAGAAGATTTTTAAAGATTTTCCCTATATGAGCCTATGTGAAACAAAAGGGCCCTGGTGCGGGGGCATTTTTGGCCCCAGCACTATAATTTGAACAATCTTGGTAGGGGTCTACTAGATGAAGCTTCATACCAAATATCAAAGACCTGGGCCTTGCCGTTTCAGAGAAGAAGATTTTTCAAGATTTTCCCTATATAAGCCTATGTAAAACCAAAGCCCCCCGGGGCGGGGGCATTTTTGGCCCAACGGCTATAATTTGAACAATCTTAGTAAAGGTCCTCCAGGTAAAGCTTCACACCAAATATTAAAGACGTTGGCCTGCTGGTTTCAGAGAAGAAGATTTTTTAATGATTTTCCCTATATAAGCCTATGTAAAACCATAGGCCCCTGGGGCGGGGGCATTTTGGCCCCCAGGGCTATAATTTGAACAATCTTGGTAGAGGTCCACTAGATGAAGCTTCACACCAAATATCAAAGATCTAGGCCTTGCGGTTTCAGAGAAGATTTTTAAAGATTTTCCCTGTATAAGTCTATGTAAAAACAAAGGCCCCCGGGGCGGGGGCATTTTTGGCCCAAAGGCAATAATTTGAACAATCTTAGTAAAGGTCCTCCAGGTAAAGCTTCACACCAAATATTAAAGACGTGGGCCTGCTGGTTTCAGAGAAGAAGATTTTTTAATGATTTTCCCTATATAAGCCTATGTAAAACCATAGGCCCCCGGGGCGGGGGCATTTTGGCCCCCAGGGCTATAATTTGAACGATCTTGGTAGAGGTCCACTAGATGAAGCTTCACACCAAATATCAAAGATCTGGGTCGTGCGGTTTCAGAGAAGAAGATTTTTAAAGATTTTCCCTGTATAAGCCTATGTAAAACCAAAGGCCCCCTAGCGGGGGCATTTTTGGCCCTTAGGTAATAATTTGAACAATCTTAGTAGAGGTCCATCAGGTAAAGCTTCACACCAAATATTATAGACCTGGGCCTTGTGGTTTCAGAGAAGAAGATTTTTTAATGATTTTCCCTATATAAGCCTATGTAAAACCAAAGGCCCCTGTGGCGGTGCCATTTTGGCCCCCAGGGCTATAATTTGAAAAATCCTGGTAGAGGTCCACATGATGAAGCTTTACACCAAATATCAAAGATCTGGGCCGTGCGGTTTCAGAGAAGAAGATTTTTTAAAGATTTTCCCTGTATAAGCCTATGTAAAACCAAAGGCCCCCGGGGCGGGGGCATTTTTGGCCCTAAGGCTATAATTTGAACAATCTTAGTAGAGGTCCACTAGGTAAAGCTTCACACCAAATATTAAAGACCTGGGCCTTGTGGTTTCAGAGAAGAAGATTTTTAATGATTTTCCCTATATAAGCCTATGTAAAACCATAGGCCCCGGGACGGGGGCATTTTGGCCCCCAGGGCTATAATTTGAACAATCTTGGTAGAGGTCCACTAGATGAAGCTTCACACCAAATATCAAAGATCTGGGCCGTGCGGTTTCAGAGAAGAAGATTTTTAAAGATTTTCCCTGTATAAGCCTATGTAAAACCAAAGGCCCCCCGGGGCGGGGGCATTTTTGGCCCTAAGGCTATAATTTGAATAATCTTAGTAGAGGTCCACCAGGTAAAGCTTCACACCAAATATTAAAGACCTGGGCCTTGTGGTTTCAGAGAAGAAGATTTTTTAATGATTTTCCCCATATAAGCCTATGTAAAACCAAAGGCCCCTGGGGCGGGGACATTTTGGCCCCCAAGGCTTTAATTTGAACAATCCTGGTAGAGGTCCACTAGATGAAGCTTCACACCAAATATCAAAGATCTGGGCCGTGCGGTTTCAGAGAGGAAGATTTTTAAAGATTTTCCCTGTATAAGCCTATGTAAAACCAAAGGCCCCCGGGGCGGGGGCATTTTTGGCCCTAAGGCTATAATTTGAACAATCTTAGTGGAGGTCCACCAGGTAAAGCTTCACACCAAATATTAAAGACCTGGGCCTTGTGGTTTCAGAGAAGAAGATTTTTTAATGATTTTCCCTATATAAGCCTATGTAAAACCAAAGGCCCCCGGGGCGGGGGCATTTTGGCCCCCAGGGCTTTAATTTGAACAATCTTGGTAGAGGTCCACTAGATGAAGCTTCATACCAAATATCAAAGACCTGGGACTTGCGGTTTCAGAGAAGAAGATTTTTAAAGTTTTCATTTAAAAAATCTATTTTTAGCTCCTGTGACCCAGATGTGCAATGGACCGGAACCATTTGAACAGTTTTGAAAGGGGACCACCTAAGGATCATTGCTGTGAAGTTTGGTCAAAATCTGATCAGTGGTTTAGGAGGAGATGTCATTTGAAGAAAAAGTTTACGCACGCACACACGCACGCACTGACGACGGACGACGGACGAAAAGTGATCACAAAAGCCCACCTTGTCACTACGTGACAGGTGAGCTAAAAACAAAAAAAAAACAAAAAAAAAACAGAAAATATATGTAATTTTTCGATGATACTTCGAATTAACAAACAGTGAAAATGAAAATCGTATTTTCACTGTTTGAAACAGTGACAATATCGATTTAGATTTCACTGAGAAATCTCTATATTTCATTGAAAAGCATGTTAGAAACATGACGAAGCATTTAAGTTTGGAAAATGAGCTTCTTATCAATGGATCCTTCATGCATATATCCGTCAACCCTTAAAGGCCGTCAGCATGGCAATTACTACCAATTTCAATATCCATTAGACTTTCAGTCAAATGCAGCAGATCAAAGGGGTACATTCTGATGTAATTTCAGAGGTCAGTGCACTAGAAAGGTACATCAAACTTCACCAATTTCTTTGTACTCATGTGATAGACTATCTCTTATTGGACAGGTGCTAGATACTGAAATGTGAAAATTGTATCTGATTGGATACCTGCACACTTGTTGTGTCATATTTGGTCAAATACATTTCAATCCTTGTCAGTTTATATATGACATCATAATCTTAAGTTCAAAGGATGCAGCAACAGCTTTGAAATTGGTTGGGGTTTGACAGTTATTGAGTATCATGTCCACTCCAAAGTCTCATGAGTCTAATGAATATTGAAATCAGTAGTAACTAAAAACAATATAGTTAATAACCACTTGTTCTGTTAGAAACTGACAAAATAACATTAAACCTATGTAAAAAGCATTCACATTCGGAAATTAACACCTTATTCAAATAAAAATATTGCAGTGATTTCATTTTTTGAAATAAACAGTGTAGATCCTGGTCAGACGCCGCATCTGATTTGGATCTTCACTGTTTGCCAAGCCCAACCCTTGATTCAAGCTAGTTCATACAGCGATAAGAATATGGCGCGGCTATTTTCTACAACTCCGGCAAGTAAGTGATAGTCACATTCCAACAGGCACATGTCGCTGGGCAACGTCAAATCAACATCGGTTGTGGCGATGCATAAACGTCATAACGTTGCATCGACGTTGATATGACGTCACAATTACGTCATGTGCCTGCTGGGATGGACTTCAGAATCGAAATGCTTACTGCGCTTTGTAACTCTGGTACAACAAAGAGGGATGCAAAGTTGTCAACCGTGATTGGGTTAACTACCATGCATGCAGTCTGTCGTATAACATTTATGTTGTACCCTATCTTTTTATATCGAAGAATGATTGCACGAAATTGGGTGCTGAAGTCATTGCGGTTAAATATTTTTCTGAATTGCGCGACCCGCAGAAAAAGCGACCGACTGAAGTTGGTTGATTTTCTAAGAGTGCCCTAAAATATCCGTGTCATTCTGTCAGTCTGTCAGTCTGTCAGTATGTCTGTCCGTCCGTAACCCGTTTGTGAAAATTGGTGATATTAACCGCTTGGAATATTAAAAAATTTTTTGGCATACTGATAGATATCAATGAAATCTAACCAATGGACTTGCGAAATATTACATTCCATTTAGTATAGCCTCGCCAAGGCGAAAAATATGAAAATTTTCGAACTGCTTCTCCTCGGAAATCGTTGGGCCGATTGAAGTCAAATTTCATATGGAGCCTCTATGGGATGAGGGAAACCAAAATTTGCTCATGGGGTCCAGGTCACATGACCAAAATGGCCGCCAAGCCATATATGGTAAAAAATCCTTCAAAAATAGTCTTCTCCAGAACCACTGGGCAGATTTCCACGAAACTTGATAAATAGCATTTGGGACGTAGGCCCAACATAAATTGCTAAAATGGTGACCCTGAGTTGACCTTGACCTTCTTTGTGCCTAAGTCAAACTTTGACACATATGCTTTTGTATTGGAAAAGCGAGAATGCATTTTATCCTGCAAACGATTCAGAATACAGTACTAAAGTATAAGATATATTTTTGCTCCTTACGATAAGGCGCATTTATTGGGGGAACCGTTTTAGGTCCAGGTCACATGACCAAAATGGCCGCCATACCCATATATGGTAACACCCATAAAGCTGAAAGCATCCGGCAGGTCGTGCACTTCAGCTGAAGCAGTGGTTTATATACTAAGTCACCATAAAATTCGGGTTCCGATAGACCTTGTTGCAGAAGAGATTTAAGTCCAATATTGAATTTTGAAATTAAACCAGAATGTGAAAATGCTTTGCCTAGTTTATGGTACTCTTTAAAATACGACGTGAAAGCCGTAACAAAGGAAAGGAAAGAAGCATAGCCTGAAAAAAACGCCTATGGTAGGATTCGGACCCGGGCCGCTCGGATGATAGTCCAGTGCTCTAACCGCTGAGCCAAAGAGTCGACTCCCCGACGCAATTGTCAGAGAGTGGTTATAAACCTAGAAGCTATGCATATGATCTACCAAGGTAGATAATGGAAGGGAGGTAACACACCGCCACTTCAAGGAAGTCATCATTTATGATGACGTGGAGCCAACTTCGGCACGAAGCCAATTCTGGCATGTAAAGTCCGATCCCGGACGAGCCCCCATCTTACGACGTGAAAGCCGTAACAAAGGAAAGAAGCATAGCCTGAAAAATCCCCGCCTATGGTGGGATTCGAACCCGGACCGCTCGGGTGATAGTCCAGTGCTCTAACAGCTGAGCCAAAGAGTCGACTCCCTGACGCAGTTGTCAGAGAGTGGTTATAAACCTAGAAGCTATGCATATGATCTACCAAGGTAGATAATGGAAGGGAGGTAACAGCACCGATGACCCTGATTAAGAAGGTTAGTCGTTAACAATTTATTACGAATGTCGAAGTCAGTTATACGACTACACACTCTGGCAGATCAAGTTAATTGCGAAATATAAACGCCATAGGATGGCACACGAGGAACATAACCATCCAAAAAAGGAAAATTTACAGTCTCAAAATCAAAATCATCGCGCTTATTATAAATTTTGCAAGAAACAGACTCATCTACAATAGATAGATGTAAATCCAAAAACGGGGCCTCAGTATCAGAAGAATTTGCTTCATTTAACTGATATACCTACCCATCACTAGTATACCTACCCATCACTACAATTTGAGCCTTTTAACCAGCCGCAGCTCTGGGTCAGTCTGACAAAAAAGATTTAGCCAGAAATGCCACCGGCATGTCCCATTTCCCGTGACCTCCATAGTGTCGAGTCCTGATTGGTCGCTGGGGTCACATGACCTATCAGACCAATGGGCAGACGATACAGGTCACGTGACCCCGGCGTTCGCGCCGGGCATGAGATCAAGGCTCATATTTCTATCAGAAAAACAATTATTTCAGGCGGGGCTGGGAGGCGGGACATGCCATTGTAGTGATGGGTAGGTATATTATTAATTAAATACTTTTTACATTAAAAATATCATTTTAATATAAAATATAACTACCCATCACTACAATTTAAGCCTGAATTCAAAGCATGTGGAGGGTTGGATGAAAAAAATAATTTATACATATTCAACTCCTCTAACCTTGGTTGTTTACGAGTATCCCCCTTTTTTTAAATCCATCCAATGATGGTAACGTAAGAAGGGATCCACCATGACTGCAAGTGATCCAAATCCAAAAATCCAATAAGTGGAGAAGATAAATGAAAAGGAACCGGAGTCAAAATAGAAGGTTCATACCTATTCATACAAGCTAATAAACAACCAAGGAAAACAAGATCCCACAATTAGTGCTGCTCAGTAATAGATTGAGAAGCTACTAATCTACCCAAGGAATGAGTGTCACTTCGAATGGGGACCAAATAAAAATCAAAAATGAGTTCCTTTAAGAGCAATGAAAACATTCATAAGAAAGAAGATGGGTCAAATTTAGATCTTATCAGAGACCGGTAAAAATGTAATAAAGTGTACCGATCTGCTCCCTAATGAAAATCAAAAATGAGTTCCTTTAAGAGCAATGAAAACATTCATAAGAAAGAAGATGGGTCATACTACGTAGTTTCGGCTAATAAAGCCTCATCAGTGACCCTGTAATGATCCGACAACGAAAGCCAGAGGAAACATACTGCAATTTTGCTAATTTCGAATAGGCAGTCGATTCAAAGACTGATATAAATCAAAATGGGGTCCAAATAATTAAAAACCTGTCTAGAATATGAGTCTAATCCAATAATTTATTTCTGATTTCTCAGAATATTCACGCTGATCTCAAAGGACCAAAAGTAAAATATAAACTTCACTCAGGTGAAGGGATGAAAAGTGGAATTGGAACGTCAATAAGCAGCACGGCAACATTCTAAAGAAAAATGGAGTTCCAATATGCCCAAGATGTAGACAGCTATAACCTCATGAGCCGAGGTATTCTGGAATCATGATAATTGGGCAGAAGTGAGATAAGCATCAGCAAGCTTTATCACTTTACAAATCCACCTTGCAATCGAGGATGGAGAAATATCTCCAAAACCCTTGATTGGAATGAAAAGTCTCATGATAAGCTCGAATAGCTTTAGACGTTCTGATGTAAAAAATATAAGGCTCGAATAGTACTCAAAAGTTTCTCATCAGCATACGATCCACGAATCCTGGAAATGCCAGGAATAATAATAGTTTCAGACATAGAAGCAGGAAGCTGATTTATAGCCTGAAAACACAAGTTGAGTGAGAAGTGAAACAAACCTCTGCAATTGACAAAGCATGAATATCACTTATGCGAGCTGAAGCAAATGTCAAATGAAATACAGCCTGACTATCAGATGAACAAAGGAAGCTGATTTGACAGGATCGTAAGGTGGCTTAGTAAAAGACCACAACACTCATGCAAGATTCCATTTGGAGTCAAAGTCCTGAAAACCTGTTGGCGTAGTGCAAAACCCTTTAATAAGCTGGTGATAATGGGGTTTAATGAAATTTGTGAAGCCGACTGAAATTTTAACGCGTTTGAGATTACTGATCTGTACCCTTTTATAGACGAAATAGACAACTTATGGGTAGAGAACAGCCAGCAAAAGCAATCCAGCAAAACCTAGAGGGATTGACTGGATTAATTTCCCTTTCTTTACACCAACTAGAAAATACCTTCCATCTTCCAGAATAAAACTTGAGGGTGGAGCTCTTTCTATATTTGAAGATACACTCGGAAGAGAAACCAGAAATATATCTACCTCTGGTTTGATTCCTGACAACATCCGGTGTGTAGGTAAAGCAATCCCGGATTGGAATGGAATGCTTGACCTACATTTTTAGATACTAGATTCGGAACTACTCGAAGACGGATTGGAAGTCTTGAGACTAGGCTCAGAATGACTAAAAACCAAGACCTCTGAGGCCATAGAGGCGTAATCAGAATGGCTCGGCTTTTTGGGCGCTTGAATTTTTTTTCTAGAACTAGAGGAATTCAGCTGAATGGTGTAAACGCATATGTAAATGATTCCCCCAATCTAGAAATATTAAATCAACTGCACGTTCCAAGTGATCTGAAACTGGAGACACAATGGAAGTTGCTTGTAGAACCGAGTTGTTTTTGGACGTTTGATTAAACAGGTCCAATAATGGTTCTCCCCATTTGAGAAAACGCCCTGTAGAGAACGGATGGCGAACTGGTCTATAGGGGCGATCCCAATGACATACAATCTGCCCGGGAGGTGTCCGACAAGGATTGACATACCTTCCTGATGACACCAAGTTAGAATCTTCAATGCAAAAGCCAACAGGGAAGAGGAATGAGTCCCCCCCCCCCCACCCTGTTTACGGACAAACGACACTACGGTCGAATTGTCTGGAGCAATAATAATGAAAACGTTCCTCATTTGAAGCTAGAAGAACTGAAAAAGCAAGGAAATTTATATATATAGCCACGCCTATTCTAGACCCCACGTCCCCTGAACAACTAATCTCTGAGGTTCGTAGTGGGCAACCAACCTGAAAGGCTGGCATCCGAAAAGGAACTAGGGAGCAGACTCTAGAAGAGGAGACCCCATTTGATAAACTGAGGGATTCATAAACACTCGAGAGCAATTTGAAAACTCGTGATAATGGAATTTATTGCTCTAGATAGACCGGATGGTATGTCCGGTGATACAGTAGCAAAAAACTGGAAAGGTCTAAGATGAGGTTAACTAGGGGAACTGGATCCGAATACGAAGATTCTAAAAAGGGTAACAAACCCCTGACATAAATCGGAAGTTTTAGGGCGTGAAAAAAGGAGAAGAAGTATCTTTGAGATAGAATCAATTTCGAATTCTCCAAAATAGGAATGAAAGCTACATTCACAATAATCTGTCCACGTTAGGTGAAGGTATGATAAAAGCTAGCATCTGGAAAGATGATGACAAAACCCATCATCTAAACACTGCAAGAGATTGGGGCCTAATTCCTTGATGTAAGCTGCTTAATTCAATTTCCATTAAGTTGGTGAACAGGGAAGGATCCGTTGACAATTCCAAAAAGGAAAAAAAACGGAACTGATACACAAAACCATCCAAGGTGAAACGAAGGTATTTGCGGAATGACCTGTGGATGGAGATGTGAAAGTAAGCGTTCTTTAAATCTACGGAAATCGTCCACGAATTGGGAAAATGACCTGACGAATCGAGGACGAAGTTTCCATTTTGAAATGATCTTGTTTAATGTGAGAGGTCGATGATGAGTCGACTTTCCCATTTTCTTCTCGACCAGAAAGATCCGACTGTAGAAGCCCTGGGAAAGTAGAACTTTTACTACCTATACGGCTTTCATTTGGAGAAGAACCCTTTCCTCTTCCAATAAAAGTTTCTTTTCTTGATACTATTTACCGGAAACAGTATTGGCATCTGAAAAAAGGAAAGGATTCTGAACAAACGCAATCCAGTAACCCTTTCTCAAAATGTATAACGCCCAAATATATTTGATGATAGAAGCCACGGTTTGGTAGAACTGAAATAGCTAGGCTCCTACTGGGAGAAAAGGAAGAGGAAGGGAAGAAGAAAGTCATTTGTCAGACTTGGATCTTCCTCTATTGGGAGGTTTCGTTCGAACGAAAGGACCGTGTACCCCGATCTGAGAATGATCTATTAATAGATGTGAACTGATTGAGATCTTCTAGTCCAGGGTGTTAAGCACTGAAACTGTCATCGGAAGTAGTCGAAGAGCGTCTCTTGGTTGCGGTACCTGAACTTGATACGCTCTCCGATGACTTCAAAATAGACGAGTGCCGACGGTCTTTGAAGCTTGATTCTGAAAACGTTTGGAAGACATGGTCCGAATATAGTTTTAGAATCAAGAAGCGCGGAGGCTCTAAGTTTTCCTTTACTATGCTCAGTAAAAACTGAACAAGTTATCAAGAGCAGAGTTGCGCCTAGCATGCAACATGGTGGTAGACAGAACAAGTGCTTTAACCATGGCATGTTGAAATGACCGGGGAAAAAAACAAAAGCATTGAATAGCAGCTCTATGGTCGGAATGCTCGTTTGAAGGCAGAGTGGGTAGAACAAGTATACCAGTCATCATGAGAACCCACTTAACAAGTGTCCTGGTAAGAGGCTCCGATGTGAGAGCGTCGAAACAGAAAGTAATGCCAATTTCCCTGACGTCATATGTTCAGAGACTGAATCTGGGTCGAATTTTGGAATTTCAAAAGACCAAAAATTGATTGTGTTTGTCTGTTAGAACCGAGATTCAACGTCCCCGTCAACACTGCAAAGGTCATTTTGGAGACTGATTGTGAGTTTGATAACAACTGAAAGGAGGGTTGTTTCCTTAGTCTTTAGATTAACTAAAAACACTTAGATCTAAATATGTCCTTCTCAGAATCGCTGAATAATGAGGACGTAAGAAAATAAACCTCTGAATATTGATATGTCCTTCTCAGAGGATAAAGATCTATGCCCAGACTCAGACTCTAGGGGCAAACACTCGAGGATTAAGTAAACTTCCCCAGTTTTTAACCCTTCATTGTGCAAAGTGCACTGAACATGCGAAATTGCCGAATCAGAATTGAGAATGCGTAAGTAAGAGTCCTTTAAATCTATGGACATAGCCCACGAATAGGGTGAAATGACCTGAAAAATCGAGGACGAATTTCCAATTAGAAAGGATCGACTCTAACCAGCTATAAACATGTGAGAGGTAGATGAAGAGTCGATTTCCCATTAACCAGCTTACCAAACCAAAAAGGAACCTGTACGCTGCGCACCCACCCGGGGTAAAAGGGAATCAGATAGAAAAGTCACAATGAATGTGATCAAAAGGACCCTAATCCAGCATATCTAGGGGGAAGCCCTTTGACTGGCTGAAGGGAGAGAGGCCCCGTGGAATCCCTAACAAAATGTGTTAAAGGAAGAAGAGTCAATATCTATCTATCTATCTTCATATAATGCCATAAGCCCAAGAGGACATTCAAGGCATACAAAATATCCCGAGGAATAATACCCTTAACGTGAGAAAATTACTGATTATGATAATAAAAATTACAATAATAAGAGGCGGGAAGCATATGACCAAGGTAGACTAAGGACCGAAGGTCCTGAAAGGCTACCGGATGAAAACCGGGATAGGAGCCGTACCGAAATTCGTATGTAACATGGATTCGGCAAAAATTTGGGCATACGTTCCCCCGACCCCGGAAGCCCCGCAATTATGAGCAGGGCCTCTACGGGGCGGTCGACGAACCTATCCTAGTCAACCCAGGCCCAAATGGGAGGTGGAGACATAGACTGGCTCATCTTGATTCGGCAATAGTGATCCACACGAATTGGATGGTTTCTGTTTAGAAGATACTGCAAAAAGGTCACAAAGGAACCTGAATATTATCCATCTGTCTCGTGGGAGTTGTATGTGACAGACGAGGACCGGTCCGGCACATGTTCAAAAACTAGAATAATGCTGAGAAATTCTATTCAGCAATAAAAATATTCTCTTCCGATACCGGAAGTGGAGAAGGAACACGCACCAAGCCCTTCCCCTTTTCTGGCAATTTCAGTTTCCACAACGCCGACTTTTATTAGAATATTCACAAGGAAAATACGTGTGCATACCATAGTATAGTACGTAGAAGGAAGTGTGGTGGTTATCAAAAGCCAGGAATGGTTGGCCACATGATATACAAAACTTCAAAGTGAAAATTCAAAATGGCGGACAATTGGTACACGTGTACAAAGTCGGCAGAAAAACCACGAAATAAATTCAACAAGAAAAGAATTTCGAAAAAAAAAACAATAAGCTTTAAAATAAATATCAAAAATGAGTTCCTTTAAGAGCAATGAAAACATTCATAAGAAAGAAGATGGGTGATCCGGCAAAGAAAGCCAGAGGAAACATATTGCAATTTTGCCAATTTCGAATAGGCAGTCGATTCAAAGACTGATATAAATCAAAATGGGGTCCAAATAATTAAAAACCTGTCTAGAATATGAATCTAAACCAATAATTTATTTCTGATTTCTCAGAATATTCACGCTGATCTCAAAGGACCAAAAGTAAAATATAAACTGCACTATGGTTGATGTACGGGGAGACGTTTTACGGCCGCCACACGGCACAACACCAGATGCAGTGAAAGCAAATAAAAATAAAAAGTGAGTTCCTTTAAGAGCAATGAAAACATTCATAAGAAAGAAGATGGGTCTTAAAAGCCTAGGTACGTTGTGGAAACTAGCAAGGTAAGTGTAAAATTAAAAAAGAATAAAACACTTATCCGTTTTTCTATCCACTTATCAAAAGCTGTGACCACGTTGAAGTCTGATAGAAATATGAGCCTTGATCTCATGCCCAGCGCGAACGCCGGAGTCACGTGACCTGTATCGTCTGCCCATTGGTCTGATAGGCCATGTGACCTCAGCGACCAATCAGGACTCGACACTAGGGAGGTCACGGGAAATGGGACATGTCGGTGGAATTTCTGGCTAATTTTTTGTCAGACTGACCCAGAGCTGCGTCTGGTTAAAAGGCTCAAATTGTAGTGATGGGTAGTTATATTTGACATTAAAATTGACTGATCAAACCCACGAAATTGGTATTATCAATATTTAATATTCATCCAAATGTCTAAAAGTGGGGATAAAAGATTCACTGATTTCAGACTGGTTTTCAGCAGCAAGGGTCATCACGAAGTCTTTCTCATAACAATTTAAACATTAAACAAATCAGCCACAAGTGGTGCGCAATTAATACCTATCGGAATATCCACAACTTGTCTAAATAACTTAGTACCAAATCTTATGTAAATATTGTTAAGTAGAAAGGTGAGAGCTTCACACACTTTCTGACATGACCATAAAGTATAATTTTTATACTCTTCAGAAGTGAAAAAAGCATTTCTTACATTACATGCAAGATAGAGGGAGTCTTCCCTATGAAATGTGTAGTGTAGTGTAAAGGGTGGAAAAATCATAAGTAGACAGACTTGAAGCATGAAAACGCCTGGGTTTCAATTTATTTTAAAACTTCATTAGAATTTTTATAGACCAAAACCGATTTCTACCTGATCTTTCGATGACTTTGTCGCAATATTTTATCACGTTTTTATGGCAGTAAAACATGAAGTTAATAATTTGGAGAGTTCAGTGGTGGTACAAGAGCTTGAATTTGCAATAAACCGTGCCTTGTATGGTCTTTTATGAAGTTTAGGTAACCAATATAACGTAGGAAGCTTGTCTTGGCCTTCTGTACCACAGACAGCAAACTTGGTGACTGAATGACAAATGTGGTCATCAACTAAAACCCTCTCTACAACTAAAGGCTGAAGCCCATAGGCCTTAGTACCACCAAGTTCTTGCTGAAGAGTGTTAACATAGTGAAGCAGTCAAACAACGACCACATTGTTAGCGGCATTATCAGCTGGAGCCAAAACAAACTTCTTATGAGATTCTTGAATACCTAGTTTAAGGTGACGTAAAGACGTCTTAGGTTAAGGAGGTAATAAGATCGTATTTTGCGAATAAAAAGAAACGCGTTTGTTCACTAATTTCAGAATGCTAAGTTTCCATTCCTTAAGAGCTTTATGCTCAATATACTCTCGTTTACACCATCGACTTCCAAATTCATTCAAGGCAGCAGCGATTTTATCTGTACAATTATTGAAATCAGTTTTAGAAGGAAATCGATATTTCTGTCCTTTAGAAATTATATTACGCATCCTAGAATCAGGAATAATTTTTAAATTGCCAGTGATAATATGACCAGCAGCAGGAAAGCAATACACTGAATTTTTACAATCACATGTATCAGGAGTGTTAGTGTTAATATCAAGATCAGAAACAAGTTTATTGAAATTAAAAATGATAGACCTAACAGGTTTATTGTATTTATAGCAAATTATGGGTGTTTCAGTATTTTGAAAATAAGCAGGAATGGATGAAATAACCGAACTGTCCCGGAAGATACTAGGTAAATCTATAAATGAAGGATATTTTGATGTAATGACGTTGCAGAATCGATGAAAGGACGAAGAGCATGCTGAGTATAAACTCAAGTTAAAAGAGCAGCGTCGTATAACTGATTAGAACTATCGTAGATTTTATTCGCCTCGGTATCAAAAATCCGTAATACTGCAATGGGTAATGAACTTAGAAAATAGAAGTAGAGGCAATGACCAGGAATCGATACAATTAACCCACAGCTCCCATCAGAGACACCAAAGGGAAAGAAACACAAACATGAAGCAACAGATCCCAACGGAAACACCAACAGCAGAAAGCCAAAAGGACAGTTACTTTCCCACAAATTGGCCAAAAGGCTATCCAAAATAAAATAATATATGGTAACACAAACACCCAAAGACAAACCATTACAAAAATAAACCGCGATATCAAAAGGATGTCAAATTAAGGAACGATGAAAAGCAATTGTAAAAGCAATCCCTGAGGTATCAAAAGGATGTTAGAAAAGCAAGCGTTGAGTGGCGTCCATGATTCAATAATATTATGGACAGTCACTTCAGTATGGTATTGAAGTTTCAATGAAATTGGCCAAAGATTTTAGAACTTTGCATTTAAAGCAAATTGCTGACGTTTTTTCTATTCCATTTTGTTTAAAGGAGCGGAACCATTTTAGCTATTTTGGTAGAGGGTCACCTAAGCAACATTAATATGAGGTTTGAATGAAACTGGCCCAAGGGTTTAGGAGGAGTTGTCGTTTAAACATTTTTCTATTTTTAACAATAAACTGGCCATTAGTAACTGATACGCCATGTTTTCATCCTTACTATACACAGACCAATGTAAAGTCTATTTACGGTTTTCATAAATTCAATCAAACAATGGAAGTCAGCCCCAGCTTTTGTTGAAACAATCAGATATTTGATTACTGCTTTGAACCAATGTGACTGAAATATCACCATTACTGACACTTTCCTTGATGCTGGCTAAATCCTTACGCAAACGTTTCTCAGAAATGAAATTGGTGGAATGTATATTTTGACAAAGTGATTAATTGCCAGTCTAGCATTTGATCATAACCCAGCAGGCACATGACGTAAATGTGACGTCACATCGACGTCGATGCAACGTCATGACGTTAATGCAACGTCACATTAACGTCGGTGCAACGTCGTGACGTTGCACCGACGTTGATTTGACGTTGCCCTAGCGACGTGTGCCTGCTGGGTAATATCTTTCACTTTCAACATTTCATGCAGAATGCTTCTCACTAAGTATTTCATGCAGAATGCTTCTCAGAAAGTAGCATCGGCCCCCGCCCATCGGGGCTTGACGAAATAGATGGGCTGCATGATGCTTCCACGCAGAGCTGAAACCGACCTGCACACGAGTACTGGTAAACCGCTTAGAGTATCTAAGCCTGCCCAGGTAAAGTGGTGCGAGTCGGCCCGTCAATGCTTATAAACCATATTGTTTTCATTGGGCGGCAGGGCTTGAGAAGTCATTTCAATTCAGTGTCGGGTAAAAGTCCCACAAAATTGAAAGCAACGTCTCCAAAATTACTTTTACAGTGTTGACGGGACGTTAAACCTCAAATCAAACAATCACAAAGTAGCAGACATCGAGATCTTCCACCAGTGCCAAAGCTTCAGCCGCAAGGGTACTCTTCACAACTATTTTGATTTTACTGGAACCCCATGCTATAGGACATATCCTCCCACTTTTCCCTTTCAAAAGGATCAGATATCCACCAGCACTTGAAAACCTATCTGATAAATCAGAAGCATCAGTTAAGAGCAACAAGTCGATATCCTCTGAACTTCCCAAATATGGAAACACTATCTTATACTGATTGTTCTTGGCTTTCCTAACCACTTTGTTAATCTTTGACCTGAGTTTTGATTCACTTTTTTTTCACAAATGGTAGCTAGATCAAGAACGTCAAAACACAAATCGGGTCTACTCTGTTTAGCTATCCAGTGCAGTTGTCCAACTATCTCGGGGTATATATCATCCTTTATGCTTCTAGAATTCAAATATATATCAACTTGCTTGATTTCCTCGGTATTGTCATGCTGATGAAGGTATATCTGACCCTGATCTTGTTCTATGTCCAAGCCAATATACTTAAAACTAGTATCCAGCCTTTTTCCACAACGAAATTTCAGTCTGGGTGGAGAAATGGCATCCTCTATGAACTGATCACTTCCAGCCCAGAGAAAATAATCGACATGCATTAAAAAAAGACCTTCAAGTATTTCTCCTTCATGTCGGTAAAACAAGGCTGGGTCAAGCTTAGACTGTTCGCGTTTCAACCTAACAAGCTCCTTCTTTACACTAAGAAACCAGTTCCCGGAAGCATCTACTAATCCAAACACACACTAGTTTGTTCAGTTTCCATACTACAGAATCATCAGATTTACATTCCTTTGGTGGCTGCACTTAGATTGTTCGATCTATATTTTGACCTTGTAAGACTGCAGCTTTGACATCAATTGATGTATTTCATAACCGCTAGTTGCTGCCACTGCGAGAAATAGTAGAAGACTTTCCTTATGGACAGTGGGTGAATCAGATTTTACATCTTCAAAACCTCTGGCCAATAATCTAGCCTTAACTTTACGAAACCCTTCTGACTCATTTTCAGTAATAACCCATCTAGTGGACATTAACTTTTGACCTGAATAAGGTTCAGGCAGTTCCATTTTGAAATTTTTAGTTTTATTATAAAGTTTCTCAAATTCAGTAACAGTCTTCCAAAGATGTAACTTTGCTACGTCTAAATCTATCAAACTCTGTGTATGCCTTATATAGTTCACTCAACTCATCTTTCTTGAAGATTTTGTCCATAAACTCTATGAGTTTTTCCACACTATCATCAGCATTCAATACGTCTACTGTTACTTCACTAAACACTTTGTCCCGAATTGAATTCTTTCCCTCTTCAGGTAGTGATAGCGCTATGCCTCGTTTCTTTTGATCTAGATCTGTTAAAGATTTCATCAACCAATCGATTATATGGTTTCTGATCTGTGAACACTGGAGGAATATTATAGTTCCTCGATGATGCCATTTTTACAATCTATTGTTCTTTGTCTGTTACACTGTCACTGTATACGCTGTCCAATTATGTCAATTTCACTTCTATTTACTATTAGTAAAGTAGAAGTGGAGGCAATGATCAGGAATTAACCCAAAGCTCCCATCAGAGACACCAAACTCTATGTCACACAGTCTCTACACTTCTCCATCTTTTACACTACGCTTTACCACACTTCACTGTTTATAACACTACACTTCATATAATGTCAGTCACTGGTTACATTTCATCGCTTCGCTATCTCATTGTATAACGTTGATGTTCGCTCTTCAGGAGCCCCACTCTGCTGCCATGTTAAATACACAAAACACCAATATGTTGCTGATCAATATTTATTGAAGACTTCAGCCACCTACGTTGATACAGAAGTATAACAGACACCCTCAGAGTTGCCGGCTGGACCATACCCCGGTTTTTTTCGGTGGTGAGGGGGGCTACCCCCTCCCCCCACACACACCTTCAAACCCTCATAGGTATATTTTTAGTGGGGAGCCGTGCAAAAATAACAGGCCGTTTTTAGGACAACTAATCCTAATGCAAACATAGCTGACCAGGGGTGGGGAATGCCGATTTCAGGTGCGTCTGGGACTCAAAGGTGTGTGTGTGTGTGGGGGGGGGGGGGGGGGGGTTCAGACACGTAAAAAGACGTTCCATATCTGAGTGGGCAAGGGTTAACCACATTCCATCAATTCATTCAAGAAAGGATGCAGACAAGCCAATTTCGGTCCAAAATGGAAATCTTTTGGGACCTATTTCCATTGAAACCAGTGCTTCAGCTGAAGTGCACGACCCGCCAGATGCTTTTAGCTTTATGAGTGTTACCATATATGCATATGGCGGCCATTTTGGTCATGTGACCTGGACCTAAAACGGTTCCCCCAATAAATGCGCCTTATCGTAAGGAACAAAAATATATCTTATACTTTAGTACTGTATTCTGAATCGTTTGCAGGATAAAATGCATTCTCACTTTTCCAATACAAAAGCATATGTGTCAAAGTTTGACCTAGGCACAAAGAAGGTCAAGGTCAACCCAGTCACCATTTTAGCAATTTATGATGGGCCTACGTCCCAGATGCTATTTGTCAAGTTTCGTGGAAATCTGCCCAGTGGTTCTGGAGAAGACTAATTTTGGTTTCCCCCATCCCATAGAGGCTCCATATGAAATTTGACTTCAAACGGCCCAACTGTTTCCGAGGAGAAGCGGTTCGAAAATTTTCACATTTTCGTCTCGGCGAAGCTATACTAAATGGAATGTAATAATATGATGGGCCTACGTCCCAGATGCTATTTATCAAGTTTCTTGGAAATCTGCACGGGGGGTTCTGGAGAAGACTATTTATTAAGGGTTTTTACCATATATGGCTTGGCGGCCATTTTGGTCATGTGACCTGGACCCCATGAGCAAATTTTGGTTTCCCTATCCCATAGAGGCTCCATATGAAATTTGACTTAAATCGGCCCAACTGTTTCCGAGGAGAAGCAGTTCAAAAATTTTCACATTTTTTG
Organism: Lucinisca nassula; assembly: GCA_963580285.1. Taxonomy (NCBI): domain Eukaryota; kingdom Metazoa; phylum Mollusca; class Bivalvia; order Lucinida; family Lucinidae; genus Lucinisca; species Lucinisca nassula. Next base: position 146,395,193 of record OY757018.1, on the reverse strand, counting down.
CCTCGGCGAGGCTATACTAAATGGAATGTAATATTTCGCAAGCTCATTGGTTAGATCTCATTAATATCTATCAGTATGCCAAAAAATGACAGACAGACCATATATGGCTTGGCGGCCATTTTGGTCATGTGACCTGGACCCCATGAGCAAATTTTGGTTTCCCCCGTTCCATAGAGGCTTCATATGAAATTTGATTTCAATCGGCCCAACGGTTTCCGACGAGAAGCAGTTAAAAATTTTTCACATTTTTCGCCTCGGCGAGGCAATACCAAATGGAATGTAATATTTTGCAAGTTCATTGGTTAGATCTCATTGATATCTATCAGTATGCCAAAAATTGTTTAAATATTCCAAGCGGTTGAGTCACTATCACCAATTTTCACAAACGGGTTACGGACGGACCCAAAGAAGGTTAAGGTCAACCCAGGGTCACCATTTTAGCAATTTATGATGGGCCTACGTCCCAGATGCTATTTATCAAGTTTCATGGAAATCTGCCCGGGGGGTTCTGGAGAAGACTATTTATTAAGGGTTTTTACCATATATGGCTTGGCGGCCATTTTGGTCATGTGACCTGGACCCCATGAGCAAATTTTGGTTTCCCTATCCCATAGAGGCTCCATATGAAATTTGACTTAAATTGGCCCAACGGTTTCCGAGGAGAAGCAGTTCAAAAATTTTCACATTTTTTGCCTCGGCGAGGCTATACTAAATGGAATGTAATATTTCGCAAGCTCATTGGTTAGATCTCATTGATATCTATCAGTATGCCAAAAATTGTTTAAATATTCCAAGCAGTTAAGTCACTATCACCAATTTTCACAAACGGGTTATGGACGGACAGACAGACAGACCATATATGGCTTGGCGGCCATTTTGGTCATGTGACCTGGACCCCATGAGCAAATTTTGGTTTCCCCCATTCCATAGAGGCTCTATATGAAATTTGACTTCAATCGGCCTAACGGTTTCCGAGGAGAAGCAGTTAAAAAAATTTCACAATTTTTGCCTCGGGGAGGCTATACTAAATGGAATGTAATATTTCGCAAGTTCATTGGTAAGATCTCATTGATAACTATCAGTATGCCAAAAACTGTTTAAATAATCAAAGCGGTTAAGTCACTATCACCATTTTTCACAAACGGGTTACGGACGGACAGACAGACAGACCATATATGGCTTGGCGGCAATTTTGGTCAAGTGACCTGGACCCCATGAGCAAATTTGGTTTCCCCCGGCCCATAGAGGCTTCATATGAAATTTGATTTCAATCGGCCCAACGGTTTCCAAGGAGAAGCAGTTCGAAAATTTTCACTAAATGGAATGTAATATTTCACAAGTTCATTGGTTAGATCTCATTGATATCTATCAGTATGCCAAAAATTGTTTAAATATTCCAAGCGGTTAAGTCAATATCACCAATTTTCACAAACGGGTTACCGACTGACCCAAAGAAGGTCAAGGTCAACCCAGGGTCAAGTTTCGTGGAAATCTGCCCAGTGGTTCTGGAGAAGACTATTTATGAAGGGTTTTTACCATATATGGCTTGGCGGCCATTTTGGTCATGTGACCTGGACCCCATGAGCAAATTTTGGTTTCCCTATCCCATAGAGGCTCCATATGAAATTTGACTTAAATCGGCCCAATGGTTTCCGAGGAGAAGCAGTTCAAAAATTTTCACATTTTTTGCCTCGGCGAGGCTATACTAAATGGAATGTAATATTTCGCAAGCTCATTGGTTAGATCTCATTGATATCTATCAGTATGCCAAAAATTCTTTAAATATTCCAAGCGGTTAAGTCACTATCACCAATTTTCACAAACGGGTTATGGACGGACAGACAGGCTTGGCGGCCATTTTGGTCATGTGACCTGGACCCCATGAGCAAATTTTGGTTTCCCCCATTCCATAGAGGCTCTATTAAAAAATTTTCACATTTTTTGCCTCGGCGAGGCTATACTAAATGGAATGTAATATTTCGCAAGCTCATTGGTTAGATCTCATTGGTATCTATCAGTATGCCAAAAATTGTTTAAATATTCCAAGCGGTTAAGTCACTATCACCAATTTTCACAACGGGTTACGGACGGACGGACAGACTGACAGAATGACACGGTGATTTTAGGGCACTCTTAGAAATCAACCGACTTCAGTCGGTTGCTTTTTCTGCGGTTCGTGCAATAAGATCAAGGCCACCTCCTGGCTGTTTTCCCCCCATCCTGATAATATAACCATGCATGCATGTTTGGTCAGATTCCATCAATAGGTGCTGGAGATAGAGTGCTTCAAACAGCCTATGTCGCTGCTGACGTGGGTGGTGGGGGGGGGCATAGTTTTAAAAAGAAATACCTGTATGAAATAGAATATTTAATGTGTGATGTGGGGAAGAATTATAGATAAAGGAATGTGGCTGGCTGCATATTTTATTGGGACTCCATGCGCTGTATAGAGTAGAGCAAATTTTGCCATTCAAGCTATAACTACTCCAAGCTAATTCAGAATGGTATGTCTGGTTATTTTAAAGAAATTGTGAGGGGTAAATAACTTTGATCCTGCCTTTTGGTTTCAGACTAGAAGATTTTTAAAGGTTTCCCTATATAACCCTATGTAAAACCAGTGGAATCCGCTCCGGGGCCATGTTTGGCCCCTGGGCTATAATTTGAACTGTCTTGGTAGAGGTCCACTAGATGAAGCGTCATACCAAATATCAAAGACCTGGGCCTTCTGGTTTCAGAAAAGAAGATTTTCAAAGATTTTCCCTATATACCTCTATGTTAACCCAGTGGGCCCTGTCCCTGGGCCATTTTTGGCTCTAGGGCTATAATTTGAACAATCTTGGTAGATGTCCACTAGATGAAGCTTCATACCAAATATCAAAGACCTGGGCCTTTGGGTTTCAGACAAGAAGATTTTAAAGGTTTTCTCTTTATACCTCTATGTAAGCCCAGTGGGCCCCGTCCCGGGCTATTTTTGGCCCCAGGGCTATAATTTGAACAATCTTGGTAGAGGTTCACTAGATGAAGCTTCAAACCAAATATCAAAGACCTGAGCCTTCTGGTTTCAGACAAGCAGATTTTCAAAGGTTTTCCCTATATACATCTATGTAAACCCAGTTAACCCAGTGGCCTGGGTCATTTTTGAATCCAGGGCTATTATTTGAACAATCTTGGTAGAGGTCCACTAGACGAAGCTTCACACCAAATATCAAAGACCTGGGCCTTTTGGTTTTAGACAAGAAGATTTTTAAAGGTTTTCCCATTTTAAGCCTATGTAAAACCAGTGGGCCAAGCCCCGGGCCATTTTTGGCCCCAGGGCTATAATTTGAACAATCTTGGTAGAGGTCCACAAGATGAAGCGTCATACCAAATATCAAAGACCTGGGCCTTGCGGTTTCATACAAGAAGATTTTTAAAGGTTTTCTCCTATTTTTTCCTTTTTGTTGCCATGGCAACCACAGTTCTGGATGGAATTGAATTATTTGAACAACTTTGAGAGAGGACCACCTAAGGATTATTTCTGCCAAGTTTTGTCCAAATCTGTTCAGTGGTGACAGACGACAACGACGACGACGGACGGTGACCAATCACAATAGCTCACCTGGAGCCTTTGGCTCAGGTGAGCTAAAAATGGTACGAAGTGATCCTTTTTCCTTATCCCCTCAGAATAGTCCGCAAAATAAACAACATGAACAAACAAGTATCTTTTATAGTTTTATTTCCTACCATATTACAACATCATGCATATAAAATACTTGTCAAGATATTGTAGTCATACCAACATGAATATAAAACATTGCACTCCATAAACCCTTATATTACACACAGAATCACTTAACCCATTTTGCACTGAATCGAATCTTCCACCTTACATATAACACAAGTCCATTTCAAAATTTAGGGCTGTCAGGTTGTGAAAAACAATTTTTTTTAATACAGGAGGTAGCATGTTAGAAGATAAAACAGAATTGAATGTACATTACACATCAAAATATCAGTTGTTCAAAACTAATGATATTCTTAATTAACATATCAGTAACACTGTTGACCATTAAATATGGCAAATATACTGGTACTTTTGCTGAAAAAAATATGAATAGCAAAAGCTACTCATGTTTTTGCCAGCAAAAAAAATCACACTGGGTTTTCCAGTTTTTTTGTTTTTTTTTTCGTTTCATGCCTCTGTCGTTTGGAATTCTTTCCTTGATTGTCTACTTGGTTTATCCATTATTATAATATGCCTCTTTATGTGCTCCTATGTGGGCCGAAAATTCGCAATAAATTCTTGTATCTTGTATCTTGAACTTGATAAAATATACAGTAAAATTCGGCTATTAAGACGACCTAAAATTAAGACTAATTTTGCTTTTAGAAGCTTTTAGTAGGTTGCAGTTATCTTTCTTGTGTTTTCTGCATACACTGTCATCTGTACAGAGACCACCTTTGGGACTGTTCAAAAGTGATCTTAAAGACCGCTTTTGAACAGTCCCAAGGTTGGTCTTACTGAAGGAATTTCACTGTATTTGTTCAATTCAATTCACCTGATCTGGATCTACACTGTTTGCAAAGGTAGGGGTTGTTGTCTTTAGTGAGATAAGAGTTAAACAACCCTGTTATATCCAAACAAATGTACAGATTTTTTTTTACATATTATCTATACAGTTTTGGAATCCATCTTTGAACTGTGGTATATCCATGAACAGTGTTATAAGGTGGTTGTGGTGTATATTTAACATAAAGAACCAATTGTTTGGTTTGGAGTTGAACAGTCCAGTCAACAGTATTGAAGGTCATATTGAGTTGGTCAGTTTACCTAGCTACACTTTTCCTGGGCAGACTTATACTAAAGCGAATAACCAGTAGAGTGCACATGCTTTTGCCAAAACTGACAACTGCCCTTCTTGAATCAATGGAAGGGATAGAATGACTACAGAAAAGATTTTATAATCAATCTCCACGAAAGACGGTTGCCAACCCAGCCAGAAGAAAATGTTACGTAGAACTTGATCATTGCCACTATCTGTGGTTATCTGCTGTGGCCAATGATGAAAGGCATCAATGGGATAAAAAGAGATTTAACAACAGATTTCTCCATTTAAAGATCTTGATTTCTCTATCACTGAACAATATTTAGCAATCAATAACATGATTTCTTTGACAATGCTACAAACATTTATTGATTAATAATCAATTTCTCGAGCCCACTTTTGTTAAACTAATCAAAATTTGACATGAATTAAGTCTTTAAAATTTGTCAGAATTTCACTCATCTTGCAGGACCCTGGACATATAGATTTTGGTAAATTTCAAAGGAACTAGACAAAATTTATGTTCCTTCTTCAGTATGAGGCAGTCATCATGGACAGTGTTTTGTCATCATGTCCGTGGATTGAACAGCCACCTAAACCCCACTATATATAGAGCAAACTGGGGTTTATGGGGTATACATTATTTTTCTTATTTCTGTTCCAATCACATAGGTTGTGGGTACTCGTTAGAACTGCCTCAATGAGGCAGTTCTAACGAGCACCCACAACCTATGCAGTATAAATAAGAAAAATATTACAGATTTTCATCAGAAAAGTAGCCATTTTGGAAGTTAAAAAATGCACGCCGTCACATGGGTGTGTTATCATAATGTTGTTCCTGCCCTTGATGATTGTTGTGAGATTAATCCTCTAACAATAGGCCTGTGAACTTTTAACAAGAATTGATTGACTGATTGATTGTTTTGTGTTTAACAACACGTCAACCCTTGTGGGAGAAGCCTCCGTGGTGTAATGGTTACGCTACTCGCCTTGTAAACCAGGGATCGCAGGATGATTCCCGGGCTTCTCCAGACTTTCGGATGAGTCTTTAAACAGAGGTCCCGTCTCCGTATGACAGTAGCTGTTGGTGAGACCTAAAACTCAAACACTCACTCAACAGAAGCCTCCGTGGTGCAGTGGTTACGCTACTTGCCTTGTAAACCAGGGATCGCAGGATCGATCCCGGGCTTCTCCAGACTTTTGGATGAGTCTTTAAACCGAGGTCCCGTCTCCGTATGACCTTAGTTGTTGGTGGGACGTAAAACTAAAACTCACTCACTCACTCAACCCTTGTGGGTTATTTTGTCTCATCTCCCAGAGAAAGGGAGAAAAGAGTTAGAAAAAACAGTAGAGGAGATGAAATTGTGGGATAGGAGAGAAAGAGGAAAATGAATGTAAGTATAGAAACAGAACAATAACAACACTCCCTCTCTACCCTTAATTGCTACGAGGACAGCAGTATTACAGTACAGGGAAATTCCCCTATTAATCCATTGTATACTAGTGGACTCTTCCATTGCTATATGTTGGACAAGTCCATTTGTCATATGAGGGCTGGAAGGCCTATTTTTTCGTTTTTATTCTATTTTTGACAGAAAATTCTGTTAGCAAATAGTGCAGGTCCTGATCAGACGCCACGGCGTCTGATCTGGACCTGCACTGTTTGCCAAGGTACCCCTTTAGGGGGCCCTGATTCCCTCACCTGAATGTCACTGTCTCTAGTACATTCTATTTTTAGCTCTGGTGGTCATCTTGTTTGTCAGAGCAGACCGATCTTAGCTATTTTGGTATGGTGTCACCTAGGCATCATTCCTGTGAAGTTTGAATCAAATTGACCAAAGGGTTTAGGAGGAGTTCACGTCTGAAGCAAATTTACAATGTTTTCCTATTTTTAGCTCTGGTGGCCATATTCTTCATCGGAGCAGGATGGTTTTAGCTATTTTGGTAGAGGGTCATCTAAGCAACATTCCTACGAAGTTTGAATGAAATTGGCCCAAGGGTACAGGAGTTGTTGTTTGAAGATTTTTTTCCATTTTTAGCTCTGGCTGCCATCTTGTCCATCAGAGTGGAATGATTTTAGCTATTTTTGTATGGAGACACCTAGGCAACATTCCTGCGAAGTATGAAACAAGTCGGCCCAAGGGTTAGGAGAAGTTGGCGTTCAAAGCAAATTTACAATGTTTTTCTATTTTTAGCTCTAGCGCGATTCTGTTCATCCAAGCGGTGTCATTTTTAGCTATTTTGGTAGAGGGTCATCTGAGCAACATTCCTATTTGAATGAAATTGGTCCAAGGGTACAGGAGGAGTTGTTGTTTGAAGATTTTTCCTATTTTTAGCTCTGGCAGCCATCTTGTTCATCAGAGTGGAACAATTTTAGCTATTTTGGTAGGAAGTCACCTACATAGCATTCCTGCGAAGTTTGAATCAAATTGGCCAAAGGGTTTAGGAGGAGTTCGCATCTGACGCAAATTTTCAATGTTTTTCTATTTTTAGCAATGGTGGTCATTTTGCTCAGCATAGTGGGATTTAGCTATTTTGTTAGAGGTCATCTAAGCAACATTCCTATGAAGTTTGAATGAAATTGGCCCAAGGGTACAGGAGGCGTTGTCATTGGGCATCTTGTTCATCAGAGTGGAACGATTTTAGCTATTTTGGCAGGGGGTCACCTATGTAACATTCGTGTGAAGTTTGAATCGAATTGACCCAAGGGTTAAAGAGGAGTTTGCATTTGAAGCACATTTACAATGTTTTTCTTTTTTTTTAGCTATGGTGGCCATTTTGCTCATCAGAGCAGAACCATTTTAGCTATTTTGGTAGAGGGTCACCGAAGTAACATTGCTATGAAGTTTGAATGAAATTGGCCCAAGGGTATAGAAGGAGTTGTTGTTTAAATATATTTTCTATTTTTAGCTTTTGTGGCCATCTTGTTTATCGATTGGAACAATTTTAGCTATTTTGGTAGGGAGCCACCAAGGCAACATTCCTGTGAAGTTGGAATCAAATTGGCCCAAAGGTATAGGAGGAGTTGTCGTCTGAAGATTTTTCTATTTTTAGCTCTGGCCACAAGCTTGTTCATTGGAGCAGAACAATTTTAGCTATTTTGGAAAAGGGTCACCTAAGCAACATTCCTGTGAAGTTTGATTAAAATTAGCCCAAGGGCTTAGGAGGAGTTAGCATTGTTAAAGCAAATTGTTGACGCCGCACAACACTATGCCTGATGGACACTGACCGATCACAATTGCTCACTCCATACTCAGGTGAGCTAAAAAACTACAAAGTAGGCCTGATACCCCTAATGTAACAAATGGACTTGCCCAACATATAGCAATGGAAGAGTCCAACAGGATACAATGGGTTAATACAAAACACATTTTTTTTTCCAATCAATATCCACATAACCTCTTTGTAACAATGTTCCTTATAACACAGATTTGGCTAAAACATTGCTTAAAGATGATTCCAAAATGTGGGGATTATATGGAAAAATGACCATATTAAGGATTTTCATTTTTCTATTTCACACAATGCTTAAAGAAGGCGTGACAAAAATGACCATAAACGGTCTTTTTTCTCTAAATCTATATGCAGTAAAATTCCTATATTAAGACCACCTTTGGGACTGTTCAAAAGTGGACTTAAAAGACCACATTTGAACAGTCCCAAAGGTGGTCTCTATTCAGAGGACACTCTATGCAGAAAACACAAAGAAAGAATAACTGAAACTTTCCAAATAAGCTTTTTAAAGCAGAATTCGTCTCAATTTTGGTCTTAATAGTGGAATTTTACTGTAGCTTGGAAATAACATGGAAATATGAAAGTTGTTTGTCTAACATGGTTTCTGCTTTGGAACCCAACAATAGTGTTATAAAGAGGTTGTGTTTAACAATACCATGATTTCATATTTTTATACACAGGTAAACAAAGAGGTACACCTCCAATTGAGATATCATGATCTGATTTGAAATAAGGGGGTTACCTTCACAATCAAAGAAGACAAAATATACGCTCCATTATCAAAAACAGTTTACTGTTAGAGAGAATTTGCTCCTGAGAAGCTAATAGTTAAATGTCCAGCACATACTGTTTAACCCTTGTCCTGCTGAATATTCATATATGCCACACCAACTACCTATTATCAACCAATCAGATTACTTGATGCAAATTATTGCAACAAATTCACAATCAGAATGGCAAACAATGTAGATCCTGATCAGATGGCTTCGTCAGAAGCCATCTGATCTGGATCTTCATTGTTTGGAAAATAAGGCATATCCGGGCTCAGCAGGACAAGGGTTAATGATTCAATCTTTCTCAAAATCAATGTACTTTTCAGACAGTCTCTCAGTTCTTTTCCTTCAGATAAGGTGGAGTACAGAGAATTATTTTGGGATAACTTTTTCTTATTTCTCCATTTTAACATATGAGCCCTGCCAAGCGAATTTGTGTCTTCGAGCATTCCGTCATGACAAATTTTAACTGCACATGCCCAGCCATTCTGAAGGGCCAGGAATATGGCTTTCTGTCTGAAGGTTCTTCTTGATTCACTGCTTGCATGAGCGAGCAGCGAAGGTTCTGGCGAGACTGCACGAATGCGCAGGCTCGCCTGAACCTTCGCTGCTCGCATAGGCGATAAATACCAAAATCGCTTGACGGGGCCCATATGATGTGGGTACTTGTTAGAATTGTCTCATCAAAGTGATTCTAACAAGTACCCATAACTTATTTTACAATGAACTTTTACACATAAAATAATTTAAAGATAATTATCGTTATGGCTCGTACTTTGCTCATCATCATCATCAACAGATTTTTGACTAACGTGCAGGTACAGGGGCAACGTCCACATAAGTGGGCCCCCTTCCAGGTAGCTGGCTTGCTGCACACATGGCAGATCTTACACCAGATCTCCAGGCTTGTCTATCATGAGGATTGATAGCAGAGAGCTTCCATTCTCTGCAATCTCTGTCAGCTGCTTCCAGGTCAGCTGCTTCCAGGTCATCTTGGGCCTTCCAGGTCCCCGCTTTCCACCTGCCTGTATGTCACAGGCAGTCTTGACTGCACCGTTGGAGCATTCCACCTGTCCATACCAGCGAAGCCTTCTATCTTTCAGGATGAGGTCCAGGTCCTCAATGCCCAGACGCTCAAGTAGCTCACTGGACCTGATGGTGACAGCGTCCTGTGTTACATTGCTACTTGTTAGAATCTGTTTTTATTGTAAAAACATGTTGTGGGTACTAGTTAATAAGTACTTTATTTTTATTTATTTATTTATTCATTATTTTAAGAGGGTAAGCATATTTAACTATTAGCTAATCTACCATGTAACCCTCTACACCCACAACATATGTTTCTAACAAGAAATAAGCCGGCCTCGGTAGCTCAGTCGGATGCGGGTCTGACTGGTGATCAGCAGGACATGGGTTCGATACCTGCAGGGGTCGGCAACTTTCCTTTGTGGAGATTGATCATGAAATCTTTTCTATGGCCATTCTCTCCCCTCCGCTGATACAAGAAGGGCAGTTGTCAGTTTCTGGCGAAAGAATTTGCACTGTACTGGTTAGCCACTTATATATAAGCCTGCCCAGGAAAAGTGTGGATAGGTAGACTAACTGGCTCATAAATGACCTAATATAGTGTTGAAAGCCCCCGCCCCTAGAGGCTTGAAGAAATATATGGGCTGCATGATGCTTCCACGCAGAGCTGAATCCGGCCCACACACTAGTACTGGTAAACCGCTTAGAGGATTTAAGCCTGTCCAGGAACCGCGGTGCGAGGCGTACTGTCCATGCTAATAAGCCCTATTGGTTTCATTGGGTGACAGGGCTTGAGATGTCATTTCATCTCAATGTCGGGTAAAAGTCCCACAAAATTGGAAGCAACGTCTCCAAAATGACCTTTACAGTGTTGATGGGGATGTTAAACCTCAAATCAAACAAACATAGTGTTGACTGGGCCATTGAACTCCAATATTTACCTTATGTATCCCGATAGACAGGCATGTGCAAAGGGGGCAGACCTAGAGGACATCTCATCAGGGTCTACACTGTTTGCCAATCATCCAGCTATTTTAACCCTTGTCCTGCTAATCCAGGATATGCCTTATCTTTGAAACAATGTAGATCCAGATCAGATGGCTTCTGATGAAGCCATCTGATCAGGATCTACATTGTTTGCCATTCAGATTGTGAATGAGTTGCAATAATTTGCATCAAGCCATCTGATTGGTTGATAATCGGTAGTGGGTGTGGCATATATGAATATTCAGCAGAACAAGGGTTAAGACACAATATTGAAAGCCAATTGTACCCAATCAAATTTTAGAACAAGTATGGTAAGCAGTTGTGAGGGAAAAAAATGTAATTTCTTGTACATCTATTTTGGTAACCATAATGGCAACCCACCAGATGAAAGACATATCTAACATGATTCTAAGGATACATGTATTTATTTTTCAGTAAAACATGCATACATAGTGGGCATTTTTGAAAGGTAGGAACATTTTCTTCCGGTAGCAAATTCTTTCCTTCAGGAGTATGCCCTGTTTTGAAAGAACATTTAAAGATACAAAAATAGAGCCTCTTTGGAAAAGGGCAGCAAAACATTTCATGGTGTATATCTACAAGCTGAAAATGCAATCCTGATGAGATCTTTGTGTTCTTCACATCAGTCTCTCCATACTGCAGTCTTTAACTGCTGGATGTATTCAGATGAAACGGACATGGCCCATCAGTCCACTGTAAAAGAATGGAAAATTAAATTTCACATGCTGGCAAAAGCCTCTGAGATAGGCCAAACTGACACATAAACAAGAGAGCCATGATGGCCCTGGATCGCTCACCTTATCCATAGTGTAACAAGTGGGCCCCAGAGAGGGCCATTATTGGCCCCAGGGCTTTAATGTGCATAATGTTGAGGGAGGTTTTAAAGGTGAAGCTTCATACCAAACATCAACAAAGGCTATAATTTTAACAATCTTGGCAAAGGTCCACTAGATGAAGCTACACATCAAATATCAAAGATCTGGGCCTTGCGGTTTCAGAGAAGAAGATTTTTTAAAGATTTTCCCTATATAAGCCTATGTAAAACCAAAGGGCCCCAGGACGGGGGCATTTTTGGCCCCAGCACAATAATTTGAATAATCTTGGTAGGGTTCCTTGAGAAAAAGCTTCATACCAAATATAAAATACCTAGGCCTTGTGGTTTCAGAGAAGAAGATTTTTAAAGATTTTCCCTATATAAGTCTATGTAAAACCAAAGGGCCCCGGAGCGGGGGCATTTTTGGCCCAAGGGCAATAATTTGAACAATCTTGGTAGAGGTCCATTAGATGAAGCTTCATACCAAATATCAAAGTCCTGGGCCTTGGGTTTCAGAGAAGAAGAGATTTAAAGATTTTCCCTATATAAGCCTATGTAAAACTAAAGGGCCCCGGGGCGGGGGGAATTTTTTGCCCCAGCACTTTAATTTGAACAATCTTGGTAGGGGTCCTTTAGAAGAAGCTTCACACCAAATATAAAAGACCAAGGCCTTTGGTTTCAGAGAAGAAGATTTTTGGCCCAAGGGCAATAATTTGAACGATCTTGGTAGAGGTCCATTAGATGAAGCTTCATTCTAAATATCAAAGTCCTGGGACTTGCAGTTTCAGAGAAGAAGATTTTTAAAGATTTTTCCTATATAAGCCCATGTAAAACCAAAGGGGCCCGGAGCGGGGGCATTTTGTGCCCCAGCACTATAATTTGAACAATCTTGGTAGGGGTCCACTAGATGAAGCTTCATTCTTAATATCAAAGTCCTGGGCCTTGCGGTTTCAGAGAAGAAGATTTTTTAAAGATTTTCCCTATCAGAATCAGAATTGTTACTGGTGACACGTCAAATGACATTCATACACCAGGACCTGTGATGTGGGAAGTTAGTCCCTAGCTCTAACCAAAGAGGTAAATTTAGCTACACAATCATCAGCACCTTCAGCTGTCGAAATAATCGAATCGGGAAGGGCATTCCAATCTCTAATGGTTCTGGGGAAGAACGACTCTTTATAAATGTCAGTTCTTGCGCTAAGGGTCTGAAACGCCAACGAATGGTGATTTCTACAGTGTCTAGCTGGGGGAACAAGGTCATCTGTTGGAATGATGGCAGCACCCTTTAGACCTTTGTATAAAAGGATTAGCCGACTGTCTTTTCTCCTTCAGAATATAAGCCCATGTAAAACCAAAGGGCCCGGGGCGGGGGCATTTTTTGCCCCAGCACTATAATTTGAACAATCTTGGTAGGGGTTCACTAGATAAAGCTTCATACCAAATATAAAAGACCTGGGCCTTGTGGTTTCAGGGAAGAAGATTTTTAAAGATTTTCCCTATATAAGTCTATGTAAAACCAAAGGGCCCCGGGCGGGGGTATTTTTGGCCCAAGGGCTATAATTTAAACAATCTTGGTAGAGGTCCATTAGATGAAGCTACATTCTAAATATCAAAGTCCTGGGCCTTGCGGTTTCAGAGAAGAAGATTTTTAAAGATTTTCCCTATATAAGCCTATGTAAAACCAAAGGGCCCCGGGGCGGGGGCATTTTGTGCCCCAGCACTATAATTTGAACAATCTTGGTAGGGGTCCACTAGATGAAGCTTCATTCTAAATATCAAACTCCTGGGCCTTGCGGTTTCAGAGAAGAAGATTTTTAAAGATTTTCCCTATATAAGCCCATGTAAAACCAAAGGGCCCGGGGCGGGGGCATTTTTTGCCCAAGCACTATAATTTGAACAATCTTGGTAGGGGTCCACTAGATGAAGCTTCATACCAAATATCAAAGTCCTGGGCCTTGTGGTTTCAGAGAAGAAGATTTTTAAAGATTTTCCCTATATAAGCCCATGTAAAACCAAAGGGCCCTCGGGGCGGGGGCATTTTTGGCCCCAGCACTATAATTTGAACAATCTTGGTAGGGGTCCACTAGATGAAGCTTCATACCAAATATCAAAGACCTGGGCCTTGTGGTTTCAGAGAAGAAGATTTTTTAAGTTTTTGGTGAAAAAAATCTATTTTTGGCTCCTGTGACCTAGATGTGCAATGGACCGGAACCATTTGAACAACTTTGAAAGGGGACCACCTAAGGATCATTCCTGTGAAGTTTGGTCAAAATCCGATCAGTGGTTTAGGAGATGTCGTTTGAAGAAATTGTTTACGCATGCGCGCACGCACGACGGACAAAAAGTGATCCCAAAAGCTCACCTCGTCACTACGTGACGGTGAGCTAAAAACAAACGAGAGGGTCATGGTGACCCTGGATCGCACACCTTTATGCACAGATGAAATGGTGGGGGGTTGATCTCTTTGACATTGTGGGTCAGGTCCTAGTGCACAAGAAGATGAACAGACTCAGTATAACAAGAGGGCCCAATGGCCCTATATTGCTCACCTGTGTACCAGAAAATCATTAATGTACGAGACCACTTGACATTGCTTCATACTAAATATCTAAGCTCAGGCAAAGTGGTGTCCATGCTTATAAACCCTATTGGTTTCATTGGGGGACAGAGCTTCGAGACATAATTTCATCTCAATGTCGGGTAAAAAGTCACACAAAATTGGAAGAGACATCTCCAAAATGACCTATACAGTGTTGACGGGTATGTAAAACCTCAAATCAAACAAATTCTGTGCCTTATGGTTTAGGAGAAGAAGATTTTTTGAAGTTTTTTTCCAGTATAAGTCTATAGGAGCTAATGAGCCCTGGGGCTTGGCCAATTTTGACCCAAAGGGCATGGTTGGCAGGATTTATGTAGGTGACCATTTTGTGTTGCTATATACTAAATATCTAAGGTCTGTACTTCATGGTTTCAAAGAAGATGTTTGAAGCTTTTTTCCATTATAAGTTTGTTGGTGTTAAGGGGCCACAGGATTTGGCCAATTTGGACCCCAGGGGCATGATTGGCAGGATTCATGTAGGCAACCACTCGACATTGCTACATGCTAAATACCTAAGCTCTGGGACTTATGGTTTCAGAGAAGACGATTTTTGAAGATTTTTTTTTCCTATTTTAAGTTGTTTTTTTCATTATAAGGGCCCTGCAGTTTCAGAGAAGAAGATTTTTGAAGTTTTTCCGATTGTAAGTCTATGGAAGCTAAAGAGCCCTTGGGTGTGGCCAATTTGGATCCCAGGGGCATAACTGGCAGGATTTATGTAGGTGGCCACTTGACGTTACTACATACTAAAAATCTAAGCTCTGGGCCTTATGGTTTCATAGAAGGAGATTTTTTAAGTTTTGTTTTCCATTATAAGTCTAGATTTTTGAAGCTTTTTTCCATTATGAGCCTATGGGAGCTAAGGGGTCCCGGGGCGTGGCCCATTTGGACCCCAGGGGCATGATTAGCAGGAACTATGTAGGTGATGACTTGCCGTTGCTACATGCTAACCATCTAAGCTCTGGGCGCTGTGGTTTCAGAGAAGATTTTTGAAGCTTTTTTCCATTATGAGTCTATAGGAGCTAAGGGGCCCCGGGGTGTGGCCAATTTGGACCCCAGGGGCATGATTGGCAGGAATTATGTAGGTGACCAATTGCCATGGCTACATGCTAAAAACCTAAGCTCTGGGCCCTGTGGTTTCAGAGAAGAAGATTTTTGAAGCTTTTTTCCATTATGAGTCTATGGGAGCCAAGGGGCCCCGGGGCTTGGCCCATTTGGAACCCAGGGGCATGATTGGCAGGAATTATGTAGGTGACCACTTGCCTTTGCAACATGCTTAATATCTAAGCTCTGGGTCCTGTGGTTTCAGAGAAGAAGATTTTTTTTTTATATTATAAGTCAATGGGAGCTAAGGGGCCCCGGGTGTGGCCAATTTGGACCCCTGGGCCATGATTGGCAGGAATTATGTAGGTGATAACTTGACATTGTTACAAGCTAAATATCTAAGCTCTGGGCCCTGTGGTTTCAGAGAAGAAGATTTTTTTAATTTTTCCCATTGTCAGTCTTTGGGAGCTAAATGTTGCCATGGCAACCAAAATTCCAATTTGATCAGCCCAAAAACCTTATGCAGCCTTTCCCCCTACCTTTGATCAAGACTGGCCATGGGGTATTAGAGATATACTTATTTGAAATTGTTTACAGAT
This sequence comes from Lucinisca nassula, assembly GCA_963580285.1. Lineage (NCBI taxonomy): Eukaryota > Metazoa > Mollusca > Bivalvia > Lucinida > Lucinidae > Lucinisca > Lucinisca nassula. Next base: position 146,379,294 of record OY757018.1, on the reverse strand, counting down.
GGACGGATGGACACACGCAAGCACGACAGACAAAATGTGATCACAAAAGCTCACCTTGTCACTATGTGACAGGTGAGCTAAAAATCAAGCCAAGGGGTTGTGTGTGTGTGTGTGTGGGGGGGGGGGGGGGGGGGAGGGGGTTGAGGGGGTGACATGAGGTTGTGTGTGAATGTGTGAACAGGATGAGTCTATCAGTAGTATTATTATTGGTAAGTAAGTAGAGTGTAACCCTTCAACAAGAGTTGCCAGAAGGCAACATAGCTCACCTAAAGGGGCCTAAGTTGAGCAAGTTATGTGTGAGTGCATGCATGCATGAGTGTGTTTGTGTGCATTAATGCATGTGTGTGCATGCATTCATGCCTGAGTGTGTGTATGCATACATGCATTTGAGAGTGTGTGTGTGCATGCATGTGTGTGTGTAAATGCATGAGTGTGTGCATGCATGTGTGTGTGTGTGTGTGTGTGTGTGTGTGTGTGTGTAAATGCAGGAGTGTGTGCATGCACACAGTGTGTGCATGCATGCTGGCATGATGCATGTTTGCATGCATGCATGATAATGTGCATGTATGCATATGTGCATGTGTGTGTACATGCTTACAGGTGTGTGTGTGTGTGTTTGCATGTGAGTGTGCATGCATGAATGTGTGCATGCATGCCTCAGTGTGTGCATGCATACATGCATGTGAGTGTTTGTGTGTATGCATGCATGTGTGCATGCATGCCCGAGTGTGTTCATTAATCCAGCATGTGTGTGTGCATGCATGCATGAGTGTGTCAATGCACGCATGCATTCACACATGCATAACCGTGTGTGTGCATGTATGCATGTGCATGTTTATTCATATGTGTGTGTGCATGTGGGCATGCATGTGTGTACATACATGCAGGTGTGGGTATGTTCATGCATGTCTGTGTAAAATTGTGTGTGCATGCACGGCTGTTAGTAAACTTCACATAATTCTAAACAAGTACGTATGATAATTTGTTTGTTTGATTTGAGGTTTAATGTCCCCTTCAACACTGTAAAGGTCATTTTGGAAAAGTTGCTTCCAATTTTGTGTGACTTTTACCCGACATTGAGATGAAATGACATCTCAAGCCCTGTCGCCTAATGAAACCAATAGGGTTTATAAGCATGGACGGTCCAACACTCACACCGCTTTGCCTGGGCAGTCTTAGATCCTCTAAGCAGTTTACCAGTGAGTGAGTGAGTTTTAGTTTTACGTCCCACCAACAGCTAAGGTCATACGGAGACGGGACCTCGGTTTAAAGACTCATCCGAAAGTCTGCAGTTTACCAGTACTCGTGTGTGGGTCGGATTCAGTTCTGCGTGGAAGCATCATGCAGCCCATATATGTCTTCAAGCCCCGATGGGCCGGGGCCGAAGCATGATAATAGTGTACCAATAATGAGGCCACTAGAGTGTTAACAAGGTTTTTCTATGACTTAACCTAGTGACCTACTTTTTGATCCGACATGACCCATATTCGAACTTGACCGAGATCATTCTGAGAAAGTTTGATGATGATCGGACCAAAACTGTGGCCTCTAGTGTGTTCACAAGGTTTTTCTATGATTTGACCTACTGACCTACTTTTTGACCCGACATGACCCATATTCGAACTTGACCGAGATATCATCAAGATCATTCTGAGCAAGTTTGATGATGATCGGACCAAAACTGTGGCCTCGTGTGTTCACAAGGTTTTTCTTTGATTTGACCTACTGACCTACTTTTTCACCCAACATGACCCATATTCAAACTTGACCGAGATATTGTCATGATGATAATTCTGACCAAGTTTGATGATGATTGGCCCAAAACTGTGGCCTCTAGAGTGTTCACAAGGAAAAGTTTACGCACGCACGACGCCGCCGGACATCTCAAAGTCACAATAGCTCAATATGACATTCTGTCAGGTGAGCTAAAAAAAACATTCAAACAGAACTGACCAATATCAGACTGGTTATTTGCACAGCCTGACAAAGTGCAGTCTGATAAGGGTCTTTTTTGTCATTTTTGAATTTAAAGTCACAGTGAACACTCATGCTGAGCCAGTAACAAGGCTATGCTGAGCCAGTAACAAGGTCATGCTGAGCCAGTAACTTATTGGGCAGGTTGACTTCCTAAATCCACTGCACATTCTATGGCTAGTTATAACTGGCAACTGCATTTGCAAAAGCTACAACATTTGTCCAACAAAAATACCTGGGGCCAATTGTTCAAAACTAACAATGTCCTTAGTTAACGTATCGTTAAACTTTGATCATTAAATATGTCAAATATGCTGAACTTTTTGCTGAAAAAAATGTGAGCAGCTTTTGCGGACGCAAAAGCTGCTCACATTTTTTTCAGCAAACATACCAAAATTTACGATATTGTACTTGCTAGAAGAGTTAACAATATGACCACTAACGAGCTCGTTAAGCTAACGATGCTTTGAACAACTGGCCCCAGAGTATTAGATTTCTTACTTGCTAAACAGTTAACAATTTGACCACTAATGAGCTTGTTAAGCTAACAACATTTAGAACGACGGGCCCCTGATAGTAAATGTCTTATTGCTACAAAAATCATGAAGTTATATTATGCTTTTACCCATTGTATGCTGCAAATCCCTAAAGGGGTACCTTGGGAAACAGTGCAGACCCAGATCAGACGCCGCACAATGCGGCGTCTGATCAGGCCCTACACTATTTGCTAACAGAATTTTCCGTCAAAAATAGAATAAGAATGTAAAAATAAGCCTGACACACCTTATATAACAAATGGACTTGTTCAACATATAGCAATGGAAGAGTCCACTAGTATACAATGGGTTAAACAGCATAGCCCTGTTGTTCAATGCCTTATTGCCTTAATAAACTTCTTAGTGGTTGACACATTAATTGATCTAGCAGTTTACATGTAAACTGTTCTGGTGAATTCAGTAAACTTTTTGTAAATAGTTCTATTGAATACAGTGCTCTTTTTTCTATAGCTATTCAGATTTGTTTTTCCATCAAAGATATGATTTTTTTTTCTAGAATGAATAGTTAAAATTTTAAGCTATCATTAACTCTGTGCAGAATCTCTTAAGCCCTTATCCTGCTGAATACAACAAGATCTACCTTTGCAAACAGTGCAGATCCAGATAAGATGAAAGTCATCTAATCAGGAACTATAATGTTTGTCATTCAGTTTGTGAATTTGAATCAATACACTATTTGAGGCAATATGATTGGTTGGTAGTCAGAAATGGGTGCGGCAAATTAATTTATTCAGCGGAATAAGAGTCAATTGCATAAAATTAGCAGTAAAAATGTTTCACAATGGCTGTATACCCTACCTGTATAAGTCCATGTTCAGTGTGTTGTGATGACTGAAAGTGGTCTGTCAGGAGAGACTGAGAAAAACTTGTGTGGAGACGGCAGCCCTCCGCCTCATTTGCTGAGTCTCCTGATAGTCTATAGAGATCTGCAATGACAAACAATCAATGGTTCATAGCTTGAATATCTCTCGGACCATGAAGTTTTGTTGTTTGACCTACCCCGGGTTAATCATAATGCCCGTTGTGACCAGCAGGGATTCAAATCAACCTGCGCACCCATCCACTTTGACAAGACCTTTTTGCTTATGTCTCTTTGCATAGATATTATGCTATAGTAGGTACATGTGATCCACCGAGACTCTGATTAGACTGCACAAATGAGCAGGCTGATCAGTCTTCCCTGGTCGTTCAATCCTTCTTGTAGATTTTGTCATGCCCTGGCTCAATTAATAAATGGGGCCCCGTCAAGCGATTTTGATACTTATCGCCTATGCTGCAAGCCTCGCAATTCTACAAGCGTTCTCGAAGCCTTGCCTGATAAACTTGTAATCAAAAGACACTCACCTGGTATTCTCTATATCTAGGCAATTCTAGTGAGTACACACAACATAAATGTTTAAGATAAAATAAGAAATTCTCCCTAAATTGTCCCAAATTAATAAATATCTTGGCTCCCGCCCATCGGGGCTTGAAGAAATTGATGGGCTGCATGATGCTTCCACGCAGAGCTGAAACCGACCCGCACACAAGTACTGGTAAACTGCTTAGAGGATGTAAGCCTGCCCAGGCAAAGCGGTGCGAGTTGGCCAGTCCATGCTTATAAACCCTATTGATTTTATTGGGCAGCAGGTTTTGAGATGTCATTTCATCGCAAATGTCAGATAAAAGTCCCACAAAAATGGAAGCAATGTCTCCAAAATGACCTTTACAGCGTTGAATGGGACGTTAAACTTCAAATCATACAAAAAAAAAAATAATAATAATATCTGCAGCTTTGAGATTTTAGTTCCTCGGGTCTCAAGAACAAGTTCCAAACAGCTGTGGTAAAACATCCATCAGTGTTTGAGCCATTGAAATTTCACTGCATAATACAGACAGACATAGCAACAGATAAGGTTTGTATGTTGTGATAAGTGAAGGATAGTTTTTGTCAATTCTCCATAAAAACCTATGTTGTGGGTATTCATTAGAACCGCCTCAACGAGGCGGTTCTAATGAATACCCACAACATAGGTTTATATGGAGAAATAAGGAAAACTATCCTTCAATTATCACAAAATACCCACCTTATCTGTTGTTATGCAGACAGATCGTGGTGAACCTGTGCCTCCCCCCCCCCCTCAGGAGATACATTGAATGGGGACTAAAATGTACTTACCTTTAAGTAGGGAAGAAGCCCAGAGTTGTACATGAACATCAGGTATTTTACCAGCTAGCTGCATTGCAGGAGTCACCATGTTGAGTGATTCCTGGAATAAATAAATAATATGACTGCTATATTCCAAAACTGAACAAACCTATTCAAACATTGTTAAACTATAACACGTTTTTGGGAATAGCACATCTTAAGCCTTATCTTGCTGTTCACGACAACCCCTATCTTTGGAAACAGTGTAGATCCAGATCAGATGGCTTCTGAAGAAGCCATATGATCAGGATCTACACTGTTTGACATTAAGTTTATGGGTTTGTAAGAATAAATTACATCAAGTAATCTGATTGGTTCAAAGTCAGAAATGGGTGTGGCTAAACTGAATATTCAGCAAGAGAAGGGTTAAGGATGGAGCAAAACAATGTGTACTTTATTTACCCTTAATACTGGGACATCTCAACTCTTTACCATACTTATTCTAATATGTGAACAAGTACAATTTACTAACATCCAGTGAGTCTAAAGATAGCTGGATGAGTAGCAAACAGTGTAGACCCTGATGAGAGGCTGCTTTCTGCAGAGTTCCTGTGAAATTATTTCAAAATCCATCAATGGATTAAGAAGATGTCATCTGAGTTAACAGTTGATGGACAATGCACGAAGACATATGATGGACATAATGGTATCACAATAGCTCATCATATGTAAGCACTTCCTGCTCAGGTGAGCTAGAAATAAGGAATAATTTGGGCCCGGTCAAGCGATTTTGGTACTTATCGCATATGCGAGCAGCAGGGTTCAGGTGAGCCTGCGCATCCGCGCAGTCTCGCCAGAACCTTCGCTGCTCGCTTATCCTTGGCCCCTCTGAATGGCTGGGCATGCGCAGTTACAATTTGTCAGGATGGAATGCTCGAAGACACAAATTCGCTTGGCGGGGCTCATTTAGGGGTTTTGTTTTTATTATTTTACCTTGAAAATTATGTTGTGTGCACTCATTAGAATTGCCCCGAGGTGATTCAAATGTGTCCACACAACATACCTTTATATTATACAGCATCACTAAAATAGACCTAAATCATTCTGACTTGGTTTCTGAATAACCTCCAGTGGCTCAATCTAACAAATTTTCATGAGCCTAAAGGTGTTTGAACTACTGTAGTTTGAATATACTTTTTTCTGTTTATATGTTTAACCAATCTGACACAGAGAAACGTCACTAAATAGCATAGGGCTGGCCCATCTCCAAATAAACGGCTATCAGATTAATTTCATATATTTCAAGTTTTATGAAAATTCATACACTTTTAGCAAACAGTGTAGATCCAGATCAGACATTCCCCTTTGGCCACTTCTGATTTCGGTCAACAAAGGAACCCTAGGCATATAAGGATTAAATAATACAAGATAGTACATTTATTCTTATTTATTTATTTATTCAAATTTCATGACATATATACATACATCTGTACTACAAATATACATACACACGTCAAAGGATTGGCTATAGGTACAGCCTATATTTATTCTCTCCTTTGTGGTGTTGAAGACATATATGTCATCATCCAAATAGGAATTCTTATTTGGCCTAGGCAGATTCCAGATCCGGCTAAATTAATATTTAGTTTAGCCAGATTCCGGATCAGGCTAAATTCTTTTTAGTCCAATTAAGAATTCCTATTTACATATATGTTAATTATATAGATTTATCTAAGGGCTGTTCCAGCAAAACATATCAGGGGGGGGGGGGGTGGACACCAGCTTGAAATTTGACTAGCCACCCATGGAAGCAATTTTAGCTGTTTTACACCCATGCATAGAAGTTATTTTAGCTTCATATCACCCATGCATAGAACTTTTTTTTTTAAAGAAAAAGGGCTATAAATTTAAGTGTTTGACCTGACAGTGTATGTTGCAAGAAATTGAGCATGTTGACATTATTTCTTTAAACAAAATTGGTAGTAATGGCTGCCCCCCTTGGCGCTCAGAGTTTAGGGGTTAGCATTACGACTGGTTCCTCGGTGCCAGGATAAAGGGACCGGCAGGGTTCAGTCCCGGTGCAGCTCATAAGTGCCCCTGCGCATAATCCTCAAAACTGAGGGTGTCTCAGTATTGGAAACAAACAAACAATTTAACAAACAAATAGAATCAGAATTGTTTACTGGTGATACATCCTAAAACAATCCTAAGACAATAGCTCAAAGAAAACTTTGAAAAAAAAAATGGACAGGGTAGATTTTTTATTAAGCATCTTTTTTTTTCTCTCATCTCGCCTCCACCCATATTACCCAGGCCACCCCTCCCACCAACCGGCACACAGTTGCATGCAGCACTGTTTGTTGTTGTTGAAGCTTTGGTCAAAGTATCTCTCAGGTATGTTGTCTTCTTAGTACTCTTCCTCTTAGTAAATACTCTCAGGTAGGTTAAAGAAAGCTCCCCTGCAGGGAATCGAACCCCGGTCTCCCGCGTGACAGGCGAGTATAACACTAAATGGGACCACGAAAACTAATTACAAACAGCTCTCACTTCGAATTCTCCGCTAGTTCAGCTTGGTTGTGAACTGAATATCAAGCCTGTGGTATCTAAAACACCTGAAATTCATTTTCTTTTTAAAATACTCACCAGACAGCCGTTAAATTCATAAAAAAAAAACGATCTACATTATTTCATGATTTTACAGGAAACAGCCATTTTGGAAACGGAAATAAGATCAATATTTGTGCTGGTGCTCGGCTTTACAGAGTATTTGTATACCGTATTCGGGGGTCTCCGGTCGTTTCGCCCGTGAGTCGTTTCGCCCATGAGTCGTTTCGCCCGTGGGTCGTTTCGCCCTGGGTCGTTTCGCCCGTGGGTCGTTTCGCCCTGATATGGTGGGTCGTTTCGCCCTTATTTTTTTCAAGCCCTATTGATTGAGGTTATGTTTCTTTTGGTATGTAAAGGGATTGATGGGGGTATTGGGAGTTCCGGAAAACATGGTTTTGTCCTCATGTGGTGCAGCTGGACGACCTACTGACGGCTTCTACGTCAGGTTTGAGCAACTGAGCTACCCCTAAACCTATCTAACTATCTATCTTCTGATACTGCGTCGGCCACATTTGACCATTACCGCAGGTGTATATTACATACACTCCAGGTTTTGCAGGATGAAAGCCTACACAGTAATCATGTAATTACGGTAGGGATCTTTAACCTGCACAGGGGATGGTTCTCCCTGCACAGGGGGCCTCCAATTAACGTCCCGATCCGAAGGATGGTACACTTTTTGACATTCATCCCTGCAAATGATGCCAATGGAGCGTGTTCGGACACCGAAATTTTATCGCCGCTGCCGGGGATCGAACCCGGGACCTCTAGCATCAGAGGCAAGTGCACTAACCACTGAGCTATCACTCTCCTTAACTTTATATGAAGAAAACTGGGGTATACATTATTTTTATTATTTCTGCTACAAGACAAAGGTTGTGGGTACTCGTTAGAACCGTCTCAACCTATGTTTGCAATATAGATAAGAAAAAAACCCCACAGATTTTCATAATAAAATAGTCATTTTAGAGATGTGAAAGCATGCACTATGTTGCATGGCTGTGTTATCGTATTGGTCTGTTTAATAGTTTGCATTACGAAAACATGCTTATTCAAATACTGGAAAATTGTACCACCAAATAAAAAATCAAAATTGTTCTGATCAAAGATTGTAATATTTTTCACTATTTCTGCTCGGGTGCTCGTTAAAAACGCCTCGGCGAAGCGGTTCTAACGATCACCAACGGTCTGTGTATTTTGGGGCGGAAATATGAAAAACAATGTGTTGCATGTTCGTTGTGTGTTTTGTGGGTAGTACCCATAGTCTGCTATTTCTGCTCCTCGCATGGAATGTGGGTGGTCGTTAGAACCGCCTCGGCAAAGCGATTCTAACGAGTACCCATATATCACATACTTAACACATTTTGACACTGTTGTTTGGATTTGTGAAGATCACATACACAGTTTATAATGTTTTTTTTTTTACTTTTTATCTCTCTATCCGAACTCTGAAACGAGCCCGTCCATACATCACCCATCCGTAGGTGTCATTTGACGTGTCACCATGAACAGTTCAGATCCGTTCGTCCGTCCGTCCATCTACATATGCATCACTTCATTCATTCATTCATTAATTTCCGATTGTCCATCTAACAATACTCTCCATTCATTTATTCATTAACTTATCTATATCCGTATATTCAAAATGCCGTCCGTTCATCCGTACCTCCGTCCATCTACCAATGCACAACTCCATTCACCCATTTATTCATTTATTTATTCATCCATCTGCCCATTTACTCATCCATTCTGTTTGTAACTCCCATAAAACAGAATTGCGGCGAAGCGACCCACGGGCGAAACGACTCACGGGCGAAACGACCCACCAGGTAAGGGCGAAACGACCCAACCCCAAAATCAGGGCGAAACGACTCAGGGCGAAACGACCCGGCGAAACGACCCACGGGTGAAACGACCCGGAACCTATTCGGGTGTGTATTACCCGCATTTGCGTACTACCCGCACCCCCCTTTTTTGCCAAAATCTGGGGGAAAACTGTTATTCTGTTGTATCACCCGCAAGGAACATTTGCTGAAATTTTGGTGGATGCGTAAGTGAGAAAAAGTAAGAATTTGGCCAGTTTTTGTAACACACAACGGAACGCGCGATCGTCTTCAAAAGGCGGGAAAATGCACGTGCGTGCGAGTATCACCAGAAAGCATGTGTTTTGCATTAAAATGTTGAAAAAACTTTACCTGTTCACCATTTTTATTTATTTATTAATCCTCATATGCCCGCGGCCCTTTTTGGGACATCGGCAAACAGTGCAGTCCCAGATCAGGCACCTAAGAAAGACGCTGCAGGCGTTTCTTTTTTTAGGACATCGGCAAACAGTGCAGTCCCAGATCAGACACCTCAGAAAGACGCCGCAGATGTCTGATTTGGATTTACACTGTTTATTTATTTATAACGGTTCAATTATGACACTATTCTTAATCCCTGTCATATAATTGCCGCCCTGCAGTGCGTGTCGATAAGGTGTGAAAATATGGTCAAGTTATGTCTCTAATTTGCGTTTATTCCCCTATCATAAAATTTAATCCGCAATCAGTGTGAAAATTATTTAATTGCTCCTAAGACGAGTTGCTACGACTATTCTACTATCTCGTGAATGGTTATGTTTTGGCGCCAAATAGCAGACGCTTGGCGAGAAAAGTTGAACTCTTTAATATGTGTTAACACATTTGTATGCGGTTGTTGGTTATTGACACGGAGCTTACGGAAAGCGCAGTTTTCCACAACCGTTTTGCTATCGAGAATTTTTTTATTGTTTCCAAACATTTTTATGAGAGAGATACGCCCCATTAAGATAAAACAATAGACACGTGTGGGGTTGCTGGGGTCCGATGACGTCATTTACCGATCGCGTGTAGAAAAAAAATGTAGCGGTGATTTGTGGGCGGCAGTTTGGATGCCGGAAAACTTTGATGTTCGCATTGAACTTGCTTGTTTATTTTGTTTAAAATCAGAATTTTAGGATTAATACTCACAAAATCGGGCTTGCTAGTAAAGTAATGGAGATTGTTATATTACTCATGTGTAAGTAAAATTGAGTGGACAATTAAACGTTATTTATGTCGGGAATCGTAAAAGGATAGAGCATAACAATGAGATACATCGTATTTTCAGCTGACAAAGTAAAAATAAAATGGTCCAAAAACAATTCAGGCGGATTACCCGCACCCTAAACTTAGGCCTGTAATTTGAGGCCAAAAAAACTGCGGGTAATACACGCCCGAATACGGTAGTAGAATTTCCAATAAACGGGAAACCAGCTGAAACCAGCCAAGGGAAATAATCCAAACTATTTTACTCAAAATAACCTGCCCCACTATGCTCCCTTGACCAGCCTAGCATAGAAGCGATTTTTCCCTTCCGATAGCCATGTGTAGAAGAACAATTAAGAGTGATGACAATCTAGTGTAGAAGATCTATTAACTGCCGTCCGGGTCACCCTTATTTCTTTTGCTGGAACAGCCCTAATGAATGTAAAACAAAAATAATGTAAAATGACACTAATTCGGGAAGAAGAAGAAGAAGAGAAGAAGAAGAGATAGAGCATGGTTACTCCGACATACACCAACATTTACCGTGTTGATTCTAATGTGATGGCATCACCGCAAATGCCTTAATATATGTGTTGCATATTAACTGAGTTTAGTTACTGTTTAAGTGTTTAAAAGATTTGTACGTTTGATGATCCTAGCATTTAGATATTTAAACTTTGAAACCTATACACGTTGGTATTTAATTAATGTTTAGTTTTAGTTTAACTGTCACTAACTAGAATTTGTTTTTCTACAAAAACACAGATGTCTCCCCCGTTTTTGACTGCTAAGTATAACCTTGACATTGGAGGTATTGAGCTGGGTCTTGTGTGCAACACATCATCTAATGAACATTTCTGCAAAGTAACTTTAAAAATGTTCATAGAAAAATAAAAAAGTTATTGGCCGTAAACAAAAAAAGCACTTTTTTACCTTTGACCTCTAAGTATGGCCTTGACCTTTGCGGTACAACACATCGTCTCATGATGGTTAACATTTCTGCCAAGTAATTTCATAATCCATCAAAGAATAAGGAAGTTATTGACTGTCCTTTTTTTTACCTTTGACCTCTAGGTATGACCTTGACATTGGAGGTATGGACCTTGGTCTTGCACATGACTCATGGTCCAACTTTCAAGCCTCTAGCTCCAACAGTTTTTGAGATATCTTGCTGACAAGATTTTATTAAAAAAAAAATTCAAAGGGCAATAACTCTTGAAAGGGGCATAATCCTGACGAGAAAAAAAATACTCGTCAGCTTATTTTCCATCAGAAATGCATATATGAAATTTCAAAATTATAGCATACACTGTTCTAAAGTTATGCTATGCATCACTTTTAGCATACATTACAATGGGCACAAATTACCAAAATGACAAAGGGCCATAACTCCAAAGTATTTTTCGGAATTTTGTCATAAGTTAATCAGTTCATCTACTCATCACCAACAATCTATTCACCAACTTTCAAGGCTCTAGCTCCAATAGTTTTTGAGATATCTTGCTGACAAGATTTTGTTAAAAAAAAAAATCAAAGGGCAATAACTCTTGAAAGGGGCATAATCCTGACGAGAAAAAAAATACGCGTCAGCTTATTTTTCATGAGGAACCCATATATGAAATTTCAAAACCCTAGCATACACGGTTCTAAAGTTATGCTAAGCATCACTTTTAACATACATTACAATGGGCACAAATTACCAAAATGACAAAGGGCCATAACTCACAAAGTATTTTTCGGAATTTTGTCATAAGTTAATCAGTTCATCTACTCATCACCAACAATCTATTAACCAACTTTCAAGGCTCTAGCTCCAACAGTTTTTGAGATATCTTGCTGACAAGATTTTATTAAAAAATTTCAAAGGGCAATAACTCTTGAAAGGGGCATATTCCGGACGAGAAAAAAAATAAGCGTCAGCTAATTTTCCATGAGGAATCCATATATGAAATTTCAAAACCCTAGTAAACATGGTTCTTAAGTTATGCTATGCATCACTTTTAGCATACATTACAATGGGCACAAATTACCAAAATGACAAAGGGCCATAACTCACAAAGTATTTTTCGACATTTTGTCAAAAGTGAATCAGTTCATCTACTCATCACCATCAATATAATCACCAACTTTCAAGGCTCTAGCTCCAATAGTTTTTGAGATATCTTGCTGACAAGATTTGATTAAAAAAAAAAAAATTCAAAGGGCAATAAGTCTTGAAGGGGGCATAATCCGGACGTGAAAAAAAATACACGTCAGCTAATTTTCCATGAGGAATCCATATATGAAATTTCAAAACCCTAGCATACACGGTTCTTTAGTTATGCTATGCATCAAAAGCGTAATGGACGGAAGAACGGACGAACGAACCAGAACCAATATGCCCCTCAAACTTTTTCAAAGTTGGGGGCATAATAAGAAAGCTATTGACAGAACACAAAAAAGGCCCTTTTTTTTTACCTTTAACCTCTATGTATGACCTTGACCTTTCAGGTATTAAACTGGGTCATGCGTGCAACACATCATCTCATGGTGGTTAACATTTCTGCCTAGCAATTTCAAAATCTATCTAAAAATAAGAAAGTTATTGACCAAACACGAAAAAAGGCCCCTTTTTTACCTTTGACCTCTATGTATGACCTTGACATTTTAGGTACCAAACTGAATCATGCATGCAACACATCGTCCCATGATAGTTAACATGTTTGCCAAGTAACTTCAAATTCTATTTAAAAATAGGCAAGTTATTGACAAAACCCGAAAAAAGGCCCCTTTTTTACCTTTGACCTCTAAGTATGACCTTGACCTTTGAGGTACCAACCTGGGTCATGCGCGCAACACATCGTCTTATATTGGTTCACATTTCTGCCATGTGATTTCAAAATCCATCTCAAAATAAGAAAGTTATTGACCAAATACGAAAAAAAGGGCCACTTTTTGACCTTTGACCTCTAAGTATGACCTTGACCTTTGAGGTACCGACCTGCCCCATGTGCATCACACATCGTCTCATGATTGTTAATAATTATGCCAAGTAATTTTAAAATCCGTCTCAAAATTAGAAAGTTATTGACCAAATACGAAAAAAAGGCCCCTTTTTTGACCTTTGACCTCTAAGTATGACCTTGACCTTTGAGGAACGGACCTGCCTCATGCGCACCACACATCGTCTTATGGTTGTTAATAATTATGCCAAGTAATTTTAAAATCCATCTCAAAATAAGAAAGTTATTGACCAAATACGAAAAAAAGACCCCTTTTTTGACCTTTGACCTCTAAGTATGACCTTGACCTTTGAGGTACCGACCTGCCTCATGCGCACCACACATCATCTTATGGTTGTTAATAATTATGCCAAGTAATTTTAAAATCCATCTCAAAATAAGAAAGTTATTGACCAAATACGAAAAAAAGGCCCCTTTTTTGACCTTTGACCTCTAAGTATGACCTTGACCTTTGAGGTACCGACCTGCCTCATGCGCACCACACATCGTCTTATGGTTGTTAATATTTCTGCCAAGTAATTTTAAAATCCATCAAAAAATAAGAAAGTTATTGACCGGACACGATTTGCCCATACATATATACATACCAACAAACTTCCAAGGGAGATAATTCAAAAAGTATAAATGCGAGAGTTATGGTTCTTGCGCACTGCACGTCGTCTAATGCTGATTAATATTTATACGAAGTTCATGACGATAGCTCTAACGGTTTTCAAGTTACAGAGCGGACACGAAAGTGTGACAGACGGACAGACGGACAGACAGACAGACGGACAGACAGACGCCCGGGGGAAAAACAATATGTCTCTCCGAAAAAATTTTTTTCGGGGGAGACATAATGAGTAAAGTAACACTATGAGGCAGTGCTTACAGTGGGCACCGTTGGGGAAGTTAGCACGAGAGACGTGATAATAGTGATAGTACTACATGTAGTTTCTATTATTACTACATTTAAATTTACTGGCTTCTCTTGTGTAACCAAATCATTTCAGATATGACAGCATTAATCGAAGCATTGACACCACTGATAGGTCAATATTTATGAGTGGAGGCTAGAAAAATGGTCTTAAGTGAGGACTTAGACTGTTTTGTTTAACCGTTTAATTCCTATAATGTAAACAAACAGAGTAGACCGTGATCAGACAGCACACACTGCAGCATCTGATCAGGATAGACACTTTTTGCCAAACTCAAAACATGATTATACATAACCTTCTTATGCAACACCCCCGACCTCACAGTGATAAGAAAAATGACACTATTTTCAATAAATAACTGATACCTGGATTTCCTACAGATGAGTGATAGTGTCACATGATTTGTTTTGTTTGATTTGAGGTTTAACGTTGCTTCCAATTTTATGGGACTTTTACCCGACAATGAGATGAAATGACATCTCAAGCCAATACGGTTTATAAACATGGACGGGCCGACTTGCAGCGCTCTTCCTGGGCAGGCTTAGATCCTTTAAGCGGTTTACCAGTACTCGTGTGCGGGTCGGTTTCAGTTCTGCGTGGAAGCATCATGCAGCCCATCTATTTCTTCAAGCTCCGATGGGCGGGGGCTGATAGTGTCACATGAACAATAGCGACAAAAAGCTACTGTGCTTAGTAACATTGGGTTGACTGACAAACAATCAACCACAAAATTGGACATTCTAATTTGATGTCTATTTTCAAGTCAGCTCTCTGAATTTGTTACATATAAAACATACTCATTAACCCATACATGCATATAGAATCTTCCAAATTAGCTATGGACGGGTCCATTTCCAATTTCAGGGGTGCAAGCTTGTTTTATTTGTTGTAAGTTTCACAAAAATTCCTGAGGTTTGATTTAATCAAACAGCATAGCCACTGATTAGAAGCCATGTTATGCCGAGTCCAATCGGGTCTCGATTATTTGCTAACATCCACTTTTTGAGATGCTAGGCATATACAGGTTAAGTAAACCTGACAGTTTTGAATCCGACACCTAAAAACAGGAAACAACAAGAAAATAAATAAAACAAGAACTTACCCTACTGTTGCCTAGAGACAGAAATATATGACCCAGCAGGACAAGGGAACATGATGTCAATCTGTTCAGATCTTCTGTGTTGGCCATCTTTAACGTTTCACGTAAATACCGCCTGAAAAATAAAAATTTCCATGGGCTTAGTTGTTAGCTTAATGAGCTCATTAGTGATCAAAATGTGAACAAGCAAGTACAATATCCAACAATCTAGAATTTTTCTTGGAAAAACTGAGAAGGTTTTTCTTTTCTTTTTTCAGCAAAAATGTTAGTATATTTTTCATATAAAATGATTAAACTTTTAACCATATGTACACAAACTACAATGTTAGTTTTGAACAACTGACCTCAGGAGGGAATGACCTTAGCCAGCAGTGCAGTTCAGTTGAATTCCTGTGCTGCACCATGGACATTTCCAACCATTTATTCCATAAGATGTCAACAACTGTCATCCGCTTTGTCATCTGCTGGTAACTTGAAATATCATTTGTGCAAATAGAGTGGACCCAAATCAGACTGCTCCTCTAGTCCCAGATCAGACTGCTCCTCTGATCAGGGTCCACACAGTTTGCCTGTTGGCAAAAATATGTTTTAAAAGTTTCCAAGAGGACATGCGCAGACAACATTTCCAGATGCATTTCTTCATGGCATCTTAACCCATTTAGTACTGGAAACCCCAAAATGGGTACCATGGCAAACAGTGCAGACCCAGATCAGATGCCGCAGAATGCGGTGTCTGATCAGGGCCTCCACTGTTTGCTAAAAGTTCAGTCATTTTCCAAATAAATTTTCATGAAAACACAACCTGACACCCCTAAATTTTGAAATGAACTCCTGCTATGTCCCCGGACATGGTCATTTTTTATTTAAAGTTGCTCACAGTTCAAGATTTTTGTTTGTGTGGGAAGCCCTTGACACAAGAAACTTACATGCCAAATATGAAAGCTCTATCTTAAATGGTTCAAAAGTTATGAACAATAATATTTTTTTTTCTTTAAAGTAGGTCAAGGTCACAGGTAAAAAAAATTGCATGAATGTAAAGCTCTTGTCACAAGGAACCTACATGCCAAATATTAGGGCTCTATCTTAAACGGTTCAAAAGTTATGAACAAATTTATTTTTTCTTTTAAGTAGGTCAAAGGTCAAGGTCATGGTTCAAACATTTTGCATGAATGAAAAGCTCTAATCACAGGGAACCTACATGCCAAATATGAAAGCTCTATCCCAAACGGTTCGAAAGTTATGACAAAAAATGTTTATTTTTTTAAGTAGGTCAAAGCCACAGGTCAAAATTTTTGCATGACTGTAAAGTGTTTGTCACAAGGAACCTACATGCTAAATATGAAGGCTGTATCTCAAACGGTTCAAAAGTTATGAATAATGTTAACTTTTTCTTTTATGTAGGTTAAAGGTCAAGGTCACAGGTCAATTTTTTTTTTGAGTGAATGTAAAGCTCTTGTCACAAGAAACCTACATGCAAAATATGAAGGCTCTATCTCAAACCGTTCAAAAGTTATGACCAAAATGTTATTTTTTATTTTAAGTAGGTCAAAAGTCAAGGTCACAGGTCAAGATTCTTTGCATGAATGTAAAGCTTTTGTCACAAGGAACATACATGCTAAATATGAAGGTTGTATCTCAAATGGTTCAAAAGTTATGAAGGCTGTATCTCAAACGGTTCAAAAGTTATGACCAATGTTAACTTTTTCTTTTATGTAGGTCAAAGGTCAAGGTCACAGGTCAAAATTTTTTGTGTGAATGTAAAGCTCTTATCACAATGAACATACATGCTAAATATGAAGGCTGTATCTCAAGTGGTTCAAAAGTAATGACCAATGTTATTTTTTTCTTTTAAGTAGGTCAAAGGTCAAGGTCAAGGTCACAGGTCAAATTTTTTTGCATGAATGTGAAGGTCTTGTCACACGGAACCTACACGCAAAATATGAAGGCTCTATCTCAAACCGTTCAAAAGTTATGACCAAAATGTTATTTTTTTATTTTAAGTAGGTCAAAGGTCAAAGTCAAGGTCACAGGTCAAATTTTTTTGCATGAATGTAAAGCTTTTGTCACAAGGAACATACATACTAAATATGAAGGCTGTATCTCAAGTGGTTCAAAAGTTATGACCAATGTTATTTTTTTCTTTTAAGTAGGTCAAAGGTCAAGGTCACAGGTCAAATTTTTTTGCATGAATGTGAAGGTCTTGTCACAAGAAACCTTCAGGCCAAATATGAAAGCTCTATCTCAACCAGTTCAAAAGTTATGGCCAATGTTAAAGTTGTCCACGTACAAACCAACAAACCTACAAACCAACAAACAAACAAACAGACAGGGCAAAAACAATATGTCCCCGCTATCGCTACCGGGGACATAAAAAGAGACACTAGTGACTTCTTGTCTACTTTCCAGTAATATGAGCACCCTGGAAAAGGTGTCTATTTTTAAAGGAAAGAATTGGAAGAAAAATTGTTTCTTTAAGAATAGACCAATGCTTATAAGGGAGACAAAAATATTTCTAAAAGAATTGCCTCCCCTGAAGATTTATCTGTTCTCCTTAAACTGTCTTTAAACAGAACTTTGAATTGATGTGATTAGCCCATTTAGTACCAGAAACCCCAAAACGGGTTCTCTAGCAAACAGTGCAGGCCCAGATGTTCTTTGGCGTCTGATCAGGGCCTCCACTGTTTGCTTAAAGTTCAGCCATTTTCCGAATCAATTTTGAAGAAAACACAACCCAACACCCCTAAATTTTGAAATCAAATCCTGCTATATATAAGGAGGAAGATTCCACTTGGTACTAAAAGGGTTAAATATCAATGAAAGTGATGCATTTTGTTCTAGACTGTCTTAACCCTTTTTGTACCAAATGGAATCTTCCTCCTGATATATCGCACATCACCATTTCAAAATTTAGGGGTGCCAGGTGGTGTTTTCTTCATAATCTGTTTGGAAGATGGCTTATTTTTTTGCAAACAGTGTAGGCCCTCATCAGACACCGCATTCTGCGGCGTCTGATCTGGGCCTGCACTGTTTGCCAAGGAACCCCTTTAGGGGTTTCTTGTACTGAATGGGTTAAAGTGGAGGATAGCCAGTGTAGTTCTCTGCTGCATGGATGGAAAATACACAGTGAAGCTGCCAAGACTCAGCTCGTGCCAGTCTAACACCTTATGTGCTGGTAGTTTCAATGTCTTGATATTTCTTTTCACCTCTCTATATATTTGCTAAAGGTACCGTATTTACCCTAAGTATCTGGGCACCACAACTTGTTCTAAAATTGTAGACCCAGATAAGATGCTGCATTCTGCTGCACCTAATCTAATGTGACATCTCACCTGGGTTTACAATGTTTTCTCAGGTCTATCTGTCCAAATTACAAACGGTAAATGTGGTATGTAGCTCAGTCATTGGAACTAGAGTCTTGAATGCTATGCAAACGCTATGCACTTAGCCATCCAAGCCGCTCAGACAGCATATTACACAAACAGTATAAAGTGTTGTAGAGTGGTAGATATTTTGCAAATCATGTTTTTATTGTCCTAGCAAGAAAAAAATCCTTCACTTACTTTGCCTCATTATATCTTGCCTGAAAGAATGCCTGAAGACCTTGAACATAGTATGCTGATGCCTTTAAACTGTGAGAACTGAAAATACATGTAATCATAGCTCAATATAAGGCCAAAATAGGAGGATAATTAAGTGGAATGAGAGCATATTTTTCCACCATTATTGAAAGGGAGACAACTTTCAGGACTTCCTGTTCGCTTTTCTTTAACCCCTGTCCCACTGAAAAAGGGGTCTACTCTTAAAGGAAAGAATTTGCTGCTCAGGAGCAAATTCTTTTCTTTAAGAGTAGAACACTATTGACATGGGAGACAAAACTACTTTTGCAGCAGTTGCCTCCCCTGAAGGTGTAACCATTCCCCTAACTAAGTTTTCTTGTAAGAAACATATGATGTGAGTACTTGTTAGAATCACTTGATGAGCAGCCCCCGCTAATCCGGTCTAGAAGAAATAGACTGGGCTGCAAGATGCTTCCACGCAGAGCTGAAACCAACCTCATATGAGTACTGGTAAACAGCACAGAGGTTCTAGGCATGCACAGGGGTGATGCGAGTTGGACCGTCTATGCATATAAACCCTATTGGTTTAATTAGACGGCAGGGCTTGGGATGTAATTTCATCTCAATGTCGGGTAAAAGTCCCACAAAATTGGAAGCAACGTCTCCAAAATGACTTATAATGTGTTGATGAGGACGTTAAAACGAAAAACAAACAAATCGCCTTGATGAGGCACATGCAAGAAACGTGTGGGAGTGAGTGAGTTTTATGTCTCACCAACAGCTAAGGTCAAATGGAGACAGGACCTGTTAAAGACTCATCCGAAAGTCTGGAGAAGCCTGGGATCGATCCTGGTTTACAAAGCGAGTAGCATAACCACTACACACGGAGGCTTCTATGTTTCTATGGAGAAATAATAAAGAATATCATGAAATTATTCCCGTTCTGCCTCCTCATCCTTGGTCCCCGCCCATTGGGACTTGAAGAAATAAATGGGCTGCATGATGCTTCCAAGCAGAGCTGAATCCGGCCCGCACAAGAGTAATGGTAAACCGCTGCTTAGGGGATCTAAGCCTGTCCAGGCAATGCGGTGCGAGTTGGACCGTCCATGCTTATAAATCCTATTGGTTTCATTTGGTGACAGGGCTTGAGATAGACAGTGGGTTCTCGTAAGAATCGACACATTGATCACAAAATGTGACACCTAATCAGTGTCTAAACTGTTACTGAAGGCAGCACCGATCAGCATCTGCACCTTGGGACCACAATATCGGCATGAAAAAAAAAAACAAGAGGGCCATGATGGCCCTGGATCGCTCACCTGATCCATAGAGTAACAAGAGGGCCCTGGGGAGGGCCATTATTGACCCCAGGGCTATAATGTGCATAATGTTGAGGGAGGTCTAAAAAGGTGAAGCTTCATACCAAATATCAACAAAGGCTATAATTTAAACAATCTTGGTGGAGGTCCACTAGATGAAGCTACACACCAAATATCAATGACCTGGGCCTTGCGGTTTCGGAGAAGAAGATTTTTTTAAAGATAGTCCCTACATAAGCCTATGTAAAACCAAAGGGCCCCAGGGCGGGGGCATTTGTGGCCTGAGGGCTATAATGAGAAAAATCTTGGTAGAGGTCAACAAGATGAAGCTCCATACCAAATATCAAAGACATGGGCCTTGCAGTTTCAGAGAAGAAGATTTTTAAAGATTTCCCTATATAAGTCTATGTAAAACCAAAGGGTCTCGGGGCGGGGACATTTTTGGCCCCAGGGCTATAATATGAACAATCTTGATAGAGGTCCACAATAGATGAAACTACACACCAAATATCAAAGACCTACGCCTTGTGGTTTCACAGATGAAGATTTTTGAAGATTTTCCCTATATAAGTCTACGTAAAAACAAAGGGCCCTGAGGCGGGGGCATTTTTGGTTTCAGGGCTATAATTTGAACAATCTTGGTAGAGGTCCACTAGATGAAGCTTCATACCAAATACCATAGACCTAGGCCTTGTGGTTTCAGAGAAGAAGATTTTTAAAGATTTTCTGTATATAAGCCCATGTAAAACCAAAGGGCCCCCGGGCAGGGGCATTTTTGGCCCCAGCACTATAATTTGAACAATCTTGGTAGGGGTCCACTTGATGAAGCTTCATACCAAAAAGTAAAGACCTGGGCCTTGCGGTTTCAGAGAAGAAGATTTTTAAAGATTTTCCGTATATAAGCCCATGTAAAACCAAAGGGCCCCGGGCGGTGGCATTTTTGGCCGCAGCACTATAATTTGAACAATCTTGGTAGGGGTCCACTAGATGAAGCTTCATACCAAATATCAAAGATCTGGGCCTTGTGGTTTCAGAGAAGAAGATTTTTAAAGATTTTCCCTATATAAGCCCATGTAAAACCAAAGGGCCCTGGGGCGGCGGCATTTTTGGCCCCAGCACTATAATTTGAACAATCTTGGTAGGGGTCCACTAGATGAAGATTCATACCAACTATCAAAGATCTGGCCCTTGCGGTTTCAGAGAAGAAGATTTTTAAAGATTTTCCCTATATAAGCCCATGTAAAATCAAAGGGCCTCGGGGCGGGGGCATTTTTGGCCCCGGCACTATAATTTGAACAATCTTGGTAGGGGTCCACTAGATGAAGCTTCATACCAAATATCGAAGATCTGGCCCTTGCGGTTTCAGAGAAGAAGATTTTTAAAGATTTTCCCTATATAAGCCCATGTAAAACCAAAGGGCCTCGGTGCGGCGGCATTTTTGGCCCCAGCACTATAATTTGAACAATCTTGGTAGGGGTTCACTAGATGAAGCTACACACCAAATATCAAAGATCTGGCCCTTGTGGTTTCAGAGAAGAAGATTTTGAAAGATTTTCCGTATATAAGCCCATGTAAAACCAAAGGGCCCCGGGGCGGGGGCATTTTTGGCCCCAGCACTATAATTTGAACAATCTTGGTAGGGGTCCACTAGATGACGCTTCATACCAAATATCAAAGACCTGGGCCTTGTGGTTTCAGAAGAGAAGATTTTTTAAGTTTTCGGTGAAAAAAACTATTTTTGGCTCCTGTGACCTACATGTGCAACAGACCTGAACCATTTGAACAACTTTCAAAGGCGCAACCTAAGGATCATTCCTGTGAAGTTTGGTCACAATCCGATCAGTGGTTTTGGAGGAGATGTCGTTTGAAGAAATTGTTTAAGCACGGATGACAGACAAAAAGTGATCCTAATATAAAACACAAGAGGGCCATGATGGCCCTGGATCGCTCACCTGATCCATAGTGTAACAAGTGGGCCCCAGAGAGGGCCATTATTGGCCCTTGGGCTTTAATGTGCATAATGTTGAGGGAGGTCTTAAAGGTGAAGCTTCATACCAAACATCAACAAAGGCTATAATTTGAACAATCTTGGCAAAGGTCCACTAGATGAAGCTACACATCAAATATCAAAGACCTGGGCTTAGCGGTTTCAGAGAAGAAGATTTTTAAAGATTTTGCCTATATAAGCCTATGTAAAACCAAAGGGCCCTGGGACGGGGGCATTTTTTGCCCCAGCACTATAATTTGAACAATCTTGGTAGGGGTCCACTAGATGAAGCTTCATACCAAATATCAAAGTCCTGGGCCTTGTGGTTTCAGAGAAGAAGATTTTTAAAGATTTTCCCTATATAAGCCTATGTAAAACCAAAGGGTCCCAGGGGGGGGGGGGGCATTTTTGGCCCCAGCACTATAATTTGAACAATCTTGGTAGGGGTCCACTAGATGAAGCTTCATACCAATATCAAAGACCTGGGCCTTGTGGTTTCAGAGAAGATTTCTAAAGATTTTCCCTATATAAGCCAATGTAAAACCAAAGGGTCCTGTGGCGGGGGCATTTTTTGTCCCAGCACTATAATTTGAACAATCTTTGTAGGGGTCCACTAGATGAAGCTTCATGACAAATATCAAAGTCCTGGGCCTTGTGGTTTCAGAGAAGAAGATTTTTAAAGATTTTCCCTATATAAGCCTATGTAAAACCAAAGGGTCCTGTGGCGGGGGCATTTTTTGTCCCAGCACTATAATTTGAACAATCTTTGTAGGGGTCCACTAGATGAAGCTTCATGACAAATATCAAAGTCCTGGGCCTTGTGGTTTCAGAGAAGAAGATTTTTAAAGATTTTCTGTATATAAGCCTATGTAAATGTGTGTGTGTGTGTGTGTGAATTCGGGTTTAACGTCGCTTTCAACAATTTTTCAGTCATATCACGACGGTGTCTGGTTGCGACAGGGAGCTCAATGCTCACGTTTATAGTGCTGCCTCACTGAAGTATCATGTCCCAGACACATTACATGATACCACACCCAGTCACATTATCCTGACACTGGATCGACCAGTCCTAGCTCTTCCCCGTAAACCTGAGTGCCAAGCGAGGAGCAGCTAGTACCATTTTTAACGACTTTGGTATGTCGCGGCCCGGGATCGAACCCCGGACCTCCCGTTCCCCGGAGCGGACACTCTACCAACTGAGCTATCGGGGCCGGTAAAGCCTATGTAAAACCAAAGGGCCCCGGGGCGGGGGCATTTTTGGCCCCAGCACTATAATTTGAACAATTTTGGTAGGGGTCCACTAGATGAAGCTTCATACCAAATATCAAAGACATGGGCCTTGTGGTTTCAGAGAAGAAGATTTTTAAAGATTTTCCCTATATAAGCCTATGTAAAACCAAAGGGCCCCGGGGCGGGGGAATTTTTGGCCCCAGCACTATAATTTGAACAATTTTGGTAGGGGTCCACTAGATGAAGCTTCATACCAAATATCAAAGACCTGGGCCTTGTGGTTTCAGAGAAGAAGATTTTTAAAGATTTTCCCTATATAAGCCCATGTAAAACCAAAGGGCTCCGTGGCGGGGGCATCTTTTGTCCCAGCACTAAAATTTGAACAATCTTGGTAGGGATCCACTAGATGAAGCTTCATACCAAATATCAAAGTCCTGGGCCTTGTGGTTTCAGAGAAGAAGATTTTTAAAGACTTTCCCTATATAAGCCTATGTAAAACCAAAGGGCCCCCGGGCGGGGCCATTTTTGGCCCCAGCACTATAATTTGAACAATCTTGATAGGGGTCCACTGGATGAAGCTTCATACCAAATATCAAAGACCTGGGCCTTGTGGTTTCAGAGAAGAAGATTTTTTAAGTTTTTGGTGAAAAAAATCTATTTTTTGGCTCCTGTGACCTAGATGTGCAACGGACCGGAACCATTTGAACAACTTTGAAAGGGGACCACCTAAGGATCATTCCTGTGAAGTTTGGTCACAATCCGATCAGTGGTTTAGGAGGAGATGTCGTTTAAAGAAATTGTTTA
Source organism: Lucinisca nassula (assembly GCA_963580285.1). Classification (NCBI taxonomy): domain Eukaryota; kingdom Metazoa; phylum Mollusca; class Bivalvia; order Lucinida; family Lucinidae; genus Lucinisca; species Lucinisca nassula. The sequence goes on along the minus strand of OY757018.1, from coordinate 146,355,069 downwards.
CGGACGCACGGACGGACGGACCCACATTTTGGGTTTGTGTGGCTGCACCTGTCCATATTTTATGGGGCTAAAATTTTTATGTGGCTAACGGTTTATGTGGCTATAAGACACACAAATCTGTACATCTAATGTGGCTAGCCACACAAACTTTGGACATCAGCCACATAAAGGCTGTCTGTACGAAACCGTCTTTGTCTAAACTTATGTGGCTACCAGAGGTTGTGATATCTAGCCCTCTAAAGGTAGAACAGAACTTTCTTTATAGTGCACTGATACATCTTATGGGTCTAGCTCCTCACATAGAGGGACTTTTTCCTACTGCAGCATTCAGCCCCAGGACAGCCAGTTAAATTTATGTGGCTCAGCCCCATAATCTCAAAGTTTAGCCTCATAATCCTGGACATCCATGTCCAAGGATGTCCAAGGTGATGGACATAAATTTATGTGTCTTTTTTTTATTTGATTTTTCTAGTCCCCCTGAACCCCTCTGTACTAACAGAAAAATGGGTTTGTGAGGCTAGCCACACAAACCCATTTTGCCACACAAAACCCTTCTGTACCTAAAAGAAGCCACATAAACCCATTTTGTAAGAACGGACGCACGCACGACGGACGACGGACAAAAAGTGATCCCAAAAGCTCACCTCATCACTACGTGACGGTGAGCTAAAAAAAATAACTAGAGCTATATCATGACAAAACCTGCAAAAAGATCTGGGCCCAGTTGTTCAAAGCCTTGTTAGCTGAACAAGCTTGTCAGTGGTCAAACTGTTAACTATTCTAGCAAGTGCAATATGTAATACTGTGGAATTTTTGCTGCAAAATGTGAGCAGCTTTTGCATATGCAAAAGCTGCTCACATTTTTCTGCAAAAATACTGGAATATTTGCTATGTTAAATGATCAATTTTTTTACAATATGTTAACTAACTACTTCTTTAGTTTTGAACAACTGGACCCAGATGTGTTGTGACCCAAAACAATTGACCAGTCATGATGGATCATTTCGTGATCAATACAATCAAATACAGTGCTATTTTTGGCATACTGAAGATTTAACATGTTAACAAATGAGTTCATTAACCCATATATATGCCTAGCGCCCCATTCTTGGGACATCTGCGAACATCAGACGCCAAAGAACATGTCATCAGATCTAGGTCTGCACTATTTAAAGTTTATACATTCTTTACTTACCATAAACAAAACAAACCTGATACCCCTATAATTAAAAATGAATACTCCAAACTTATAAGGTCAAAGTTTCCATTGTAATATATGGGTTAATATTCAGTCACTGGGTCCAGGGTTGAACACAGTAAAAGCAGATAAGCTCTTCTATCAGACCCATCACAAGAATGACTGTCTTTGTGGTTTCAGCTTCAAAGACTAGTGAAGTATCTCGAAATTTTAGGCACAGAAACTAGAGGTAGAGGCAAACACTTCTTTTCTCAAAATCTGGCTCATATCATAACCCTAATTACCCTTATCCTGCTGAATAAATTATTTTAGCCACACCCATTAATGAGTATCAACCAATCAAATTACTTGATCTAATGTATTCATTCAGTTCACAAACTGCATGACAAAGAATATAGATCCTGATTAGATGGCTATTTACCATCTGATCTGGATGTGCACTGTTTGCAAAGGTAGTGGGTTGTTGTGCTAAGCAGGATGAGGGTTAAACCATGAAGCAAAATTGTGCAGCAAAAGACATTCAACATTTTTGGTTTAATTTTTCAGAGAAAAAAAATTGGCTTACCTTGTTTCCACCTTTTCTGGGTCAATAGCATGCAGTAAACCCATCAATTCTTGCTGTCTGTTTGTTCTCAGATAAACTATGGCCAAATTTAAGTTAACAAACAGGGCTAGTTCTGTGTTGGGGCCTCCTAGCTGAAATGATATAAGGAGCCATTCTAACATGTACACACAACATATGTTTCAATGAAGAAGTAAAATGCCAATCATGACAACTGTCGTCTGCTTTGTCGTATGCTTGTTACTTTGAAAGTCATTTTTGCAAACAGTGTGGACCCAGATCAGACTGCTCCTGTAGGAGCAGTCTGATCTGGGTCCACACTGTTTGCTGATATGCAAACATTTTTTTTAAAAAGTTTGCAAGACGATTCAGCAGACGACATAAGCAGACGATTTTTTTCAGATGCAACCGAAAAATATCCTCAGCACCCCTGCACCTCACCTAACAACTGCTCAAATGTCTTCGTTCCCAGGCTAAGAATTGGATTTGACATGAAATCTTTTATGCACAGAGTTTATTGGGTTTTTTTCCAAACAATTTGGGTTATAGGGCCTTTTTGTGTTTAAATGCTTTTTTTCCATATATCAAGCCAATCATTAAAGTAAAATATGAAAACATTCAAAATACCTAGGCCCAGTTGTTCAAAATTAAGTCATTAGTTAAAATATTGTTAACACTGGTTGTTAAACTGGGCAAATACACTAATATTTTTGCAGTATTTTTTCAGCAAAAATATTTTGACATTAGATATTGCACTTGTTAGAACAGTTAACATTTTAACATTTTATGGAACGTGATTGCTCAATGGTTAGTGCACTTGCATCTGATGCTAGAGCCCCCCAATTCGATCCCCTGCGGCGATGATTATTTCAGTGTCCGAACACGCTCCATTGGCATCATTTGCAGGGATGAATGTCAAAAAGTGCACTGTCATTCGGATTGGGACATTAACTAGAGGCTCCCTGTGCAGAGAAATTCATCCCCTTTGCAGGTTAAAGATCCCTACCATAATTACATGATTACTGTGTAGGCTTTCATCCTGCAAACCTGGTGTGTACGTAATGTACACCTGCGAGTAATGGTCAGATGTGACGGATTGCAGTAGAAGTAGATAGATAGAGAGACCATTAACAAGTTCGTTACACTAATGATGCTTTAAATAATTGGGTCCTGACCTTCTACTGCAGAACTTGGCTTCCTAGACTCATATCCTGGCTGGGTAAAACTCTTAACCTACAGATGTTTGAGACCTTATCTTAACTAACAACCCCCTTAACCACTACTGACAGGTCACAGAGGCACACCAATGAAAGGTTAAAATGTAGCTTACCTTGATAGCTGTGTGAAACTGTGCTTCAGCTGCTTCCATACAGTTCATTGACATAGCATATAAACCCTGAAATATTGATTGATTGACTGTTTTGATTAATTTGGGTTTAAAGACACATTAATCTTAGTGGGTCATTTTGTGTAGTCCCAAAACCTTATGTAGTCGACTAGCCATCTGTGTATGAAATCTGATAAAGTTTAGCCAGCTGACCTTTGAGACATTCTCATTTTAAAGTATGGTGTACAAAGGATGAAGGACTTAGCCTATACTGTAAGCTCACCTTGTAAGCCAACAGCTCATGTGAGCAATAACCAATCCAACAATCACCCCTTTTATACAGGAAAATCCATAATGGGTCACTGGCAGATCCAAATCAGATGCCGCAGAATGCAGCATCTGCTCAGGACGTTCACTGTTTGCAAACTGTTCAGCCAATTATAAATCAATTTCTAAAATGAACTCAATCTGGTAACCTTAAACCATAAAACGCTATTCTGAGTCACCACCTGTTTGGGAAAGAGCTGCTGACTCGGTTTACCTGTTGTTCGTTTTGTTTACTGTTGTCACTCCATGTTTTGACTCTTTTCCCTAGTGACATTATGGGAAGAATTTGGGATCTGATTGTATCAGTTCCTGACAGTTTCTCTTTTTAAAATGCATTATTGAGCTACCGGGTCTCAAAATTTTTTTCTGGTTTTTATCTTCAATTCATACTCCTTTGTCATGTGTACATTCTTGGGAGCCAAATACAGCTTCAGAACTTGGTGAAAATGGTCGTTTTCATTCATGTTTACCCTTCGCTCTGAACATATGTTCGGAATTTCTGTTCTAAAAATAAATCTGCCACTTTACACATACATGGCGACAGTATCGTCTCTGAGTGTCCTTACTTATGGCATGGTATTCAGCGTCATATTTTTTTCCGATTCAGGCATGGCCCAAGCAAACTAGGTAAAAAATCAACGTCGCATAACGTCATATATGGGGATTCTATTTTTGTCACAAACTAAAAATAGATCTAACTTGTGTTCGAAACCTAGTTAGGGAATCCCTCTCAAACTCCTTTACCTGTTATCATAATTGTTCGCATTTTTGCATAAAATGCATTCATTTGTATTGTTTTAAAGAAAAATACCACTATATGTATTTTATTTTTGGAAGTATTTTTACCGATAGCTCCTTTAACCCTTATCTTGCTGTTCACGACAACCCCTATCTTTGCAAACAGTGTAGATCCAGATCAGATGGCTTCTGAAGAAGCCATCTGATCAGGATCTACACTGTTTGGCATTCAGTTTATGAATTTGTAGCTATTAATCACCTCAAGTAATTTGATTGGTTGATAGACAGAAAAGGGTGTGAGTTAAATGAACATTCAGCAAGATAAGGGTTAATTGCTATATATAAGATTGAAGATTCCATTCAGTACCAAATGGGTTTAACAAGCAGAATTGAGATCATACCACCATAGTGAGCTGTCTAAGAACCAAGAACCATTATCAACAGGTCAGCAAGATCCACTTCATATTAATACGGTGAAACTTCATTCTAATGCACTTGCGTATGTAACGCGACGTCTGATTGGTTAACATCAAAAATTTGCGACAGTATATCCTGTCGGAAACCCAATATATTGTTGAAAACCGGACATAATCATATAATGTCGATTTCCATTGGCTGATATTTGCTTTTACCCAGCTCACAGTATTTGCCGTTCAAGGTAAAATAGCACTTTTTTTAAGAACATAACCAAATAAGTGCATCAGAATGGGGATAAATGTATTGAAAATTGTCATTTGGGGACGTCAATCTTCAGTGTCATGGTCGCAAATTGCATTTTACGGGTCTGATCGCGCATCGCATTAAAACAAAATTTCCAACTGTCACAAATTCCATTTTACAGCCCCGTAAAACGAAATGTCTGACCGTAAAACAGCTGATTTACCACCCCAAATTACAGTTTTGCATACAAATATCCCTTAAATTACTTGAACAGTGATGATGCATTTACCATGGCTGATTTCAAGCTTGTTCTTCACTCTCCGCAGAATTGTTCCTCATTGCTCAAGATAACAAATATTTAGAAATAATTAAGCAATCATTTTCTTTATTTCATCAAGAAAATCGTAATATGTTGCAAATGCAAAAGCTACTCACATTTTTCAGCAAAAATATCTGTGTATTACATCATGCGCTGTAATGTTCCTACGTATTGGGACAGACAGGCCTAAGCAAACAGGGCAGACCCAGGTCAGACTGCTTCTGAAGGAGCAGTCTGATCGCTGTCTATGCTGTTCGCCATTCCATCTGCACCTTTTGGACTCCTTGCAGGATCATGAAACAAATTTGTTTAAATTTTAGTAGCATCACAGTAGTAGCATCTTTAAGGTGTCCAAAGTTTTAGGAATTTTATTGTACTTGATAGTACAGTGAAAATTTGATCCCTAAGAAGTTTGTTAAGTTGATGAGCCTTTGAAAAACCAGGTCCATTTAACTTACCAGCAGTGTGTGTATCTGTGCTCCATGTGTTGTGAATAACTTTGGCTGAGACTGGCATACATGGCAAGCTTGAAATATCTGAAAATACATGTACATGTACATGCAATAAAGTAATATAACTAGATGTCACAGGATAGTACAGCCTGACTCTTGGTGCCCTATTTATGAAAGTGTCAAAACAATAATAAGGTTTCTTTTTAAGTCTGTACAATCTCGGTCATTCATAGGGTGTGTGGGTCTTTGGACCAATTTCAGTACCCCAACTATTAACCCATTGCATGTGGGAAACCCCTAAAGGGATAACTTGGCAAACAGCCGCAGATCGCGGCGTCTGATCAGGGCCTGCACTATTTGCCAACAGAATTTTCGTCAAAAATATAAAATAAAATAAAAATGAAAAAATAAGCCTCACAACCCTTATATGACAAATGGACTTGTCCAACATATAGCAATGGAACAGTCCACTAGATTACAACGGGTTAAGCATTATCAAATTATAAGCTTTTAAACCATTAATTTTTTTTAAGTCTAAGATCTTTACATCATAATCAGCTGGGTTGGTCTGGGTTTTGGTATTGTGGAAATATAGCTCACCCTATCATATGATTATATTCCAAATATTGACGGATTCTGGCCAGTGGTTAATATTGACTTTCAAAAAACATTGATGTAGAACTTTAAAGTGAGTATGACCTAATTCTTGGCTCCTATGCCCTGGTGGACGAAAATTTCAGCCAGTGGACATTTCGGCTTAGGATGTTTCTGCCAATGGATGTTTCGGCCAAAAATATATAAATGTAATGTACATTAACTATTCTTTGCAGATAAATTTTAAACATACTAATACAGTATTTAGCTTATGTGAAGACAGAAGAACTGGTACCAAGACCATAGTCGCATTCTTGAGAGGTGTTAGCTACAACAGTCTTCTTGGTCAGCCAAACCGTTAGACATTGTTTATGAGACTTTAATGAATGTAATATCTTTAAATGTCTAATGATATGCTTTAACTGCCGAACTGTCAGTTTTATTTCTTTCAAAATACTTCTGATTTCTTAGAAGGAATTGTTGAAAATCTTAACACATTGCAGGTAGGTCATATTTGACACAATAAAATGCAATTTATGCACTTTGTTACAACCTGTATTAAATTTTGTATTATTTTATGTTCCTTCAGTCAATATGCACGATAAAATGGCTGTCAATTTTTAGTCTTGAAATGGACAAATTTGAAAGTAGTTTTATTGTCAATCAGACTGCTTATCTACGGGCAATATGAACTTGACTATGGGTAATGTGGAAAAATATTGACTGGTAACTTATGTACAAAGTAAACGGGACAATTTCTGGGTATATAATAAAACATCTTACCTCCTGTATGGCTGTAGTTTTGTTGCCCATGATCAATCGACACATAACAATATGTTCTAACAACATTAGTTGAAACGTTGACAACAAAGGATGGGCGTCCAGCACTGAAATAACACATAAATACAGACATTTGATAACATCTGTATGTAGTGGTAATGAAATCCCTTCAACTTAAGGAGACAACTTTTGTATTTTTTTTTCTTTCTGTTAACCCTTGACCTGCTGAATATATATATATATATGCCACACCCACTACTGATTATCATCCAATCAGATTACTTGATGCAAATTATTGCCATAAATTCTTGAGCTGAATGACAAACAATGAAGATCCTGATCAGATGGCTTTTTCAGAAGCCATCTGATCTGGATCTTCATTGTCGGAAAGACATATCCGGGCTCAGCAGGACAAGGGTTAACTTCCTGTAAGCTCAGCCACTCTGAATCAGGAATGAAATCCCGACCCCCCCACCCCCATTAGAAGGGAAACAACTTTCAAATTTCTTGAGAAAAGTCTGATGAAAATTTTTCATTGTGACAAATTGTAAAACCAATAGCAGTCGCAGAAAAAAATTGACTAGGCGGCACTATTCAGGTGTCGTCAATACATGTCAAATTCGTTGAGTCCATCAGAAGATTCAGTAGAGTGCCTTTCGCATGCTTTCTGCAAGCGGACCAAATGGAAATATACGCCACAGCTTTGTGTTACAGTTGAATTCACACAGTCGGGTGACTTGCTTTACCTTTTTGTTAATAGAGCATTCAAAAGGTAGGTGCAAACGATAGCTCTGCCTAGTCAATCTTATCTGCGACTACTATACCAAGGGATGAAGCTGCAAGAGTTAAAGGCCATTGGCCCCGACTCTTGTACACACAATACATCATGTGTGTACCAAAATTCAATTTTACAGCTTTCATACTTCCTGAGAAAACTGCAGCTGACTGTAGCGAAAATTGTTTATTAATGTAAAACCCATCAAGGGATCTAACTCCAAGAGTGGGTTATGGGCCTTTGGCACTGAATCCAGTATATATGATACATCCACCCACCGCCCATGTGTGTGACAAATTACTTTCTACAAGTTTTTCATTATTGGTTAATTGTTAAACCTATCAGAGATGTAACCCCGACAGTTATGAGCCCTTGGCCCTCAATCTGGTATGCCTACTGGCCATGTTTGTACAAAATTTAAACTTTGTAACCCTAACAGTTGTTGAGAAAGTGTGACAAAAGTTTTAATGTAAAGTTTTCATTAATAGCAAATTGTAAAACCTATCAATCGATGTTACTCCGAGGGTTACTTGCCCTTGACAGTAATTCTGGTAGACATAATACATCAGCCCACTGCCAATGTGTGTATCAAATTTCAACTATTGTTGAGAAAATTGGGATGAAAATTTTATCTTATGATGCAGGATGTAATGCTGGACAGACAGAAGGAAGGAATTGTGGAAGGACAATGCAAATCCACCGGGGCTAAAATAGCACCCTCCTCCCCTTCAGTGCAGGGACATTCTTCCAAAAATATGAAGTAGAGTCCAATGCTTAAACTTACTTTTCAGCTTTTCAATCTGCATGAGAGCCTTGTCTGTGTATTTCTGTGCCTTGTCCATATAGCCAGCTGCCATTGAGTGCATCACTGTTACCTGTAATAAATCAGTGCCGAGGGTCCAGATACTGAAGACTAACAATGTTGTTAATGAAAACTTCAATCATTCACTGTAGTAAATACAGCAATATATTTGCTGAAAAAAACTAGAGCAAGCAGCCAGTGGGTCACGTATACCCCAGGCCAGCGCCACCCTCTGATACATCTTTTGAGGTTGTTTGTAATATGAATGAAGATGTCAAGAAGCTATAAGAATCTATAAAATTTGCTTGTAAAAGCTAAACCAAACATAAAATTTCTAAATGGCCAAGGGAGTGAGGGCATCAAAGTTACTGAAGGGGTGGGGGCATCAATGTTACTGAAGCAGCAGGGTGGGGTATGCATCAATGAAATCTTTGGACTCGTATGCAACATCGATGCAAGTATCAATTGAATTTGTTTTAGAGTTTAGAACATACAGGCATCTATAAACGTCATAAAACTTTAACCAAATGTAAAATTTCTAAGTCTGTGACCTTGAGGTCAACATCACCGCGGGTGGGGGAAGGGACATACATCACAAAATGTTTGGACTGGTTTGCAACATTGATGCAAATATCAACAAAATTTGTCTTAAAGTTTAGAACATACAGGCATCTATAATTTGTTTGCTTGTATTGGAGTTTAACGGCCCAATCAACACTATTTAGGTCATTTTTGAGCCGGTCAGTTTACCTATCCACACTTTCCTGGGCAGGCTTATACGTAAGCGGTTAACCAGTACAGTGCACATTCTTTCGCCAGAAACTGACAACTGCCCTTCTTGAATCAGCGGAAGGGAGAGAATAACCGTAGAAAAGATTTCATGATCAATCTCCTCGAAAGAATGTTGCCGACCCCGGCGGGGAGTCGAACCCGCATCCTCCTGATTACCAGTCAGACGCGCATATGACCGAGCCAACGAGGCCAGCACAGGCATCTATAAACTTTGTCACAAAACTTAAACCACATGTAAAATGTCTAAGCCTGTGACCTTGACCTCATGGTCACTGTGGGGGTGGGACACGCATCAATGGAATCTTTAGACAAGTATGTAACTTCAGTATAAGTATCAACAAAATCTATCAAAGGGTTCAGAAGATACAATCTCTTAATAACTTTGATGCAAAATGTTAGCGGACGGACAGATGGAAAGACAGACAAATGGATGGATGCAAGTTCTTACAAGAGGTATGTTGTGGGGTTCACAATGTTCAGTCTATGGAGATTTTAACCCCATAATGTAGCATTGTACTGCCACTAACCCCACAATCACTTAAAAATAGTGTTATGGTTAAAAATTTATGGAATAAACCTCATTAAGTATAGATGTAAGAAGTGAATGGCTGACGATTCGTGCCAGTTGCTCCTCGGTAATGCTCATAATGGTTCATTGTGAAGATTTTATTTTGCAAATTCCTGACTAGTTTCTTCCAATAATATGGATTTCTTCAGAGGGATGTTCACAACAGGGCTCGAGAAAATGCCGGTTTCCCGGTCCTGGACCGATTTTGGGCTTACCGAACCGATTTAAACTGAAAAAGAAGACTAAAAAATCGGTCCATAATTTATTAAAATTTTCAAAAAAATCGGTTCGAAAATTTTCGCAAGCCGTTATTTTGTAAAAACAAACTGACCTTTTTCCATTGACAATCCAAGCAAGTACACAAAAATGCCTGAAGCGCAAGGTGTTAGACTGGTTCATTATCTAACTAGGTGAAAATCGGACAAGTCCACGTCGGGGTCTTTGATCTTATCACAGCGAAATTTGATCCACGTGTCAAAATCATGTAATCTGATCTGTCCACTTGGGTGAGCGCAATTTGCCCTGTGTGTCAAAATTATTAATCCGTGAAAACTGGCCTGAGGCGTTATCGGCAAGCTGGCAAGGTGAGAAAATAAGGTCAATAAATGCAGGACATACGCTAGTTTGTTTAGACAAGTCATTAATTCATGGCTTACTATAGAACCGGTATTTGAATATATATATTTTTTTTTCACAGGGCGCAATTTTCAATACACACCTGTCATGTCTGAACATTGCGTGTTATGCCTTCAAGGGAAAATGCTTTATTTCACCCATTCTAAACGATATTTTTATTTAAGAATACGCTCCATTGAAACCAATAACATAAACTACGTCATTTGTAGACAAAGCGATTTGTTTCAGGCTTGTGTAATCGTGAAATATGTATTTATATTATTTTAAACACGGTTCGGCCATGTAAGATTTTCAATGACTCTCGTTCGGCCATGTTTTGTTTCGAGAGTAAAGAAATGTTTTTCGATTTTTTAACCCGTTCAAAACGATTTTTTTAGAAATCACTCTATTAAAATCAATCACTTAAAACAGGTGTGTTGCTGACGTCCTTGACTGCATTAATGTGTATTGTGTAAACGGAAACCGTATGACGTCATTTTCCGACCACGTTGCTGCACGTTGTCGCCATTTGTAAACAAAGCAATTTGGGCAAAATAAAATGCGTGAAATAAGAGAAATATTTTAAAGGTTTTAAAAAGGGGGAAAAAATATAGTGACCATCGAAGTGGTCTTTTACTGCCCCAAGTCGGTTGTTTCCCTTTAGCGGTCTTCAGGTTCTGAGTGACCCGGATATTGGGAAAATGAAGGTAGATGAAATCTGGCGTAGAAAATGAAAGTAGATGAAATCTGAACGATGTGAGCAATAATTGTTGTTTATAATCGAGATACTGGTGCTCATATCCGTTGACAAGTGTAAGAGCAACATCGGTATGTCATTCGTTACGCTAATAACACATTTTGAAATTGAAAATCGCCAACTGAGTTTACGGAAATTACCGAAACCGATCGGCAATTTCCGTAATTTTTTGGCGAAATCTGGCTGGACCGATTTGGATTATTCAGTTTCTCGAGCCCTGGTTCACAATGTTGGTGTTCCGAGATTTGCGCTGTTTATATACCCTTGGGGCCGATCTTGAACTTAAGAGAAGTGAACAATTTGACCACTAACGAGCTCAGTAAGCTAACGAAATCTGGCTGGACCGATTTGGATTATTCAGTTTCTCGAGCCCTGGTTCACAATGTTGGTGTTCCGAGATTTGCGCTGTTTATATACCCTTGGGGCCGATCTTGAACTTAAGAGAAGTGAACAATTTGACCACTAACGAGCTCAGTAAGCTAACGATGCTTTAAACAATGGAGCCCTGATGTTCACACATATCAAACTGTCCAATTCAATTTTCCACACGTCAAATTCAATGCAAGTATTGCTGAATATCCTATACAAATGATAATCAAGTCATCTGACAAGACTGATCATGTGGGTTTTGCTTGTTTGTGTTGAGATTTTACATCCCTATCAACATTATTTAGGTCATTTTGGAGATGCTGCTTCCAAATTTGTCTTGTTTTTTATCTGCCATTGAGATGAAATGACATCTCAAGCTTTATTGCCCAACGAAATCACTAGGGTTTAAGGAATGGTCTGCCTCCAACCATTTAGCCTGGGCAGGCCTTGACCTTTACCAGTACTCAAATGCTTGTTCGGTTTCAGATCTGTGTAGAAGCACCAAGCAGCTCAATCTAATTCTCCAAAATGGACAGGGGTGATCATGTTGTCAAAACTTTTATCATAAAGAGTCAACCTCTTAACCAAAAGTATTTCCAGTCAATGGTGCCTGTGTAGTAATAAATAGGGGATCTTACACAAGTGGTCATTTTATGTGAAATTTATGAAACAAGCCTTTGGCGAGTTTCATATATTTCATATAAAATGACCATGAGTGTATCTGTATGTATCTGTTTTCTGTTTATCATATCATGTTTTAAAATCAGATTATATTGCAAAAGAATTTCAATAGAAATCGTGGGGTTGTCACATGGTGTCATGACGTTGTAACTATGTATTATTACACATGTGGTCATATGAATTTTAAAAGCAGCCATGTGCAATGCGGCACCAGACATGTGAAAGGATGACGTCACACACAGAGCATAATGTCATATTTTCCAGCTTCTTTATACTTGAAAAGAAAATAAAATATTCATCAATATCAGTGTAATAACCCTTTAATATTAAATCCATTTTTCCTTTGCAAAAATCAGAAACAAAATGCAAGAGCAACTCACCAAATAGACTAGTACACACATATGTTCCTTTGGTAGCCACTGGAATAGGTCTACAGGACTATTAGACACTGGCTCTGTGGAAAAGAAAATTTTAAACTCAGGAGAAGTTTGATACAGAAGAGTACCTTTAAATGGCTGTTGTTAGCCATACAAACTGAGTGATAGGCATATTGTTATAATGAAATGGCAATATTTCTACAGATTATATATAGAGGATATTACATGAGTGTTCATGTATTATTGAATTTATTAAACGAGTTGAGGAAAAGGGGTAAAACCCCAGGCTTTGCCGAGCATTTTATCCCTTTTCCTCAACGAGTTTAATAAATTCAATAATACATGAGCACGAATGCAAGATTCTATTCATCATAAGACATTTAAAACGCATTTTATTCACAATTGTTTACAAAAAATGTCAATATTCCGCTGTTAGTAAACGCGACGTCGTTAAGGACGTTGTACATGTACTGTTACGGGACGTATCTAGCTAATTTGCATATTTAATCCACTAGTGGATTATCGAAAATATTACATGGCGTTATTACACTCTCACATGCGACATCATATGATAAAGTAAAATTAACGTTTGGGAGACATGACATTATAGCGTTATATATAAATCCATATGAGTTGCATTATTACATGACTTCACTGTAATCGAAACACACATCAGCATTTCACAAGAGTCATCCAGCAAATATAAAGTGCATAATATTCTGGCTTCCACAGCACACGTTTTTTCTAAGGCGACCGTCTGTGGCCTGGAAGTTAAAGGCTGCGACTCTTAAAATTTGGGTCTCCCAATGTTGTGAATGGCTGTTGCTTGACATATCAAAGAGAGATAACTTAACAGAAACTAGTTCCTTTGTATCACCTAGGAAAAGTGTGGCAACTCTTGAAGGAAAGAATTTCCTGCCTTTGGGAGCAAATTCTTCCCTTTTAGAGTCACCCAATACATGTCGAAAAGCAAATCAATTTCACTCCAGAATGATCCCCTTTGTCACTACACTTTGAGGGTAGGTCTTTCCTAAAAGAGTAGGCAGCCATGACTTTAGAGTGATCTTGCTAGGAAAGATACTCATTCAGGTGAACTAGTTTCATCATGTGACTCACCTTCATCTGTATGTATCTGTGTTATAGTTTGTATACTTTGTTGGAGCTGTTTCAGGGCAGGCTTTACACTCTTTACCTGGAGACAAAATAGATTGATCAGCTTACACTAATGGTCATTTCGAATGAAATTTAAGAAACAAGCATCTGGCTATTTTGGTAGGTCACCAGGGCCCAGTTGTTCAAAGCATCATTAGCTTAACGAGCTCGTTAGTGGTCATATTGTAAACTGTTCTAGCAAGTTTAATATGTAAAATTTTGGTATTTTTGCTGAAAAAATGTGAGCAGCTTTTGCATCCACAAAAGCTGCTCACATTTTTTCAGCAAAAATATTAGCATATTTGCCATATTTAATGATCAAAGTTTTAGAGATACGTTAACTAACAACGTTGTTAGTTTTGAACAACTGGCCCCTGAGCAACAGTCCTGAAGTTTCTAGCCCCCGCCCATAGGGGCTTGAAGAAATAGATGGGCTGCATGATGCTTCCATGCAGAGCAGAAACCGACCCGCACACGAGTACTGGTAAACCACTTAGAGGATCTAAGCCTGCCCAGGCAATGCGGTGCGAGTCGGTCCGTCCATGCTTATAAACCCTATTGGTTTCACTGGGCAGCAGAGCTTGAGATGTTATTTAATCTCAATGTCAGGTAAAAGTCCCACAAAATTGGAAGCAACGTCTCCAAAATGACCATTACAGTGTTGACAGGAACGTTAAACCTCAAATCAAACAAAACACCTATGAAGTTTGATTGGAATTGGCCCAAGGGTTCAGGCATTTGAAGCCAACTGTTGATGTTTTTCTATTTTTAGCTCTAGTGGTCATCTTGCTCATCATAGAGGAACCGTTTTAGCTGGTTTGATAGATGGTCACCTAAGCAACATTCCTGTGAATTTTGAATAAAATTGGCCCAAGGGTATAGCAGGAGTTGTCATTTAAACATTTTTCTATTTTTAGCTCTGGTGGCCATCTTGTTATTTCGAGTGAAACGATTTTAGTATAATTGGTAGAGGATCACCTAAGCACATTCCTATGAAGTTTGACTGAAATTGACCCAAGGTTTCAGGAAGAGTTGGCATTTAAAGCCAATTATTGATGTTTTTCCATTTTTAGCTCTGGCAGCCATCTTGCTCATCCATTTTAGCTGGTTCAGTAGAGGGTCACCTAAGCAACATTCCTATGAAGTTTGGATGATATTGGCCCTAGGGTACAGGAAAAGTTGTTGTTTAAAGATTTTTCTATTTTTAGCCCTGGTGACCAGCTTGTTCATTCGAGCAGAACAATTTTAGCTATTTTGGTAGAGGGTCACCTAAGCAACATTTTTATGAAGTTTGAAATTGGCCAAAGGGTTCAGGAGGAATTGGCATTTAAAGCAATTGTTGATTTTTAGTTCTGGTGGCCATCTTGCTCATCAGAGCAGAACCATTTAAAATAATTTGGTATAGGGTCACCTAAGCAACATTTCCATGAAAATTGAATGAAATTGGCCGAAGGGTATAGGAGGTGTTGTCTTTTAAAGATTTTTCTATTTTTAGCTCTGGTGGCCATCTTGTTCATCCGAGCCAAAAGAATTTAGCTATTTTGATAGAGGGTCACCTAAGCAACATTCCCATGAAGTTTGAATGAAATTGGCCAAAGTGTATAGCAGGAGTTGTTGTTTAAAGATTTTTCTATTTTTAGCTTGCGCGACCATCTTGTTCATCAGAGCCAAATGCTTTTAGCTATTTTAGTGGAGGGCCACCAAAGCAACAAGTTTGATTGAAATTGGCCCAAGGGTTCAGGAGGAGTTAGCATTTAAAGCAAATTGTTGACGCCGCATGGCACAGGACGGACAAGGGACTTTGACCGATCACAATTATAGCTCATCATGAGCACTTCGTGTCCAGGTGAGCTAATAAGAAAAACAGTATAAGTCTGGTCAGACAACTTGTGTGAATGCCCAAAAGTGGTCTCATTGTCACTAGATATGAAATAATGAGAAAGAAATGATTTTATTTTTCTTCGTTTTGGGGTTTTACAGCCCAGTCAACACTATTTAGGACATATCCAGCCAAACAGTTTACCTAACCACTCTCCCTTGACAGGCTTATACAAAAATGGTTAAACAGCGCAGTGCATATTCTTTCGCCAGACATTGACAACTGCCCTTCTTAAATCGGTAGAAGGGACAGAATTTGCCAGAAACTGAAAACTGCTTTCTTGAATAACAGGAAGGGAGAGAATAACCGTAGAATAGATATTTCATGATCAATCTCCACGAAATAATGTAGCCAACCCAGCAGGTATCGAACCCACAACCTCCTGATCACCAGTCAGACAGGCATGAAACTGAGCTATTGTGGAAGGTTTAAATCAAAGCCCTAGATAAGAAAGGGTAACAAGAATAATTATGGGATAATTTTCTTTATTTTTGTTGTAAATATGTTGTGGGTACTTGTTAGAATCCCCTCAATGAGGCGATTCTAACAAGTACCCACATCATATGGTAGAATATTGAAACAAGAGAAATTATCCCAGAATTATTGGGGTTGACACTTAGCAAATTTGGAGTAGCATATAAATTGTCCAAGTTACCTGTCCAGCAGTAAGGTAATGGCTGACTTGTAGTACAAGGAAGAAGACTTTGAGAGATTCCTTCTGTACTGCGGGACCTTGCCACTGTTCAATCAGTGAACTAGCCCTTGACAATGTCTCATTCACCTGTACTGGCTTCTTGTCAACCAACAATAACTGAAATTAGAACATACATATCCAGCAACTAAACCCTTGTTCAGCTTCCTGTGTAAAGTTTGAATCCAGATATAGAGGATCTTACATGAGTGTTCATGTATTACTGAATTTATTAAACGAGTTGAGGAAAAGGGATAAAATGTGAGGCTGTGCCAAGCATTTTATCCCTTTTCCTCAAAGGGTTTAATAAATTCAATAATACATGAGCAAGAGTGCAAGATTCTATTTATCATATGACATTTAAACTGCATTTTATTCACAATTGTTTATAAAAACATCGATATTCCGCCATTAGTAAATGTGACGTCGTTACGGACGTCGTACATGTAACGTTACAAGAAGTATCTAGCTTATTTGCATATTTAATCCTCTAGTGGATTATCGAAAATATTACATTCCGTTATTACACTCTCAGACGCGACTTCAAATGATAAAAGAGGTATAATAATGTTTTTTTATTTTTGTACAGTTGAACCAGAAAGATGCTTTCTAAATATTTCTACCCTGGAGACTGGTAATCCAGTGAGGTAGGGCAATAGATAGTTTGTTTGTTTGTTCAGAGTGAGTGAGTGTGTTTGAGTTTTAGGTCCCACTAACAGCTGAGGTCATACGAAGAAGGGCCCTCTGTTTGAAAACTAAACCGAAAGTCTGGAGAAGCCCGGGATCGAACCCACAACCCCTGGTTTATGAGGCGAGTAGCTTATCCACTACACCACAGAGGCTTCTACCGTTTGTTCAGTTTTAACAGCACTGTCAACACTATTTAGGTTATATTGAGCAGTTCAATTTACCAAACACACTTTTCCTGGGCAGGCAGCTAACCAGTACAGTGCACATTCCTTTGCCCAAAACTGACAACTGTCACTCTTGAATCAGCATAAGGCAGCGAATGAACACAGAAAAGATTTTGCGATCTATTTCCCACAAAAGAATGTTGCTGACCCAGCAGGTATCGAACCCTAGACCTCCTGATCGAACCCTAGACCTCCTGATCGAACCCTAGACCTCCTGATCGAACCCAGGACCTCCTGATCACCATTCATATACACCTCAACCTCGTTATAACACGGAACTCCGGGTCCAACCAACGGACCGTGTTAGTTAACCGAATTGTGTTATAAACGCCGACCGTTTTTGTCACAGATCAACCATTGACACAATGGTGATCAATAGTTTCCCAAACATGATGATGTGCGGTCTGGTTAATGACCGTATTTCCCAACTAAAATGTGTTTAGAACTAATCAATTGCAGTAAATACCATGGCCCATCAAGTCAAACAAGTCACTTTAATCGGAACCAGCTGATAAACCATGTTTTATATCCAGAAATCGTCCGATCGGACAGCGAGTATGACGCCATTTTGATAGCTGGTTCCCGGCTAACTTTGTTGTAACTGAGCGTCCGGAACCGTACCGAACTACAGTACCGTTAATACATTTCAATGGTGAAATTACCGGGTTAGGATTCGGAACAGGACAATGATCAACGCTCACAAGAAATTTGAATTACTTCCCTTGAAATGTCTAACCCTTAATATTTTAGCCATTTGAAACGATTTTTAATGGCGCACGTGGGCTTTGAATGATTTTTTACCGCGAAAATCGATCTTGAATATGTTTTATCATTTGCTTTTAAGCTGGAATAAATTTGACTTTCTTTTACATGCGGCTCTAGAAAATGAGTTTTATTGCAGTTGACCGATCACATCGTCTGCATCGATGTTTAAAATTTATGCTGAGCAGTGATCCTTAACAGAGCGTGATAAATATTTTTTCCGGTTGCGTAACTGATTTCTTTAATCTCTTTATCTCACTAAGCCAACACTTTTGAATGTGCCGATGGCAGTTCATGTTTATCATGCGTGTCAAGCTAAACAAGTTTATATACTGTATATTCAACTCTGCGGGAGGCATGCAATAAATATCAAAAAGTACCGTTATAAACTGTGTTAGCTACCGTGTTAGCTACCGTATTACCGCAGTCAAAAGTGAGAAGAAAATAAAATGATATTTTTAATGTAAAATTAATTTTAATTAATAATATACCTACCCATCACTACAATTATAGCCTTTTCACCAGACGCAGGTCTGGGACAGTCTGACACAAAAAAAAAATCTAGCCAGAAATGCCACCGGCATGTCCCTTTTCCTGTGACCTCCCCAGCGTCGAGTCCTGATTGGTCGCTGATGTCACATGACCTATCAGACCAATAGGCAGACGATACAGGTCACGTGACCGCGATTTTCGCGCCGAGAAGGTCATTATTTCTTTCAGGAAAACAAATATTTCAGGCGGGGCTGGGAGGCGGGACATACCATTGTAGTGATGGGTAGGTATATTATTAATTAAAATTAATTTTACATTAAAAATATCATTTTAATATCAAATATAACTACCCATCACTACAATTATAGCCTGAATTCAAAGCAAGTGGAGGGTTGGATGAAAAATAAAGTTACACCTACCTAACTCCTCCAACCTTGGTTGTTTATACCCCTTTTAAAACCATTCAATGATGGTAATGTAAGAGAGTATCCACCATGACTGCAAGGGATCCAAATCCAAAATTCACAAGTGGAGAAGATAAATGGACAGGAACCGGAGTCAAAATAGAAGGTTCATACCTATTCAAACAGGCTAACAAACAACCAAGGAAAATAAAATCCCAAAATAAGTGCTGCTCATAATAGATTGAGAAGCTACTAAACTACCCAAGGAATGAGTACCACTACGAATGGGAACCAAGCACCTTAGGTGAAGGGATGAAAAGTAGCGTTGGAACATCCATTACGCAGTAAGAAAAAACATTCTGAAGAAAAAACGGAGTTCCAATATGCCCAAAATGTAGAAGGTTCTAACCTCATACTGTATTCTGAATGATAATAGGGCAGAAGTGAAATTAGCATATACTGGTAGAAGCTTTATCACTTTACAAATCAACTTTGCAATCAAGGATGGTTAGAAATATATCCAAAACCCCTTGATTGAAAAGAAAAAATTCTCATGATAATCTCGAAACATTTTAAACATTCTAATGTACCGTATTCGCCCTAATTACCGCACCGTGCGCTTAGTTTTTTCAAAACCATGTCAAAAAATCACAGTGAAAAATCTACCTAATTAGCGCACACTCGATGCGAAAACAATAGCTTCCGAGATGATGCATACTGATATTTAATGGGACGGAAAAGGATTCTAAACATTGCCTTCAGTGTTTAAGAAACAACGGTAAGTTATTTTTATCGATTTACTATGAGAGCTTCCAGGGGGGGGGGGGGGGGGTTACTGTAAAGTGTGCGCCTATGCATTTCCTTTTCAAAATTAGCTCAGGTGTGCGCTTATAGGAGCATGTGCGGTAATTAGGGAGAATACGGTATACAAAAAATTCACATTAGCCTACGATCCACGAATCCTGGAAATGACAGGACAAATAATAGTTTCAGACAAGGTTATTTATATATAGCCTGAAACAAAAACAGGTTGAATGAGAAGAGAAAAAGAAGTCATTGTTCTTCTCATACCTGAAAACAACCCTCTGTAATTGGCAAAGCATGACTATAACTTCTACGAACTGAAGCAAATGTCAAATGAAATACAGCTTGACTATCAAATGAATAAAAGAAGCTGAATTCACCGGATCGTAAGGTGGTTTAGAAAACACCACAACACTCATGCAAGATTCCATTTGGATTCAAAGTCCTGGAAACCTGTCGGCATAGTGAAAAAAAAAAACCCTTTAATGAGCTGGTGATGGTAGGGTTTAATGAAAAAGTGTGAAGCCGACTAAAATTTTAACATGTTCGAGATTACTGATCTGTACCCTTCTCTTAGATGAAATAGAAATTGAAGGGTAGAGAACAGACAGAAAAAGAAATCCAGTAAAAAACCTCCCTAGAGGAATTGTCTGGATTTATTTCCCTTTTTCTACACCAACTAGAAAATATCTTCCATCTTCCAGAGTAAAACTTGAGAGTGGAGATCTTTCTATATTTGAAGATACACTCGGCAGAGAAACCAGAAAAGTGTCTACCTCTGGTTTGATTCCTGACAACATCTGGATGTGTAAGTAAAGCATTTCTGGATTGAAATGGAATGCTTAACCCACACCTTTTAGATATTTGATCTGGAGCTACTGGAAGACGGGTTGCAAGTCTTGAGACTAGGCTCAGAATGACTAAAAAAAACCAAGATCTCTGAGGCCATAGGAGGCGTAATCAGAATGGCTCGGCTTTTGGACGCTTGAATTTATACCTAGAACTAGAGGAATTCAGTTGAATGGTGTAAACGCATATGTAAAAGATTACCCCAATCTAGAGATTTTAAATCAACTGCACGTTCCAGGTGATCTGAAACTTAAAACACAAAGGAAGTTGATTGGAGAACCAAGTTGTTTGGACATTTGATTAAAAAAGGCCCAATAAAGTTTCTCTCCATTTGAGAAAACGCCCTGTATAGAACGGATGGTGAACTGGTCTATAGGGGCGATCCCAATGACAATCTGCCCTGGAGGTGTCCGACAAGGATAGACATACCTTCCTGAAGACACCAAGTTATAATCTTCCATGTAAAAGCCAACAGGGAAGAGTAATGAGTCACTCCCTGATAAGTAGAAAAACTACACTATTCATTTGTCTGGAGTAACAATAATGAAGCTGTTCCTCAGTTTGGAGCTATGAAGAACTGATAAACCAAGGAAATTTGTCTGAAGTTTCAGAATGTTTATACACATATACATATATACATACATATACGCATACACACACATATATATATATATAGCCCCGCCTAATATAGGCCCCACGTTCCCTGAACAACTAATCCCTGAGGTTCGAAGTGGGAAAACAACCTGAAAGGCTGGCATGCGAAAAAACAAATAGGGGATAGTCTCTAAAAGAGGAGACCCCATTAGATACTGAGGGATTCATAAATCGTAGAGAGCAATCTTGATAATGGAATTTATTGCTCCTATAGACCGTATGGTATTTCCAGTGATAATATTAGCAAAAAAAACTGGAAAGGTCTAAGATGAGATTGTCCAGGGAAACTGGATCCAATTACTAAGTTCTAAAAAGGGGAAACAAACCCCCGACATAAATCGAAAGTTTTTCGGTGCGTGAAAAATTTTTGGAGAAGTATCTTTGAGGCTAGAGTCAATTTCAACTTCTCGATAAAGTGTATGAAATCTAAATTCACAATAACCTGTACACGTTAGGACAAGGTATGATAAACAGTATCTGTAAAAATGATGACAAAACACATCATCGGAACACTACACGAGATTGGGGCCTAATTCTATGATGAGAGCTGCTTAATTAATTTCCATTAAGTTGGTGAACAGGGAAAACATTGATCCGTTGACAAATCCAACAAAGGAAAGGCAACGGACTGATACACAAAAATTCCATCCAAGGTGAAACAAAGGTATTTGCGTAATGACCTATGGATGGAGATGTGAAGGCTAGCGACCTTTAAAACTACGGAAATCGTCCCCGAATTTGGGAAATTTGACCTGACTAATCGAGGACGAAGTTTCCATTTTGACACGATCGACTCGCATCATCTTGTTAAGTGTGAGAAGTCGATGATGAGTCGATTTTCCCATTTTCTTCTTTTCTTTTCATTGATCCGTTGACAAATCCAACAAAGGAAAGGCAACGGACTGATACACAAAATTCCATCCAAGGTGAAACGAAGGAATTTGCGTAATGACCTATGGATGGAGATGTGAAGGTAAGCGTCCTTTAAAACTACGGAAATCGTCCCCGAATTTGGGAGAATTGACCTGACTAATCGAGGACGAAGTTTCCATTTTGAAATGATCGACTTGCATCATCTGTGTTAAGTGTGAGAAGTCGATGATGAGTCGATTTTCCCATTTTCTTCTCGACCAGAAAGATCCGCCTGTAGAAGCCTGGGGAAAGGAGAAATTTTTCTAATTACACGGCTTTCTTTTGGAGAAGAACCCTTCCTCTTCCAATAAAAAGATTTCTTTTCTTGATACTATTTACCAGAAATAGTATTTGCATGTGAGAAAGAGAAAGGATTCCTAACGAACTCAATCCAGTAACCCTTTCTCAAAACTCATAAAACTCAAAATATATTTAATAAAAGAAGCCAAGGCTTGATAGAACTGAAAAAGCTCGGCTCCTACTGGGAGAAGATGAAGAGGAGGGGAAGGAAGAAAGTCATTTGTTAGACTTGTGTCTTCCTCTATTGGGAGATTTCGTTCCAGTCCGACCTCTGGAACGAAAGGACCGTGTACCCTGATCTGAGAATGATCTATTAGTAGACGAGGACTGATTGAGATCTTCTAGTCGAGAGTGATAAGCACTTAAAAGTCATCGGAAGTAGTCGAAGAGCGTCTCTTGGTTGCGGTACCTGTACTTGATACGCTCTCCAAAGACTTCAAAAAAGACGAGTGCCCACGGTCTTGAAGCTTGATTCTGAAAACGTTGGGAAGACATGGTCCGCTTATAGTTTTAGAATCAAGAGGCGCTGAGGCTCTAAGTTTTCATTTACTATGCTCAGTAAAAACTGAACCAGTTATCAAGAGCAGAGTTGCGCCAAACATGCAACATGGTGGTAGACAGCCATGGCATGTGAAAAAATGACCGGGAAATAAACAAAAGCATTAGAATAGCAGCTATATGGTCGGAATGCTCTTGTTTGAAGGCAAAGTGGGTAGAATTAGAATACCAGTCATAATGAGAACCCACTTAATAATAGTCCTGGTAAGAAGCTCCAATGTTAGAGCGTCGAAACAGGAAGTAATGCCAATTTCCCTGACGTCATATATACAGAGACTGAATCTGGGTCGAATTTTGGAATTTCATAAGAACAAAAAATTGATGTTTTTTGTTGTTAGAACCAATGTTCCAAGTTCTTTTCGCACGAGTGCCCCCGGTCTTGAAGCTTGATTCTGAAAACGTTGGGAAGACATGGTCCGCTAATAGTTTTAGAATCAATAGGTGATGAGGCTCTAAATATGTCCTCATAATCGCTAATTAGTAAGGACGAAAAAAAAAACCAACCTCTGAGTATTGATATATCCCCAGAGGATAATTCACTAGGCCCAGATTCAGCTCTAGGGGCAAAACACTCGAGGCTCAATTAAACTTCCCCAGTGTTAGGCCCTTTATTGTGTATCGTGCCCTGAACATGCGAAATTGCCGAATCAAAATTGAGCATTCAAGGAGCCGTGCCTAAAACGATCAAGGCCGAAACGACCCACCGAAATAGGCCGAATCGATGCAGGTGCAAATTCGGGTCGAAAACGACCCAGGCCGAAACGACTCCGTACCGAAACGTCCCGGATTCCCCTGCAATAGTCACGGTATTCCAATAAACGATGCCCAAATCTGTATGTTTTACAAGGGAAAACAATCCAATTTAATGATTATGATAACAAAAATTTATCATAATAAGAGGAAAGAAGCATATGACCAAGGTAAACTAAGTACCGAAGGTCCGGAAAGGTTACCCGATAAAAACCGGGATCGGAACCGTACCAACATTCGTATGTAACATGGATTCGGAAAAAATTTTTGGGCATAGGTTCCCCGCACCCCGGAGTCCCCGCAATTATGAGCAGGGTCTCTACGGGGCGGTCGACGAACCTATCCTAGTCAACCCAGGCCCAAATGGGAGGAGGGGACATAGACTGGCTCATCTTGATTCGGCAAAGGTGACCCACACGAATTGGATGGATTCTGTTTAGAAGATACTATAGAAAGGCCACAAAGGGACCTGAATATTATCCATCTGCATCGTGGGATTTATAAGTGCTAAACGAAGACGGGTCTTGCACATGTTCAAAACTAAATTAATGCTGAGAATTTTTATTCAGCGATACAACGTCTTCCGATACCGGAAGTGGAAGGAACACGCACAAAAACCGTCCTCTTTTCTGGCAATTTAAGTTTCCACAACGCCGACTTCTATTAAAACATTACCAGGAATAATACGAGCGTATACCCTGGCACATAACATGAAAAGAAGTGTGGTGCTTATCAAAAACCAAAAATTCAAAATGGCGGACAACCACTACACATGTAATGTTGGCAGAAACACGCGAAATAAAGTCTCTAAGAATTTCGGAATAAACAGTAAGCTTAAAAAGCCTAAGTACGTTGTGGAAACTCAAGGTAAGTGCAAAATCAAAAAAGAATAAAACACTTATCCGTTTATTCATTCTTCCATGGAATGTAGTTTGACGATCCTATCCCAAGCAAGTCTGAAAAAATAATGACCTTCTCGGCGCGAAAATCGCGGTCACGTGACCTGTATCGTCTGCCTATTGGTCTGATAGGTCATGTGACATCAGCGACCAATCAGGACTCGACGCTGGGGAGGTCACGGGAAAAGGGACATGCCGGTGGCATTTCTGGCTAGATTTTTTTTTTGTGTCAGACTGTCCCAGACCTGCGTCTGGTGAAAAGGCTATAATTGTAGTGATGGGTAGTTATATTTGATATTAAAGTTGTTGTGCTTAAAACCTGATACAATCCATGGATAATATTTATAAATGTTGGTTGGGCAAAATTTGGGGTCCAAACCAAAACCGTGTTATATCCAAATTCGTGCTGTAACGAATCGTGCTATAACGAGGTCCGGGTGTATGTGCATCCAACTGAGCTACCGAGGCCAGCTACAATAGCTGGTCCTGTACATTTTACATGTGGCTAAAAACTTTTTTTTGTTCCATACCAAAACCATTTTTTTTAGAATTATTCATTACCGGTATTTCTAGGTGCCCATACAATATGAACTGGTCATTTTGTCGTCATATTTTTTTGTCCATCTACCCACCAAGCTTTTCCAGCTTAAAATTTTACATATAACTCATATAAGATGCCAATCACAACAATTGTCGCCTGCTTTGTCATCTGTCTGTTAGCCCCTAAACCCTTCATAAAAACACAGTGTTGCAAACAGTTTGGACCCAGATCAGACTGCTACTTAAGGAGCAGTCTGATCTGGGTCCACACTGTTTGCCTGTATGCAAAAATAATTTAAATAGATTGCAGAAAGATACAGCAGACAACATAAACAGATGACATTTCAGACACAGTTTTTCTTGGCATCTTGAGGGTTAAGCAACTTCGAAGTATTTGTTTGTTTGATTTGATGTTTAATGTCCCCATCAACACTACAAAGGTCATTTTGGAGAGGTTGCTTCCAATTTTGTGGGAATTTTACCAGACATTGAGATGAAATGACATCTCAATCCCTGTCGCCCAATGAAACCAAAAGGTTTATAAGCATGGACCTCTTTGCCTGGGCAGGCTTAGATCCTCTAAGCGGTTTACCAGTACTCGTGTGCGATCAGATTCAGCTCTGCGTGGAAGCATCATGCAGCCCATTTATTTCTTAAAGCCCCAATGGGCAGGGGCTGGCAACTTCGAAGTAATGAACGAAAGAATCAACATAGGACCTTACCATTCCTTTGCTCAGCATAAACAGAAGCCTTGTGTATTCTGACTTGGACTCAGCGGCAAACTCCCCACCAGCCTCCAGGAGAGTGCATGCTGTTGAGAAGTTGTTCTCAGTTGCATGGATTTGCTACAAACAATAAACAGTATTATTATGTCATTAATCATGTAATTTCATATTGTCCCAATTACAGGTCCGAGGTCTGCAGTATTGGCCCGAGGCCATTATGAAAATACATGATTAATGACAATTAGTAATTTCATATTGGCCCAGTTATAGGACCTAGGTCTGCTGTATTGGCCCAAGGCCCCTAAATTTTGATTTTTAAACCCATTATCTATGTTGGACGCAAAATGGACACAAAATAGCGCATAATCCAAGCCAAAACACAAAATAGTGCATAATCTTGGACAAATTAAAGAATAATCCAAGCCAAAACACAAAATAGTGCATAATCTTGGACAAATTAGAGAATAATCCAAGACAAAACACAAAATAGTGCATAATCTTGGACAAATTAGAGAATAATCCACGACAAAACACAAAATAGTGCATTATCTTGGACAAATTAGAGAATAATCCAAGACAAAACACAAAATAGTGCATAATTATGGACAAATTAGAGAATAATCCAAGCCAAAACACAAAATAGAAACACAAAGTAGTGCATAATCTTGGACAAATTTGAGAATAATCCAAGACAAACACAAAATAGTGCATAATCTTGGACAAATAAGAGAATAATCCAAGCCAAAACACAAAATAGTGCATAATGTTGGACAAATTAGAGAATAATCAAAGAGAAAACACACAATAGTGCATAATCTTGGACAACATTAGAGAATAATCCAAGACAATTACTTGCCCCTAAACCCTCTAGCCCCTAAACCCTCGATGTTGGTCCATAAGCTGAATCCAGTATACCCCACACCTAAACTTCATTTTCAGGGGGTATAAAAAGTTTTTTTTTTTTATATACCATAATTAGTCTTATGGCAAATGGATGCATCAACACAGGTTCTGTTCTGTTGTGGACAATTAAAGCAGGGTCACATTGTTCAAAGCATTATCAGCATAACGAGCTTGTTAGTGGTCAATTTGTCAACTGTTGTAGCAAGTACAGTATCTAATATTCTGGTATTTTTTGCTGAACTAGAAATGCGTCCACAGGACACGGATGCCCCTGCCTGAAAATATGTCTATGTTCTTATTCATCCATAGAAAGTTATTGACCTTGTTTAAGTTTTGGACCCTTTTTTCACGTTTGACCTCTAAGTATGACCTTGACCTTGTATGTAAGGACCTTGGTTTTGTGTGAGGCAGATTGTCTCATGATGGCCAACATTTCTGCCAAATAATTTCAAAATTCATTCAGAGATAAGAAAGTTATTGACTGCGTTTAAGTTTCGGACCATTTTTTTTCACCTTTGACCTCTAAGTATGACCTTGACCTTGGAGGTACGGATCTGGGTTTGCACGTGACACATCCTCTCATGATGGTTAATATTTCTTCAAAGTAATTTTAAAATCCATCCAGAAATAAGTAAGTTATTGACTGCGTTCAAGTTTCGGACCATTTTTTTTACCTTTGACCCTTAAGTATGACCTTGGTGGTACGGATCTGGGTTTGCACGTGACACATCATCTCATGATTTAAAATTTCTTCAAAGTAATTTCAAAATCCATCCAGAAAAAAGTAAGTTATTGACTGCGTTTAAGTTTCGGACACTTTTTTTGACCTTTGACCTATAAGTTTGACCTTGACCTTGGAGGTACGGACCTGAGTTTTGCACATGACACATCGTCTCATGATGGTTAACATTTCTACAAAGTAATTTCAAAATCCATCCAGAAATAAGAAAGTTATTGACTGCGTTTAAGTTTCGGACCCTTTCTTTTGACCTTTGACCTCTAAGTATGACCTTGACCTTGGAGGTACGGACCTGGGTTTTGCATGTGACACGTCGTCTCATGATGGTTAACATTTCTGCCGAGTAGTTTTAAAATCCATCAAGAAATAAGGAAGTTATTGACTGCGTTTAAGTTTCGGACGGACGCACGGACGAACGGACGAACAGGGGCAACGCTATATGCCCTTTCCACCATTCTTCGAATGGCGGGGGCATAAAAAAAGTGAATCACCTTTTGAGGCAAGTGCTTAGATCAGATTAAAAAGCAGCATACCGTTACTGCAAATGACATGAAAACTGATAAGAAAAGTGACATATAAGACATATAAATATCTAATGTAAGTTTCGAATTCTGCTAGTCAGCAGTTCTTCTTTCACGGTTCCTTCTACTTTCAAGGATTCATAGTTTAATGGGAATGGAAACACCTGGCAGAATTTTCCGCAATTTTTCAAAGGGAGACAATTTTAGGCACTTCCTGTTCACTTTTCAATACCATGTCCCACTGAAAAAGGGGTCTACTCTTAAAGGAAAGAATTTGCTCCTGATTTGCTCCTCAGGAGCAAACTATTGACATAGAATACAAATCTATTGACATAGAATACAAAAATATTTTTGCAGGAGTTGTCTCCCCTGAAGGTGTTCCTATTCCCCTTTAAAATCATCAAATAGGTGAGAGGATTCTAGAGTATGCACTGGCATTTGACCTGCTTCTTGGAAACACATGTTTCAAGAAACGTGACAGTCATCTTATCACGTACAAGTCAGGAAGCGCAGCTACGCAGATAGATTTCATCCTTTACCGCAGGACAATGCGCAAACTTGTCACAGATGTCAAAGTGATCCCTGGAGAGGAAGTAGCCCTGCAACATCAGCTACTCATATGCGACATGAGGATTGATGTGCCACCAAAACCAAAGCGCAAGTTCACCCCCAGACTAAAAGTTTGGAAGCTGAAAGAATCTCAGACAAGAAATCATTTCCAGGAGGTTTTCAG
Source organism: Lucinisca nassula (assembly GCA_963580285.1). NCBI lineage: Eukaryota > Metazoa > Mollusca > Bivalvia > Lucinida > Lucinidae > Lucinisca > Lucinisca nassula. The sequence goes on along the minus strand of OY757018.1, from coordinate 146,326,195 downwards.
CCAGCATGTGAGTGCTTCAGCCGGTGTAGCAGATGCTACTACTGAGGATATATGGAACAGCATCAAGACCGGTCTGCTCAAGACAACTGAAGAGGTGTGTGGCACAACTCGGCCCCACCGCTGGCGTCGTGAAACCTGGTGGTGGAATGAGGATGTTAATAAGGTCATTGCAGCCAAGCGGCAAGCCTTTAAAGCTTGGAAGACTGGTAAGGGCACCCGTGCATCATATCTTGCGGCCAAACGCATAGCCAGACGAGCGGTGCACCATGCTCGCCAAGAAGCTGAGAAGGAGATCTACAAGAATATTGACCCTAAGTCCTCAGAAGTATACCGCCTTGCTAACCAGATGAGAAGAGAGAATGCCGATGTTGTAGGTGACAAACCAGTAAAGAATGATGCAGGGGAGATGTCAATGAGTGAAGACTCAAAGCAGAGGGCCTGGTTAGAACACTACCAAAGGCTACTCAATGTTGAGTTTGACTGGGACCCTGACCACCTATCTGATGAACCACCAGTGGAAGGGCCACCCATCCCAATCACTATTGATATGGTTAAGAAGGCTATCTCTCAGATGAAGACTGGCAAAGCACCGGGTCCCTCTGGCATAGTGGTGGAGATGATAAGAGCTGCAGGCGATGCGGGTGCCTCAATGATCCGCGACCTTGCAGCTGCAATCATCCGTGATGGGAAGGTACCCTGTGACTGGGAACAGAGTTTCATTGTCTGTCTCTACAAGGGCAAGGGCGATGCATTGGAACGGGGCAACTACCGTGGTCTCAAGCTGACAGAACAGGTCATGAAAGTCCTGGAGAGGATTGTGGATGGCCTCATCAGGCAGTTGGTGTCCATCGACGATTCCCAGTTTGGCTTCGTCCCAGGAAGAGGCACAACAGATGCAATTTTTGTTGTACGGCAGCTGCAAGAGAAGTATCTGGCGGCCAACAGGAGACTCTACATGGCTTTTGTAGACCTGGAGAAGGCATTTGATCGAGTGCCTAGGAAAGTCATCTGGTGGGCACTAAGAAAACTTGGAGTGGACGAGTGGATTGTGAAACTGGTCCAAGGGATGTATGCTAATGCTCGGAGCCGTGTCCGCGTTGGTGATGGTTACAGTGAAGAATTCGAGGTGAAGGTGGGTGTTCATCAAGGCTCTGTTCTCAGCCCACTGCTTTTCATCATTGTGCTTGAAGCCTTGTCATGCGAGTTCCGCTCTGGAGTCCCCTGGGAGGACCTGTATGCTGATGACCTTGTCATCATAGCTGAATCCCTTGAGGAATGTGTCAGGAGGCTCTTAACTTGGAAAGACGCAATGGAGGCGAAAGGGCTGAGAGTGAATGCAGGAAAGACAAAGATCATGATCTGTGGTACAGGTCTGGACCTCTTGCAGAGTACAGGCCAGTTCCCATGCGCTGTATGTCGCACTGGAGTGGGCAGCAACAGTATCTTTTGTAATGGCTGCAAGTTCTGGGTGCACAAGAAATGCAGTGGGCTCAAACGCTTGAAAGAGGACCCTGATTACAGGTGTACACGTTGCCAAGGAACTGCACGCCCCTTAGATGGCAGACCACAGAGGGAAGTCCAAGTCGGATCCAACAAGCTGGAGGTTGTAGCTTCCTTCTGCTACCTAGGTGATATGCTCTCTGCAGCAGGTGGTTGCGACCTTGCAACTACATCACGTGTGAAAACAGCCTGGAAGAAATTCAAGGAGTTGCTACCAGTTCTCTCTTCCCGCCACCTCTCGTTCAAGACACGTGGCCGTGTGTATAGCTCTTGTGTGCGGAGCGCAATGCTCCATGCCAGTGAGACATGGCCATTGACAAAGCCAAACCTCCAACGTCTACAGCGAAATGACAGGGCAATGATCAGACAGATCTGCAATGTCAAGCCACAGGACACTGTCACCATCAGGTCCAGTGAGTTACTTGAACGTCTTGGCATTGAGGACCTGGACCTCATCCTGAAAGAGAGAAGACTTCGCTGGCATGGACATGTGGAACGCTCCAACGGTGCAGTCAAGACTGCCTGTGACATACAGGTAGGTGGAAAGCGGGGACCAGGAAGGCCCAAGATGACTTGGAAGCAGCTAACAGAAAGAGATTGCAGAGAATGGAAGCTCTCTGCTATCGATCCTCATGATAGACAAGCCTGGAGATCTGGTGTAAGATCTGCCATGCGTGCAGCAAGCCAGCTACCTGGAAGGGGGCCCACTTATGTGGACGCTGCCCCTGTACCTGCACGTTAATCAAAAATCCGTTGATGATGATGATGATGATGAAATACATTTTAATGCTGTGGTATGTAAAGCATCCAAACATCCATCATCTCTGATAAAGATAGAGAAATTCAAACACTCAGGGAAAATGGATGATGTTGAAAACTCAGGAAAAACTCATTCCAACAAAATTTGTTAATCCTTAGGTTTGAAATATCCCTATATGCACCTGAGACAGATATTAGACAATTTATTCTGAATTAACTCTTCCACTTTATGTATAGAAGACCAATTTTGTGGGTGTCAGATTGAGATATTTATAGAAATTTAACACAAGGGGACAAATAGTAAAGTCTCTGAGTGGACACAACACCTAAAATGGCATACCTGTGATACCTCCTTCATCAGGAGGGTGACTCCCTCATTTTAATGCTAACTTTTGTCCAATTTATGCTAAATTTTAGTAAAATTTTGGAGTCTCCCTCATTTGAATTGAGAATTTCCCTACATATTTTTTACATCTCCCTCATCACAATGGCAAATCTCCCTCAGACAGTTCAAAAAATTATCACAGGTAAGAAATGGGTTTATAATTGAATTATCTCACCGCTAGCTGGAAGAGAAGTTTACAGTGCCAGAAAGGTGCCTGCTGGGAAATCTCTATTGCCTTCCGCAGTAATGGCTTGGCTAAGCCCAGCTGATCCTGGAAAAGAATAATAATATAAGAATCTTATATGGGTGTGAGGAGTGGATGGAAAAATCCATCCTGAGGGTCACTGTCCGGCATCACAATGCTTGCCAAGTGATGCTGGACAGTGATCCCGAGGGGCGGATTTTTCTATCCACTCCTCACACCCATATAGGCTTCTTTTTCTTGCATACCTCTCATTTCTTAGGATGGATTTTTAATGCTGCAGTCACTTCGGTTACCAACGTCTGCCATATTATGACGACACTGCAGGAATGTTTAGTGACGTCACGTTACATGCTGTGACATCAACCTTAACGACGGCGCATATGAGGTTGTATTCAATGCATTTATCAAACACGCGAGAATATTTGATTTTGGGTAAGAACGCCAGGGTCAGAACAGAATTTCCATCCCAAGCTAAAACTGTGGATTTCCTTATTTGATAAGCAAGAATAACAGTTTCTGATCAACAGGAACTTTTCACCCCTTTAGAACAATGGATACAACTTCAGGGGATGCAACTTGTATTTTATTTATTCATCCCTTATACTGCTGAATATATTAATTTCCCACACCCATTTTTGACTTTCAACCAATCAAATTGCTTGGAATCATGTATTCATTCAAATTCACAAACTCAATGACAAACAGTGTAGATCCTGATCAGATGGCTTCTTCAGAAGCCATCTGATCTGGAGCTTAACTGTTTGCAAAGGTATGGGTTGTCATGTTCAGCAGGGTAAGGGATTCTCTGTTTCCTTCAGCAGATGCTTACCTCTAAAAATAGATACATGTACCTGTACCTTTCAATTACAGAAAAGCTAACAGGAAGTTACAAAAGTTGTCTCCCTTGAAAAAGATGATGGCAAACATGCAAGAGATACCAATTCCCCTTAAACCATTTTGTAATGAATGGTGTCTCCAGCATTAAAAATAGTCCATTTCAAAATTAGGGGTCTCCGGTTGCATTATCTTTGAAATCTATTTGGAAAATGGCTGAACATTTTGCAAAACGGTGATGGCCATGATCACTAGTGATTAGACACCACATTCTGAAGGCCATGATCAATTATGCACTGTTTACCAGTATCCCATTTTGAAGTTTCCTGTACAAAATGTGTTAATATCTCCATCCTTTTAAATTCTGCTTATTATTCAGTGAATAGATCACCTTTCATACACTAATATGAAATAAAGGCACTGCCTTTTGAGCAAACACATTTACACCCTTTAGGTAGTTAATAGTTATTGGTCTCTGATACTGGAGATCCCAGGTCTGATTCCCAGCAGCGAAAGTATAGTTTGGAATCAAAATATAGGAGCGTGGTAGCTCAGTGGTTAGTGTACTAGAGGCCACCGGTACTATTCCCGGCAGCGGTAATAAAATCGAGGTGTCCGAACACACTCCACTGGCATCATTTCCAGGGATGAATGCCACAAAGTGCACCGTCCTTCGGGTCGGGACGTTAACTGGGGCCCCCCTGTGCAGGGAGAACCATCCCCCCCGCAGGTACATGTAAATAATCCCTACCGTAATTACATGATTACTGTGTAGGCTTTCATACTGAAAACCTGGCATGTATGTAATGTAGGCCTGCATGTAATCCTCGTTGGGGGTGTTGCAGTATATATAGAAAGAAAGAATACTGGGGTAGAACATCAAAAATACCCGCTTCGATTCCCTGCAGCAACAATAAAGTTTGGTATTCCAACATGTTCCACTAGCATCATTTGCCACAAAGTGCACCATCCTTCGGATCGGGATGTTAACTGGACCCCCTCCCCCCGCCCCTTGCAGCGTGCAGAAGAATGATCTCTATCCTTTCTGTAATGTCATGATTACTGCGTGGGTGTTTGACATGCAAATCTCAAGGTAGGTAGGTAGGTAGGTAGGTAGGTAGGTAGGTAGGTGGGTAGGTAGGTAGGTAGGTAGGTAGGTAGGGTAGGTAGGTAGGTAGGTAGGTAGGTAGGTAGGTAGGGTAGGTAGGTAGGTAGGTAGGTAGGTAGGTAGGTAGGTAGGTAGGTAGGTAGGGTAGGTAAGGTAGGTAGGTAGTGAAGGACAGCTTACTCTGACCAAAGTTCAAGTCTTTGCAGCAGGAATAGATGCAGGCCAACAGATAGACACCATCCCTCTTGACTTTAACAAGATGCTTGACAAAGTTCCACATGAATGGCTTGAGCACTGTCAAGCTCAGACACAATAAAATATAAACCCCTTACAATGGATCCAGAGCTTCCTGACCAACAGGGGCTAACCAGACCTGGTAAAAGGCCTGATTACTGTGATTGCCCCAGCTGTTTCCCGTGTCCCTCAAGGTGCCATGCTCAGACCTTTGTTGTTCTGCCCATGCATAAATGACCTGCCACAGAAAGTCAGCTCTGGAGTTCACCTCTTTGCTAATGACAGCCTGTTATATCACAAGATCTCAAGCATGACTGATACTGCAGCACTTCAGAGGGATCTTGACAGACTACAACAATGGCTTTAATGGAATATAGCCATGAACTATCAATCTTAAAAACTTGGAAGTACCAGGGCATCCTTTATTTCAGAAACCTGTCATGGGAAGCCCATTTTGATGCAACTTTTGATGAAACATTTTGATGCCTGGCGTTTCTTTGGAAGGAAAATAACCAGCTGGTCTGAAGATGTTAAAGTATGATGGTAGAGACCATGACTAGGCTTATCCTGGTTTATGCCACATCACCACGGGACCCGCATTTAGTATCTAGCAGCTTGAGACGGTGCAATGGTTAGCAGCTCGGTTTGTCAGAGGTGACTACCACACAACCAGCATTCCCTCCCGAGTGATACAACATCTTGGCCGGCAAACTCACCAGCAATGACATCAATGCGTCAATCCTGGGCATGATCTATCTCAATCATGCTTGTAGGTTCTCTGACCCGATAGCAGCGAACATTAGAAACTACTCCCTGGGGAATATGGACCAACATCTGCTATCAGCTCTCCTTCATCGGCACGGGCATCAGACTTAAGGGCCAAACTTCCAAAGAATATTGTCGCTTCAGGATCCTGAAGTGGGTGGAGCATGAAATGTTTTATGACTATGGCTAATTTCAGCTTACCTGTTTTTCATAAGTAGTAGCCAATATGCTCGCCGCTTCAAATTTCACATCATCCATACGAGCTAACTGGCATAGTTAAGGAGTTCTGATTCAACAGCTGACAATACAAATACATAGCAAAAATTTAACCCTTATCTGCAGGTCATGACAAACCCTATCATTGCAAACAGTTAAGATCCAGATCAGATGGCTTCAGAAGAAGCCATCTGAAGCCATCTGAGTAGGATCTAACCTTTTTATCTTTCAGTTTGTAAATTGAACATATATATTGTATCAAATCACGAATGGGTGTTGCTAAATTAATTTATTCAGCAGGGTAAGGGTTACCCCTTCAAGTGCTGCAGACAATTCTTGAACAGATGGCAATCTAGTTCTTCAATATTTGTCAGCTTAAATAAGGCTAGACATTTCATTTGAATCATTTGTTGTGTAGACAATTCACATGTAAAGTGAAGCCTTATTTTCACTGAAAAATAATAAAAACTAGAAATGCGTCCATAGGACACGGATGCACCCGCCTGAAAATATGTCTATATTCGTATTCATCCATAGAAAGTTATTGACCGTGTTTAAGTTTTGGATCCTTTTTTCACGTTTGACCTCTAAGTATGACCATGTAGGTAAGGACCTTGGTTTTGTGTGAGGCAGATTGTCTCATGATGGCCAACATTTCTGCCAAACAATTTCAAAATCCATCCAGAGATAATAAAGTTATTGACTGTGTTTAAGTTTCAGACCATTTTTTTCACCTTTGACCTCTAAGTATGACCTTGACCTTGGAGGTACGGATCTGGGTTTGCACGTGACACATCGTCTCTGACTCATCATGGTTAATATTACTTCAAAGTAATTTTAAAATCCATCCAGAAATAAGTAAGTTATTGACTTTGTTTAAGTTTCGGACCCTTTTTTTACCTTTGACCTCTAAGTATGACCTTGACCTTGGAGGTACGGACCTTGGTTTTGCACATGACACATCGTCTCATGATGGTTAACATTTCTTCAAAGTAATTTCAAAATCCATCCAGAAATAAGAAAGTTATTGACTGCATTTAAGTTTCGGACCCTTTTTTTTACCTTTGACCTCTAAGTATGACCTTGACCTTGGAGGTACGGACCTGGGTTTTGCACGTGACACGTCGTCTCATTATGGTTAACATTTCTGCCGAGTAATTTTAAAATCCATCAAGAAATAAGGGTGTTATTGACTGCCTTTAAGTTTCGGATGCACGGACGCACACACGCACGGACGGACAGGGGCAAGGCTATATGCCCTTTCCACCATTCTTCTAATAGCGGGGGCATAAAAATACTATAAAAATGCTATCTGCTAAACAGGCTTGGTGCTTGTTTGTTTGTTCGTTTGTTTGAAATGAGGTTTAACGTTTCCAGTAACACTATTTGTGTCATTTTGAAGATGTTGCTTCCTATTTAGTGGGACTTTTACCCTAGAAATGACACACGGTAGTAAGGAAAGCGGTTTTAAAAGTAGTGAATTGCTTGAAGGAAACATATGTTTTCTGCTATTTTCCAAAGGGAGACAACTATTGTAACTTCCTGTTTGGTTTCCTGTAAGCCTAGGGAAGGATCTGCTCCTCAGGAGCAGACCACTATCGATGTAGAAGACAAAAGTATTTTAGAAAGAGTTGCCTCCCCTTAACATGTATCCATTCCCCTACAAAAAGGTGAACTTAGCCCTTATCCTGCTGAATAATTAATTTTGCCACACCAATTTCTGACTTTGAACCAATCAGATTATTTGACAAACAAATTCACAAATGGAATGACAGTAAGATCCTGATCAGGTGGGCATCTGATCTGGATCTACACTCTTTGATAAGGTAGCCATTGTCCTGTTCAGCAGGATAAGGGTTAAAACACCAAAAACATTTGCAGATGTCATTTTCAAATATTTTTTCTTATCTTTCAGAGAAAAATAAGGCTTGACATTACATGTTAGTTGTCTGCCCAGCAGGCTTGACATTACATGTAAATTGTCTGCCAAGCAGACTTGACATTATATGTGAATTGTTTGCCCAGAAGGCTTGACATTACATGTTAGTTGTCTGCCCAGCAGGCTTAACATTACATGTGAATTGTCTGCCAAGCAGACTTGAGATTATATGTGAATTGAGTGCCCAGCAGGCTTGACATTACATGTGAGTTGTCTGCCAAGCAGGCTTGACATTACATGTGAATTGTTCCAGCAGGCTTGAAATTACATGTGAAATGTCTGGCCAGCAGGGACTTGTCTGCCCAGCAAGCTTGACATTACATGTCAATTGTCTGCCCAACAGGCTTGACATTACATGTCCATTATCTGCCCAACAGGCTTGACATTACATGTGAATTGTCTGCCCAGCAGGCTTGACATTACATGTCAGTTTTCTGTCCAGCAGATTTGACATAACATTGGAATTGTCTGCCCAGCTGGCTTGAGATTACATGAGACTTATCTACCCAGCAGTGACCTGTCTGCCCAGAAGGCCTGACATTACATGTGAAGGCTTGACATTACTTAATAATTGTCTGCCTAGCAGGCTTGACATTACATGGAAATTGTCTGCCTAGCAGGCTTCACATTACATGTGAAGACTTGACATTACATGGGAATTGTCTGCCTAGCAGGCTTGACATTAAATGAGAAGTGTCTGCACAGCAGACAATTCATATGTAATGCAATACCTTTTCTCCCTGAAAAAAAAATTTAAATTAAAAAATAAAATTTACATGGCACTTCAAGGCTACCTTATATTGTACTGAATAGAATTGTTCATCTTTTACATAGCAGGAGCCCATTCAAAAATTTTGGGCTGTCAAATTGGGTTAGTTTAAGAATTTTATATTGAAACTGGCTGAACTTATCACAAACAGAGAAGGTCTTGATCAAATGCCACATCGAGTGAGTGAGTGAGTTTTAGTTTTACGTCCCACCAACAGCTAAGGTCATACGGAGATGGGACCTCGGTTTAAAGACTCATCAGAAAGTCTGGAGAAGCCTAGGATCGATCCTGCGATCCCTGGTTTACAAGGCAAGCGTAAATATGCCACATCGACTAATTGGCAAGCCACTATCACTTGTAGAACTAAAGGATACACCCAGAGAAACTTCCCACTGAAATGAAAAGAACCAAGAAATTAAGTGTACTTTCTTTTCTAGGCTAATTCAGCAGGCGACAAATTGTTGATATCTTTCTTATTTTTCCCTTGTGTATTCTGGGAAAATTAGGAAAATATTTCAAAATGTCGTCTGCTGCGGACAAAATACCCAGCATGCAGATTGTTAAGTATTCAGGTATCTTATTTAAAAAGATTTCATGATCAATCTCCATGAAAGAATGTTGCCAACCCAGGCAGGCATCGAACCTGTGTCCGCCTGATCATCAGTCAGACGTGCAAAGCAGCATGTGTACTAAGGCTTATAGAACACTTGGTTTCTTGAGGTGAAATCTTTATCAATGCCCAAAAGATGTAAAAGGAAGCAGCATATAAGGGACTTGTTTGCCCCATCTTGGAATATGGTAGTTGATTCTGGGACCCACATACCATATTTAACATAAAAGATATATTATATAAAACATCTAATATTATCCATAAGATATCTTCTTTAGATTTCTATGTAAGATACCTTAATTATTATATATCTTATATGTTCAACAAATTGAATTACATGAAGTCTCCCTATTCTCTCCAATTTATATAAGATATCTGCTTTACCATTTAAGATATCTGAATAACTTATACATGTCAGATATCTGATATAACATATAAGATATCTAATACATTTAATAAGACATTGTATCTCCCATATTATATATTTTATATAGGATATATTGTACTATGTTGGCCTTATTTATCATATCAGATATCTTATTGGGTATACAAGAAATCTTATACATGATATAAGATATCTTATTTAATAAAGAAAATATCTTATTCATTCAATTAAATATCTCATTTAGTGTATTAGATATCTTATAAAGCATATCAGATATCTATATTCATTTATTTTATATGGTTTAAAGATATATGATATGTGGAATTAAATATCTTATATATCATATCAGATATCTTATATAGGATACTTATCACATGGATTATCACATGGAGTTTTGGTTATCGCCTGCAGTATTAACACCAGAAATTATATTATCGCCTTCTGGGGATCAATCCAGGGACCTCTAACATCAGAGGCTAGTGCATTAACCACTGCACTTAGCAGACATGCTATGAATTTAAGTAGGTCGGGTAAAAAAAGTCAAGGCCGGGCCGAGCCAAAAATGCCGATCCAAAGATTTAATATTTCGTCTCCTGTCACAATGAAGATATATATATTGTAGTAACAACAATATTGTAGTCAGTTTGGTATAAAATAGTTATAAACTAGATCGCGCAGTCAATGGTATACCATCGCAAATACCCGCTTTTTGTATGAATGACACTAAAGATATAGCAAAGTCATACTTTTTGACCTTTGACCTTGGGGCCATGTTGGGGTCAAGGTCATAAAAAAGTAGCCCAATGCCATCTACATACCATGTACTATCCACATGCAAACTTTCAAAAGTGTAACTTCAGTGGTTGCAGAGGAGATCCATTTACAAGAAACGTGACGGACAGACAGACGAACAGACAGACAGACTGACGACCACTCAATTCTGGTACGAAAACAATATACCCCATTTTTCTTTGAAAAAGCGGGTAAAATAACATATTTGATAACTTCACGAAGGTTTTCTCTCTACATTGTTTTATTTTCTTGTAATAACCGTTTTTCCGAAATTGAGGGGTATAAAAGCCAAGGCCGAGAAAAATGATAATATTTCTATCTATCTATATCTATACTGTATCACCCCCTCGCGGGGATTACGTGCAGGTAGCATTTCTTGCAAATTTATCGGTTAAAGTACTTCTTTTTGTCCTGAATTTATTTGAATTTGATTTGAAAGTGTAAGAAATTAAGAAATATCACTATTTTCCCCGGCCTTGGCTTTTGTACCCCTCGATTTCGGAAAAAAAAGTTATTACAAGAAAATAAAACAATGTATCATCCTGTAATGTACCGTAAAAATTCTAATAAACGCCCATGCTTTAATAAACACCCACCCTCTGATTTGGACGCGAAAATTGCTAATTTTTTAAGCATTTCCTAAAAAGACGAGCCTCTAATAATATCCCTTATAGAATTTTGAAAAACGATCAGTCCTAACTTATGCAGTAAGTCTCCGAATATGTTTTTTTTTATAACTGAACGGACTGCTCTCTTCTCTCTCAGTCCAAATAAATGGTAAGAACAGAGAATTTCTAGTCCTCCCCCCTGGAACAAAAGTGCCTTCTGCAGCTGACCCTGGTTCCCCGTGAACAACTGACGTAATCTGGACAATAGTTCCGTCCTTAAATAACTGACTCAAAGGCTGACACAAACCTTCTGGAATATGTCCAACATAAGTATTTCCTTTTTTCGCAACGATCGCACTATCACTGTGCAGATTTTCAGGTTCCAATATGCACTCAAGTTCTGTCCAAGGTGCATAAGAAACTCTATAGATGTGGTATCCTTTGATCACAGATTTAATTGAAACAAATCGACATACCACCATTCTGTGTACGTACATGTATAATGCAATACCAAAATACCGCTGGAATTTCCCGCGGAAATTTTAGTGGCTGGCATCTTATTACCAGTCTTGCTAGCGTTTGGCCCATAGCTATACAATGTGTCAACGTTGTATCGTTGTCGGTCCGACTTGGTCCGCTGTTTTTCTTGCTGACTTGGATGTCAATAGTCTTCCATAGTCACTAGCGCATACTTCATTTGTCTATTTCAAGATGGCAGTCATTTGCGAGAAATTACAGTCTCGGGATGCTTTAATGCCTTTTTTAGAAACTGTAACCTCTAATAAACGCCACCTCCCTTTTCCATGAAAGGTAATGGTTCTAATAAATGCCCGGGCGTTTATTAGAATTTTTACGGTATTTTGACGCACATCTAATTTGAGGCACAAACAAGTTTCTTCCTATTCTTGGACTTATGGAAGCTAATTTACAATACCTCATCATCATTTTGGTAGAACAACATTAGAGTGTCACATCCAGGTGATTTTTGAGAAATTTGAGGAGTGTCCTGGAAAATTACAACAGTTTTACCCTGACTGCCCAAATCTTTAAGAGAAATCCTTAAGGCACTTATTTCCTCAAATTGAAGCATGAAAATTTAAGAACCAAAAGGTGCTCCTGAAACAAACCATGCTTTCTCTGTTATAGTGTCACCTGGTGCATCAGTTCACATGCAATTTGTTTCAATGAATTGCTAGGGTATACAAAATTTTATATAAAAACATGTTGGAACTGGAAGAAGAGAGAAACTTGTAAAGTAATTTTCTGTGTGTTTGTATGTTGCCAAGTGCAAAGAATTCCAAGAAAATTCTTGTCAATGATAATGAACAATCTATTAAAGACTAGAAATGCGTCCATAGGACACGGATGCCCCCGCCTGAAAATATGTCTATGCTCGTATTCATCCATAGAAAGTTATTGACTGTGTTTAAGTTTTGGACCCTTTTTTCATGTTTGACCTCTAAATATGACCATGACCTTGTAGGTAAGGACCTTGGTTTTGTGTGAGGCAGATTGTCTCATGATGGCCAACATTTCTGCCAAATAATTTCAAAATTATAAGATAGAGATATGAAAGTTATTGACTGTGTTTAAGTTTTGAACCCTTTTTTGACCTTTGACCTCTAAGTATGACCTTGACCTTGGAGGTACGTACCTGGGTTTTGCACTTGACACGTCGTCTCATGATGGTTAACATTTCTGCCAAGTAAAATCCATCAAGAAATAAGGAAGTTATTGACTGCGTTTAAGTTTTGGACGCACAAACGGACAGACGGACAGGGGCAATGCTATATGCCCTTTCCACCATTCTTCGAATGGCGGGGGCATAAAAATAATGACGCAGACCTTTGGTATTTTACTCAGTGCAAGCAAGAGAAACAAGCACCGCAGCATCCCTACCCACTGAAACAAGGACATATAAATGACGGCCATTTGCAAAATAGAATAAGATTATTTAAACTCTTTCAGGTGTTTCAGGTCTTTTGTTTTTTTACAGACAAATTATTACCTCTGAATACGGCCCTGGTATTATTGTTGAACTTAAATAATTATCTTGCAAGAAAAATGGCAGATTGTGAGATGTGTCAGTTCAAATGACTGTTAGCCTAAATGACAGTCACCATGGTGGTCTTTTTTCACCTTAAATTTCTACAAGGACAGTTGCAAAAATATTTAAATGGTACACAATGATTTGCTAGAAGTACATGTATGTCTTGCACAAAACCAGTGTACTGGGAGTGCAAGTTAAATTAATGACACATCAACTAATGCTTAAGTGCGTCAAAACCCATCTATCTATCTAGGTTTACTACAACACCTGTTGATCCCTGATAATCCAACAAACACTAATAATTAGCTGTCACTTTAATAATCCTCCATATTTATTAACACAAGTAACTATATGCCTCTTACGTTGTCATGGTTGCAATTGTGACGTCATGACATCACATGACGTCACTTAAATGGTTTCCTAAAGAAGAGTACTGCAATTATGCAGATTAGTTACTGAACAAGCTCAGAATACAAATTATATAAAATTAACATTAATTATACTTTTCTGTTTTTGTTTTTTGTTTCCGAGTTCATCAAAAATTGCCAAAGTGAAAAAAATTAAAAGATCATGAAACAGAAATGTAAAGAATTGATATAAAGCAATGATTAGTGACAGTTATATAGCAAAATAAAATTTAAGAAAGAAGAAACACATATGTAAAACTGAAGCAATTCTCCAAGTCTTTAAATCTGATTAAATAAAGCCCTCTGGCAATCTCCCTTCTTTCAGCACTTGAAGTAGGTTGTATCCTGCTGCTCCTCGTTTTGTCAGACAGTCAGCCAAGTGGATTTTTCCAGGACACCACTTAATTTCATAAATTTCATTTCTTCCCAGAGACTCGCTTATTGCAGCAATGTCTACCCGAAGACGCTTGTCATCTACCAGCTTGGTTGAATATACAGCCTCTATTACGCTCTTATTATCTACGTATGCAATAATAGGTATTGTTTTGTCAGGTATGCCCAAAATGTTCTCAATCATTTTTCTGTAATAAAAGCCGCACTCAAGTCCTTCTTGTAAACTCAGTGTTTCTGCTGCAATAGTGGACCTTACAACCCTCTTTATTTTACCTGCATGCCAAAACAGTGGGCAACATTTTCCATGGCAATCTACCAACCAAACAATATGTCCTCCTGTACTGCCTGTTCCGTCTTTGATGTTACACAAAGATGCGTCAGAGAAAACGACTATCTTCCAGTCTTGTGTCTCGCTGCTCAGAGTTGGGAATGAAATTAAAGACCTCATATCTTTCAACCTATTCACCACCTTAATAGCTCTTGTCAGATCATTCATGTTGCCCTGTTTCAACTTTGTACTGAGGTCTATCAGCTCGAAAGCCATGTCTGGTCTTGTCCCTTGCACAGCCCAATTCATTTGTCCAATCAACTGTCTATACTCAGTTTGTTCCTTTGATGTAAGTAAATCTTGTTTAGCCTGTGCTCTTTTGGGCTCAATTGCTTTGTTGGTAATATTTTCAACATATTTTGACTGATCTAAGACTATCCCATCTTTGTCTTGGGTAATTTTAAAACCTATGTAGTTAAAGTCTTTTTCCTCAATTTTCCCAGCCACAAACCTTTTCCTCAATGTGGCCATCATACCTTCAAAAGTTTCGTCACCCGCATGTAGAAAATCATCAACGTGGCAACATAGTATTCCGCTGAGCTCTTTCCCTCTATGGAAATAGAACATGGCCGGATCTATTTCACACATTTTACACCCCAGCTTAAGCAATTCCTCCTTTATGCTAAGATAAAACTGTCTTGCACCATCCTTTAGCCCATACAGTCCATGTTTCAGTTTCCAAATTATACTCCTGTCTGTTTCACTTTCTTTTGGGGGTTTAATGTATACGTCTCGTCTGAGTTCTCTGCCCTGCAGAAAAGCAGATTTTATATCAGTTGTTTTCACAGTCCACTTTTTACTTGAAGCTATAGCCAGAAATGTCCTCATAGTACCCTTTCCAACAGTTGGGCTATCTCTTGGCATTGCAAATTCTTCTTCAAAGCCTCTTACTACCAACCTTGCTTTTAATTGTCCATCTTTTTCTGTGATAACCCATCTTGTAGATATGGTGTATTGGCCACAATCTTTAACCTCTTCATATGTGTTGAAATCCTTCAGTTTTTGTAGCTCAGTTAGTTTTGCTGCTGTAGTTGCACTGCAGTCTTGTTTCTGAACTATGTTAACATCAGCATTGTCTGTGATCTTTTCCCATTGTACTTCCTCCAGATTCACACTTCTCTTCTCTTCAGAGGTATGTTCTTTAATGTTATACCAGTTTCTATTTCTGCCTGTTGCTTTACCAGCTCTTCCTATCACTGTGGCTTTTATCCAACCATCAGTATCCTGTAATCTGTACTGGATCTTGTCATTGACTTTCAGTGCTTTCATGCTCGGTTGACTTGCTTGTGTATTATTTCTATCAGGTTCAGTTATTGCCTGTGGTATATCTTCAGATACGCTGTTCTCAGAGTTTCTATCCTCTTCCCTCTCACTATTCTTACTTGGCATACCCTTCTCAGCGTCTGTTTTATCATCATCTGTCAAGTAGTTGTTCACCTTCTGTAACCTGTTTGGTGAGACTCTTACAAATATACCCCCATGTCTGACAAAAAGAACCTTCCCATCCTGAAAGACCACTTTTCCAGGCCCAAGCCAACGCTCCTTTCCTTCACGCTTGTAAAATACTCTATCACCATTTTCAAACACCTGCTCTGAAGCTCTGACTTTGTTTCTTAGAGCTCTTCTTATCCTTTCATCAGCCTCTGACTGGATAAATATTTTTCGGGCAGCATGCAAGGCATTCAAATGTTTAGCAAATACCTCACTGGTGGTTGATCCTTCTAGCGCTGGCAGATTGTCACTCATTATATTTGGCAGGTTAGGATTTTCTCCAAAGACAAGTTGGTGACTGCTATAGCCATTCCACATCTGCAATGAATTTCTGGCCATATTTGCCCAAGAAAGTAATGTCTGGGGGTTTACCTTACCGTATTCAGCTTCCAGTTTGACCAGCATCATGTCAGTTATGGCATGTACCCTTTCACACAGGCCATTCTGAAAGGGACTCTCTCCAGATGTCGTACATAGTTGGACATTCATAATAGATGTTATCTCTCTCGTTTCATCAGAGCTAAACTCCCCACCATTGTCCGTCATTAGTGCTCCCATAATACCAAACTTTCCAATCCAGTGGGTCATTAAGGCATCAATCACGCAGCTTGGTTTCTTCCTGTCAATGAAGATGGACACAGTGTACCTTGACCACATGTCTATAATGTGTAATATCCAACGGCCATTCCAGTGTTTCAGGTCCATTGCCACTTTTTCGTTGAACTTCTTGGCCATGGGCATCCCTACGATTGGTCTGGATGGAGTTTTAACGTAGACCTTGCAGAGTTCACATTTCTCCTCTATCTCTGTCATTGTTCCCTCATATTCCTCCTGCCATACTCCTGCATCTTTTAATAAAGCTATCAGTCTTTTCTTTGCTGGGTGAGCAAATTGCCTGTGTAATTTCAGTAATGTCTTATATCTCTCCTGAGTGCTCAAATTTTCAAGCCTAACAGTGCACACATTCTCAACTGGCACCTCTTCTGATTTATCTATAGGTATGCAATAATGTCCGGATGTTGTCAAATTCAATGCTACCTCTTTCCCCATTATATTGGCTGTATCATTCTCCAGATCCATTTTGATGGCAGCTTTCTTCATGGCTGTTCTGGACAGCAACAGTGGGATGTCTGATTCTACCACATCAGTCTTTATCATCACCTCTTTACCTGCTATCACTGCTGGCAAGCTATATTCTGCCTTTGACTTTAAGCATGTACCCCCTCCAAATTTAAACACACGCTGACCATCATTTTGTTTCACTTTGAGCTTGTCATTGTGGTCTAGGGACTGGATGTAGTTGTTTATCCATTTATCACCACAAACTGTGCTACTGCATGCACTATCTAATACCGCGCAATTTTGTGCATCAATACCTAGACGCCGAACTTCCTCAGTATCATACCCTGTAAATAGTACAGCATGTTCTTCCTCAGCCATGTTAATTTTTGCCATGTTTTCCCAGCTGTCTGGGCATGCAGATAGTAAATGGCGATAAGAACCACAAGACTTGCATGTAAGTGTTCGACCATCCGGTCCTGTAGGATTAATGTTCTTTCTGTCTCTGACACTTGGCTGACTGACCCTAGATCCCGATTCAGTGCGCTGATAGCCTCTCTGGCATCCTCCCTGGTAACCGCCACCTCTCCCTGTTTGTCTCCTTGGTTCTGTCCGCTGAAATTCTCTGCCTGTAAAGCTCTGTCCCTGTCTCCCACGCCTCCAGGTTTCTGCTCGTTCTCCTGCAGTTGGCCTACCCCGACCTCTCTCCTTGCTATATCCTGATGCAACCAGTGCCTCTTCATTACCAGTTACAAACGCTGGTTCTACCTTGATAGCTGTACCGCTGCTGCCACTAGCTCTACTTTCCCCTTTGAATTTTTTGAGTGATTTTTTGGCCTCCTCATAAAGTGTTTTCTTGTTTTCATAGTTCATGCCAGTTAATACCAATAATTTCTCCTCTTTTGTGATGCAAGCTTTTCGAAGTAGTTTGAAAGCTAAAATTTCTGAAGGTAAAGTCATGTCTTTCTTTTCTATTTTTCTATATTTGGTGTCAAATTCAGCAACATATTCATGAATGGATTGTCCCTCATTTCTATAAAAGTCATCAAAGTCCTCAAATTTTTCTAAGCTGTCTGTCAAATCATCTTTAGCTAAATGTTTGTCAAGAAAATTTAAAAGAACTGTCAACCCATCATCACTTTTCAAGTCATCAATTGGAATTTGGTCAAACACTTTTTCTCTTATCTGTGATTCATCTTCTTCAGGAAGGGATAAAGCTATAGCTATACCTTGTTTATCTTTAGATAAGTCTGTAATTTCCTTCCATGCTGTACGCTCTTGTCTGTATCTTTCATAATTTTTGGACTTGAGAAATGTTGGGGGATTTATCCTTGTTGTCATTTTTAGTTTTCTTCTGTATAAAAATCACTGTCCAAACATCAAAGCTGAATTTTCTCCTAGCTACACTCTCTTCTCCTACGCCTAGGGACCGCTCCCCACACTCTGCTACCACTTGTTGATCCCTGATAATCCAACAAACACTAATAATTAGCTGTCACTTTAATAATCCTCCATATTTATTAACACAAGTAACTATATGCCTCTTACGTTGTCATGGTTGCAATTGTGACGTCATGACGTCACATGACGTCACTTAAATGGTTTCCTAAAGAAGAGTACTGCAATTATGCAGATTAGTTACTGAACAAGCTCAGAATACAAATTATATAAAATTAACAACACCCCCTGACGAGGATTACGTGTAGGTGATTGTGCCCCGTGAAGAAAAAGGTAAAATGAATAGTGAAAATAAAAGTGCAATAGTGAGATGAGTAAAACAGGTGAAAGTGTTAGTTAATAAGATGAGATTAAAATCAGGTTAACTAGAAATGTGTCCAGACGACACAGATGCCCCCGCCAAGGGCCCCGCCTCACCCCGAAAATCCATGTTGCAACAAAATTTTCTAAGTGTGTGAACTTGTCATCAGGAACATTTGTGAGAAGTTATATTGAAATTGGTGAAAAAATGTAAGCGCTAGAGCAATGACAAAGTTTTTCTAAAAATAGCCACAGTGACCTTGACCTTGAAAGTCGAACTCGCTCGAGGTATTGTCATAAGGAACATTTGTGTGAAGTTATATTGAAATCAGTGAAGAAATGTAGGCACTAGAGCGATGACAAAATTTTTCTAAGAATAGCCACAGTGACCTTGACCTTGAGGCCATGACCTTGAAAGTCGAACTCGCTCGAGATATTGTCATAAGGAACATTTGTGTGAAGTTATATTGAAATCAGTGAAGAAATATAGACACTAGAGCTATGTTGTGCGAGGGGATAATTAAAAATTTTTAAGTCTGTGACCTTGACCTTGAGCTCATGGGCATGGGTGGGGGTATTGCTGAATAAAATGGACAGGTATCTAACATCATACCAAATACCAACTCAATCCATCGCATGATTTGGAAAATATCAACTCTTAAAATATACAAGAGGGCCATGATGGCCCTGGATCGCTCACCTGATCCATAGAGTAACAAGTGGGCCCCGGGGAGGGCCATTATTGACCCTAGGGTTATAATGTGCATAATGTTGAGGGAGGTCTAAAAAGGTGAAGCTTCATACCAAATGTAAACAAAGGCAATAATGTGAACAATCTTGGCAAAGGTCCACTAGATGAAGCTACACACCAAATATCAAAGACCTGAGCCTTGCAATTTCAGAGAAGAAGATTTTTTCAAAGATATTCCCTACATAAACCTATGTAAAACCAAATGACCCCGGGGCGGGAGCATTTTTGGCCTCAGGGCTATAATTTAAACAATCTTGATAAAGGTCGACTAGATGAAGCTTCATACCAAATATCAAAGACCTGGGCCTTGCTGTTTCAGAGTAGAAGATTTTCAAAGATTATCTCTATATAAGTCCGTGTAAAACAAAAGGGCCCCGGTCAGTGGCATTTGTGGCCCGAGGGCTATAATTTGTTCAATCTTGTTAGAGGTCCACAAGATGAAGCTCCATAGCAAATATCAAAGACAAGGCCTTGCAGTTTCAGAGAAGAAGATTTTTAAAGATTTCCCTATATAAGTCTATGTAAAACCAAAGGGTCTCGGGGCGGGGACATTTTTGGCTCCAGGGCTATAATTTGAACAATCTTGGTAGGGGTCCACTAGATGAAGCTTTATACCAAATATCAAAGACCTGGGCCTTGTGGTTTCAGAGAAGTAGATTTTTAAAGATTTTCCCTATATAAGCCCATGTAAAACCAACGGGCCCTGGGGCAGAGGCATTTTTGGCCTCAGCACTATAATTTGAACAATCTTGGTAGGAGTCCACTAGATGAAGCTTCATACTAAATATCAAAGACCTGGGCCTTGCGGTTTCAGAGAAGAAGATTTTTAAATATTTTCCCTATATAAGCCCATGTAAAACCAAAGGGCCCCGGGGCGGGGGCATTTTTTGCCCCAGCACTATAATTTGAACAATCTTTGTAGGGGCCCACTAGATGAACCTTCATACCAAATATCAAAGACCTGGGCCTTGCAGTTTCAGATAAGAAGATTTTTAAAGTTTTCGGTGAAAAAAAACTATTTTTGGCTCCTGTGACCTAGATGTGCAATGGACCGGAACCATTTGAACAATTTTGAAAGGGGTCCACCTAAGGATCATTCCTGTGAAGTTTGGTCAAAATCCCACTAGTGGTTAAGGCGGAGATGTCATTTGAAGAAATTGTTTACGCATGGATGACAAACAAAAAGTGATCCTTATATAAAACACAAGAGGGCCATGATGGCCCTGGATAGCTCACCTGATCCATAGAGTAACAATTGGGCCGGAGGGCATTTATTGACCCCAGGGTTATAATGTGCGTAATGTTGAGGGAGGTCTAAAAAGGTGAAGCTTCATACTAAATATCAAATAAGGCTATAATTTGAACAATCTTGGCAAAGGTCCACTAGATGAAGGTACACACCAAATATCAAAGACCTAGCTGGGCCTTGCGGTTTCAGAGAAGAAGATTTTCCCTACATAAGCCTATGTAAAACCAAATGGCCCCCGAGGCGGGGGCATTTTTGGCTTCGGGGCTATAATTTAAACAATCTTGATAGAGGTAAATTTGATGAAGCTTCACACCAAATATCAAAGACCTGGGCCTTGCTGTTTCAGAGAAGAAGATTTTCAAAGATTATCTCTATATAATTCTATGTAAAACCAAAGAGCCCTGGGGCGGGGGCATTTGTGGCCCGAGGGCTATAATTTGAACAATCTTGGTAGAGGTCCACTAGATGAAGCTCCATACTAAATATCAAAGACTTGGGCCTTGCAGTTTCAGAGAAGATGATTTTTAAATATTTCCCTATATAAGTCTATGTAAAACCAAAGGGTCTCGGGGCTGGGCCATTTTTGGCCCTAGGGCTATAATTTGAACAATCTTGATAGAGGTCCACTAGATGAAATTTCAAACCAAATATCAAAGCCCTAGGCTTTGTGGTTTCATAGAAGAAGATTTTAAAAGATTTTCCCTATATATGTCTATGTAAAACCAAAGGGCCATGAGGCGGAGACATTTTAGGTCTCAGGGCTATAATTTGAACAATCTTGGTAGAGGTCCACTAGCTGAAGCTTCATACCAAATATCAAAGGCTTAGGCCTTGTGGTTTCAGAGAAGAAGATTTTTCAAGATTTTCCCTATATAAGTCTATGTAAAACCAAAGGGCCCTGGAGCTGGGGCATTTTTGGCCCCTGAGCTATAATTTGAACAATCTTGGTAGAAGTCCAGAAGATGAAGCTTCATACCAAATATCAAACACCTGGGCCTTGCAGTTTCAGAGAAAAAGATTTTAAAAGATTTTCCCTATATGAGCCTATGTAAAAGCAAAGGGCCCAGGGGCGGGGGCATTTTTGGCCCCAGCACTATAATTTGAACAATCTTGGTAGGGGTCCACTAGATGAAGCTTCATACCAAATATCAAAGTCCTGGGCCTTGTGATTACAGAGAAGAAGATTTTTTGAAGATTTTCCCTATATAAGCCTATGTAAAACCAAAGGGCCCCGGGGCGGGGGCATTTTTGGCCCCAGCACTATAATTTGAACAATCTTGGTAGGGGTCCACTAGATGAAGCTTCATACCAAATATCAAAGACCTGGGCCTTGTGGTTTCAGAGGAGAAGATTTTTAAAGATTTCCCATATATAAGCCAATGTAAAACCAAAGGGCCCTGGGGCGGGGGCATTTTTGGCCCCAGCACTATAATTTAAACAATCTTGGTAGGGGTCCACTAGATGAAGCTTGATACCAAATATCAAAGTCCTGGGCATTGTGGTTTCAGAGAAGAAGATTTTTAAAGATTTTCCCTATATAAGCCTATGTAAAACCAAAGGGCCCCGGGGCGGGGGCATTTTTGGCCCCAGCACTATAGTTTGAACAATTTTGGTAGGGGTCCACTAGATGAAGCTTCACACCTGGGCCTTGCAGTTTCAGAGAAAAAGATTTTAAAAGATTTTCCCTATATGAGCCTATGTAAAAGCAAAGGGCCCAGGGGCGGGGGCATTTTTGGCCCCAGCACTATAATTTGAACAATCTTGGTAGGGGTCCACTAGATGAAGCTTCATACCAAATATCAAAGTCCTGGGCCTTGTGATTACAGAGAAGAAGATTTTTTGAAGATTTTCCCTATATAAGCCTATGTAAAACCAAAGGGCCCCGGGGCGGGGGCATTTTTGGCCCCAGCACTATAATTTGAACAATCTTGGTAGGGGTCCACTAGATGAAGCTTCATACCAAATATCAAAGACCTGGGCCTTGTGGTTTCAGAGGAGAAGATTTTTAAAGATTTCCCATATATAAGCCAATGTAAAACCAAAGGGCCCTGGGGCGGGGGCATTTTTGGCCCCAGCACTATAATTTAAACAATCTTGGTAGGGGTCCACTAGATGAAGCTTGATACCAAATATCAAAGTCCTGGGCATTGTGGTTTCAGAGAAGAAGATTTTTAAAGATTTTCCCTATATAAGCCTATGTAAAACCAAAGGGCCCCGGGGCGGGGGCATTTTTGGCCCCAGCACTATAGTTTGAACAATTTTGGTAGGGGTCCACTAGATGAAGCTTCATACCAAATATCAAAGACCTGGGCCTTGCGGTTTCAGAGAAGAAGATTTTTAAAGATTTTCCCTATATAAGCCCATGTAAAACCAAAGGGCCCCGGGGCGGGGGGATTTTTGGCCCCAGCACAATAATTTGAACAATCTTGGTAGGGGGTCCACTAGATGAAGCTTCATACCAAATATCAAAGACCTGGGCCTTGTGGTTTCAGAGAAGAAGATTTTTTAAGTTCTTGGTGAAAAAAATCTATTTTTGGCTCCTGTGACCTAGATGTGCAAGGGACCGGAACCATTTGAACAACTTTGAAAGGGGACCACCTAAGGATCATTCCTGTGAAGTTTGGTCAAAATCCGATCAGTGGTTTAGGAGGAGATGTCGTTTAAAGTAATTGTTTACGCACGGACGGACGCACGACGGACGACGGACAAAAAGTGATCCCAAAAGCTCACCTCGTCACTACGTGACGGTGAGCTAAAAATTAAAACTTTCTAAGTCTGTGAGCTTGACCTTGAAGCCATTGGCATGAGTGGGGGTATTGTCAAATAAACATTTGGACCTGTATCTATCATCATAGCATACATAAGCCAAATCCATAATATAGTTTGGAAAATTTGAGCTCTTTAAAATCTTTCACATTAAAATTGTCTAAGTCTGTGACCTTGACCTTGAGGTCATAGGCATGGGTGGGGGTATTGCTGAATAAAACATTGTACCTATATCTATCATCATATGAACCAAAGCCATCATAAAAGTTCAGGTTCTACCAGGTACAAATACCTTAACTGGAGTCTTTAACATGGAAAATTTCTAAGTCCATGACCTTGACCTTGAGGCCATGGGCATGGGTGGGGGTATCGCTGAATAAAACTTTGGACCTATATCTATAATCATACCAAATATGAACCAATTCCATCAAATGGTTTGGAAAATATGAGTTCTAAAATGTTCAAGTCTACCTGTTACAAAAACCTTAACCTGAGTCTTTAACATTGAACATTTCTAAGACCTTGACCTTGAGGTCACAGGCATGGGTGGGTGTATCGCTTAATAAAACTTTGGACCTATATCTATCATCATACCAAAGATGAACCAGTTCCATCAAATGGTTAGGAAAATATGAGTTCTAAAAGTTCAGGCTCTACCTGTTACAAAAACTTTAACCTGAGGTTACAGGATCACGTACGTACGTACGTACACACACACGTACAGACGGACGTACACATGTACGCACGTACGGAAAACCGAAAAACTATATGCCCCCGGCATCATATGATGCGGGGGCATAAAAACAGGTCTGCTGTGTTTAGGGTAACTGGTGGTCAAGAGACCGAACTGCCACACTGAACTGATTCAGTGTTGGCAGCATGACCAAGGAAAATGGCAAGCTGTTCCATTGCACAACAGCCAAATGGAAAAACGAATACTTGTAATAATCGGTTAAGGTATGGATTTGACGATACACGATGCAGACTTGCCTACCCTTACGATTTGGTCGTAAGGCTTACTATTTTCATGCCCAAATTACGACCTTATGACCCCGGCCGAATTCCATACGATTTTCGGTGGTTGTAAAAAAATCGGTAAATCGACGCGATTATTTTGGTTTGGTTCGGGTAAACACACGTTTATGTCGGAACAAGACAATAGTGTCGTTCCTGGCTTACTCTCGTTGCCAAAATAAATAAATTTTGGTTAATGATAGTGAAGTAATCCAATCACAGTTCATTTAACAAATTCATTTCGGTATGAGTCTCAAGATGGCTGCCTTAACAACGGAAAAAAACATGAGGATAAAATAGAAAAGCTGAATTGACCAATTTAATACAGTCAAACAAAATAATAATAAAAACATAGCTCACCTTTGGGGGCCTAAGATGGATGAGGGCAAGTTATCAAAAAACTTTTCTACTGTAAAACAGCCCAATAGACTGCAGCAAATGAAAGAGAACCAAAATGTACCCCTAATCATCCTGTTTTCAAGCCTTTCAGTTTCCACTGCAAAAAAAAAAAAAAAAAATGAAAAAGAAATCTATATTTGATAAAAAAAAATTCTACAAACTACCAAGTAATAACAAGGCATCACAGACGATACAAATCCCCTCGAGCAAGACAAATTAAAACCAGAGGACCAGTGGTCCTGAACCGCTCACCTGTCTGGTGACAATTTTCCTACTTAGATCAGCAGAAAATGTCATTTACCCTGCTCATAAATTTTAAAATGCCATCTCAATATTTGTTGACATTTTAAAACTTATGAGCAGGGTAAATTTCATGCTGAAGTGAGTTGAGCGTGAAAAAAGTTTTATAACCTCGGTGCCTATGCTTCAGACTGGTCCCCTTTTTGTCTATTTTCAAGTAGAAAATAATAAAAAAAAAAAAAAATAACAACCGACGCTTAAAACTATAAACAGCCTTTATTTATTTATTTTTATTAAACTCTGCACAAAATCAAATACCGTATTCGACCTATTTACCGCACTGTGCGCTTAGTTTTTTCACAATTGTATGAAAATATTGTGGTGAAAAATCTACCTAATAAGCGCACACTCAATACGAAAAAAATACGAAAAAAAGGCTTCCGATATGATTATTTTAAAGAGTTGAATTTCAGCATAGTGATTCACCACATATACATATGATTGTCTGGGTCAAAGATGCAGCAAAACTCAATATGAATTTGTTGGGATGTTACTGTAAAGTGTGCGCCTGTGTATTTTTTTTCCAGAAAAAGCTTGGGTGTGCGCTTATAGAAGCATGTGCGGTAAATAGGTCGAATACGGTAGTTATAAGAAAAATTTATAAATATATAGTCATGGTGGCTATCTTGGTCATGTGACCTAGACCATATTGGCAACTTTTCATCTTGGTCATGTGATCTAGACGGTATTGGCATTTTTTCATTTGTTCAACTCACAAAGGCTCCATATTAAATTTCACTTAAATTGGCTCAGCAGTTTCGGAGAAAAAAATATCTGAAATATGGATCCTGAATGACCTTGGTCTAAGGCCAATGAATGACCTTGACCTTTCTCACCCATAGATCTTCATGTATTCAGTTACTTTACCTGATCTACAAATTTTGGTGACACTGTCTTCAATGGTTTCCTATAAATCCATTATTTTCACTTTGCCCCATGCAAAAGCCTATGTCGGCAAATTTGACATTGCTGTAAAATAGGTCAAGGTCAACCCAGGGCCACCAGTTGTACAAACCATGATGGGCCCGAGTACCATATGCTACATGCCAAGTTTCAAGGCCACTGGCGTTATGGTTCTGGAGAAGAAGATTTTTGAAGGCTTTTTACCATATATGGGCATGGCGGCCATCTTCGGTCTAAGGCCAATGAATGACCTTGACCTTTCTCACCCACAGATCTTCATGTATTCAGTTACTTTACCTGATCTACCAATTTTGGTGACACTGTCTTCAATGGTTTCCTATAAATCCATTATTTTCACTTTGCCCCATGCAAAAGCCTAAGTCGGCAAATTTGACATTGCTGTAAAATAGGTCAAGGTCAACCCAGGGTCACCATTTGTACAAACCATGATGGGCCCGAGTACCATATGCTACATGCCAAGTTTCAAAGCCAATGGCCTTATGGTTCTGGAGAAGAAGATTTTTGAAGGTTTTTTACCATATATGGGCATGGCGGCCATCTTCGGTCTAAGGCCAATGAATGACCTTGACCTTTATCACCCATAGATCTTCATGTATTCAGTTACTTTACCTGATCTACAAATTTTGGTGACACTGTCTTCAATGGTTTCCTATAAATCCATAATTTTCACTTTGCCCCATGCAAAAGCCTAAGTCGGCAAATTTGACATTGCTGTAAAATAGGTCAAGGTCAACCCAGGGTCACCATTTGTACAGACCATGATGGGCCTGAGTACCATATGCTACATGCCAAGTTTCAAGGCCACTGGCCTTATGGTTCTGGAGAAGAAGATTTTTGAAGGCTTGTTACCATTTATGGGCATGGCGGCCATCTTGGTCATGTGATCCAGACCCCGCAAAACAAACTTTCGTTCCCCCATCCCACTGAGGCTCCATATGAAATTTGGCTTTGATTGGCCCTGCAGTATAGGAGAAGAAGATCTTTGAAAATGGTGGACGGACGGACGGACAACGGACCATGGCTATACTATAAGCTCACCTATGAGCCTAAAGGCTCAGGTGAGCTAAAAAGCCTAGCCTAGCATTTGTGTACAATTACATTACATCCATCAATAAATGCAGGTACTTAAGAGTGATGACAAAGTTTTTCTAAAAATAGCCACAGTGACCTTGACTTTGAGCCCCAGACCCTGAAAGCTGAACTTCATACCCAACATTTGCATGAAGCTAGCTTAAAATCCATCAATAAATCTGGACACTAGAGCAATGATCAAGTTTTTCTTAAAAAATAGCCACAGTGACCTTGACCTTCAGCCCCTGACCCGGAAAGTCAAAGTCACTCAAGATATCATCATACCAAACATTTGTGTCAAGGTATATTAAAATCCATCAGTAAATGAAGGCGCAAGAGCGATGACAAAGTTTTTCTAAAAATAGCCACAGTGACCTTGACCTTCAGCCCCAGACCCTAAAAGTCGAACTCGCTCAAGATAACATCATTGCCAACATTTTTGTGAAGTTATATTAAAATCCATCCATAAATGTAGGCACTACAGCGATCACAAAGTTTTTTCTAAAAATAGCCACAGTGACCTTGACCTTCAGCCCAGGAACCTGAAAGTGGAACTTGCTAGAGATATCATCATACCCAACATTTGTGTGAAGTTATATTAAAATCCATCAATAAATTAAGGTGCAAGAACGATGACAATGTTTTTCTAAAAATAGCCACAGTGACCTTGACCCCGTGACCCTGAAAGTAGTGACCTTGACCTTAAGCCCCAGACCCTGAAAGTCAAAGTCACTCGAGATATCATTATACCCAATATTTGGGTGAAGTTATATTAAAATCCATCAATAAATGAAGGCGCTAGAGTGAAGACAATGTTTTTCTAAAAATAGCCACAGTGACCTTGACCCCCAGACCCCGCTATGTTTTAAAAAAGAAAAAAAAAAAGAAACTAGAGCTATCACTAAAGGTGATGAATACCCCCACAAAAACTGCCTTGATAGTACAACAGGGCCATTCTGCAATTTTTTCACTTGAAAGGGGCCATAAGTATGTCGAAAATTGACGAATTGTAGTGGAAATCGAACTTGACCTGTATTTTATGATGTTACATCAGTGTACCAAAAATTATAAAAATCGTTGGAGAGATTTTTGAGTTATCGTCTGGAAACCAAGTCAACAGACCAACCGACCGACAAGCTCACTCCTATAATTATACCCCCCCCCCCCAAATTTCATTTGTGGGGGTATAAAAAAAAAAACAAGAGGGCCATGATGGCCCTGGATCGCTCACCTGATCCATAGAGTAACGTGGGCCCCGGGGAGGGCCATTATTGACCCCAGGGCTATAATGTGCATAATGTGAGGGAGGTCTAAAAATGTGAAGCTTCATACCAAATATCAACAAAGGCTATAATGTGAACAATCTTGGCAAAGGTCCACTAGATGAAGCTACACACCAAATATCAAAGCCCTGGGCCTTGCGGTTTCAGAGAAGAAGATTTTTTTTAAAGATATTCCCAACATAAGCCTATGTAAAAGCAAAAGGTTCCGGGGCGGGGGCATTTTTGGCCTCAGGGCTATAATTTAAACAATTTTGATAGAGGTCCACTAGATGAAGCTTCACACCAAATATCCAAGACCTGGGCCTTGCTGTTTCAGAGAAGAAGACTTTTCAAAGATTATCTCTAGATAAGTCTATGTAAAACCAAAGGGCCCTGGGGCGGGGGCATTTGTGGCCCGAAGGCTATAATTTGAACAATTTTGGTAGAGGTCTTCTAGATGAAGATCCGTACCAATATATATAAGACATGGGAATTGCAGTTTCAGAGAAGAAGATTTTTAAATATTTCACTATATAAGTCTATGTAAAACCAAAGGGTCTCGGGGCGGGGTCATTTTTGGCCCCAGGGCTATAATTTGAACAATCTTTGTAGAGGTCTATTAGATGAAGCTTCATACCAAATATCAAAGACCTAGGCCTTGTGGTTTCAGAGAAGAAGATATTTCAAGATTTTCCCTATAGAAGTCTATGTAAAACCAAAGGGCCCTGGAGCGGGGGCATTTTTGGCCCCAGGGCTATAATTTGAACAATTTTGGTAGGGGTCCACAAGATGAAACTTCATTCCAAATAGCAAAGACCTGGGCCTTGCGGTTTCAGAGAAAAAGATTTTTAAAGATTTTCCTTATATAAGCCCATATAAAACCAAGGGTCCCTGCGGTGGGGGCATTTTTGGCCTCAGCACTATAATTCAAACAATCTTGGTAGGGTCCACTAGATGAAGCTTCGTACCAAATATCGAAGACCTGGGCCTTGCGGTTTCAGAGAAGAAGATTTTTCAAGATTTTTCCCTATATAAGCCCATGTAAAACCAAAGGGCCCCGGGGCAGGGGCATTTTTTGCCCCAGCACTATAATTTGAACAATTTTCGTAGGGGTCCACTAGATGAAGCTTCATACCAAATATCAAAGACCTGGGCCTTGTGGTTTCAGAGAAGAAGATTTTTCAAGATTTTCCCTATATATGCCCATGTAAAATCAAAGGGCCCCTTGTGTGGGCATCTTTTGCCCCAGCACTATAATTTGAACAATTTTGGTAGGGGTCCACTAGATGAAGCTTCGTACTAAATATCAAAGACCTGGGCCATGTGGTTTCAGAGAAGAAGGTTTTTTAAGTTTTCAGTGAAAAAAATCTTTTTTTGGCTCCTGTGACCTAGATGTGCAACGGACCGGAACCATTTGAACAACTTTGAAAGGGGACTGCCTAAGGATCATTCCTATGAAGTTTGGTCAAAATCCGATCAGTGGCTTAGGAGGAGATGTCGTTTGAAGAAATTGTTTACGCAAAGATGACAGACAAAAAGTGATCCTAATATAAAACACAAGAGGGCCATGATGGCCCTGGATCGCTCACCTGATCCATAGAGTAACAAGTGGGCCCCGAGGAAGGCCATTATTGACCCCAAGGTTATAATGTGCATAATGTTGAGGGACGTCTAAATAGGTGAAGCTTCATATCAAATATCAACAAAGGCTATAATTGTCCAGTAGATGAAGCTCCATACCAGATATCAAAGACATGGGCCTTGCAGTTTCAGAGAAGAAGATTTTTAAAGATTTCCCTATATAAGTCTATGTTAAAGCAAAGGGTCTTGGGGCGGGGGCATTTTTGGCCCCAGGGCTATAATTTGAACAATCTTGATAGAGGTCCACTACATGTAGATGAAATTTCACACCAAATATCAAAGGCCTAGGCCTTGTGGTTTCACAGAAGAAAATTTTTATAGAATTTCCCAATATAAGTCTATGTAAAACCAAAGGGCCCCAAGGCGGGGGCATTTTTGGCCTCAGAGCTATAATTTGAACAATCTTGGTAATGATCCACTAGCTGAAGCTTTATACAAAATATCAAAGACCTAGGCCTTGTGGTTTCAGAGAAGAAGATTTTTCAAGATTTTCCCTATATAAGTCTATGTAAAAACAAAGGGCCCCTGAGGGGGGCATTTTTGGCCGTAGGGCTATAATTTGAACAATCTTGGAAGTAGGTCCACAAGATGGAGTTTTATACCAAATTTCAAAGACCTGGGCCTTGCAGTTTCAGAGAAAAAGATTTTTAAAGATTTTCCCTACATAAGCCTATGTAAAACCAAAGGGCCCCGGGTTGGGGGCATTTTTGGCCCCAGCACTATAATTTGAACAATCTTGGTAGGGGTCCACTAGATGAAGCTTCATACCAAATAGCAAAGACCTGGGCCTTGCAGTTTCAGAGAAAAAGATTTTTAAAGATTTTCCCTATATAAGCCCATGTAAAACCAAAGGGCCCCGGGTTGGGGGCATTTTTGGCCCCAGCACTATAATTTGAACAATCTTGGTAGGGGTCCACTAGATGAAGCTTCATATCAAATATCAAAAACCTGGGCCTTGCGGTTTACATAGAAGAAGACTTTTACAGATTTTCCCTATATAAGCCCATGTAAACCCAAAGGGCCCTGGGGCGGGGACATTTTTGGCCCCAGCACTATAATTTGAACAATCTTGGTAGGGGTCCACTAGATGAAGCTTCATACCAAAAATCAAAGACCTGGGCCTTGTGGTTTCAGAGAAGAAGATTTTTGAAGATTTTCCTATATAAGCCCATGTAAAATCAAAGGGCCCCGTGGAGGGGGCATTTTTGTCCCCAACACTATAATTTGAACAATCTTGGTAAGGGTCCACTAGATGAAGCTTCATACCAAATATCAAAGTCCTGGGCCTTGTGGTTTCAGAGAAGAAGATTTTTAAAGATTTTCCCTATATAAGCCTATGTAAAACCAAAGGGCCCCGGGGCGGGGGCATTTTTGGCCCCAGCACTATAATTTGAACAATCTTGGTAGGGGTCCACTAGATGAAGCTTCATACCAAATATCAAAGTCCTGGGCCTTGTGGTTTCAGAGAAGAAGATTTTTAAAGATTTTCCCTATATAAGCCTATGTAAAACCAAAGGGCCCCGGGGCGGGGGCATTTTTGGCCCCAGCACTATAATTTGAACAATCTTGGTAGGGGTCCACTAGATGAAGCTTCATACCAAATATCAAAGAACTGGGCCTTGTGGTTTCAGAGAAGAAGATTTTTAAAGATTTTCCCTATATAAGCCTATGTAAAACCAAAGGGCCCCAGGGCGGGCGCATTTTTGGCCCCAGCACTATAATTTGAACAATCTTGGTAGGGGTCCACTAGATGATGCTTCATACCAAATATCAAAGACCTGGGCCTTGTGGTTTCAGAGAAGAAGATTTTTTAAGTTTTTGGTGAAAAAAATCTATTTTTGGCTCCTGTGACCTAGATGTGCAACGGACCGGAACCATTTGAACAACTTTGAAAGGGGACCACCTAAGGATCATTCCTGTGAAGTTTGGTCAAAATCCGATCAGTGGTTTAGGAGGAGATGTCGTTTAAAGAAATTGTTTACGCACGGACGCACGGACGCACGCACGACGGACGACGGACAAAAAGTGATCCCAAAAGCTCACCTCGTCACTACGTGACGGTGAGCTAAAAAATGTGCCTCCCCCCCGATTTGAACTCACGCAGCTTGCAGGTAAACTTTAACACAGGGAAGGAAGGGAGGTAATACAGAGGAAAATATTAACTTCTCAAAAAGTCCAATTTAAGCGAAAAAAACCTGTAAAATGAAGTACAATGATAATGTTAAATTTTGTTTTTTTTTAGCAATTATCAATTATATATTCAAAATAAAGTTGTAAAACATCACATATAAGAGCTTGCAGGTAAACTTTAACCAAATGCGGACGCTGACGCCGACACTGACGCCGGACGCCCGGGGTATGGCAATAGCTCCCCCTTACTTTCGTAAGGCGAGCTAACAAAGAAAAAAATGCGAGGCAATGGGCTTATTTTGACCTCGCATCAGATACCTTAAAACCCTTATGAATAAAATTTGAATCCTATGATTTTTTTTATGGGATCTTACTATTTTCTCTCTCAAGGGTAGGCAAGTCTGACGAAGGGATGGCGCAGGCTTTGACGGGTTGCTCTTGTTGGCTGCTGGAAATACGGTGGCATTTGAATGGCAACCATGTCGTGTGTGATTTTATATAACATACTGAGGTGAGCATCAGAATTTGAATTGTTACCAGAATTGTTGCTGGTGACACGTCAAATGACATTCATACACTAGGCATCAGCCCTCCTCTGTTCCAGTGACCCCCAGCCAAGAGACACCGATGAGTCTAGGCTAGAGAGATGAACCTTCGTGCAGTTATCAAATATGTTATTCATAATAATTTTATACCAAACTGACCACAATATATATCTTCATTATGACAAGGAGTTTAAATATAAACTCTTGTCATGAAGACTTGGCCGACGTCGGGATCCAGTAAGTCCTTTGGGTCAGCATTTTTGGCTCGGCCTGTCCTTGGCTTTTATAGACACATCCAAAGTCTACGTCACACAAGGTCAAGGTCATTAGCCTCGTTTTATCTGGTGGGCAAAAAAACTTCCGGTTCCATACTCTACTGTTGATGTAGCACAAATTGTTTTCTGTCATAACTATTGTTAAATCGTCTTTCTATAAAAACTACTTGCCATAAACCATTTTTGACATTAAACTGCTTCTTTTTCGTGTAAAATTGGATTTCCATTCATTAAATAAAGCGCATCGACTATGTTTTGGCATGATGGTGGGTAGTTTTATAACGCTTTTTAGGCAACAAAATGTGCGATAAAATGTCAGAAGAGACTGGTTTTATATCATTTATAACTTCAAAAACCCAAACTGATAAGGATCATTTAATTTTTTGGAGAAGAAAAGAGTTTAATCACACGATAAATATTGGAAATTCTCATTGACACTGTACGGCAACAGTCATGTGTTGCCAGCCAGAGAAAAGAGTACCTCAGCAGGGGAGGTAATTGGCGCATGCGCAGTGAAATGTAAACAAGGTCACGTGTCAA
Source organism: Lucinisca nassula (assembly GCA_963580285.1). NCBI lineage: Eukaryota > Metazoa > Mollusca > Bivalvia > Lucinida > Lucinidae > Lucinisca > Lucinisca nassula. The sequence continues at coordinate 146,292,733 of OY757018.1, read as the reverse complement.
AACATTGGATCCGTCTATACCAGACCATTTACGTATTGAAGTGGTAAATAGAATCAATTGCACAGTAGCCTACAGAAGAAAACCTTTCCTGTTTTAAGAGTAGGGTGGGGTGAGGTTTATGGAAATATATAACTGGCCCCGAAAGCTCAGTGGTAGAGCGTCCGCTTCTGGAATGGGAGGTCGCAGGTTCGATCCCCGGCCGCGCCATACCAAAGGCTTGAAAAATGGTACTAGGAGCTCCCTTGGCTGACGCTCGCATTATCAGGGGTAGTTCTAGGAAGTTAAATGAAGGCAGGTAAGTATTTGTTAGAGGATACTTTGTTTGTTGCAATAAAAGCTCTACAGAGCTTATGTTATTTGTTTCGAATATGCGACGTTAAATAAAGCTTCTTTATCTCTTTATCTTTATGGAGGTGTTCTTACAGCCTTTTCCAAATGTTGTCTTGCTAAATCTGCATTTTTCGTGTAGGTCATCAATACATTTCCCAGCTGTAGGTGTGTTCTGGCTTCAACCTTTGGTGCCGGTTTACAATTAAATATTGACTGTAAACAATGGATACACAAACGTATGTTTGGTGGATTTGATGTCCTGAATTCCTCCGCAAGACCAATTAAAGCGGTACAAAGTGTTTCGCTTGTTGGATTCGACGCCATTTTCGTTCCTTGGTTCCCGGTTTCAAAAACGGGTCCCCCTATTTGCAGACAAGAACCGTCAAGAACCGACAAGAACAGTCAAGAACCGACAAGAACCTTTTTAAGGCCTATTTATCATAAAATATAATTTAAAATGATATTTTAAACCAATTCTGATATATTTCGATGCGATAATATCATTTTTATACATGCATGAGAGGCAAAAAGTTGTCCACAATATTCTCTTGACGGTAAAGTCTCGTGTCGGTAAATTCTCGTGTCGGTATTTATAGCAAACGTCAATTTTGTCACTAGATGACAGCTATGTATGTTCATCATGAACAAACTTGATTAATTATTTAAAAAATATACCTAGCAAACAACAGTTCCATCATTAGATGTTAGCTACGGACGTGCATCGTGGATATGATTTATGAACAAAACAACAACAACAACAACAACAACAAATTCTAGATGCATCGTGATCAAAATGACCTAAATGGTGTTGATGGTGACGTAAAACCTCAATTTAAACAATCAAATTGGAACAAGTTCTATCCACATTAGTTAACTCACACAGTCTATCGTGTTTATTTATTTTCATGTTAAAACGAAATTCTTCGTGTCGGTAAATACCGACACGAGAATTGACCGATATATGCCTCTGAAGCTAACTAGAAGCACTCTTTGACAGTCCTGTGCCCTTATGAGCTTTACATTTGGTCAGGATACATAGCTCACATTTGGTAACGGAACTGCTCTTTGAAATAAAAACCGACAAGAGAATTTACCGACAAGGGAATGCAGACAGATATCTTTGTAGAGGCGGTTCTAACGAGTACGAACAATCTATGTTTTAAGCAGAAATACGAAAAATGTCAGATTTTTTTTCTGAAAATTTTCATTTTTGTGGTGGTACACTTTTCAATATATTGAATAGGAGATCTCGAGTTTACCGTCAAGAGAATGTAGACAGCAGTGGCAATTAAAAAACAAACAAACATTTGTGTGCCGATTTACCGACAAGAGAATGTAGGCCTAGACACTTTTGTTCAAAGGAGAAAATGGTCTTGTAAAATAGTTATTTTTTTATACTGAAATCACATCTGGTCATGATTACCATGTATAGCTGATGTCTAGCGACTGCCGTTTGCTAGAAGTACCGACACGAGAATTTACCGTCAAGAGAATTTTTTTGTTGTTGTTGTTTTGTTCATAACTCATATCCACGATGCACGTTCGTAACTAACATCTAATGATGGAACTGTTGTTTGCTAGGTATATATTTTTAAATAATTAATCAAGTGTGTTCATGATGAACATACATAGCTGTCATCTAGTGACAAAATTGACGTTTACTATAAATACCGACACGAGAATTTACCGACACGAGAATTTACCGTCAAGAGAATAATGTGGACAACTTTATGCCTCTCATGCATGTATAAAAATGATATTATCGCATCGAAATATATCAGAATTGGTTTAAAATATCATTTTAAATTATATTTTATTATAAATAGGCCCAAAAAAGGTTCTTGTCGGTTCTTGTCGGTTCTTGACTGTTCTTGTCGGTTCTTGACGGTTCTTGTCTGCAAATAGGGGGACCCTCAAAAACTAACGATGCGGTGTGTCTAAAATCGGTACGTACAAACACCGGATCGGACCCTATTTGTGCTACTCTTTATTTAGTTTTTCAACATTTTTCTTTTCTAGTTTTTATCTTTGTTAGTTTATTTCCATCATTACGAAATCACGCCTATACAAATACAGTGTAATTTTTTTGCGTAAAAAAAAAAAAAACTAAATTTTTACATGAAAAATTGTGATATTTTCTTATTTCTACTCAAAATATAGATTGTGGGTACTCGTAGAACCGCCTCATCGAGGCGATTCTAACGAGTTCCCACAATCTATATCTTAGAGCAGAAATAAGAAAAATAATGTTTACCCCTGTAAACCCCGTTTTTTTCTATATAAAAGTGGGGTTCGAGGGGGTCAAAATTATAAAGGCGTGTTTTTGTGATGCATTATTTCTTAGATGCCATTTCATCAGCGGATTCGGTAATATCAATCCGTCACCACTGGGCCTCATCCGCAGTATCATTTCCATATAATCAGTCGCGTATTTCAGTTTGAAACATATTAATCACTTTGTTCACAATTCTAACACAGCGCGCCTATATAGGCAATGGACAATAACTGTGTTTTATTCTACAACAAATCACGACAAGGAAGAGCGTGACGAGTGACGTCATTAAAAACTGCAAATTTATGACGTCACTATTCGATTTTCTTGACGTTGGAGGTGTAACGTCATTTTCTCGCATCGAAAACTTTAGAAAAATATATAAATGCATGTGTTTCAGTCGATAATTTTAGCGGGATTTCTTCTAACAATGGCGAAAAGTTGTGAGAATTTGAAGGCAACAACAGCATTATTGCCGAGTTTCAGGGTGTTAGAATCGAAATAGATAAGCTCTAGCCAGTGATTTGTTAGATAATAAATCACAGTTTGTCAATCAGTTGTAAGTAGACAAATCACGCCCGCTACGCGCTCGTGATTTGTCTACTTTACAACTGACCTCTAAACTGTGATTTATTACTCAACAAATCACAGCTAGAGCTTATCTATTTCTTAAATAACAACAACACCACCAACATGACCAACAACAACAACAAAATTAAATATAAAAAACTCAGTGTATACAACGAACATAGCGAGACTGCATGGGCGAACAGACTCTACTTAACCTTGCAGATACATTTTCTCTATGCACGGCCCAATATTGAACGAATACGATAGATATTTAACACCTACCAGAACATGTTTATTGTCGTCATTATTTGGTAAACGGATTACCAGATTAACGCAGGTGATCCACTTAACGAGAACGATTTAATCATTGATGTGCCAGAAGATAAAGAGAAAGGCCGATGCTTTAAAATTAATGAGAAGTTTCGAAAAACGGCTGATCAAGTATATTGAAAATTTTACCAACAAAGAGAGAAAAAAGTGAAAAATAAAAAAAACAAGAGCACCGCAAGCGGGTGCCAACGCTCGTCTGCAGTTTCTTTTAGAAAACAAAAGTTCTAAGTCAAATCAAATTGCAAGATGGAGTTATAAAACTTGTAGGGAATGTAGCTCTTGTGATGGTGAGTATGTGTATGAAGTTTCATGAAGGTAGGCCAAAGGTCAAGGTCACAGGTCAAAAAGCGTGGTATGACTGAAAAGGTCTTGTCCCAAGGAACATTCATGTGAAGTTGGAAGGCTCTGTTGTGAATAGTATTGAAATAAGAGACAAAAACAATTTAAAAAAAAAACGGAGAGAAAAGGGGAGATAATTCAATCAAATTGCAAGATGGAGTTATAAAACTTGTAGGGAATGTAGCTCTTGTGATGGTGAGTATGTGTATGAAGTTTCATGAAGGTAGGCCAAATACTTTTGGAAATATGGTCAAGGTTAAGGTTTTCGGTTAAATTTTCGAAAAATAGGTCAAAGTTCAAAGGTCAAGGTCACAGATCAAAAAGTGTGGTATCACTGAAAAGGTCTTGTCCCAAGGAACATTCATGTGAAGTTTGAAGGCTCTGTTGTGAATAGTATTAAAATGAGAGCAAAAAATGTGTTTCAGAAAAAAATTGGAAAAGGGGAGATAATTCAGCCAAAATCAACAATGTTGTTATGGTCCTTGGTCAAAATGTAGCTCTTGTGATAATGAGTGTGTGTATGAAGTTTCATGAGGCTAGGTCTAATACTTTTTAAGTTATAGCCAAGGTTAAGGTTTTTTGGAACGACGCAGGACGACTCAGGACGACGCAGGACGACTACGCAGACGCCGGAGTGATGACAATAGCTCGAAAGTTTTTTTTCAAAAAAACAGACGAGCTAATAAAAATGCTTATATTTTTCATATTTCAACTCAAAACATAGACTTTGCCGGCTCATTACAGGGTCACTGGTGATGCTTTATTAGCCGAAACTACGTAGTATGACCCATCTTCTTTCTTATGAATGTTTTCATTGCACTTAAAGGAACGCATTTTTGATTTTTATTTGCCTTCACTGCAGCTGGTGTTGTGCCGTGTGGCGGCCGTAAAACGTCTCCCCGTACATCAACCATAGTGCAGTTTATATTTTACTTTTGGTCCTTTGAGATCAGCGTGAAAATTCTGAGAAATCAGAAATAAATTATTGCTTTAGACTCATATTCTAGACAGGTTTTTAATTATTTGGACCCCATTTTGATTTATATCAGTCTCTGACGATTTATTTATGTTGTTGTTTGTTACTTACTGTGTGTATCACTTGTGTCTTTTAATTTTGGATGGCCATATGGCCATTTTGTGGGAAAGTAAATGTCCATATGGCCTTCCTTTGTTTAGGTTTCCATTATGGTCTGGTCGCTTAATGTTTGTATTTCTTTCCCTTTGATGTCTTTTATGGATGGAGTAAGTTAATTGTATCAATTCCTGATCTTTGTTTTACTTCTACTCTGAATCGACTGCCTATTCGAAATTCGCAAAATTGCAGTATGTTTCCTCTGGCTTTCTTTGCCGGCTCATTACAGGGTCACTGATGAGGCTTTATTAGCCGAAACTACGTAGTATGACCCATCTTCTTTCTTATTAATGTTTTCATTGCTCTTAAAGGAACGCATTTTTGATTTTTATTTGGGGATTTGTTAGAATGACAGCAAGGCGATTCTGACGAATACCAACAATCTATGTTTTTGAACAGAAATAAGAAAAATATTGTATACCCCTGTAAAACCCTAGTTTTACTGTATAAAAGTGGGGTTTAAGGGGGGGGGGCGAATTATATAGGCGCATTTTCGTGATGGTCGACAAAGATGTTTCTTCCATCTTTCAATGATGAAATCACGAAAACACGTAATGTTTTACCCCCTTTAACCCCATTTTTATAGTAGAGCTAGGGTTTACAGGGGTATACAATATTTTTCTTATTTCTTCTTATGTCAGCTCAAAACATTGATTGTGGGTTCTCGTCAGAACCGTCTCGTTAAAGCATATAAGAAAAACTGGGCATAGATTGGATCTCATGCGTTGAAAGCTGTCAAGTGAGCAAAGAATGCTGGACCAACGTCGTCTCGACAGCGATACGACATGACAACGTCGTATGTATCGCTGTCTGCCCAAGGTCTGACGTAGGCCGACGGCGATACCAGACGTGGCAACGTATCGCTGTCGGCCTGACGTTGACCCGCTGTTTGGTTATGGCTTGATGTGTCCTCCAAACTACATCCGAATGCTTCAACCCTTAGCATTTAGAGCCGTTTGGCTATATATGGTTGGAGTTATTTTAGATATTTAATTTCTTGGAACTTCAATCGCCTGTGACAGAACAGAAAAAAAAAACATATTTTTTTCTCCTATATGTACTCATTCTTCTGGTTTATCTCCAGTATGCATTAAGTTATGTCTGTTACGGCCGTGTTTATTTTATTTTTTCGGTATTGGAATGAAGATATAAGGTAAACATTATTTTGTGTGCCGAAACTCTCTCTCATCAGTGCATAAAGAAAAAAAAATCGAAGAAACAGTGGCCATAGATCAGAAAACCGGGTCCGATCCGGTGATTGAGTCCGATCCGGTGTTTGTACGTACCCCTGGGTACGTACAAACACCGGATCGGATCAAATTACCGGATCTGACCGGATCGGACCAGGTTTTTTGTGCTGTGGTCACTATTTCTTCGATATTTTATTCTTTATGCACGATTGAGAGAGATCTTCAGCATACAAAATGATGTTTACCTCATATCTTCATTCCTATGCTAAAAAAGAGATGGTGCACCATCGCAAATACCCGCCTTATCTAAATTTGACCTTTGACCTCACCCCATGACCACAAGGAGTCAGATCAAAGTTTGGATACCTTCATGCATATCTGCAGTTCCTAAGCAATATGTGTTCCAAAACAGAAGTAAAGGCAATGATCAGGAATCGATACAATTAACCCACAGCTCCCACCAGAGACACCAAAGGGAAAGAAACACAAACATGAAACAACAGACCCTAATGGAAACATCAATAGCGGAAAGCCAAAAGGACTGTTACTTTCCAACAAAATGGCCAAAAGGCTATCCAAAATAAAAAAATATACGCGACACAAACACCAAAAGACAAACCATAACAAAAATAAACCCCAACAAAATTAGCGCCTTGGAACGGTCAGCGGACACTGGGGTGGAGGTGGGGGAAGGGGGGGGGGCTTAAATCGATTTTACGTGGCCACAATCCTCGCCCTTACTTCCGTTGCGATTAAGGCAAATAATTTGTTCAGTTCGCATGAAGGCCTCTAACTCATCTGTGCAACATCTCCGTGAACACAAAAATCAAACAACCACAGAGATGAAACAACGGCGAGGACTCGACAGCAAGAAACCACTGAAATGCTGGAGCAAAAGAAAAACAAAAGTTAGACTCCGATGGGCCCAACCAGAGACAGAGTACCAGGTACCAACTAACATTAGCCTTTACGCTGGAACCGTCATAGAATCTGAGGCCTGACCCACCTGTTACGTAGTGGGGTACCGTAGACCTATGTCGTATAGTGTTCTTGTTTAGTACTTCGCTCTTTTAAAACATAATAAAATAAAGTCTTTCAAAAAGTTTCTAAGTTTTAATTTTCATTTCATTTCATTTCCGCGACAGCCCAAAAGTTGTATCAGATTAATTTCAATCTGATACTTTCAAAATTGAGATCTTGTCAAAATAGCTCTGATCTCGCTACATCGTAAAATAGATCTAACTAACGTGTTCAAAACTGGACCTTATATATGTTCTCTGAGCATTTCTAACATTTTACAATTCACGTTTACACCCTTATTATTTGTGCAAACGTCAATCATACTGCATATTTTCAGGACGCTACCACGCAATTATTTAAAGGTTATTGTTTTCCTAAATTCCTTTAACAGCTTACTGCACCTGTTTAATCGACGTAACATTAAAACATACACCCTTATAACTGACATAAACCATAATATGAACTCGGGTGATAGGCATATGTATATACAAATACCCCTTTTTGAGTGGCATATCCGTATACATTTTCGAATTATGTAAGTTTTGTTTACTGCACCTGCATGTCTCTAGAAACTGATAAACACCAGGTGGTTACTGCGTAATCACATATTTCATATGTCAAATGACGATTTGAACTCAGTCCAGTTGATTTGAATCTGTTCCAATATAAACAAGACATGTAAATCAAGTTTAGAAAGTACAATGCATCATTTTATAGCCTGTTAGCAAAAACCAATATTTTATAGAAAGAAAGATTCTTAATTAAGCTTTAACAGTTTAGATAGTAAAATAACTGTTAATATGATATACCTTTACGACCCACCAACACTATAGATCATACCAGGCTAGTTTCTTACGGCCCTTCAACATTATATGTCATACATGTTATTCATGTTATATGCTCAGAGAACGACTATGTTATACACCGACGTGCAATTAAAGAGGGAAGCAAGTTGTCAACGGTGATTGGATTAACTAACATGCATGCAGTCTGTCATACACTCCAGCTTTTGCAGGATGAAAAGTAGAAGTAAAACAAAGATCAGGAATCGATACAATTAACTTACTCCACCCACCAAAGACACCAAAGGGAAAGAAACACAAACATTAAGCGACCAGACCATAATGGAAACCTAAACAAAGGAAGGCCATAAGGACAGTTACTTTCCCACAAAATGGCCATATGGCTATCCAAAATAAAAAGACACAAGTGATACACACAGTAAGTAACAAACAACAACATAAATAAATCGCCACAGAAGAACCGCCTTGGAACGGTCAGTGGAAAGATTTCCACTTGGGGGCTTAAATCGATTTTACGTGGCCACAATCCTCGCCCTTACTTCCGTCGCTCGTTTACCTTTTAAGCCCCCCAGTGGAATTCGATTCCGCTGACCATTCCCAGGTGGTTCTTCTGTCGCGGTTTATTTTTGTTATGGTTTGTCTTTGGGTGTCTGTGGTGCTTTTATTATTTTAATTTGGATAGCCTATTGGCCATTTTGTGGGAAAGTAACTGTCCTTTTGGCTTTCCACTATTGATGTTTCCACTAGGTCTGTTGTTTCATGTTTGTGCTTATTTCCCTTTCCCGTCTCTGATGGGAGCTGTGGGTTGATTGTCTCGATTCCTGATCATTTCCTTCACTTCTATTTTATAGGTTATTAAGTCTTTGAATGTATCACAACGACAGCTGCAGGCTGATCATATAAAACAATTACATTTATCAAATATTCCGCATGCTATTCTCAAAATGTGTATGTCATTGATACTAGTAAATACTGATCATCCTGCACGTCAGTGCCATATGATCAGTATCTGCTCACCGCAGAAGCCTTTTGCAGCCACATGGCTGATAAGAAAAAATCTTAGAATGGATGCGCACCATGCATGTCTGTATGTGGCACGTGAAGTAGACCATTGTGCGCTTGCCGTCAGTCATTGCGCTCTAAGTAAAGGGTTACAGCTTCAGTCCAGTTTGTGTCGCTTGTATATCAATTATTTTTCGCACAAGCATTTACTCGTGTATAATAAAAGCAAGAACTCTTCAAGAGCAGTTGAGCAGATAGCGGTGTTTAGTTATTAATAGGGACCATTTAGGTCGACAATTTCGACTAATAGCATCAGAACCGGAATCAGAATTGTTACTGGTGACATATCAAATGACATTCATTCACAAGGACATGATGTGGGAAGTTAGTCCATACCTCTCACCAAAGAGGTAAACTTAGCTACACTATCCGCAGCACCTTCACGAATCGGGAAGAGATTTCCAATCTCTACCCAGCAGACACATGACGTAATTGTGACGTCACATGGACGTCGGTACAATGTCATGACGTTTAGGCAACGTCAAATCTACGTCGGACGTTTATTTGACGTTGTCCCAGCGACATGTGCCTGCTGGGTAATTGTCTGAGGAAAGCAGGATTCTTTGTTAATGTCCGTATTGGCAGTAGGCGTCTGAAATGCCATTCACTGATGATTTCTACAGCGCCTAGCTGGAGGGTTGGAATGCTGGCAGTACCCTGTAGACCTTTGTACGATAAAATAATCCTACTGTCTCTTATCCTGTTCTTGAGAGACTCCAATCTTAACTTTTCCAGTCATACTCCAAGTTTCAAGCAGTAATTGCTAGTTATAAATCTAGCAGCTCTTCCAATTTCTTCTTGAATGGTCACTTTCAGAGGGTCTCAGTACAACTACCATATTCAAAGATTCGGCGAACAAGTGCTTTATGTGCTATTTTTACATTCTGAGGACACTGATAAAGATTTCGCACCACGAAAACAAGCCTATATAATTTTGACCGCCTCAAATAAAAATCAAAAATGAGTTCCTTTAAGAGCAATGAAAACATTCATAATAAAGAAGATGGGCCATACTACGTAGTTTCGGCTAATAAAGTAGAAGTAAAACAAAGATCAGGAATTGATACAATTAACTTACTCCATCCATAAAAGACACCAAAGGGAAAGAAATACAAACATTAAGCGACCAGACCATAATGGAAACCTAAACAAAGGAAGGCCATATGGACAGTTACTTTCCCACAAAATGGCCATATGGCCATCCAAAATTAAAAGACACAAGTGATACACACAGTAAGTAACAAACAACAACATAAATAAATCGCCACAGAAGAGCCGCCTTGGAACGGTCAGTGGAAGATTTCCACTGGGGGGCTTAAATCGATTTTACGTGGCCACAATCCTCGCCCTTACTTCCGTCGCGATTTAGACAAATAATTTGTTCAGTCCGCATGAAGGCCTCCTAACTCATCAGTGCAACATCTCCGTGAACACAGAAATCAAAGAACCACAGAGGTGAGACAACGGTGAGGACTCGACAGCAAGAAACCACTGAAATGCTGGAGCAAAAGAAAACCAACAGTTAGACTCCGATGAGCCCGACCAGAGACAGAGCATCAGGCACCAACCAACATTATCTCTATAATTTTCAATAAGCCTTTACGTTGGAGCCGTCATAGAATCTGAGGCCTGACCCACCGGCGTGCAATTAAAGAGGGAAGCAAAGTTGCCAACCGTGATTGGGTTAACTACCATGCATGCAGTCTGTCGTATAATATCCATGTTGTACCCAATCTTTTTATATCGAAGTAGAAGTAAAACAAAGATCAGGAATTGATACAATTAACTTACTCCACCCATAAAAGACACCAAAGGGAAAGAAATACAAACATTAAGCGACCAGACCATAATGGAAACCCAAACAAAGGAAGGCCATAAGGACAGTTACTTTCCCACAAAATGGCCATATGGCCATCCAAAACCAAAAGACACAAGTGATACATACAGTAAGTAACAAACAACAACATAAATAAATCGCCACAGAAGAGCCGCCTTGGAACGGTTTTACGAAATCTATGATTTTACGAAATTGGGTGCTGAAGTCATTGCGGTTATATATTTTTCTGAATTTATATACTAAGTCACCATAAAATTCGGGTTCCGATAGACCTTGTTGCAGAAGAGATTTAAGTCCAATATTGAATTTTGAAATTAAATCAGAATGGCGTCTATAAAATTTTGAAAAGGCTTTGCGTAGTTTATGGTACCGATAACCCTGATTAAGGAGTTTAGCCGTTAATAATTTATTACGAGTGTTGAAGTCAGTTACATGACTACACACTCTAGCAAATCGAATTAATTGCGAAATATAAACGCCATAGGATGGCGCACGAGGAACATCACCATCCAAAAAAGGAAAATTTACAATCTCAAAATCAAAGTCATCGCGTTTATCATAAATTTTGCACGAAACAAATCCATCTACAATAGATAGATGTAAATCCAAAAACGGGGCCTCGGTATCAGAAGAATTTGCTTTATTTAACTGAAGTTCTAGGGGGTAAATCTGACTGATCAAACCATCAAAATAGGTATTATCAATATTTAATAAATCATCTAAATATCTAGAAGTAGAGCTAAAAGCTTCAATAATTTCAGATTGGTTATCAATGGAAAGCGACAAAATGAAGTCTCTTTCATAACAATACAAGAACAGATCAGCCACAAGAGGTGCGCAATTAGTACCCATCGGAATACCCACAATTTGTCTAAATAACTTAGTACAGAATCTAATATAAATATTGTCAAGTAGAAAGGGGAGGGCATCACACACTTTCTGACATGACCAAAGTGTATAATTCTTATGCTCTTTAGAAGTGAAAAATGCATTTCTGACATTACATGCAAGATAGAGAGAATCTTCTCTGTGAAAAGCCCATTCAATTAAATCATTAAGCTTTTCTTTTATAAGATTATGAGGAAGTGTAGTGTAAAGAGTGGAAAAATCGTAGGTAGACAGACTAGAAGCACGAAACTGTCTAGATTTCAATTTATTTAAAACCTCATTCGAATTTTTTATAGACCAAAACAGATTTCTTCCTGATCTTTCAAAGACTTTATCACAATATTTAATTACATGCGTTTTAATAGCAGTAAGACAGGAAGTTAATAATTTAGAAAGTTCAGTGGTATTGCAAGAACTAGAATTTGCAATAAACCGTGCTTTGTAAGGTTTTTTATGAAGTTTTGGTAACCAGTATAGCGTAGGAAGCTTGTCTTGGCCTTCGTTAACACACACAGCAAACTTGGTGGCTGAAAGACAAACATGTTTATCTACTATAGCTCTCTCTTCAGCCAAAGGCTGAAGTTCATAGGCCTTAGTACCACCAAGCTCCTGCTTAAGCGTGTTAACATAGTGGAGCCGTCACACAACGACGACGTTGTTAGCGGCCTTGTCTGCAGGGGCCAAAACAAACTTCTTATGAAATTCTTGAATACCTAGTTTAAGATGACGTAAAGACGTCTTGGGCTTAGGAGGTAATAAGTTAGTATTTTGAGAATAGAAAGAAATGCGTTTATTCACTAGTCTTAAAATGCTAAGTTTCCAGTCCTTTAGGGCTTCACACTCAACAAACTCTCGCTTACACCATCGATTACCGAATTCATTCAAGGAAGCAGCGATTTCATCTCTACATTTACTGAAATCAATTTTAGAAGGAAACCGATATTTCGGTCCTTTAGAAATTATATTCCTTATCCTAGAATCAGGAATAATTTTCAAATTGCCAGTAATTACATGACCAGCAGCAGGATAGCAATACTTTGAGTTTTTACAATCACATGAATCAGGAGTATTAGTATCAATATCAAGATCTGAAACAAGTTTATTGAAATTAAAAATGATAGATCTAACAGGTTTGTTATATTTATAGCAAATTATAGGTGTTTCAGTATTTTGAAAATAAGCAGGAATGGAAGAAAGCACCGATCTCTCACGGAAGATACTGGGCAAATCTATAAAATCCATACCCTTATTAATGAAGGATATTTTGAAGAAATGACGTTTATGATTAATTTCAGAATCAGTGTAAGGACGGAGAGTATGCTGAGTATAGCCTCTAGTTAAGAGAGCCGCATCATATAACTGATGAGAACTATCGTAGAATTTATTCGCCTCGGTGTCCAGAAGACGTAAAACAGAAACGGGTAATGAACTTAAAAATGAAAGCATAGAGTGGCGTCCATGATTTAATAATATAATTGACAGTCACTTCAGTCTAGTATTGTTTCGTTTAAACGCACGTGATTTACGTTTAAAGTTACCATTTTTCCTGGTGCCGTGAGATCTAGTTCTGCGTTTTCGACATTCCAGGAGTGAGAAAATATCAAAGTCCGGCATTCTGGAAATATTACCCTCATGATAAATGTTGTCATTAAATCCCAGTGGAAAAGGGGTCTGTAAAAATTTAATCCATTTAAGTTCAGCTTCATGTCTTTTGATTATTTTGAATCTAGATGTAGAATTTGCATCGTAATAAAGTTTTTCCACTGGTTGTATAATAATGTTATTTACAGAATGACCTGTACGTCGAAAGTGACGGTACAAGAAAGTGTCAGTTTTCTTAGGCTTACTCATTCTACGATAATGCTCGTTCAATCTAGTTTTAAGCATGCGGTTAGTTTGACCGACGTACTGCATATTACAGTTTGCAGCACGTCAAGTAATTAGATAAATTAAATCTGTAGACTGTCATGTCAAATCAGACATGTTAACTACAGAGAAGCGTCTACCGTTTACAGATGAAGTAACGGTAGACGCAGTGCTTAAATGCGAACAACATCTGCACCTCTTGGCATTGCACTTAGAAATACTAGGATACATTCCACTTCTTTTCCACGGATTAGTATATTTTCGAAGGATGGGTGATTTGAGAGGAGATAGTCTTATACGAAGACTACTCCCAAAAACATTGGTATTGCCTGCTCCTTTGAGATTAACTGAAGTTACAGAAGACAAATTTAAGGGTCTAAGTTCTTAATAGAATGGGGAATCCGTACAGAAGAAGCAGAGTGTAACCTAAGGGGTGATATTGATATTTTAAATGTATTTGTAATACTCATTTTGGTTAGTAAGGTTGTGATACCGTCAAAACTAAAGCGATGTTCATACCGGTTATTAAATAAATAAAATTACTGAAGAAGATTCCTTCGAATAGAAGGTCGGTACAACAAAAGCCCACAAAACATCCTAGTCTACTTAAAGTACAGGGATGTCAAACAAGCAGTTGTTATACAACGAGGAACGAACATCGGTTTAATAATGACCTTCAACAGGTATCTAAAGGATGTCAATTGATGGAACAGTGAAAAGCAATTGCATAAGCAATCCCTGAGGATTGGAAAAATAAGAGCATTAAGTGACCCTGTAATGATCCGGCAAAGAAAGCCAGAGGAAAAATACTGCAATTTTGCGAATTTCGAATAGGCAGTCGGTTCAAAGACTGATATAAATCAAAATGGGGTCCAAATAGTTAAGAACCTGTCTAGAATACTGGGGTTTACTCGGGGAAACAATATTTTATTATTTCTGCTGGAGAAACATAGGTTGTGGGTTTTGATTGTTTGTTTGCTTGTTTGTATGTGGGTTCAATGGCCCAGTCAATAAATAGTATTCCAAATTCAAATAATAATTAATATCCAATATTTATGCAGAAAAACATTTTATGCAGAATATACATTTTGTATATAATAAAATCGGACCGAAACGACCCATGCCGAAACGACCCAGTGCCGACCCACCGAAATGGTGGGCGGACGATTTGGCCAACGGACGATTTGGCCCGGACGATTTGGCTTAGGACAATTTGGCCAGCCAAAAATACCGGGTAGGACAATTTGGCCAAACTGATTTCTCCTAGCGGTTTTACCAATTCTTATTCTATCAATCGTTTCATTGGCCTTTTTCTTGATTTGGCTTCATATTTTCATCAAATATTTCATGTTTTTTTTTTCAGCGATTTTATCTGTCATGTTCTTGGCTTTGATGAGTGAAAATCAAATGTTGACATAAGAAGAAATAGCATAGTTTGAGCAGTTTCTTCATTTGACAAGATATTTTTTATCACACATCATTACATATTTTCTGCTCATTTATAGTATTTGAGCTCAGTCAACACTATTTAGGTCATATTGAGCAGATCAGTTTCCCTAAGTGCAAGCGGTTAACCAGTGCGTTGCACATTCTTGAACCAGGCAGGCTTCACGTGAACAAGTCCCCGGAATGAACTTTATAGAGAAAATTAGGGTTTATGAGGGTATACATTATTTTTCTTATTTCTACTCCCAGACATAGGTTGTGGGTACTCGTTAGACCAGTCAAAAAATCAATCAGCCAATTAACCATGCATGCAAGAAAATATGCTAATTAATCTTGTATTCCAACAAATTTAACTAAAAATCACAATTCATACACAAACAAACAAACAAAACCAACAAAAGTGTGGAATAGCTAATCAAGAAAGCAAGAAACCAAGACCAGTCAGCAAATCAGTTAGCCAATTAACCATGACTAGAAAAACATGTAATTAATCTTGTTTTCAAGCCAATTTAAACAACAACATTAAATTTATTTATTTATTATTTTATTTTATTTTCTTCTTTTTTGTGTGTGTGTTTAGGGGATTATAGCTAACCATTTTTATTAATTTGCTCATAAAGAATATCTCAGGCCAAAAGTTATAAAAGTTTAAAAACAACAATTAAAAAATCTAATTGTTTAAAATCTGCTTTAAAATGTTCCTCAAACATTACTGTATTTTAAAAACAAACTTAAAACATTAAATTTTCAGTTTAAACTAGTCATAATATTAATCTGGCCAAATTGTCCTACCCAATATTTTTGGCTGGCCAAATTGTCCTGGGCCGAATTGTCCTAGGCCAAATCGTCCGCTGGCCAAATCGTCCTACATTCCACCGAAATAGGTTGAAACGACCCCGGTCCAAATTTAGGCCGAAACGACCCAGTCCGAAACGACCAGGCCGAAACGAGTCAGGGCTGAAACGTCCCGGATTCGTTGCCGGGCACTCATGCCAATAACCGTTGCATTCGCAGTTTAGTCATACCTCTATTGAGCTCAAACCCAGTTGCTGGTCCCCAGCGCAAACTGTTTGACAGAAGAAGAGCGAAGATGGATATAGTATTTTGTATTCAGTATATTATTTCTAAAACAATCGGACTTTTTATTGCTTGGTTATTTGCAATTATTCTGTTTATTCGTGCAATTCTATCGCCAATAAAATTTGTGAATGGCACTTTCTTTAAAACTCGAGAAGCACCGTCTTGCCTGAAGGACCCCAGTCTTGGTACACATGGATATATTCATCTACAGGTGAGTCATCACGCATCAGTGCTGAAATGTACTCCACGAATAGACAGATTCAATGTTTTGACATGACGTGACCTTGTTTACATGTCATTGCACATGCGCAAAATTGCTCGGCCCAAATTGCTTTTCCTTTTGATAACTATCTTTCGTGGTTGGCAAAAAGCCTCTGGTTCCATCTTCATCTTCCAATTAAGTGCTGGGCCCAATCTTGAGCATAGTCGCACTGTGGTTCCATATAAACACATTGTAAATAGGTTTAATATTACGGGTATATTTTAGTTGACCATTACAGAAAATCGATTGAATTGCAGGGCTTCCGTTAGCTGGACGTACGGCGTATATAGGAGGTTTTAGGAATTCCGTTTATGACGTCATTCTTGCGCATGCGCAAAGCACTGGCCGTCAATTGAAACGGCCATGGCTATTCAAATGTATTGGCGGAACTTAAAATGCTAACAATATTCAGACATTTTAATAGAAAATATACCCGTTTACATTGAAATAATACCTCGAGAAGGAAAGAATGATATTTTGCTTTTAATACTGAAATTCATTTATCCTGGATCCGTTTTTAATTGACAAAAATCTTTTCGTGAATGACCCATGTCAGTGGCTTGAGATACCGTTGTTCACGAAAGCTTACTTACAAATAAGTTTTTTATAACTTTTCGTTTTATTCGCTATCTAAGTATAGCTATCACATACGGACTGATCTATCTATCTATCTATCTATCTATCTATCTATCTATCTATCTATCTATCTATCTATCTATCTACCATCCATCCATCTATCTATCTTCAATGTCACATGACTGTTTGGATGAGAGAGAGAGAATCAGAATCAGAATTGTTACTGGTGACACGTCAAATGACATTCATACACCAGGACCTGTGATATGGGAAGTTAGTCCATAGCTCTAACCAAAGATGTAAACTTAGCTACACAATCCTCAGCACCTTCAGCCGTCAAAATCATAGAATCGGGAAGGGCATTCCAATCTCTAATGGTTCGGGGGAAAAACGATTCTTTATAAATATCCGTTCTTGCAGTAAGGGTCTGAAACGTCATTGAATGGTGTTTTCTACAATGCCTAGCTGAGGGAACAAGGTCATCTGTTGGAATGCTGGCAGCACCCTTTAGACCTTTGTATAAGAGTATGAGCCTACTGTCTCTTCTCCTTTTCTTGAGAGACTCCCATCTTAATTTTCCTAGAATTCCAGTCATGCTCCCAGTTTCAAAGCAATAATTTCCAGTTACAAATCTAGCAGCTCTATTCTGAACTTTTTCAATTTCTTCATTTAGGACCACTCCGCTTGGGTCCCAGATGCAACTACCATATTCCAAGATTGGGCGAACAAGTCCCCTGTATGCTGTTTCTTTCACATCCTGAGGACACTGATGAAGATTTCGCCTCAGGAAACCAAGTGTTCTATTCGCCTTTGTACACATATTGCTAATGTGTGTATTCCATCTCAAATCGTGAGTGATTGTCACACCAAGGTATTTAATGGAATTCACATTTTCGAGGACCGTTCCCTCTAAGGTGTAAGAAGCCTCAACTTTATTAGATCTCTTCCTTGTTATCTGCATAATATTGCATTTAACTGGTTGAAATCTCATGCCCCATTTTCTGGCCCAACATCCTAATCTATCTATGTCAGCCTGAAGTTTCAGTGAGTCATCTGTATCTCTAATTTCCCGGTAACAAACACAGTCATCTGCGAACAGTCTTATTTCTGAGTCAATATCAGTGGAAATATCATTGATGTACAGGGAGAACAATAGAGGACCAAGAACGGCCCCTTGTGGGACTCCAGACAAAACTGACGCCCATACTGAAGATTCACCATTAACAACAACACGCTGTTTTCTGTAGCAAAGGAAGGAATCTATCCATTTAAGAGTCTTCCCACCAATTCCATAACCAAATAATTTGGATTTAAGTAGTTCATGAGGAGGGGTGTCAAAAGCCTTCTCAAAGTCCAGAATAAATGTGTCCACCTGCCCCCCCTTTGTCCAGGATTTTTGCCCAATCATTAATAACCGTGCTCAACTGAGTTTCGCAACTATGCCTTTTCCTAAATGCATGTTGTCTGTCTGACAAAAGTTTATGTTCATCCAAGTGGGCCATGATGTTTGAGCAGACTATGTGTTCAAGCAATTTACATAGAACACAGGTCAGTGACACCGGGCGATAATTATGAGCAAGAGCCCTGTCCCCTTTTTTGAAAAGTGGACAGATGTTCGCTAGGAGCCATTCTTTGGGAATTTCACCCGTATCGAGAGATTGTTGGAAAAGATGAGCAAAAACTGGACCTAACTCGTTTGCTAGTTCCTTCAGGACTCTAGGATGAAGCTCATCAGGCCCTAAAGCTTTAGAAGGGTTCAAGCCTTTAAGTAATTTGATCACTCCCGCAGAGGATACAACAATATTTTCCATGAAAGGGGCCGATCTTCCAGTCAATGGAACCTCGTTGAACTCAGTTTTATTAAATGCATCATTGAATTGACCAACCAATTGAGAGAGAGAGAGATGTTTGACTGAGTCCATTTCAAAATTTAGGGGGGCCAGGATGTATTTTCTTCACAATTTGTTTGGAAATTGGCTTGACTTTTTGCAAACAGTGTAGGCCCTGATCAGACGCCGCGTTCTGGGCCTACATTCTTTGCCAGGGTACCCGTTTTGGGGGTTCTGGTACCAAATGGGTTAATGTAAGGGTTGGGCAGGTTGATCAAATCAACAAATGTACCAGATTTTAATGTAAAATCTTGCACTTGCGAAGGAGTGTTCTCATGCACTGAAAGGCTGTTCTACGTTTGTTTAGAATCCCACTGAGTCTTGATGGGTCAGAGCACTTGGCAAATGACATTTTATTAAGTAACGCCGTATTATCGCCAACGCAACATTCTGACGTTTCATCGACGTTGCAAAGTCAAATTCCGTGCATCGCTTTGATGTTGGTTTGATGTAGACACGACCTGTCGGTTGACGTGGAGTTATTTGATGACAAACTGTAATTACATTTACCTACGCTCGCTAATAGAGAGAGAGAGAGAGAGAGAGGACAATGTCGGGTCATACGTATAATATATCTTTAAGAGCAGTTAACTAAAAAAATAACACTTCGGATTTGCCATCATGAAAAACACGCCTTTGCGATTTTGACCCCATATAACCCCACTTTTATATAGTAAAACTGGGGTTTACATGGGTAAACATTATTTTTCTTATTTCTGCTCAAAAAATAGATTATGGGTACTCGATAGAACCGCCTCGATGCCTCGTCGAGGCGGTTCTATCGAGTACCCACAATCTATTTTTTTGAGCAGAAATAAGAAAAATATCACAATTTTTCATCTTAAAATTTCCATATTTTGGCCGAAAAATTGATGATGTATTTGTAAAGGCATGTTTTCGTAATGCGAAATTTCACACATGGCAGCATATCGCCAAAAGTTTAAAAGAATTCCACTGTTTTACGCTGT
The DNA here is from genome assembly GCA_963580285.1 of Lucinisca nassula. Classification (NCBI taxonomy): domain Eukaryota; kingdom Metazoa; phylum Mollusca; class Bivalvia; order Lucinida; family Lucinidae; genus Lucinisca; species Lucinisca nassula. The sequence goes on along the minus strand of OY757018.1, from coordinate 146,272,873 downwards.
AATTAACACTTTATTTGTACAACTGCCTTGAAGTAATACGACTAGTTGACGGCCAGGGCTTTTCCCGTTCTATTTTTAGAACCGGAAGTATGTCACGAAAAAAGCTCCTATTACGTCCTGAAATCGCTTCCGGACGCCCAAATTAAACATCGAAGGCGTCCCGCGGACTCCTGAAAATTTCTCTGTACGGCCAAAAATCTACCGAGACGTATAAACGTGCCCACTTTTAGTGGTTTGTAAAAAGTTTGCTGCGCCTTCTTAGCTGAAACCGCTTTCTGTGTTTATTGAGTACTGAGGACGTCCCATTTTCTGCTTGCGTGGTATTATATTGACAGTCAGAATCACGTGCGTCGGCACACCTTTGATCGTCATCGGTGTGTGAAAAACGTGTCGGGGTGGTTGCTCGGTGTTTGCATATAATTAAACGGATTAGTAGTTGATGAGAAACTAATTATCTCATTGACGATAAGTGTTTATAATCCCGTAAACTTGTTACTGTTTAAATTAAAGCAGGTTGTAATTTAGGTCTTTGGTAGTGAGATTATCATTAGCGATGCAAAGTGTGACAATAGTTTCAAAGATAGATATGCATTTTTTCTTGAGTAAATAGCAGGTGTTCACTGGTGAAATGACGAAAATAATTTATAAAATCCCAAAATGTCGCCGCGATCGCTGTTTGATTTTGGCGCCTCGAAAATACGTAAAACCGGCCAATATGACCAGGCCGGTTCGTCAGCGTCCGAGCTGCAGTCTGATCTGTTTGTTAGCAAAAAAAAAAAAAACTACCGTTGACTCGTCCAAGTCTGTTCCAATTGACCAAAGTTGCATGTGTTTCTGCCTGTTTGTCTGAAGCAGTTCTGAGTGTTTAGAGTACAATGAAGACTTGAAGCGTATGTTTGGCGAAGTTTGGCAAAAATCTTTTACAAAAGAATTTTTCTTTATTTCTTTTTAATCCATATATGACAATGGGTGTCAGGTTTGTTTTATTTGTGTTAAGTTCTACAAACAGTGTAGACAGATCAGACGCTATGTTCTGTGGCGTCTGATCTGGGTCTACATGGTTTGCTAATGACCCAAAAATGGGCATATATGGGGATGGGTAATGTGATTGTTTACTTTACTTTTTATTTATTTATTTGGGGAGGGGGGGGGGGGGGTGGAGTGCGAGGGAGTTTTACTTGGAAAGTTATAAAATTTATACAGGCCAAGCAAAAATATTTTTCTTTTTTGTATGCACTCCCCTGCACTGTACTGACCGCATGTATGTCACATAGTTATGAGTAGTTTTAACTTCCTCACAGAGCTTTGCTTGATTGTTTTTAGTTTAATGGCCCAGTCAACACTATTCAAGTCATTTTTGAGCCGGTCAATTTTCCTATCCACACTTCACTAGCCATCTATAAGAATATACAGGTGATTAAAAATGCAAACAAGAGATTCATAGATAAAATAATATATATTTCTTCATCAAAACAATTTTACAATCCACAAACACCTTGCTTCAAAATTGGGACTTCCTGAATTTTCAAGTGGGACTTCCAGATTTCAAGGGTAGGAAGTCTGGGACTTCCTGAATTTGGGAGTTAATGGAAGCCCTGTGAATTGAACTTTAAATGAGTAGATAAATATATTTTAGAGTTCATTCATTCCGTGTTTAGACATTCGTTTTGCGTATTTTTATTACAAATCCCTTGTTTTCACTGACGTCACGACCAAGTACACCGTGTATGGAGTGTGCGCAGCCATTTTGATTCTCTAGCAACTGTCAAAAATACTTAATATTCATGCATCAGTGCTCCGGCGAATGTGCAAAAATACGATATAAATAATAATAATAAAAAAAAACATCAGGGATTCAAGATGACTCCTATATATGAACTCTTGATGATTTTAGTGATTTTTTTTCATAAATGGCCAGATCTGATCTGGATGAATATTTTTCTTGCCTGTTAGACTCAGTCCGTTGAATTTTTTTAAAATATCCATTTAATTAACCCTATTCTGACAGGAGTCCTCTTTATGGACACCCTGTTCAAAATTCGAAATGCAGGCACAAAATACGGCATCTGATCACGGCCTCCATTTTTTTTTTTGGCAAAATATTCAACCATTTTTTCTGATTGAAGTTTGTTGGAATTAACTCAGCCAGATCCACCCCCAATTTCGAAATTGGACTCCAGCTGTACATAGAGAGAATGGTTCCTGCATACAGGTGAAATCCCCAAAGAACGGCTCTTAGAAAACATCTGTCCACTCCTCAAAAAAGGAGAAAGGGATCTTGCCCGTAATTATCGCCCTGTGTCTCTGACTTGTGTTCTGTGTAAATTGCTGCAACATATAGTCTGCTCAAACATCATGGCCCACTTGGACGAACATAAGCTTTTGTCAGACAGAAAACATGCATTTAGGAAAAGGCACAGTTGTGAAACTCAGCTAAGCACAGTTATTAATGACTGGGCAAAAATCTTGGACAAAGGGGGACAGGTGGACACATTTATTCTGGACTTCGAGAAGGCTTTTGACACCCCTCCTCATGAACTACTTAAATCTAAGTTATTTGGTTATGGAATTGGGGGAAAGACCCGCAAGGGACCGTTCTTGGTCCCCTTTTGTTCTCTCTGTACATCAATGATATTTCCACTGACATTGACTCAGAAATAAGACTGTTTGCAGATGACTGTGTTTGTTACCGGGAAATTAGAGATACAGATGACTCAGTGAAACTTCAGGCTGACATAGATAGATTAGGATGTTGGGCCCGAAAATGGGGCATGAGATTTCAGCCAGTTAAATGCAATATTATGCAGATAACTAGGAAGAGATCTAATAAGTTTAGGCTTCTTACACCTTAGAGGGAACAGTCCTCGAGAATGTGGACTCCATTAAATACCTTGGAGTGACAATCTCACACAACTTGAGATGGAACCAGTGCTTCAGCTGAAGTGCACGACCCGCCGGATGCTTTTAGCTTTATGAGTGTTACCATATATGGGTATGGCGGCCATTTTGGTCATGTGACCTGGACCTAAAACGGTTCCCCCAATAAATGCGTCTTATCGTAAGGAGCAAAAATATATCTTATACTTTAGTACTGTATTCTGAATCGTTTGCAGGATAAAATGCATTCTCACTTTTCCAATACAAAGGCGTATGTGTCAGAGTTTGACCTAGGCACAAAGAAGGTCAAGGTCAACCCAGGGTCACCATTTTAGCAATTTATGATGGGCCTACGTCCCAGATGCTATTTATCAAGTTTCGTGGAAATTAACTTAGTGGTTCTGGAGAAGACTATTTTTGAAGGGTTTTTACCATATATGGCTTGGCGGCCATTTTGGTCATGTGACCTGGACCCCATGAGCAAATTTTGATTTCCCCCATCCCATAGAGGCTCCATATGAAATTTGACTTCAATCGGCCCAACGGTTTCCGAGGAAAAGCAGTTCGAAAATTTTCACTTTTTTCGCCTCGGCGAGGCTATACTAAAGGGAATGTAATATTTCGCAAGTTCATTGGTTAGATCTCATTGATATCTATCATTATGCCAAAAATTGTTTAAATATTCCAAGTGGTTAAGTCACTATCACCAATTTTCACAAACGGGTTACGGACGGACAGACAGAATGACAGAATGACATGGTGATTTTAGGGCACTTAGAAAATCAACCGACTTCAGTCGGTCGCTTTTTCTGCGGGTCGTGCAATACTCATATTAGCAACATGTGTACTAAGGCAAATAGAACGCTTGGTTTCCTGAGGCGAAATCTTCATCAGTGCCCCCAGGATGTTAAAGAGGCAGCATATTAAGGTCTTGTTCGCCCAATCTTGGAATATGGTAGTTGTATCTGGGACCCCAGTGGAGTGGTCCTTAACGATGAAATTGAGAAAGTTCAGAATAGAGCTGCTAGATTTGTAACAGGCAATTACTGCTTTGAAACTGGGAGCATGACTGGAATACTTGGAAAATTAAAATGGGAGTTTCTCAAGAAAAGGAGAAAAGACAGTAGGCTAATCCTATTATACAAAGGTCTAAAGGGTGCTGCCAGCATTCCAACAGATGACCTTGTTCCCCCAGCTAGACACTGTAGAAATCACCATTCGTTGGCGTTTCAGACCCTTACTGCAAGAACTGACATTTATAAAGAGTCGTTCTTCCCCAGAACCATTAGAGATTGGAATGCCCTTCCCGATTCGATTATTTCGACAGCTGAATGTGCTGATGATTGTGTTGCTAAATTTACCTCTTTGGTTAGAGCTAGGGACTAACTTCTCACATCACAGGTCCTGGTGTATGAATGTCTTTTGACGTGTCACCAGTAACAATTCTGATTCTGATGGATAGATTCCTTTCATTGCTACAGAAAACAGTGGGTTGTTGTTAATGGTGAATCTTCGGAGTGGGCTCCAGTTTTGTCTGGAGTCCCGCAAGGGACGGTTCTTGGTCCCCTTTTGTTCTCCCTATACATCAATGATATTTCCACTGACATTGACTCAGAAATAAGACTGTTCGCAGATGACTGTGTTTGTTACCGGGAAATTAGAGATACAGATGACTCAGTGAAACTTCAGGCTGACATAGATAGATTTGGATGTTGGGCCAGAAAATGGGGCATGAGATTTCAGCCAGTTAAATGCAATATTATGCAGATAACTAGGAAGAGATCTAATAAAGTTGAGGCTTCTTACACCTTAGAGGGAACGGTCCTCGAGAATGTGGACTCCATTAAATACCTTTGAGTGACAATCTCACACAACTTGAGATGGAATACTCATATTAGCAACATGTGTACTAACGCCATTTTCTCTATATTTTGCACACAAAAAACAGACCATTGTTATACTCAAGTATACAGCATTCTAATAATTATTTTTATACGAAAGTATGTTTTCTATCTGCCTAAATGGTAGTTTTAGCTAACCAACGGTGTACAACATGCTTATATCTGAACGGGATTTCGTGCAGGCAAAAAATGATGCCAAAAAAATGTAGTTTTTTCAATGTTATGCCGTTGCACTTCAATTAAAATGCATTTTTCAAAGAAGAAATACATTATTTTAAACCAGTTTTATGTCAAGAAAAAGTACCTTGCCTAATGTAGAATTTATTCAATAACAAAATATTTTTTATTTGGCCAAGTTTCGGCTTTCCATTACTAAATGGCATTTATTATTGCAAATGGTCTGCTTTGTTATGCATGTTTGCTCTTTTTTGCATTTTTATGTTGACCTCCATGTTTTATGTACTTGGAGATAAGCAATTTATGAATAAATATGTTTTAAATAATGTCAAATACTTGTTCTTTACAAGAAATGATGAATGGAAGCCATTGAAATGAATCTTAATCCATCTCACTCTGTCGTACCAAGGCACTGAAAGGTCGAAAAACCTGTAGTGTCCGCGACAGGGCAACTCCTATAAGGCTGTAGTATAGTCACAGAGAAAATCTATGGTTCTGAAAGAATGGCACAGCAGTATGTTCACTCAGGCACAATGTGATATGTGTGGACCAAAAGCGTTTCTTGTGGCAACTAATTGAATGTGTCCGCAATGCTGTAGTGTCCGCAACACAAGATCTTCCTGTGATTTTTATGCCAATAAATGAAAAATATTCATTCATTTTGTTATTGATATGTAGAAATGGCTGTTTCCTAGTGAGTGTATACAACAAAAATAATAAAAATGTATAACTGTGAATATGTTAAGGATATACCCAAAAGTTTGCTATTTTACAAAATGATTCTTTTATACCAAATGAAAATACATTTTTGCTAAAAAATACATTTAACTTATGAACAATGGTCATAGTATTTATTTTTACTGCAAAGAACCATTCAGATATTTTTACACATTAATATACAGCTTTATTTAACTTTTGCATGTGTTGCGGACACAACACAAATCAACTAGACAAAGTACCCACTGCCCAGTAGAGCACTTATGCCCCCAGCCAGTGCCAAGACCTCTACAGAAAAAGGCAATGTCTAAAGCATTCTTCCATATACAGTTCATTGAGAACAAGAGTTGTTGAATGACAGCATAGCTTGCCTGTTCCACACCTGGTCTATGTATGTTTTCACATAAATCTGAAATTTTTTTAGACTGCTCTTACATGCAGTATCTTTTAAGGATTTTATTCAAAAATCAAATTTATATACCCCTTCAAGCTATTGCTACATAAAAAAGAATTCATGATATATCCAGGTGAAGCATTTCACTATCAAATATTCTTCAAGTTACAAGGCAAAATCGTTGAACCATGAAATATATAGGTACCACTGATGTCAATCATTTAGTCGTATGATCTTTATAATCCAGTTATTGTATTATTCTATCAAAAAGTATTCAAGATATAGGAAAAAATCACAGAACCATGACACATTGGTCACCCTGACCTTGATGCATTTCAAGGGTCAATCATTTGGTTGCATGGAACTAACATCCCGTACTGTATGATATTTCTCCATCAAATAGTCTTCAAGTTATAAGGCAAAGTCACAGAACTATGAAGTACCTATATAGTTTATACCAATTATCAGTGATACATTTTCTCCCTCAAATAGTATTCAAAATATAAAGCAATTTCACTGAACCATGAAATATACATACTGACCTAGATATAGATAGGGCTGGCTAATCGGAGCTGAGAAGTTAACCGATTATCAGTCTTGTCACTGTGAACGATAATTGATTAGTAATCGCTGACGATTTGGTCATATTTTTATCCTGTTTGGCTTTCTATCTGAGCTTGACTCCTACCATATGTTGCACATTACCATATGTATTTGAAGGACAGGCGTGAGCAAACAGTGTAGACCCAGATGAGACGCCGCAGAATCTCATCAGGGTCTGCACTGTTTGCCACTCATCCTACTATTTTAAGCATAACTTTGGGTAGTATATTGTACTTATTAAATAATCGATTACAAACAAATCATAAATGATAATCGTTTTTGTTCGATCAATCGATTATCCGGTTAATCGTGCCAGCCTTAGATATAAATGATTTGGTACCATGTAACTGATATCAAATGTATGACATTTTCTCTATCAAATAGCCAACCAGTTACATGGCAAAATCATTGAACCACAAATATCAATCATACTGACCTAGATATATTATTATGTCCATCAGCAGGTCACATGAAATTTATAATCAATGTTTTAAGTTTCTCCGTCAAATAGAATTCAAGATATCAGGCAAAATCACTGCAGTAGGAGATGCAGGTCACACTGACTTAGATACAGCTTAAGGTTAATCATCTGGTTGCATGGGGCAAATATACCAGGTGTGACATTTCTCCATCAAGTCTTCCTGTTATCAGACAAAATCATAGAACCATGAACTAAAGGTAATCACGACTAATATTCCAGATTATGACACAAAAAAGTCTTCAAGTTATAATGCAAAATCATTGAACCATGAAATATAGGTCAAAATGATCTAGGTATACCCATAATCCTTTTGGCAATCATTTGATCATCATCCAAGTATGAAGTTTCTCCATCAAAAGAAAATAACTGAACCATGAAATGATTGACTTGAGGTTTAACATCCTGACAAATAGTGTATGGGTCATTTTGGAGACATTGCTTCCAATTTTGTGGGACTTCTACCCGACATTGAGATGAAATAACATCTCAAGCCTGGTCACCCAATGAAACCACTAGTTTATAAGCATGGACGGCCCAACTTGCACCGCTTTGTCTGGGCAGGCTTAGATCCTTAAAGCAAGACATGACTGCATACATCACACAGCTGTAAGTGTAGTACAACAGTGTACATGTAAATAACCAGTAATTTCATGTGACTTGCTCTTATTACCTACCGGTAGTTGCTAGTGCTGTGTATGGAAACATGTAGTGTCCGCAACACACCAAGTTTTTTGTTTATACATCAGCAAATCATTTTTCTTCATTTATAATCACTGAATTTTCCCTACAATTGTGTCTGGTCTGCATTAGAAGATAAAAGCAAATACTGCCTTTCAAAAATAACACCTGTTACAAGGGTTTGTGCAGATCCTTTATAAAAAAAATATGCTGCACTTGATAAATTAATTGACTAGAAATATCTTAAAAGTCATTCACTTTAAGTTATATGATATTCATGAATGTTATTACTTTTGCACAAAACTGATTGAAAAATGGGAAAAAAGCTTCTTTCAGATAAAAATGAGAGTTGCATTTTGGCCTGTTGAATGTAGTGTCCGCAACATATACATGCACTTCAATTAATTGCAATTCACCAGTAGCTTAACAGTGCAACACCCCAAAAGACATTCTAATTTTTATGGGTACCCCTTGACTGAGGATGTTAGTTGTATTTATCCTGAAAAGGTTGGAGATTTATCTTGTAATTGGATTTAGATTAACATTGATAAATTTTTCATAGAAGAAAGCTAAGTGATCAATTTAAAAAAAATCACAATCTATTAAACCTGAGAAGCCGAATCCTATTATAAGTTTGTATTATGATGCATTTTAATGATTTTTGCCTCAAAGAACAATGTTTATGACATAATTATGAAGAAAGTTACATATAACATTAGTTCTAATGTAGTGTCTGCAACAGCCTTACCAGTGGTGATAAATATAGCTGCAACTTTTAATGGCTTTACTTTAAAGCCAAAAGATTTCGGGCCAAAATGCTCCGATAGTATATGACTCTGCACAACTAGAATACTTTCCTATTCGAACAACTTCAATTTTCACCCTCAAATGCAACATATCAGTGCAAAATATAGTGAAAAAGGCGACAGGCAAATAGAACGCTTGGTTTCCTGAGGCGAAATCTTCATCAATGCCCCCAGGATGTTAAAGAGTCAGCATATAAAGGTCTTGTTCGCCCAATCTTGGAATATGGTAGTTGTATCTGGGACCCCAGTGGAGTGGTCCTTAACGATGAAATTGAGAAAGTTCAGCATAGAGCTGCTAGATTTGTAACAGGCAATTACTGCTTTGAAACTGGGAGCATGACTGGAATACTTGGAAAATTAAAATGGGAGTCTCTCAAGAAAAGGAGAAAAGACAGTAGGCTAATTCTATTATACAAAGGTCTAAAGGGTGCTGTCAGCATTCCAACAGATGACTTTGTTCCCCCAGCTAGACAGTGTAGAAATCACCATTCGTTGGCGTTTCAGACCCTTACTGCAAGAACTGACATTTATAAAGAGTCGTTCTTCCCCAGAACCATTAGAGATTGGAATGCATTTCCCGATTCGATTATTTTGACAGCGGAAGGTGCTGATGATTATGTAGCTAAATTTACCTCTTTGGTTAGAGCTAGGGACTAACTTCCCACATCACAGGTCCTGGTGTATGAATGTCTTTTGACGTGTCACAAGTAACAATTCTGATTCTGATCTATCAATCTAATCTATCTGTCCTCTCTGTCTGTCTATCTGACTATTCTCTTTATACTGACTCCGTCATATTTCGTCATTACCTCAGTCTGAAATGGGTTAAGGAGTTCAGCATTTTTGGATCGACTGTCATGTTTGTCAATCAACCCAACATTACTAAGTTTAAAAGCATGCAAGCTAATGTTCACATGACTATCACCGACTTATCACAATAACGGTTACTGAAAGAAACTATCAGACTTTTGTGTATTGTCGGTTAATTTTCTATAGAATCGAGACGAGCTTGGCAAACAGTGTTGACCCAGATTAAACGCTTAAAAACTGGAATTTAAGGGATAAATGAAACAGTTTGTATCTCAGTCCACCGGCTCGGTAGCTCAGTCCGATGCACGAATGACTGCAAATCAGGAGGATGCGGGTTCAAGACCTGCCGGGGTCGGCAACATTCTTTCGCGGAGATTGATCATGAAACCTCCTCTACAGTCATTCTCCCCCTAACACTGATTCAAGAAGGGCAGTTGTTAAGCTTGCCCAAGTGTGGATAGATAAACTGACCAGTTCGATATGACCTACATAGTGTTGCCTGGGACATTAAACACCATATCAAAGAAAATATCTCAGTTCAGGACTATTTTCCCAGTCTACAATCAGAGAAATCGATCCATCAGTACTCTCAGTGCTTTGATTTGTAAAACAAATTGGGGCGATTCAATGCTACTGGGACATGTCTTCCAAAGAAGCCTCTGTGGTGTAGCAGTTATGCTACTCGCTTTGTAAAACAGGGGTTGCAGGATTGATCCCAGGCTTCTCCAGACTTTCGGAGGAGTCTTTAAACCGAGGTCCCGTCTCCATATGAACTTAGCTGTTGGTGAGAGGTAAACCTCAGACACTCACTCACTCACATGTCTTCTTTAAACATTTAGTGAATTGCTGTCACTCAGTTTGTGGGTGACCAAGAAGGGCTTGCACGGTAATGTAAGTAGGCTTTCACACATGAAAATACATAGGATTTTCTATTAACATGTTTCAGTCAAATAATAAAACAAAGCACCGACAGCACAGGTTGTACTTTAAGCAAACAGTGTTGACCATCTAGGTGTTCACTGTTGGCCTAACCCAACACGTGTCTTTTTTTTTTGATACCTGCCACCCCCTCACCTCCCCCACGACATTACAATGACACATGTAGTGTGGCTAAATACAGCAACCATTACCTGGATTTCGTATCAGGCAAATAACGTGGTCACATGGACATCAACAATACTAGATATTTTGTCAATCCATCCAAATAAGAAAAGAAATAGAGGCCTCTGTAGTGTAGTGGATAAGCACCAGTGGTTGTTGGTTCGATCTCACAGACATTTAGGATGAGTCTTTAAACGGAGGTCGCGTCTCCGTATGACCTTAGTTGTTGGTGAAACGTAAATCTCTATGGGGTTTATGGCAGCTTTGCTTGCCCTTGCCTTCTTCAGTCTTCTCATTGGTAAGTTATAATTTTACACATTTTAAAAAAAAAACTTACATTCCATGATTTTTTTTATCGGCTATACACACATTCTTTCATACATACACAAGAACAAACTTATTAGAATCAACCCTCATATTTTAGGGGCTCAAAACACGTGTGCGCAATGTTGGGCGACAAAATTGATACAGTTCAATTTAACCCGTAACCTTCCACCTTACATATAGTAGTAGTCCATTTCAAAATTTAGGGGTCGGGTTGTCAGGTTGTGTTTTCTTCAAAAACTATTTGGAAATTGGCTGAAATTTTTGAAAACGTGTAGGAGAATGCGGCGTCTGATCAGGGCCTGCACTGTTTGCTAGAGTACCTGTTTTGGGGTTTCCGGTACAAAATGGATTAAAGGGGGTATACATCTCTTTTCATAGTATTTTTGTGATGTCTGTTAAAAAATTCAGAGGCCGATTTTGATAGGGAAGTGTTGTAAGGCTTTTGATTGTAAATTTTGTGTATCAAAATTTTAGGTGCGCCTTGTCACCGGACTGCACCACAGGAGCCGCTTAATTTTAAAATTTTCCGTATGTAATGATTTCGAAGATAGTAGAGACTATATTTTGATTGCGTAAATATCAACTTCAAGTACTTGTGGACTGCACATTACTTAAGCTAGGGAAACAAAATGGTGGATAGGTCGGTGCACATATTTTGATGACGTCACAAAATAACAACAGATAATATAGACCGTCCCGCCTTGTTACCTGCATAAGTTTAACAGGTAATTTTATCATCATAGCATCCTCAAATCTTCCAGAAACCAATAATTACTAGCTAAGACATGTCTGTTGTAAAAGTTTAAACATCAATTTTGTCGTTTCGATTCCAAACAAAATACAAGTTTAGAGAAAATAACATAGCATTTTCAAATGCAATAAACGGCCAAAGACGTTTTTTGCCCACCACCAGTAAGCCCCATCAAATGTAGTATTTTTGAGTGATGACGTAGTGTTTGGATGTGTCTATAGCAGCTAGAGCTATATGGATTTCACTAGGAGGACATAAGTAAGTAAGTAAGTAAGTAAAGTCTTTATTTAACGAGGGTAACAACATTTAGCATAGACATTTACATGTGTTAGCTAATCTTCCATGAGGCCCTCAAAAGTATACACATGTACAGGTGTACAAATCAGTGACAGTCTACTGACCACCACAAAACTAATATAACTAAAGTCCTGGAAAAATGCAGGAAAATACCAGTTATGCTATGGCCAATATACTTTCACTTGATTCGTACATAAAACAAGACAAGAAATAAAATACAAAGTAGGTACAGTAATTACAAAATTTACACGTATGCAACAGGTGTAATTAACTTCATTGAGTAAATACTTCAGGAGATTAACCACTTCAGGCATCTACAGTGAAAGGTATCAAGGGTCTGAGAATTTTTAACATGTTCTGGGAGGCTGTTCCATATCAAACATCCAGAATACCTCAAGCTATGCTTGAAATATTCAGTTCTGGGCTTAGGTGGGACATAGCAACCGGTAGAGGTTGATCTTAAAGTAACAGTGGCATTGAGATGATTACGCATCATGAAGTTTTCATTGATGTATTCTGGTACAGTATTATTATAGATTTTAAACATAAATTTTGCTTTTCTTAAGTATAGGCGATCATAAATGGACAAAATCTTTAAAGAGTTCATGCATGGCTTCATTTGAATCTGCTACTCTATAATCAAGGATAACTCGACATGCTCGCTTCTGTAATTTAAAAACCTTTAGCTTATTAGCCTCAGAAGAGCTTCCCCACACAATGTTGCAGAAGTCGATATGTGGTTGAATGTAGGATTTATAATATTGAACTCGATGAGCTTGAGATAGGAAACTTTTTATCTTTGAAAGAAGCCATATGCTTGAAGAAATCTTTTTTGTTAGATGCTTGATATGCTCAGACCAGGTCAAATTGTTGTCAACGAAGACACCCAGTATTTTATCATTGGAAATCATGTCAAGATGTTGATCATTAAATTTAAGGTTGAGAGTTGCCTTATTCAGCCTTTGACGTTTTTGGTTTGTTGTAATAAGCATTACCTTAGTTTTAGCAGAGTTAAGAATCATTCCATTGCTTTGACACCACAGGTAAAGATTGGTTAAAGCAGTTTGTAGCTTGTTTTCGATCAGTTCAGGAGAATCCTGAATGTCATACAGTGTTGTGTCATCGGCATAGAGATCCACATTAACGTTGTTTGTGTACAGAGGGAGATCGTTTATGAAAATCAAAAATAAAAGTGGTCCTAGTATTGACCCTTGAGGGACACCATGTATAATTTGCTTGAATTCTGATTTGCTACCATTTACCGCCACTTGCTGCTTCCTTTGACTTAGATAGGAGTTAAACCACCCTAAAGATTCTTCTTTTATTCCATAGATTTTAAGTTTAGATAGTAGAATTTGATGATCAACAAGGTCAAATGCCTTCTTAAAATCAACTAATACTACACCAATCATTTTGCTATGATCAATAGCATGTAGCCAGGAATCTATCATATTGATGAGAGCCGTTTCACATGAATGCTGAAATCTGAAGCCTGATTGGGTTTTATGGAGTAATTTGAATGTTTGTAGATAATCCGAAAGACAGTCATGAACATGTTTTTCCAGAACTTTAGACAGGACAGGTAATATTGAAATGGGGCGATAATTGTTAACTTCCTCATGCGGACCAGATTTGTAAAGAGGGGTAACTTTGGCTTCTTTCCATTTGTTCGGAAAACTAGATTTATTGATACTATGATTGCAGATGAAAGTGATTTCCTCAGCAATGTGTGGGGCGGCAAGTCTTAGTAGACGTGGCCCAAGACTGTCAGTCCCAGTAGCTTTGCTTATATCAATGGATGACAAAAATTTTAACACTTTCTCTTTCTGTATGTTTGGAATAACAAATTTAACATCACCTGAGAGTTTATCTTGACAGAAAGCTTTTAGCTTATCATGATTTGTATGCACAACCTTTTCTTTTATTTTAGTTGCAATATTAACAAAGAAATCATTAAATAAATTTGAAATCTCAGTAGGGTCTTCAGTATGGAAGTTTTCATTCTGTACTATACCTATAGATGTTTGTCTCTGAGGGCCTTTACCTGCACCTACCTCCTGAAAAATTTTGTAAATACTACCAGGGTTGCCTTTATTATTGTCAATATAAGTTTGAAATTGATCTCTTTTAGATATTTTTATTAGTTTTGTTACCTTATTACACCAATATTTGAATTCATCTGTATTACCTAGTGATTTGTGCCTGTCTCTGCTTTTGATTGCATCTAGTATTTCAGGTGTAATCCATTGGGGTTGATTTTTATGTTTTACTCTATGTTTCTTGATTGGTAAATGTTTGTCTACAACCTGTAGAAAAAGATCTGACCATGCATCAAGAATGTCATCAGTATCATCAAAAAGCTTTATAGTATCCCAAGGAACAGTTTGAAGGTCATCAGCAAATTTGGCTTCATTAAAGTTTCGAAAAGATCTGTACAATATTGTGTAATGCTTATTTTTAGGAGGTTGAACATGCATTTTTCGCGTGAAGAAGATGGGATAGGGATCACTCAAACCAATTTTAAGCACATTAATAGAATTGATATTTTCAGGACAATTTGAGTAAATATGGTCAATGAGAGTACTTGAGTCGGCAGTAACTCTGGTGGGTTCTGAAATTAGCTGATTTAGACCAAAGGGTTCCATATAATCAGTCCAAGCTTTTCTGATATTGATGTTCATCAGATCCCTGTTAAAATCTCCCATTATATAAATTTCTTTCTCCTCTTTTAATACATTTTCAATGCAATCTTCAAAAATTCCATTCCATTGAACCGTTGAATTTGGCGGCCTGTAAATGTTACCAACTAGGAAAGGTTTGCTTTTTGTGGGCTGTACTTCAATCCAAATACATTCCAGGTTTTCAAGTTCAAGATCTAATCTGCGGTTGCAACAGACTCCATCTTGAACATATACCAAAATACCGCCACCTGAATTTTCACTTCGATCCTTTCGAAAGGGTTCTTGAAACCTGTTAATCTTAAAAGCTGAATTAGGATGCACAACATTTAGTTTTGTCTCTCCTAAGCCCAGAAGGTGGACTTGATTTTTCTCAGACCCTAATAGCAGACGCACTTGGTCTATCTTATTGCTAACACCCTGAATATTGATATGTCCCATTCTAAGTAGAAGTAAAACAAAGATCAGGAATTGATACAATTAACTTACTCCATCCATAAAAGACACCAAAGGGAAAGAAATACAAACATTAAGCGACCAGACCATAATGGAAACCTAAACAAAGGAAGGCCATATGGACAGTTACTTTCCCACAAAATGGCCATATGGCCATCCAAAATTAAAAGACACAAGTGATACACACAGTAAGTGACAAACAACAACATAAATAAATCGCCACGGAAGAGCCGCCTTGGAACGGTCAGTGGAAGATTTCCACTGGGCCTTTACATGTAAGACCTAAATCAAGCAAGTTGTTTGAATTTGACTGGTCCTGGTCATTTGCTGTGGCAGTCTGAGTATTTGCAGTACTTATATCATTTTCAGACACTTGAGATAATTGACTGTCAATACTTGAACTAATTATAGTATCTACATAATTGGTTTCCATCTCAGCATGACTCTGACCAATTGAACCTGTAAATATAGAAGCACTGTCATTGGAATTAACACTTAAATTTGAATATGCATACATATTATCAGAGGTGATATCTGATAGCGGCAGTGTATCATGAAATAGGTCATTATGGGCATGTTCAGAAAAGGGTGAAATTCCTGAGTTTCGTCTGTTTGTATCATTATCATCTGTTAATGTCTCAGCATTGCCAAAGGAAATATGCGGTGAATATGTATCAACATAAGTTTCATATCGCAGAATACCTTAGACTTGATTATCACCTCTACCAAATCAGTTTGAAGCTTTTCATTCTCCAGACAAACTTAGTCAATACAAGGGGTGGGCTTAAAAAGGACTGATGGTCCTTACAGCTAAGCCCGTCAGCAATCTTCAAAGTATCTTGAGGTAATAGTGATCGGTTGTTGGATGTTTCCGTCATGAGTAGTTTTGGACCCTGGGCCTTCTGGCATTGAGTCATTTCGGCCAGGTCGTTTCTGCCAGGGTCGTTTCGGATCATTTTTGGGTAGGTCTCGTTTCTGTCCCTTTTTTTTTTTAGCTCACCAGAGCCGAAGGCTCCGGGGGAGCTTATAGGATAGGCAGTTGTCCGTCGTCAACATTTTCAAACGACATCTCCTCTGAAGCCACTGGGCCGATTCAGCCCAAATTTCATCTGTAGCATCCTTGGGCAGGGGGATTGAAAGTTTGTGTTTTTAATGAAAATTGGCTCATTAGTTTGGTTGCTATGGCAACTTAGAGTTTCCATAGACTTATAATGGGGAAAATAGAAAAAATGGCATTTACTGCCAAACCTTTGCAGATATTTTGACAAAACTTTCATAGAAATGTTCCTTAGGCAATCTACTATCTGCCATATGATTTTAGGCCTACTGCTCATTTCTATTGGTTGCCATGGAAACCATAATAAAAAAAAAATAGAAAAAAAAAATACTTCAAAAATCATCTCCTCAGATACCGAATGCTCTATTAGGATGAGAGTTTTTGGAAATATTCACCATTTTTGCTTTTATAGGTTTTGTGTTTTTAGCTCACCTGTCACGTAGTGACAAGGTGAGCTTTTGGGATCACTTTTCGTCCGTCGTCAGTGCGTGCGTGTGTGCGTGCGTAAACTTTTTCTTCAAATGACATCTCCTCCTAAACCGCTGATCAGATTTTGACCAAACTTCACAGCAATGATCCTTAGGTGGTCCCCTTTCAAAATTGTTCAAATGGTTCCGGTCCATTGCACATCTGGGTCACAGGAGCTAAAAATAGATTTTTTAAAACAAAATTTTAAAAATCTTCTTCTCTGAAACCGCAAGGCCCAGGTCATCGATATTTGGTATGAAGCTTCATCTAGTGGACCTCTACCAAGATTGTTCAAATTATAGCCCTGGGGGCCAAAATGCCCCCGCCCCGGGGGCCTTTGGTTTAACATAGGCTTATATAGGGAAAATCATTAAAAAATCTTCTTCTCTGAAACTACAAGGTCCAGGTCTTTAATATTTGGTGTGAAGCTTAACCTGGTGGACCTCTACTAAGATTGTTCAAATTATAGCCTTGGGGCGAAAAATGCCCCCGCCCCGGGGGCCTTTGGTTTTACATAGACTTATACAGGTAAAATCTTTAAAAATCTTCTTCTCTGAAACCGCAAGGCCCAGGTCATCGATATTTGGTATGAAGCTTCATCTAGTGGACCTCTACCAAGATTGTTCAAATTATAGCCCTGGGGGCCAAAATGCCCCCGCCCCGGGGGCCTTTGGTTTTACATAGGCTTATATAGGGAAAATCATTAAAAAATCTTCTTCTCTGAAACCACAAGGTCCAGGTCTTTAATATTTGCTGTGAAGCTTTACCTGGTGGACCTCTACTAAGATTGTTCAAATTATAGCCTTGGGGCCAAAAATGCCCCCGCCCCGGGGGCCTTTGGTTTTACATAGACTTATACAGGGAAAATCTTTAAAAATCTTCTTCTCTGAAACCGCAAGGCCCAGGTCTTCAATATTTGGTATGAAGCTTCATCTAGTGGACCTCTACCAAGATTGTTCAAATTATAGCCCTGGGGGCCAAAATGCCCCCGCCCCGGGGGCCTTTGGTTTTACATGGGCTTATACAGGGAAAATCATTAAAAAATTTTCTTCTCTGAAGCCACAAGGCCCAGGTCTTTAATATTTGGTGTGAAGCTCGACCTGGTGGACCTCTACTAAGATTGTTCAAATTATAGCCTTGGGGCCAAAAATGCCCCCGCCCCGGGGGCCTTTGGTTTTACATAGGCTTATACAGGGAAAATCTTTAAATATCTTCTTCTCTCAAACCGCAAGGCCCAGATCTTTGATATTTGGTATGAAGCTTCATTTAGTGGACCTCTTTCAAGATTGTTCAAATTATAGCCTTGGGACCAAAAATGCCCCCGCCCCGGGGGCTTTTGGTTTTACATAGGCTTATACAGGGAAAATCTTTAAAAATCTTCTTCTCTCAAACGGCAAGGCCCAGTTCTTTGATATTTGGTATGAAGCTTTATCTATTGGACCTCTTTCAAAATTGTTCAAATTAAAGCCCTGGGGGCCAAAATGCCCCCGGGGCGGGGGCCTATGGTTTTACATAGGCTTATATAGGGAAAGTCATTAAAAAACTTCTTCTCTGAAAACACAAGGCCCAGGTCTTTAATATTTGGTGTGAAGCTTTACCTGGTGGACCTCTACTAAGATTGTTCAAATTATAGCCTTTGGGCCAAAAATGCCCCCGCCCTGGGGGCCTTTGGTTTTACATAGGGAATACAGAGAAAATCTTTATAAAAATCTTCTTCTCTGAAACCGCAAGGCCCAGATCTTTGATATTTGGCGTGAAGTTCATCTAATGGACCTCTTTCAAGATTGTTCAAATTATAGCCCTGGGGGCCAAAATGCCCCTGCCGTGGGGGCCTATGGTTTTACATAGGCTTATATAGGGAAAATCATTAAAAAATCTTCTTCTCTGAAATCACAAGGCCCAGGTCTTTAATATTTGGTGTGAAGCTTTACCTGGTGGACCTTTACTAAGATTGTTCAAATTATAGCCTTGGGGCCAAAAATGCCCCCGCCCTGCAGGCCTTTGGTTTTACATAGGTTTGTACAGGGAAAATCTTTAAAAATCCTTTTCTCTGAAACCGCAAGGCCCAGATCTTTGGTATTTGGTGTGAAGCTTCATCTAGTGGACCTCTTTCAAGATTGTTCAAATTATAGCCCTTGGGCCAAAAATGCCCCCACCCCGGGACCCTTTGGTTTTTCATAGGCTTAAATAGGGAAAACCTTTGAAGATCTTCATGTCTGAAACCAGAAGGCCCAGGTCTTTGATATTTGGTATGAAGCTTCATCCAGTGGACCTCTTTCAAGATTGTTCAAATTATAGCCCTTGGGCCAAAAATGCCCCCACCCCGGGACCCTTTGGTTTTTCATAGGCTTATATAGGGAAAACCTTTAAAAATCTTCTTGTCTGAAACCAGAAGGCCCAGGTCTTTGATATTTGGTATGAAGCTTCATCTAGTGGACCATTACATAGTTTGTTCAAATTATAGCCCTTGGGCCTAGAATGTACTGGAGACACTAATTTTCAGGTGAGCGATTCAGGGCCCTCTGGGCCCTCTTGTTTTATAAAATTTGGCACTTTAGTTTAGTTGCTATGGCAACTTAGATTTTCCATAGACTTGTAATGGGGAAAATTGAAAAATGGCATTTGCTGCCAAGTTATTGCAGATATTTTGACAAAACTTTTATAGAAATGTTCCTT
The DNA here is from genome assembly GCA_963580285.1 of Lucinisca nassula. Taxonomy (NCBI): domain Eukaryota; kingdom Metazoa; phylum Mollusca; class Bivalvia; order Lucinida; family Lucinidae; genus Lucinisca; species Lucinisca nassula. Next base: position 146,253,618 of record OY757018.1, on the reverse strand, counting down.
GAGAAAATGTCTCTCAGCAATATGCTTTAATGCCAACATGGGGGTCCCCCAGGTTAAGCCGGGGCCATGCCCCACCCCCTCCACTTCATAAAAGGCCAAATAACTCGGAAACCATTCAGATCCCCACCCCAAAACCATATATATTCTTGTTCCTTATGATAAGATGCATTCAGTGACAACAACCTGGGGATCCCCCGGTACGTGCCGGGGTCATGCCCCATCCCCTCCATTCCATAAAAGGCCCAATATCTTGGAAACCTTACAGATCCCCACCCCTAAACCATAAAATATTCTTGTTCCTTATGAAAATATACATTCACTGACACCAACTTGGGGGTCTCCCGGGGTGCGTCTGGGCCTTGCCCCACCCCTTCTTCTTCACAAAAGGCCATATATCTCAGAAACCATTTGGATCCCCACCCCAAAACCATATATATTCTTGTTCCTTATGATAAGACGCATTCAGTGTCACCAACCTGGGGGTCCCCAGGGTTGTGCTGGGGTCATGCCCCACCCCCTCCATTTCATAAAAGGCCCAATATCTTGGATACCTTACAGATCCCCACCCCTAAACCATATATATTCTTGTTCCTTATGATAAGATGCATTCAGTGACAACAACCTGGGGGTCCCCCGGTACGTGCCGGGGTCATGCCCCATCCCCTCCATTCCATAAAAGGCCCAATATCTTGGAAACCTTACAGATCCCCACCCCTAAACCATATATATTCTTGTTCCTTATGAAAATATACATTCACTGACACCAACTTGGGGGTCTCCCGGGGTGCGTCTGGGCCTTGCCCCACCCCTTCTTCTTCACAAAAGGCCATATATCTCAGAAACCATTTGGATCCCCACCCCAAAACCATATATATTCTTGTTCCTTATGATAAGACGCATTCAGTGTCACCAACCTGGGGGTCCCCAGGGTTGTGCTGGGGTCATGCCCCACCCCCTCCATTTCATAAAAGGCCCAATATCTTGGATACCTTACAGATCCCCACCCCTAAACCCCTATATATTCTTGTTCCTTATGAAGAGACTCATTCATTGACACCAATTTGGGGGTCTTCCTGGGTGCGCCGGGGCCTTGCCCCACCCCTCTACTTCACAAAAGGCCATCTATGTCAGAAACCATTCAGATCCCAGCCCCAAAACCTTATATATTCTTGTTTCTTATGATATGACGCATTCATTGACACTAACCTGGGGGTCCCCCAGGATGTGCCAGAGTCGTGCTCCACCCCTTCATTTCATTAAAGACCCAATATCATGGAAACCTTACAGATCCCCACCTCTAACCATATATATTGTTGTTCCTTATGATAAGACATATTCATTGACGCCAACCTGGAGGTCTTCCGGGTCAAGCCTGGGCCTTGGCCCACCCCACCACTTCACAAAAGGCTATATATCTCTGAAACTGTTCAGAGCCCCACCCCTAAACCATATATAATTATCTTCTTTGTGATAAGACACATTCAAATAACACTAGTTTGGGAGTCATCCGGACTGTCTGGGTCATGCCCCACTGCTTTACTTCATTAAAAGCCATATATCTCAGAAATCATTCAGATCCCCACCCATAAACTATAATATTCTTGTTCCTTATGATAAGACTCATTCAGTCACACCAATCTGGGGGTCACTTTTTGCTAGGGCAATGCGCCCTGCCCCTCCACTTTATAAGTCCATATATTTCAGTAAAAAAACATTAAAATCCCCACCCCATAATCATATATGTTCTTGTTCCTTATCAATAGCACACCCACTGGGGGGTCGCAGGGGCCATTCCTCTCCTCTCCACGTCATAGAAGGGCCTCATATATCAGAAACCATTCAGATTCCCACCCATATACCATATGTATATATTCTTGGTCCTTATAGGGACAACAATCTTGGGCTTTCCTGGGATCAACAGGACATGCCCCAACCCCTCCACCGCTTAAGAGGCCTTATAACTCCGGTATACAGATCCCCACTGCTACACCATATATATTCTTATTCCTTATGATAAGACACATTTAGTGATACCAACCAGGGCTCCACTGGGTCCATGCCCTACACCCTCTACTTAATAAAAGGCCTGATGTTTTAGATACTAAGTCCATATGGATGCTCATTTGGATATAGGGGTTCATTTGGGAGACTTTATAATTGGTAGATTAAAATGGTATCATGTTAAAATACATGGCTGTCATTGGGCAGTGCCCACCTGAGCTCTGGTGAGCATAGTGGCCCATGGGCCTCTTGTTTTATTTCTAACTATATGCATATCAAATATGCTTGATGATTTGGGTTGGTGATCTCTGGGAAGCAGGCACATTGACTGCCGTTTGGTCCTGTTCTACAATATTATGTATGGCCATGTTGCTATTCAAGTACCAGCATACTTCGAGAGACCCCAGCACTACACTCGCCACATGCACCCTCTTGCTTTTAGGCTGATCCACGTATCTTGTTCTTTGGAATGCTGCCCCAGAAGAACTTGTCCTTAGGGCCGATCTTGACACCTTCAAAGAAGTGTCAGCAAGATCAACCACAAGTCGCCTTAAGTTGTTAACACGTTTTTAAACCTGCTTTTAAATTTCACTCTTCACCAACACCATCACACTTTTTATAATGCCTCACTTTTTCACTTTGTAGCTTTCAAGCATCTTGCTTTACCCTTGCACTGACTGCAAATGACATAATACTGACAAGAAGGTGCTGCAGAATGAAAACATAGATAGATATATTGCATATCAGCCTGTGCTATTGCAATCTTAGCTCAGCCCAGATATCATAGCAGGCTCCTTAGAACAGTGAAGTCACTGATTACAATGAATGGTTGCCTAGGTTGTTAAGTCTTTGCTTGGGGAGATTGATCATGAAATCTTTTCTATGGTCATTCTCTCCCTTCCGCTGATTCAAGAAGAACAGTTGTCAGTTTCTTGAGAAAGAATACATGTGCACTGTACTGGTTAACCGCTTACGTACATGTATAATTACTGCCCATGAAAGTGTGGATAGGTAAACTGACCGGCTCAAAAATGACCTGAATAGTGTTAACTGGGCCGTTAAACTCCAATACAAACAAACCAAAGTCTTGTATCACAATTACAGGTGCAGGCTGATCATATAGATCTGCCTTTTTTGCAAATTACAAGGACTTACAAAGACTTAAAAAGTCAGCACATATTCAACACATCATCACCAAAACATGCCTATATAATTTTGAACCCCTCTTTTATATTGTAAAATTGGGGTTAACAGGGGTAAGTCTTATTTTTCTTATTTCTGCTCTAAAATATAGATTGTGGGTACTCGTTAGAACCGCCTCAATGAGGCGGTTCTACAGAGTACCCACATTCTATATTTTGAGCAGAATTAAGAAAAATATCACAATTTTTCATCTTAAAATTTTCGTTTTGTCAGCGGTAAAGTTTACAATGCATTAATTTTGTATAGGGGTGTTTTCGTAATGTTGCATGATTTATCCTTTGATACGTTATAAACATGAGAACACAAAGCTGTGGAATAAGCTGATCTCATCGATGAAGTCACAGCTAGGGTTACCCAGAGAATATTTCGCATGCTGTTCTGAATCTCTGTATGTCATTGTGATATTATCGAAGACTGATCAGCTTGCATACCAGTGCTGTATGATCAGTATTTGCAGACCGCATGAGCCTTCTGTAGCCACAGGGCTATCAAGAAAAAGACCTACAGAATTGACTTGCCTCATGATCTTACACTGTGCATGCCTTATGTCACATGGCATGTGAAGAATTAGACCATCCTGTGCTTGCGTGCAGTCTGATAATAATCTTTGAGCTATAAACATGAGAACACAAAGCTGTGGAATAAGCTGATCCCATCGATGAAGTCACAGCTAGGGTTACCCAGAGAATATTTCGCATGCTGTTCCGAATCTCTGCATGTCATTGTGATATTATCGAAGACTGATCAGCTTGCATACCAGTGCTGTATGATCAGTATTTGCAGACCGCATGAGCCTTCTGTAGCCACAGGGCTATCAAGAAAAAGACCTACAGAATTGACTTGCCTCATGATCTTACACTGTGCATGCCTTATGTCACATGGCATGTGAAGAATTAGACCATCCTGTGCTTGCGTGCAGTCTGATAATAATCTTTGAGAATTGCACAAACCTTCAAAATCTTTGAGACTCCCACAAACCTTCATCAGCGGCAGATAAAAGCGATCACTTTGCCATTTTGAATTGAGTGTGCATGTCATTGTTCGACCAGTCAAAAGTATTAGCTTTTACAAAAAGCTCAAGTCTACGCTTAGCACACATTAATTTGTGTAAGGATTGGAAAGTCAAATGACAAAGCTGTTCGTGTATAAGTGTGCCAGTAAATATGGAAACTTGTATAATAGCCAAAGTTTCCAAAAGTTGCCTCCAGTTTCATACAGGAGCAAAACTCCAATCTTTTACTATGACAACCACTTGTACAAGGAAAAGAAAAATCAGCAGAACAGAGGCATCTGCCTTCTTTTAATGAAAACAAACAGAAATAGATGTACTGTATCATCGGAGGGAAGTCAACATCATGTGAACCCAGAAAACATGTTTATTTTGTATGCGAATAGGGTGTGATAAGCTTACGGTAGTGTTCCGGTCAATCCTGATTTTCAATCGTTATAAAAAATAACAATGATGACCAGTCAATAGAATATAGCATTCAGCCAGTAATGACCTTTTCTTTAATGCTTCTGGAGCAAAAGTAAACGTTAGGTAGTCTACACCCACAGGCGTAGACAATAACACGGATGACATGCTAATAGAAAACAACTAGTTGTCATGACCTTTTCTTAAATGCTTCCAGAGCAACAATTAAGTAAAATAAACAGGGGGATTGGCAGTCAACCATAAAGGTGGACTGTCAAATAGACAACAATTTATTGCTAAAAAGTGTCTAAAATAGTCATTTAAACAGGCATAACTTTTTTAGTTTTTGTCAGTTTCAGTGATTTTTATACCAAAATGTAGGGCAACATTTACTCTATCTGATAAAGGGCATGGTGCTGGAAAAAAGGGGATGGCACTAGAGAAAAGGGGCACGGGGCCGCGCCATGCTAAATAGAGCCAGGGGAAACATTAGGAAAGACTTAGATCATAGTGCACAAGAGTCCAGTCTAATCAGTCTTCATATATATGAATCATCTACTGAAACAATGCCACCCGAAGTGTTATTTATTTATTTTACTCTTTTACTTTTAAGCTGTTGGCTTTTTAAATGAAATCATCATCATCATCAACGGATTTTTGATTAACGTGCAGGTACAGGGGCAGCGTCCACATAAGTGGGCCCCCTTCCAGGTAGCTGGCTTGCTGCACGCATGGCAGATCTTACACCAGATCTCCAGGCTTGTCTATCATAAGGATTGATAGCAGAGAGCTTCCATTCTCTGCAATCTCTTTCTGTTAGCTGCTTCCAGGTCATCTTGGGCCTTCCTGGCCCCTGCTTTCCACCTACCTGTATGTCACAGGCAGTCTTGACTGCACCATTGGAGCGTTCCACATGTCCATACCAGCGAAGTCTTCTCTCTTTCAGGATGAGGTCCAGGTCCTCAATGCCAAGACGCTCCAGTAACTCACTGGACCTGATGGTGACAGTGTCCTGTGGCTTGACATTGCAGAGCTGCTGATCATTTCCCTGTCATTTCGCTGTTGACGTTGGAGGTTTGGCTTTGTCAATGGCCATGTCTCACTGGCATGGAGCATTGCGCTCCGCACGCAAGAGCTATACACAAGGCCACGTGTCTTGAACGAGAGGTGGCGGGAAGAGAGAACTGGCAGCAACTCTTTGAATTTCTTCCAGGCTATTTTCACACGTGATGTAGTTGAAAGGTCGCAACCACCCGCTGCAGAGAGCATATCACCTAGGTAGCAGAAGGAAGCTACAATCTCCAGCTTGTCGGATCCAACTTGAACTTCCCTCTGTGGTCTGCCATCTAAGGGGCGTGCAGTTCCGTGGGACCGTGTACACCTGTAGTCAGGGTCCTCTATCAAGCGTTTGAGCCCACTGCATTTCTTGTGCACCCAAAACTTGCAGCCATTACAAAAGATACTGTTGCTGCCCACTCCAGTGCAACATACAGCGCATGGGAACTGGCCTGTACTCTGCAAGAGATCCAGACCTGTACCACAGATCATGATCTTTGTCTTTCCTGCATTCACTCTCAGCCCTTTTGCCTCCATTGCGTCTTTCCAAGTTAAGAGCCTCCTGACACATTCCTCAAGGGATTCAGCTATGATGACAAGGTCATCAGCATACAGGTCCTCCCAGGGGACTCCAGAGCGGAACTCGCATGACAAGGCTTCAAGCACAATGATGAAAAGCAGTGGGCTGAGAACAGCCTTGATGAACACCCACCTTCACCTTGAATTCTTCACTGTAACCATCACCAACGCCGACACAGCTCCGAGCATTAGCATACATCCCTTAGACCAGTTTCACAATCCACTCGTCCACTCCAAGTTTTCTTAGTGCCCACCAGATGACTTTCCTAGGCACTCGATCAAATGCCTTCTCCAGGTCTACAAAAGCCATGTAGAGTCTCCTGTTGGCCGCCAGATACTTCTCTTGCAGCTGCCGTACAACAAAAATTGCGTCTGTTGTGCCTCTTCCTGGGACGAAGCCAAACTGGGAATCGTCAATGGACACCAACTGCCTAATGAGGCCATCCACAATCCTCTCCAGGACTTTCATGACCTGTTCTGTCAGCTTGAGACCACGGTAGTTGCCCCGTTCCAATGCATCGCCCTTGCCCTTGTAGAGACAGACAATGAAACTCTGTTCCCAGTCAGAGGGTACCTTCCCATTACGGATGATTGCAGCTGCAAGGTCGCGGATCATCGAGGCACCCGCATCACCTACAGCTCTTATCATCTCCACCACTATGCCAGAGGAACCCGACGCTTTGCCAGTCTTCATCTGAGAGATAGTCTTCTTAACCATATCAATAGTGATTGGGATGGGTGGCCCTTCCACTGGTGGTTCATCAGACAGGTGGTCTGGGTCCCAGTCGAACTCAACATTGAGTAGCCTTTGGTAGTGTTCTAACCAGGCCCTCTGCTTTGAGTCTTCACTCATTGACATCTCCCCTGCATCATTCTTTACTGGTTTGTCACCTACAACATCGGCATTCTCTCTTCTCATCTGGTTAGCAAGGCGGTATACTTCTGAGGACTTAGGGTCAATATTCTTGTAGATCTCCTTCTCAGCTTCTTGGCGAGCATGGTGCACCGCTCGTCTGGCTATGCGTTTGGCCGCAAGATATGATGCACGGGTGCCCTTACCAGTCTTCCAAGCTTTAAAGGCTTGCCGCTTGGCTGCAATGACCTTATTAACATCCTCATTCCACCACCAGGTTTCGCAACGCCAGCTGTGGGGCCGAGTTGTGCCACACACCTCTTCAGTTGTCTTGAGCATACCGGTCTTGATGCTGTTCCATATATCCTCAGTGCATCATCGCTCGTTAATCAAGCACCTGTTAATAATTTTTTCTGGAGTTATCTAATCCTCTTCTTTTTGTCTATTGGTAATTAACTGAGTGCCGGTGCACTGTGAAGTATCTACCGGTGCATAACTTTAAAGATGTGAAAACACACATTAAATTTGAGTGTCTATAATTATGTTGGTTGGGTAAGTCCTTTGACTTCATCGGTGAATGGTGGTTCCGTTAATGTAAAAAATATATTTATATCATGTTATAATCCAGTGATATGCTTTTGTTTCAGGGAAGTCTTTTAAATGTTGGCAAGCCAACCAATGTATATTCGGTGCTCTGAGATGGCCAGCACTCATATTTGTAATCGCTCATTACGATGTACCGGTAAAAGTGTCTAATTTGTGCATTGCATGTGACAAAGAAATTAATATTTATTTATTTATTTTAGTATGTATGTATCCCGGGTATGTATGTATTCTTCTATTGTGTGTTGCGATATCTAGCAGTTATGTATTTGTTTATCTTGTTAATCTTGACGCACAGTCCATATAAGCTATTCACTTACATGTCCCATTTAAAACAGCTCTGTAAACCCCATTTGATATAAGGAAAAGGGCGGTTTGCAGGAAGTTAAATTACTTGCCTTAGTTCTGCCCTGAAACATAATTTGTGGATACTCATTACAATGTTTCGAATGTATTTCGAGATTAAGGAAAGTTATCATTAGTTTGAATTTTTAACCCTTACCTTAGCCTGATGAATAATGTGTGTTTGTTTGTTTGATTTGAGGTTTAATATCCCTGTCAACACTGTAAAGGTCATTTTGGAGACGTTGCGTCCAATTTTGTGGGACTTTTACCCGACATTGAGATGAAATGACGTCTCAAGCCCTGCCGCCCAATAAAACCAATAGGGTTGATAAGCATGGACAGTCTGACGCGCATCGCTTTGCCTGGGCAGGCTTAGATCCTCTAAGCGGTTTACCAGTACTTGTGTGCGGGTCGGTTTCAGCTCTGCATGGAAGCATCATGCAGCCAATCTATTTCTTCAAGCCCCAACGGGCGGGGGCCATAAGCCTGAGATATAAATAAACTTTCTCACTATCAACCAATCAAATTACTTGACATAGTATATTCATTCAATTATGTCTCCTCCATATGTCATACCACTACCAATTATCAACCAATCAGATTACTTGGTGCAAATCATTGCAATAAATTCATAAACTGAATGGCAAACAATGAAGATCCTGATCAGATGGCCATCTGATCTGGATCTTCATTGTTTGGAAAATAAGGCATATCCGGGCCCAGCAGGACAAGGGTTAATAGAAAATTCAGATGATTTGATATGATGAACCAGAACATTTATTTTGTAGATATGTACATCTCACCCAGTAGGAAAATCTCAGTAAAATTGAGTTGGACCTTGAGAAAATACATGTATTCACCATATTTGCATTATTTGCTGGATCCCAGCTTGCACATTGTCAATATTGGAAAAACAGGTTACCAGACCCCCCTGACCTTGAAAGGTCAGGGGGTCTGGTTACCTGTTTTCCCAACACTGATAATCCTCAGACTAGGAACCAGCAAATAATGCAAATAAGGTCAATGTCTTCATCGGTCTTCTACCGGTCCGTAAAAAATATTGTTGATCAGCTGCAGCACTGGAGATTCCATAGAATCCTCATGCAGACATTATGTTCAGAGGCACAGACTGATCTGAACATTCTATATGACATTTTTGAAGGATGGCTAATTGAAATTTTGTTATCTCACTAACACAAGGTACACATTAATAACCCATAAATGACCTTGGCTGGGCACTCAGTTATCAAGAGGCCTGTGAAAATATGTTTGACAAAAACCATATTTATTCTAATTATTTGGACAAGTCAAAGCCTTACCATACTTGTTCTAAAACTTCCTAAAGTTGTGTCTAAAGATAGCTGAATGAGTACCAAACAGTGTAAACCCTGATGAGACACGGCGTTGCACGCCAGATCTACACTCATTCAGTTTTTAAATTCCAATGAATAGAAAATTTCAAGAAATTTGATTGGTTCAATTTGGTTGATAGTCAGAAATGGATGTGGCAAAATTAATTATTGAGCAGGGTATGGCTGTTGCCTGCCAAAGTTTAGAGAGTCTAGCTTAAATGGTCTACTGTAGCAGTGTTGTGATATTACAGAGGGATGGATCCTCCTTATGATATGACCCATACTTTGGGGGATAATAAGGTCAAATCTGGTGAAATATGGTATTGATTTACCTAAAAAATACCTATCTATTATACATATACATTTATCATATGATGTCACGTCTGAGAGTGTAATAACGCCATGTAATATTTTTGATAATCCACTAGTGGATTAAATATGCAAATCAGCTAGATACGCCCTGTAATGTTACATGTACGACGTCCTTAACGACGTAGTGTTTACTAATGGCGGAATATTGATATTTTTGTAAACAAACGTGAATAAAATGCGTTATAAATGTCACATGCTAAATAGAATCTTGCATTCGTGCTCATGTATTATTGAATTTATTAAACTCGTTGAGGAAAAGGGATAAAATGCTCGGCAAAGCCTCACATTTTATCCCTTTTCCTCAACTCGTTTAATAAATTCAATAATACATGAGCAGCCGAGCATTTTATCCCTTCTTCAATGAGTTTAATAAATTCAATAATACATGAGCACTCATGTAAGATCCTCTATATCTATTATACATATACATGTACAGTAAATCTGTCTTAACGGCCACCTCTAATAAGCAAGCAACCTGTCTTAACCAAGCATGTATTTGGTTGCCAAAAAAGGAAAATGCATTAAAATCCACCTGTATTAAGCAAGCACCTGTCTTAAGCAAGCAAATTTTGATTATCCCTTAGGTGCTTGCTTAATACAGGTTGGACTCTAATTATTATAATGTTGAATGAAGGTTTCAACAGTAACATTTTCTTGAACACATTAAAATATAAAATGAGATATTTGTCCATTTTCATTGTTTTTGACATGAACTTAATATAAATCGTATTACAGAATCTACTTGTAAATGATGAGCTGATCGTTAATCAGAGGTGGGCGAAAACTGGAGTACCCAAAGAAAAAATACCTGACCTTCTGTCACATGTTGGTGTTGTTATTTATCTTATCATTATAAATGTATCACATAGGTACTCAATTTCTCAGTTAAATGCAAAATTACGAGGGAGTTCAATAAATTCGTAGAACTTGGTATTTTCTGTACAATTCAAGATTTCTTTTTTCATTTTTGTGCAGTGTAATCTTTTGTCAGTTGAATGATAAGAGCCGTTCAGTCAGCACGTACATTTTTGCTGAAAACCTATACCCATAGGCAAAAATGGAAAGTCAGAATGTTGAGTCCAGAGCATTCATAAAGTTCCTCACTAAGGAGGGTGCAAAGGCCAAAGGAATCCCATCAACGCATGGCTGGAGTGTATGGTGATAATAGCCCAAAGTATTCCACAGTGGCAAAGTGGTGAGCAGAATTTAAACGTGGATGAGACTGCTTAGAAGATGACCCAAGGCCAGGTCGTCCTGCTGATGTCATCAGCCAGGAGATGATTGACCGTGTTGGGAGACTTGTGCTTAACAATCTCCAAATCAGAGTTGCCAAACTTGCTTCAGAATGTGGTTTTTCTAATGGAAGTGTTTACACTATAATCCATGAACATTTAGGCATGTCAGAAGTATCTGATAGGTGGGTACCCAGAAACATGAACATGCAAGATCATCAGCAAAGTGTGGAGTCTAGTCAAAAACTTCTGTAAGTGTACCATGCCAATCCAGAAGACTTTCACACTCGTCTTGTAACAGGAGATGAAACTTGGCTTCACCACTGGGACCCAGATACTAAAAAAAAAGTCCATGCAATGGAAGGGCCCTGGCTCACCCCACCTAAGAAATGTTGTACCCAACCATCAGCTGGCAAGGTAATGGCCACAGTTTTTTGGGACTCCAAAGGGATTATATTGATAGATTACAAGCCTGCTAGTACTGCAATTACAGGAGAATACTATGTCAATGTTATTAAACAATTATGGGTTGCTATTAAAGAAAATTGAAGGGGATAGCTAGCTGCTCAGTGCTGGTGTCCTTTTGCATGATAATGCCCCTGTGCACAAGTCCAGAGTTGCACAAGGGGCTATTTGTGAGGGCAAGTTCGAGCAGTTAAATCAACCGCCATACAGTCTAGACCTGATCCCAAGCGATTATTTTATGTCCCACCTGCTTGGAATGAGATTTTTGGAAGATGATGAGCTCAAGGCTGCTAAAGAGGCTTGGTTTGTCGACCAAATAGACAACTTCCATTTCAAAGGCATAAACTGTTTAAAAGAAAAGTGGGTCAAATGCATTGACAGAGACGTTAAACCTCAGCAGAAACAAACAAAACAAGAGAATTGAACCCCACCTTTGATATGCTGTGCCCAAAATACAGTGGGGCTCTAATAACCCACTGTCCCAAGGGTCGACAGGCAATTGGACACCTTTCATTACGTGTCCTGTGAGGTTGTAAATAAATTAAAATATTTACCTTTTTTCAGGATGTGAAGTTACATTATGTGTCCTGTGGAGATGTTAATTAATTGTAATATGTATTTAAATTTTTCAGGATGTGAAGTTTAATTGTGTCCTGTGGAGTTGTTAATTTACAATATGTTTTGGACCACATTGTCTCCCTTTAATTATCTACCTAGTAGATATATGCATAGCTTATAGGTTTATCACCACTCTCTGACAACTGCATCAGGGAGTCAACTCTTTGGCTCAGTGGTAAGAGCATTGGACTTTCACCCCAGCGGCATGGGTTCAGATCCAACCATAGGCTGGGATTTTTTTCAGCTATGCTTCTTTCCTTTGTTGTGGCTTTCTTGTCATGTTTCTGGATGTGTTTCAGGATGTGAAGTTACATTACGTGTCCTGTGGAGATGTTGATAAACCATTGATGCTGTGTCTGCATGGTTTTCCTGAGTTTTGGTACTCATGGCGATATCAGATCAAGGAGTTCAGCAAGGACTACAGGTAATGTTGTTCATTCTGGTCCTATTAGACAAAAAAGGTGCTTAAGCAGTATAATACACAGTATCCTCTTCATTACACTGTTGTTGGGGTCTAAAGCAGAAAATATGTTAGTTTAACAACTGTCTAACAGAGCTAAAAATAGAAAAAAATATTTTAAAAGACTACCGGTACGCCTCCCATACCCATGGGTCAGTTTCATTCAAACTTCAAAGATATGTTGCTCAGGTGACCCTTGCCAAAATAGCTTAAATTGTTCCATTCCGATAAACAAGATAGCTGCTAGAGCTAAAAATAGAAAAATGTCCACAATTTGCTTAAAATACTATCTCCTTTACCCTTTGGCCAATTTTGCTTAACCCATTGGGGACTTTGTGAATTTTGCTGATTTTCACAGTGTTGCCTAGGACAGCAACTTCATATAACCATTATTTCATAATGAATGGTCTGTTTTACATCAAACTCGACAGAAATGTTCACTGGGCAGTAGCCTTTCAAATGGAATCTTATTTGGCAAAATCATTGTTGCCATGGTAAGAAGGGGGGATCTCTAAGTTGTCAAAAAGTGTGATTTCACATGTATTTTTGACCAAATGTTAATCTTCACACTGCTGTCAAGGCAACAATCAACAATAAACATCCCGATCCAAAGGACGGCGCACTTTATGACATTCATCCCTCTAAATGATGCCAATGGAGCATGTTCAGACACCAATGCCAGTGGAGCGTGTCCTGATAAAAAGTACTTTTGTTCTTGTTGAGAAGTCTTGTCACTATTTTGAAAAATATTAAAACCTATGCTGACCACCGAAAAAAAAAGCAATTGTTTTAGATCAACCGGGATGAACTCCTAGTCTTCGACACTTTGATGCAATTCGATTAATTGGAAAATGACCTCAGTTGTGTTGACTGGGCTGTTAAACTCCAAAACAAACAAAAACATTGACAAAATCTTAAACTTATCAAATAAATCAGATGAATTTAAGATTTGGTCAATAGAGCCATGCTTGTTTTGGAGTTTATCAGCCCAGTCAACCATATTTAGGTAATTCTATAGCCAGTCTGTTTAACTATCCACACTTTCTCTGGTCAGACTTATACGTAAGCCATTAACCAGTAGAGTACACATTCTTTTGCTAGAAACTGACAACTGCCCTCGGCCCCGCCCATCGAGGCTTGAAGAAATAGAGTGGATGCATGATGCTTCCATGCAGAGCTGAAACCGACCACACACGAGTATTGGTAAACCGCTTAGAGCATCTAAGCCTGCCCAGTCACAGCAGTGCGAGTCAGACCGCCCATGCTTATAAACCCTATTGGTTTCGTTGGGCGACAGGACTTGAGATGTCATTTCATCTCATTGTTGGGTAAAAGTCCCACAAAATTGGAAGCAACGTCTCCAAAATGACATATACATTGTTGATGGGGACGTTAAACCTCAAATCAAACAAAGAAAGACAACAGCCCCTCTTGGATCAGCGGAAGGGAAAGAATGACCGTAGAAAAGATTTCATGAATGATATTCTAGAAAGGATTATACGATGAATACCGGTATGTTCTAGAAGACTGTTTCTGACCCCGGCAGGTATCGAACCCGCATCCTGATTGATCACCAGTCAGACTCGCATCTGACTGAGCTACCGAGCCGGGCTTTGTCAATATGCTGTTGAAACATATTTACAGCTTTTCAGAATCTTTCACAACAAGTGATCTCTTGATTATATCCTTGACTTAGTTGCAAGACCCAGATAAAAATGAGAATCTCACCTGAAACTTATAAACTATTTTTCAAGTGTGTATTTGAGTTTTATGTCCCACTGACAGCTATTGTTATTATGGCGATAGAACCTCAATTGAAAGACACATCCGAAAGTCCAGTGAAGCCTTGGATTGAACTCGGGATCCCTGGTTTATACTTCGAGTAGCTTAATCTACAATTACACCACAGGGACTTTTTTCAGGGCCCTCGCTCATTGGGGTTTAAAGAAACAGTTTTGGCTGCATGATGCTTCCAGGCACAGCTGAAACCAACCGCACATAAGTACTGGTGAACCGCTTAGGAGGTGTAAGCCTGCCCAGGCAAAGTGGTGTGAGTTGGACCCTCTATGCACATAAACCCTATTGGTGTAATTGGGCAGCAGGGCTTGAGATTTCATTTCATTTTAATATCAGTAAAAGTCCCACTAAATTGGAAGCAATGTCTCTAAAATGATCTAAATGGTGTTGATGGGGACGTTAAACCTTAATTTGAACAAACAATTTTTTTTCAACTAAATTCAGCCGAGCATTAAAATTTTTACAGCTCATAAGTGTTTAACCAATAACTCTGGCAAACAGTGCAGGCCCAGATCAGACGCTGCAGAACGAGACGTCTGATCAGGGCCTCCATTGTTTGCATAAAGCCATTTTCCAAATAAATTTTGAAGAAAACACAACCTGGCACCCCTATATTTTGAAATGGACTCCAGCTATATATAAGGAGGCAATTGTGGGCCCTGATTCGCTTCGATCGTCTGTCAGGGTATTTCTCTCGATTCGGAAACTTGTAGATGGACAACTGTTTATCCTATTGTAGATTTGTACATATTGTAGGCATTTTCTTTTCAGTCTCTCAGAATTTTATGTGTGAATATCGTACGTATACAATTAAAAGCGTAGCTTTTCACCTCTGGTTTTGGTTGCTATGCAGAAAGTCACGTGACTATCGACAAGTACCCGGATGACCGACTTCATTAATAGGCCAATTTCATTCAAACTTCACACAGGAACATTGCTTAGGTGACCCTCTACCAAAATAGCTAAAATCATTCCCTTCCATTGAATAAAAATAGAAAAACATCAACCAGTCAAGTGCATAACCTATTCAAGTTGTTTTCTTTATAACCTGTTACAGATATAAAGTCACCTATCTGCCATTGATTTCTAAGTGAGGCTGTAGAAAATAACCTGTAAAGTTATTTAGGTCAAGGTTAAATTAGTAAACCATTCAAAAGTAACTTTTATAAATTATAATTTAGCATTTCTTCCTATCTTCAAGAGCCTTGCGTACAAAATTCTAGACGATGCGTACAGAATTTTATTACATAATAATAAAGTTATGTAAGAGATCTGCTAATGTTGCCTAGATGGCTGCCTACCGAAAAAAGCTAAAATGAACAAGTTGGCCACCAGATCTAAAAATAGAAAATTATTTAAAAGACATCTCCTAAATCCCTGGGCCTATTCAAACTTCATAGGAATGTTGCTTAGGTGACCCTTTACCAGAATAGCTAAAACGGTTCCGCTCTGATCAGAAAAATGGCTGCCAGAGATAAAAAAAACAAAAAAAAAAAAAACAAGAAAAACATCAGCTTGAAACCAGGTGAGCGATTCAGGGCCATCGTATTCTTGGCCCTCTTGTATGCAAAACTTTGTTATAATGAACAGTGTTGTAAAGAGGATGGGTTGTGTATGGTTGGTGGCCCAGTGTTTTACAAACACCCCTTTTGTTTAATATAAGTCAAATTTGTATTAGTGGTCACCTCTGTTTATCAAGGCAAATGGACTGAATCCCAAACATACATATGATATCTAATCAGCAAACTATCACAAGAAAAGCCAGTGACAACATGTCTGAGCCTAATCATTTCTTTTACCTTTATGATCAGAACTTAAGATTACGGATATGATGATTTTGTATTATGATGATACAAATTTAACTCTTATGCTGTTCACGACAACCCCTATCTTTGGAAACAGTGTATATCCAGATCAGATGATCAGGATCTATGCTGTTGGACATTCAGTTTATGAATTTGTAGGAATAAATTACATTAAGTAATCTGATTGGTTCAAAGTCAGAAATGGGTGTGACTAATCTGAATATTCAGCAAGAGAATGGTTAAAATAAGTCATTTGACTTTCTTTTGAATCCCCTTTGTATTATGCAATAAAACCCTTCTTACCTCTTCATTTAGAAGGTAGCATTTCAAAGCTTTTTATCCCCCGACCAAATAGGTTCGGGGGATATAGCGATCAGCCTGGCGTCCGTCTGTCCGTCCGTCCGTCCGTAGACGCAACCTTGTGATGGCCATAACTCCTATACCCTTTGAGATTCATTGATGGTTCTTGGCACAATTGTTCACAAGGCCGAGACGGCGTGTCATGCGCAAGAACCAGAACTCTGGATGCCATACTTTTTTACTTATCTCCCCTTTTAATAAAATAGAGTGACTACTTTGTGATGGCCATAACTCCAATACCCTTTGAGATGTATTGATGGTACCTGGCACAGTTGTTCACAAGGCTGAGACGGCGTGTCATGCACAAGAACAACAACTCTGGTTGCCATGGTTTTGGAGTTATCTCCCCTTCCAATAAAATAGAGTGACAACCTTGTGATGGCCATAACTCTTATACCCTTTGAGTTTCATTGATGGTTCTTGGCACAATTGTTCACAAGGCTGAGACGGCGTGTCATGCGCAAGAACCAGAACTCTGGATGCCATACTTTTTTTAGTTATCTCCCCTTTTAATAAAATAGAATGACTACTTTGTGATGGCCATAACTCCAATACCCTTTGAGATATATTGATGGTACCTGGCACAGTTGTTTACAAGCCTAGACGGAGTGTCATGCACAAGAACCACAACTCTGGTTGCCATGGTTTTGGAGTTATCTCCCCTTCCAATAAAATAGAGTGACAACCTTGTGATGGCCATAATTCTAATACCCTTTAAGATATATTGATGATACCTGACACAGTTGTTCACAAGGCCGAGACGGTGTGTCATGCACAAGAACCACAACTCTGGGTGCCACGGTTTTTTAGTTATCTCCCCTTCCAATAATATAGAATCACTACCGTGTGATGGCCACATCTCCAACACTCTTCGAGATATATTGATGATACTTGGTACAGTTGTACATGAGGTTAAGCAGGTGTGTCACGTGCAAGAACCACAACTCTGGGTGCCCTGGTTTTTTAATTATCTCCCCTGACAATATAACCTTGTGATGGCCATAACTCAAATACACTTTGAGATATATTGTTGGTACTTGGCACAATTGTATACAACATTGAGATGGCGCTTCATGCTAAGAACCACAACTCTGGGTGCTATGATATTTGAGTTATCTCCCCTTCCAATATAACAGTATGACAACCTTGTGATCATCGTACCTCCAATACCCTTTGAGACATATTTGTGGTACTTGATGCAGATGTACATGAGGTTAAGCACGTGTGTCATGCTCAAGAATTACAACTCTTGGTGCTCTGGTTTTTTAGTTATCTCCCCTAGCAATATAACCTTGTGATGGCCATAACTCGAACAATTTTTATCCCCCGACCGAATATTGAAGGAACTTGGCACAATTGTATACAAGGTACAGAAGGGATGTCATGTGCAAGAACCACAACAATTGGTGCTGTGGTATTTGAGTTATCTACCCTTTCATTATAACAGTATGACCTGCTTGTGATCACCATATCTCCAATACCCTTTGAGACATATTGATGGTACTTTATACAGAAATACATGAGCTTAAGCAGGCATGTCATGCGCAAGAACGACATTTCTGAGTGCCCTGGTTTTTTAGTGTTCTCCCCTAACAGTAAAATCTTGTGATAGCCATAACTGCAATACTTTTGTGATATATTGCTGGTTTAATTCTGTTGCACTTTCTATTGGTGAACAATCTTCTGAAGGCCATATTGGCTTTTGGTCGGGGGATTTGCCATCTCTTCTGATGGCTATTTTTAGGAACAGGCAAGTGAAAATTGATTTGCCATCTCTTCCGATGGCTATTTTTTTCCCAGCAAAAATAAGACTTGACATCTACTGGGCAGATGATTGACATGAAATGTCAAACCTTAATTTGGCTGAAAAAAGAAAAAAAAATGCTATCTGTACAGTGCTTA
Organism: Lucinisca nassula; assembly: GCA_963580285.1. NCBI lineage: Eukaryota > Metazoa > Mollusca > Bivalvia > Lucinida > Lucinidae > Lucinisca > Lucinisca nassula. The sequence continues at coordinate 146,235,201 of OY757018.1, read as the reverse complement.
ATCTCTGTTAAGCAATAACCTGTAATAAAAGACCGGTGTTCGATATCCGTTAACTCTTACTCTGCTGAACATGACAATCCTTTCCTTTGTGAATAGTGTAGCTCCAGATCAGATGGCTACTTATCATGATCTACACTGTTTGTCATGCAGTTTGTGATTTAAAGGAATATAGTCTCTCAAGTACTTTCAATGGTTGATAGTAAGCAAAAAGTGTGGATAAATTAATTTATTCAGCAGAACTAGCATTAAAGGCAAGTGCAGTCAATTTTCGTTGACTCAAACACTGTTATTCATAGAGCCAGCCTCAGCCAAGTCAAAATGATTTTGGTATAAGTTTTTGTTTTCTATGAATAAATAACTGACTTTATGGAGGGTTTAACTAGTACTACTCTTCCGTGTGGCCCTCTTTTCTTCATAGGTAGAAACCAGTATGAAGCAATGTGGATAAAGTCTCTTGCCCAAGGAAACAATACGCTACTGGGGATCAAACTGGCTATCTCTTGATATCCAGTCCGATGCTTTACCACTGCACCACAACACTCCAAACATGTACTATCCAGGCAGTTCTAATGAGTGCACACAATATAGCTTGTCAAGCTAAAATGAGCAAAAAAAAAAAAACCCTAAAAACGCTGCATAAAAATTTAAAGATTGAATGGATCAGTCTAAAACCTTGTGCTGAACCATTTGCCCAGCCAACTCAGTGGTGAGCAGTACTTTTGGGAGTCATACAAGCTACCATTGTTAACCCTTGTCCTGCTGAGCCCGGATATGCCTTACCTTTCAAACAATGTAGATCCAGATCAGATGGCTTCTGAAGAAGCCATCTGATCAGGATCTACATTGTTTGTCATTCAGATTGTGAATTTGTTGCAATAATTTGCATCAAGTAATCTGATTGGCTAATAATGAGTAGTGGGTGTGGCTTATATAAATATTCAGCAGAACAAGGGTCAAAACAAGACCATTTAACCCATTGTATGTGGGAAACCCCTAAATGGATACCTTGGCAAACAGTGCAGGCACAGATCGTACATTGCAGAATGCGGCATCTGATCAGGGCCTGTACTATTTGCTAACAGAATTTTCCATCAAAAATAGAATAAAAACAAAAAAATAGGCCTGACACCCCTTATAAAATGGACTTGTCCAACATGTAGCAGTGGAAGATTCCACTAGCATACAATGAGTTAATATCCACAATAGAATGTATTGTAAAACAAAATTTGGAGGCATGACATGGTCATGTTATATAAATCAAAGTACTGACAGCATTGGTTGTTTGTCTCTGAGGTAGGAAAATGATCCTGAACAGAGAACCAGGCTGTTTCATATAACCTTTAACTCTTATCCTGCTGTTCACGATATCCCGTACCTTTGCAAACAGTGCAGATCCAGATCAGATGGCTTCTGAAGAAACCTTATCCTGCTGTTCATGGCAACCCCTACCTTTGCAAACAGTGTAGATCCAGATCAGATGGCTTCTGAAAAAAACATCTGATCTGAATCTACACTGTTTGACGTTCAGTTTGTGAATTTCCAGGGATAAATTACATCAAGTCATCTGATTGGTTCAAAGTCAGAAATGGGTGTGGCTAAATTAATTATTCAGCGGGATAAGTGTTGAAATTCCTGTATTTTATCCAGTCAGTATAGATTTTGATCAGACGTCAAGTCATTTTGTTCAGATAGATTTCTTTATACAGCAATCTGATAACAACAAGAATAGCCCGGCTATAAATATGTAACCTTTACTAAGGTTACCTGGATCTGGTACAAATCACATAACCACAGATAAGGTTTGTATTTTGTGATAATGGAAGGATAGCTTTTGTCAGTTCGCCTTAAAAACCTATGTTGTGGGTATTCATTAGAAATGCCTCAGTGAGGTGGTTCTAAGGAATACCCACAACGTATGTTTATATGGAGAAATAAGGAAAACTATCCTTCATTTATCTAGCCCCCGCCCATCGGAGCTTGAAGAAATAGATGGGCTGCATGATGCTTCCACGCAGAGCTGAAAGCGACTCGCACACGAGTACTGGTAAACCGCTTGGAGGATCTAAGCCTGCCCAGGCAATGGGGTGCGAGTCGGCCCGTCCATGCTTATAAACCCTATTGGTTTTATTGGGCGGCGGGGCTTGAGATGTCATTTCATCTCGATGTCGGGTAAAAGTCCCACAAAATTGGAAGCAACGTATCCAAAATGACTTTTAAACTTAACCCTTGTCCTGCTGAGCCCGGATATGCCTTATTTTCCAAACAATGAAGATCCAGATCAGATGGCTTCTGACAAAGCCATCTGATCAGGATCTACATTGTTTGCTATTCAGATTGTGAATTTGTTGCAATAATTAGCATAAAGTAATCTAATTGGTTGATAATCGGTAGTGGGTGTGGCATATATGAATATTCAGCAGGACAAGGGTTAAAATCAAACAAACAAAAATCCTTCATTTATCACAAAATACCCACCTTATCTGTTGCTATGAATCATTGATAATCTTCCCGACATCAGCATGGTAAAGCTTCTATGCTGGGTAACTTTATCTTGACTGACAAACAATCATGCGTGATAATATAAGAATCTTATATGGGTGTGAGGGGTGGATTGAAAAATCCGCCCCGAGGGACACTGTCCGGCATCACGAGGCTTGCCGAGTGATGCCGGACAGTGATCCTGAGGGACGGATTTTTCTATCCACCCCTCCCACCCATATTGGATTCTTTTTCTTGCATACCTTCCATTTCTATTGCGAATTTTTAATGCTGCTGTCACTTCGGTTACCGATGTCCGCCATTTTGTGATGACACAACAGGAATGTTTAGTGACGTCACGCATGACGACGCCGCGCATGAGGTTGTAATCAACCAGTGCATTTATCAAACACGCGATTATATTCGATTTGGGGTCCGAACACCAGGGTCAGAACATAAATTTCTAACCCAGGGTAAAATCACGGATTTCCTTGTCTGGTGTGCAAGAATGAGTAGGGTAAATTGTTTATAGCTTCAGATAAGAGAAGTTATCCACATACTATGCACGAAAAACTCATTAGAAGTGCCACTGTGAGGAACTTTTAATGAGTAACCACAACCGAGGCACTTCTATTGAGTACCCACATGCAGACAAAAGAAAAATAGCAGTACTGAGCAGATGAAAAAAAAAGTGCCTTCTCTGGAGCTATGTTAATAAGGATACTTTTTTGTATATCTACAGAGTAGTTGCTGTTGACCAGAGAGGGTATGGTGAATCGGACAAACCATCAGGAATAGAAAACTACAAACTTGACAAACTAGCAGCAGATATTAAACAACTTATTCCAGCATTGGGTAAGTTTGTGAAGTAGAAAAATTATATGTTGGGGCAAATAGTGTGAACTTCCCAATTTATTCAACACCAATTTATTGGTTTAACCATTACCCTTCTCTTGGCTAATTCAGCAGACGACAAATTGTTGGTACCGGTATTCTCCTTTATTTTCTCAGAAAACAGGATTTAACATCTTATGAAACTTGTCTCCATTGGAACAGGATTTGACCTTTCATCCAAATTGGCTACATAATTTTTTCAAATGATATCCCCTTGATTACCTTGACATATTTTAGGCTAAGGTCAGATTTGGTCACAGGCTTTTGCATGGGAAAAAGTCAAAACTTTTTACTCATATTGTTCGAAAATTTTTGCAGCCCATGATCTGAAATTGGTAGATGCAGTTAGATAAACATATAAATGAAGTTGCATGAGTACCCAAGGTCAAGGTCATTCTGTGATCTTGGCTCAAGGTCATTCAGATAATATTAAAACTTGTTTTTCCTGAGAAAACACTGGGACATTTGTAACCAAATTTCATATGAAAGTTTTTAGGAACAGGCAAGTGAAAATGGATTCATATGAGTCTGGTCACATGACCAATATGTTTGCCATGCCCATATATGGTAAAACCATCCTTAAGATATCTCATGAATTATGTCCCTTTCCAAATTTAGGCATTTTAAATTTGTTAGCAAACTATTATTAAATCAAACTATGGAAGCTCGATGAATAGATTGGTAATGATAAATAGATTGGCTGTGTGGATGATTATCTTCGAAATAAATTCTGAACAATATTTCATCAGTGATGGCCTCTTGAAAATTTGGGATTTTTACCTTGTCAGCAAAATATCTCGAAAATACTGGCTCTAGAGCCTTAAAACTTGTATAAATAAAGTAGTGATGAGTATAGTAGTCGCAGATAAGATTGACTAGGCGGAACTATCGTTTGTACCTGCCTTAGGAATATTCCATTAACAAAAAGTTAAACCAAGTCACCCGATTGTGTGAATTCAACTGTAACACAAGCATAGCTGTGGCATATATTATGACTATTTCGCCCGCTTTTAGAAAGCGTGCGAAAGGCACCCTACCGAATCTTCTGGTGGACCCAGTGAATTTGACATATATTGACAACACATGAATAGCTCCGCCTAGTCAATCTTATCTGCGACTACTATACTTTTGTATAAATTCTGAAAAGTACTTTGTGAGTTGAATAGATTGGTAGTTATGGCTTCTTGTAAATTTGGGATGATGAGTAAATAACCCGAATTACTTATGAATACAATATTTTTGCCCTTTGCAAATTTTAGCATTTACCTCAAAATACCTCAAAACTATTGAAGCTTGAGACTTGAAACTTATTGAATAAATCTGGTAGTTACCGGATTAATTTTTGAATAAATTCCAAAAAGTATTTCATGATGTCACAGGGGTGGAAAAAGAACATGGCTCGACCGGGACTCGAACCCAGGTCCTTTCGCATACCATGCGAACACTCTACCGACTGAGGTACCAAGCCACACGGTTGACCTGTTACATTTTCCCCCTGCTTAACCCATTTAGTACCAGAAACCCCAAAACGGGTACCCTGGGAAACAGTGCAGGCCCAGATCAGACGCTGCAGCATGCGGCGTCTGATCAGGGCCTCCACTGTTTGCTAAAAGTTCAGTCATTTTCAAAATAAATTTTGATGAAAACACAACCTAACACCCCTGAATTTTGAAATGAGCTCTTGCTATATATAAGGAGGAAGATGCCATTTGTAAGGCTGACACGATTAATCGTATGATGATTCATCAGTCGATAAATTCAACAAAAATGATTATCATTTCCGATTTGCTTTTAATCGATTACTTGATAGGTACAATTTACTACCCAAAGTTATGCTTAAATAGCTGGATGAGTAGCAAACAGTACATTCTGCGGTGTCTCATCTGGGTCTACCATGTTTGCTCAGGCCTGTCTATTCAAATATACATATGGTAAAGTGCATATATGGTAAGAGACATGCTCAGACAGAAAGCCAGACAGGTATAATTATGACAAAAACCTTAGCGATTACTAATAAATTATCGATTGCAATTACAGGACTGATAATCGATTATCTTTTCAGCTCCGATAAGCCAGCCCTAGCCATTTGGTACAAAAATGGTTAATGAGATTCATCCCGACTGGTATCCAGGAGGTCATGGTTTCAATCCCTAATGGTCTGGCAATATTTTTGATGGAGATTGATCATGAAATATTTTCTTTAGTCATTCTCCTCCTTGCACTGATTCAAGAAGGGTAGTGTTGCCACTTTCTGGTAAAAGAATAGACACTGTGTTTTCAGGATTACCATCTTGACATGACCTAAATAGCTACTTTACTTTACTTACTTTACTTTACTTTATTTTATTTTACTTTACTTTACTTTACTTTACTTTACTTTACTTACTTTACTTTTGTTTGTTTGTTTGATTTGAGGTTTAACGTCCCCGTCAACACTCTAAAGGTCATTTTGGAGACGTTGCTTTTACCCGACATTGAGACGAAATGACATCTCAAGCCCTGTCGCCCAATGAAACCAATAGGGTTTATAAGAATGGACGGGCCGACTCGCACCGCTTTGCCTGGGCAGGCTTAGATCCTCTGAGCGGTTTACCAGTACTAGTGTGCGGGTCGGTTTCAGGTCTGCGTGGAAGCATCATGCAGCCCATTTATTTCTTCAAGCCCCGATGGGCGGGGGCAGACTTACTCTACTTTACTGCCGGCCTCAGTAGCTCATTCGGATGCGCATCTGACTGGTGATCAGGGTTCAATACCTGCCGGGGACTGGCAACATTCATCATGAAATCTTTTCTAGGGTCATTCTCATCCTTCCGCTGATTCAAGAAGGGCCGTTGTAAGTTTCTGGTGAAAGAATGTGCACTGTACTGGTTAATCACTTTTGTATAAGCCTGCCCATAAAAGTGTGGATAGGTAAACTGACCGGCTCAAAAATGACCAAAACAGTGTTGACTGGGCCGTTAAACTCCAATACAAAAAACAAAAGAAAACTTTACTTACTTTACTTTACTTATCTAACATGCCAATCACAAAAATTGTTGTCTACTTTGCCGTATGCTGGTTACTTTTAGTCGTTGTGGCAAACAGTGTAGACCCAGATGAGAGCAGTCTGATCTGGGTCCACACTGCCTATATCAAAGATATTTTTAAAAAGTTTGCAAGAAGATTCAGCAGACAACATACCGGTACACACAACATTTTCAGTTGCAGTTTTTCTCGCCACCTTAACCCTTAAGATGTCAAGAAAACCTGCATCTGAAAATGGCCTGTTTCTGTCGTCTGCTGCATCTTTGGGCAAATTTTTTAAGAATATTTTTTGCATACAGGCAAACAGTGTGGCCCCAGCTCAGACTTCTCCAAGAGGAGCAGCCTAGAGGAGCCGTCTGAGCTGGGTACATACTGTTTGCAACAATGACTTTTAAAGTAACTGGCAGACGGCAAAACAGACGACAATTGTCATGTTTGGCATTTTATCGGTTAAGGGTTAAAGGTAATTTGATATTAGTATTTATTTGTTTCCAAATGTACTGTAGGGCATGAAAGGTGTGTACTGCTAGGTCATGACTGGGGTGGTGCTGTGGCATGGGCTGTTGCCACATGGTATCCGGATGTGGTGGAGAAACTGATCGTCTTCAACTGTCCTCATCCTGGGGTGTTTCAGAAATACATCAGGACCCACAGTTCACAGGCCAAGAAATCCTGGTAATAACACCACAATCTCTTTGTAATACCATTGATTATAACACAGATTTGGCTATAACATGAGTTAAAGATGGATCCCCAAAAATGTGTAAATTTAGATTATGCAGGGGAGACCTAATTTTCTCTCAGCCACTTGTCCAGGGCCAATAAAAATCTATTTGTCTGTTGAATTTTCTACTTACCTTTGGTGTTAACCCTTATCTTGCTGTTCACGACAATCCCTATCTTTGCAAACAGTGTAGATTCAGATCAGATGGCTTCTGAAGAAGCCATCTGATCAGGATCTACACTGTTTGGCATTCAGTTGATGAATTTGTAGCAATAAATTACATCAAGTAATTTGATTGGTTGATAGACAGAAATGGGTGTGGTTTAAATGAATATTCAGCAAGATAAGGGTTAATTTCATTTTCTTGCATAAAATCCTAGGAACATAACTAATTGAAGCTATTCTTGATTGAACAAGAAGCCGGGTTCAAACAACACAGCAAAGCCCTTGTTAAATCCTGAAATTTGGATGTTGTTTGAACATGGGTCTTGAACTTTTGATATCGCAAGATGGGCCTTGCTTTGTTTAACTTACATTGTCATGCTGAACAAAGCTTTGAAACATTTTATGATGGTTTCAGAACATTATTGCAGATGTAATTGTAAACGAAGTTGTGAACTAGCTGCCATGTTGGTTTTACAGTCACATTTGAATAGTTATGTGGAGTTTTAGGGCATTATCATCACAATTTTCCTTTGGAATACATGTAGTAAGTTATGCAAGAACAATTATCATCCATGGTTGTTTCGTTGCATTAACCCATTTTGTACCAGAAACCCGAAAACGGGTACCCTGGCAAACAGTGCAGGCCCAGGTCAGACGCCGCAGAATTTGGCGTCTGATCAGGGCCTACACTGTTTGCAAAAAGTTCAGCCATTTTCCTAATCAATTTTGAAGAAAACACAACCTGACATACCTAAATTTTGAAATAGACTCCTGGTATATATAAGAAGGACGATTCCATTTGGTACAAAAAGGGTTAAGAGTTGCCAAGTCCCTTGGAAAATTTTTGAAAATGTGGCCTTATGTTCCAGCAGCTTCCTTGGGACCTGGCAAATGTTAATTCATGAAGACTGAAAAGGGAAACAGTTAGTTACTGATTCAATCAGATCCCCCGCCCCCACAAGATCACGGAGGAAAGAAATCAAAACCCAGAGCCACAACAGCAAACAAAAACAGACAGCTGGCAAACCGTGCCAGCAGCTCTCTCCCAAACAGGTGGTGACCCAGACAAGCCAAATGTTACCAAAAAGGATTAATATATCGGTACATAATTTTGAAAAGAACCAAATTCACCCACACATCAAACATCAACAGGAAGGAACCACAGCAAAAGCACCAACCTGGAACTGGTGGATGGGATCCCAACCCTCACCTTCATTATGGTTCAAACATGAACCCCGACATATGCGAAGGGGTTCTCACCAATCAACCAGCCCAGGCAACAAAGAAGCCACAACCAAAGCCAAGCTCCCCAAAGGATGAAGACCCGTCAGTAAAGACATCCGGCACTGCAACAATGCCACTTGAACTCTGGAGCAAAAGAAAACCAACAGTCGAACCATGGACCAAGCAACAGACTAAAAGTTCCGGCTCCGACCAACTAATAAATAGCTTTAATCCAGAGCCATCATGGAGTCTGAACCCCGATCCACCAGCGTGCAATTAAAGAGGAAAGCCAGAGCGATCATGGAACCCCAACCCACCCTCTTGGATGATCCCTTTAATCTTACATAACTGCAATAGGATTAGTTTTGACTAATAAACATCCTGTCATATAAACCAAATTTATGTCAGTAATTATGGTACATCAGGCTACCAAGCTGACAAAATAGACAGTCGTAAAATTTCATGATGGGACAATTGCATTTGTGGGAGATTTTATCACCCAGCAAGAGAGTGGGAGACAAGCTTCAAAAGCGAAATCGTCCCACATGATCTGGGAAAACCCTGCATGCTCACTATAAATGACGTATTGTTGTAAAATACTGGAAAATTTCAGACTGCAACAACCACACATGCTAAAAATGGTGTACTGTGTTAAAAGGCGGGAAATTCTCACATGAAAAACGTCATAAAGGTGGGGCTTCTGTTACAAAAGACAATGAATCTGTAAGACAAAGCAAGGAAAAAGGTTATGTCACATAAATAAAACAATGTAAGCTCACAAGAAGGGGGCCATAGACGCTACTATCCAAAGAGCGAAAATTCAGAACGCATGCCAATGAATCTTGATCTGAGTCTTTGCAAGTCATTCTGTGACCGTGCCGACTCGGATCAGCCTGCACATCCATTCAGTGTGGCCAGTTTTCTTCACAGATTGCTTAAGTCTTAGAAGCCATATTGTTATCCAAAGCAAGCCCTAAACCTTACATAGTTGTCGGGCATGTTGAGTCTTTACAGATCTTTGTCCAACCAGCAAAGATCAGTCGTAACTGATTGCATCAGCCTTCTGTAGACACAGGGTTATTTCAACAGAAATTAGAGCCATTCTGGTTGCTCATGTTGAGGTGAATATTTTCAGATGGTTGTGCTACCAGGGAACTTAGGCATCTAACAGTCAGATCAGTATTTGCTTACTCCACCTCATTATATAACCTATTTTTTGTATCAAATGGAATCTTCCTGCTTATGTATAGCAGGAGTTCATTTCAAAATTTAGGGGTGTCAGGTTGTGTTTTCTTAAAAAACTATTCGGAAAATAGCTGAACGTTTTGCAAATAGTGAAGGCCCTGATCAGACGCCGCGTTCTGCGGCGTCTGATCTGGGCCTGCACTGTTTGCCAGGGTACCCAGTACCAAATGGGTTAAACCACTAAACATAGGTCCATCTATCCAGCAGTTAAATTACACAGTCAATATTACACACACCTGTAATCTACCCTCAGTAGCCAGTGATTGGTTTTTACTCACTTGGCTGATATCAGCTATTTAAAAGTTGCCAGAAAAATAAAAACACTTTTCTTGTCTGTGGGCTTGCTAGCAGAAATTTTTCACTTGCACAACCTCGGAAGTCGGTCACACTGGGCGTCAGGTGATCGGTATTTACACCTGGTAATAGTCATTTTTCTATACAATCTTGTTTGAATACATCCTCATTAAACCAGCATGCACAGACAGTCCGACTCGCACCACTTTGCCTGGGCAGGCTTAGACCTTCTAAGTGGTTAACTAAGGGTGTGTTTGATTTACCGGAATCAGAATCAGGATTTGAAATCATGTTTTGGTTTCAGCGTTTTATTTGTTTGAAACAGAAACACGATACTGAATCAGGTGAATCATACTCTGCTCGTGCTTCAGAAAGATTCAAGTGCATCTAAAATGGTGGAAACATAGAATGGAAACATACTGTTTTTAATGTGGCAGAATCATGTTTGTGATTTCAAAATCATGATTTGGAATTGGATTCTGATTCTGGTAAGTCAAAGGCGCACCTGTACTCATACAAGGTCCATTTCAGCTCTGCATGAAACACCATGCAGACTAATCTATTTCTCCAAGCCCTAATGGGTGTTGGGCCACTGGCAAACAGTGCAGGCCCAGATCAGATGCCACATTCTGTGGCATCTGATCAGGACCTTTACTGTGTGCAAAACGTTCAGCCATTTTTAGATCAATTTCTAATAAAACTCAATCTGGTTCCTCCTAAATTTTGAAATGGAAACCTTCTATGTATAAGACGGAAGATTCCATTCAGTATAAAAAGAGCTAACTGTTTGCTTCTGTCCACAGGTACATGATGTTCTTCCAGGCTCCTGTAATACCTGAACTGCTGATAATGGCGTTTGACTTCGAGAGTATGGAACAAATGATGAAACTGTTAAAAAATACCAAAACTACTGAGGAAGACGTAGAGGCGTATAAATACAACTTTTCCCAGAAAGGTAAGTTGTTATTAGAACACCAAATCAGTTGTATTTTTGATAAAACCAGAAAGCTAATTTCTTCACGAACATTAAGTCCCACTAACAAATAAGGTCAAGGTTTAAAGACTCATCTGAAAGTCTGGAGAAGCCGGAATTGGTCCCGCAAGCTCTGATTTGCAAGACAAGTACATTTGTTGTAGCTTATCCACTACAGGGGACCACAGAGGCTTTGGTGTTGCTACTTGTTACAGTGTATCAGAAAAAACATAATTCCACTCTCTAATAGCCTCCGTGGTGTAGTGGTTATGCAACTCGCCTTGTAAACCAGGGATTGCAGGATCGATCCCGGGCTTCACCAGACTTTCGGATGAGTCTTTAAACCGAGGTCCCGTCTCTGTATGACCTAAGCTGCTGGTGGGACGTAAAATTCAAACACTCAACACCCACTCTCTAATAGACTTCCTCTCCCAATTTTCAATGAAAACATCGACCAATTTACTGTAACAGTTGGCCTTTGGATGCCTCAGATATAGTTAAATGTATGCCTACTTCAAGAATCCTGATTTAATTTCTGACTAAGCAAAATGTCAAGTCTGGGCATGAAAGTCATTTGTTTCTGAAGAACTCAATTTCATTTTTCATTGTTAATGTACAGTGTAACCTCCATTAAACAGCCATCCTGGGAAAACTCCAAAATTGGCTGTTTAAGAGAGGTGGCTGTTCAACAGAGGGAAATGTCTGAGATGATGTATGGCTTTTTATTGACAGACAAAAATAGTGATTATTGAAGACAGCTCAACATGGATGTACTTAAAGAAAAACAAATGATGGAGAGGTTTCATCTGACACCTCACCGTCATTTATGTCTCTTTTCACATGCTTATATTGTATTTATGCATAATATTGCATATATCACAATGGTAATTTTGAGAAAAATAAATTTTGAAATAAATAAATACACCAGAAGAGAAATTCCTATTTTTACATCCGATTGTTTGCTATTGAGTTAACTCTGGCTGTTTAATAGAGGTAATTTAGATTTGGTAAAGTGGCTGCTGGCTGGAGGAGAGAGGTGGCTGCTGGGCAGAGGTTAAATATGTAATAAAATGCTATGGGAGGAATTATTGTGGCTACTGAAGAGAGGTGGCTGCTAAACAGAGGTGACCATTAGTGGAGGTTTTACTGTAGTTATGAAGACAGTCAGGGAAGCTAAGATGATGCTTTGTGAAGAAATGGTTCCTATCAGGGAGTCTGAAGAAATGGTTCCTATCAGGGAGTCCGTGACAAGTGTTTGTTTGAGTTGAGGTTTTAAGTTTCCATCAACAATATTTAGGTTATTTTGGAGATACTGCTTCAGATTATTTTGGAGATACTGCTTCAGATTTTCTGAAGCTTTTACCCGATACTGAGATGAAATTGCATATCAACCCCTACCGCCCAAACAAACTGTTAGTGTTTAATGGACAGTCTGACTTGTGGCTTTTTTCGTGGGCAGGCTTAGACTTTCTAAGTGGTTTACTACTACCCAAATATGCGGTCAGTTTCAGCTCTGCAGGAAAGTACCATTTCTCCAAACCCCGATGGGCAGGGGTGCAAATGACAAGTGCAAATGTATCAAAATAAATATTTTCATATCAGAATTATTCTGTGTTGCTGAATGTTCTGTTTTCACTTTTATATAACAATATGTTAACTCTTATCTTGCTGTTCACAACAACCCTTATCTTTGCAAACAGTGTAGATCCAGATCAGATTCAGATCAGATTCTGAAGAAGCCATCTGATCAGGATCTACACTGTTTTAAATTCAGTTTATGAATTTGTAGGAATAAATTACATCAAGTAATCTGATTGGTTCAAAGTCAGAGATGGGTGTGGCTAAAATGAATATTCAGCAAGAGAAGGGTTAATTAATGATGTTAGAAATGCAGACCTGAAGCAAGATGATTCAGCAATGATGTCATGTTCCAGAAAGACAAAATTATTAATTTGACCTTTTGAAGCTATAAATGGTACTCAAAGAAGTTTTAATTAATTTACAGTAAAATTCTGCTATTAAGACCGCCTAAAATTGACACAAATTCCGTTTTTAAAAGCTTATTGAGAAGATTTCAGTTATTCCTTCTTTGCATTTTCTACACCAAGTGTCTCTTTATGTAAGACCACCTTTGGGACTGTTCAAAAGTGGTCTTAAAGACCACTTTTGAACTGTCCCAAAGGTGGTCTTAATATAGGAATTTTACTGTATCCTCCATTTCATGTGATTATTTCAGGAGCAATAACTGGACCAATTAACTGGTACAGAGCAACATTCAGATACCGCACAGTTCTCCGTGGAAAAATCACAAAGCCAACAATTATCATCTGGGGTAAACCGGATAATTACCTGGAGGAAGATATGGCTCCATTGGCAGGTGAATATGTAACAGACCTCACCGTTAAATATATAGAGGACACCAATCATTTTGTGCAGATGGATAAGCCAGATGAATGCAACAGAATTATGAGAGACTTTTTACAATCTTAGATATCCTTGTTGTGACCAGATTAGTCCTTTTTGTACCAAATGGAATCTTCCACCTTATATATAGCAGGAGTTCATTTCAAAATTTGGGGGTGTCAGGATGTGTTTTCATCAAAATTGATTTGAAAAATGAAACAGTGGAGGCCCTGATCAGATGCCGCATTCTGCGGCGTCTGATCTGGGCCTGCACTGTTTGCCAGGGTACCCATTTAGGGGTTTCTGGTGCTAAATGGGTTAAAGAGAACCTAAATATCTTGAACACCTTTGTGACCATAAAAAATTTGTTTCCTATAGGGCTAGTTTGAACTACTGGTTCATGCTATCGCAATTCTAAGGAGTACACTCATTACTGTACTGATCGTAAGTATTGGGACAGACAGGCCTAAGCAAACAGTGCAGGCCTAGATCAGACTGCTCCTGAAGGTGCAGTCAGATCATCTGATCAGGGTCTACACTGTTTGCAATTTTTGGACTCCTTGCTTGATCATCAAAAAATGTCAAAATTTTAGGAGGATTACAGCAAGTCCTCAAGGTATCCAATTTTTTAGGATTTTTACGCTAGTTAACCCTTGTCCTGCTGAGCCCGGATATGTCTGATCTTTGAAACAATGTAGATCCAGATCAGATGGCTTCTGACGAAGCCATCTGATCAGGATCTACATTGTTTGCCATTCAGATTGTGAATTTGTTGCAATAATTTGCATCAAGTAATCTGATTGGTTGATAATTGGTAGTGGGTGTGGCATATATGAATATTCAGCAGGACAAGGGTTAAAAATTCAAGTTTTATTGTATCTGCCTTATTTTAGCATGCCACATACAGGTTTTTCATTCCAATTATGACTGTCAGATTAATGTTCCATGTTTTTATTCTTATACTCAGGGCCTAGTTATTCAAAGCCATTGTTCACTGGTGACAAATATTAACGGGTCTAGCAGACTAACGGGTCTAATAGATAATTTTGCTGAAAAATATGTATCTTGCATTTGCAAACTCTATTCCATGTTTTTCAGTTAAAATACCTCTATTAGATATTGTACTTGACAGATCAGTTAACATTTTGACCGCTAACATGCTTGTTAGCCATTTTTGAACCAGAAACCCCAAAACTGGTAACTGACAAACAGTGGAGGCCCAGATCAGATGCCGCAGAATGTAGAAGAATGCGACATCTGATCAGGGCCCGCACTGTTTGCAAAAAGTGCAGCCATTTTCCAAATCAATTTTGAAGAAAACACAACCTGACACCCCCAATTTTTTAAATGGACTCCTGCTATATATAAGAAGGAAGATTCCATATGGTGGAAAATGGGTTAAGCTCAGCTGAGCCCGGGTCCCTTGAATTTTTGTCTTGTATATGATTTGGTTTTACATGGGCCTTGCAAAGCAAAAGGGGCCTTTGTGCATGTGTGCCCAGTGAAGATTCAGATCAGCCTGCACATCCCAGAATCTTCCCAGAGTTCTGTTGACTCACTTCATTTCCATGCAGACTGGAAGGCTGCATTCAAATCAGTTGGACAGGGCCCCAACATTTCAACCACTTGCTCACAACACATCACCTTAAGAAATTCGAATGGCTGACAATCACAATTTGACACTGTATAATCATTGCACCTTTCTGTGCAAGTGAAATAAAAAATCACTTGCCTAACTTTATTATACCCCCACAAATGAAATTTGGGGGGTATATAGGAGTGAGCTTGTCGGTCGGTCGGTCGGTCTGTCCGTCGGTCGGTCTGTTGACTTGGTTTCCAGACGATAACTCAAAAAGCGCTTCATCGATTTTTATAATTTTTGGTACACTGATGTAACATCATAAAATACAGGTCAAGTTCGATTTCCACTACAATTCGTCAATTTTCGACATAGTTATGGCCCCTTTCAAGTGAAAAAATTGCAAAATGCAGCTGTTGTACTATCAAGGCAGTTTTTGTGGGGGTATTCATCACCTTTAGTGATAGCTCTAGTTTTGGACTTGTCCCAGTTATCTGAGTAGCAGGGTTTTGTCAGGCCCTGATAGGTTAGCAGGCCAATTTTTGTCTTAGCCCAGTGCACATGCTCAGAATCCCATTTTGGCTTCATACAGCCCATATCTTTTGCCGGACTCCTAGCTAGGAGGATGCAGGTTTGATACCGGCCGGTCTTGGCAACATTCTTTTGTGGAAATTGATCATGAAGTTTTTGGTTCTGTCATTCTCTCCCTTCCGCTGATTCAAGAAGGGCAGTTGTCAGTTTCTGGTGAAAGAATGTGCACTGTACTGGCTGACGATTATAGTCTACATATAAGCCTGCCCAGGAAAAGTGTGGATAGGTCAACTGACTGGTTTAATACGAGCTTACTGGTGTTGACTGACCAGTTAAACTCCAATACAAACAGCCTATATCACAAACATTTTACCTCACTGAAGACTAAAAGTATTCACATCATTGTAATTTGATCAGGGAATAAAAAAGTATTTTTCAGCCCCAACTAATTTGATTAAAAATCCTAGCCTGCTGGGGCCAGTTGCTCAAAACTAACGACGTCGTTAGTTAACATATCATTAAAACTTTGATTATTAGATATGGCAAATATGCTAAAATTTTTGCTGAAAAAATGTGAGCAGCTTTTGCGGATGCAAAAGCTGCTCACATTTTTTCAGCAAAAATACCAAAATTTTCGATATTGTTCTTGCTAGAACAGTTAACAATTTGACCACTAACGAGCTCGTTAAGCTAACGATGCTTTGAACAACTGGCCCCTGGTCTACAGATGGAGGCCCTAGCATCCACCAGCTTAGGGTTTCATTATTTTCAGTTTCACGTCCTTTCACTCCTGCATATACGTTGTATAACGAGAAAACAGTAGTAACTGTTATCATACTGAAAATCCAGTTTGAAATCAGGTTTGGGCTGGGTCCATATAATCAGTTTTATTGAATTTACAAGATGGCTTATGTGGACAGAATAATTCACAATTTTGTTTGTTAAAATTTTCAAATGGAAAAGTAAAAATATCACAGTTTAATACATATTTGTGGACATAAAGCATAGAGCCGAAGATATCCGAAAAGTACTGATATTATTCTTATATCTGCATAAAAATGGATGTTGTGGGAGGGTACTAATTAGAAGCGCCTCAACAAGATACTTCTAATGAGTACCCACAACATATGTTTTCATGCAGAAATAAAAAAAATGATGGATGTGGATACCCCTCTCTTATCTGGGGCTACAATAGAGTTGGTTTGTTTACTATGTTGAAATCAGTTGTGTTTATTTTTGTAAAGATTGATTGTGTGGTTAAGCCTTTATTAGTTCATTCCGTTTTTCAAATACTTGTTGTTTGATAGGATTTTTTGATATTTTAATTAGGTATTTTGTTCAAGATTTTATATTCTATATGTGTCATAGCTTTGTATGTGTCATAGCTAAATACGTGTCATGGCTTTGTATTTTCATAGCAACATTTTAGTGTCATAGCAATTTATATTTCATAGCTTTATTTCTTAGCAGTTATTGCAGCACTACACAGCCTCTATATAACATCTCAAAAGCATTCTGTGTTAGCAAACATCCAATTAAAAATGTACAGACTATGTTAAATAGTGACCACTAATGGTTGTCTATACATTTTAGGTCAATATCTTGCAATGCTTAACCCAGTTTATACAGGAAACACCAAACAGGCCATTGGCATCTGATCAGGGCCTTCATTGTGTACAGAAAGTTCAGCCCTTTTCTAAATGGATTTTCAAAATAAACCTGACCACCTCCTGCTGTATATAAGGGGGTAGATTCTATTCAGTACAAAATGGGTTAATAGGTAGAGGTAATGAACTGCTGCTTGCAGATCAGCTGTAGTTACAGAATCAAATCTTGAATGTGACAAGTGACTTACCGGCTTACAACTGACAAACAAAGTTTGATTTGTTAATTAACAAACCCTTTACTAGAGGTGATCTATTTTGATTATTAAGAGGACTGTTCAAATATGAATGCAAGTAGAACGTTTTCTCATGCACTAATGCGAAAATCACCTGGAAATAAATATCACAGCGTAGAAAAACATTTTACCTATACATTGATACCAAATCTGTTAAAATCCGTACTTTTTAGCCATGTATATCGTTCGATAAACACTGTCTACTCTTGTATACTAATACAAAACATGGTTGGAAGAAGGTCAGAGTACGCCGTTGAAATACGGTCCTATATTAAGAATCGTTGTAATCTTGGTACAATGTATACGGTGCAAAGACATTTTTGATGAAATATGTTCGGTTTATGGGCATAATGAAATGTCTTTTCCGACAGTTTTTCGTTGGTGTAAGAAATTCAGCTGTGGGCTAGGCTCAACAGAAGATGCACCACATGATCGTCGGCCGAAAAGAGCAACATCTGCCAAGATGGTTGCTAGAGTGAAAGAAATAGTTGCTACCGATGCACGATACACCACTAGGCAAATAGCCAGTATGGTTGGCATCTCATTAGGAGCAGCTCATACAATTCTGAAACGGGATTTAAAAATGAGAAAGATCTGTGCTAGATGGATTCCCCATCTGTTGACAGATGAGCAGAAAAAGACACGCGTTCAGTGCGCCAAGAAGTTGCTTAAAAAGTTTCCAAATTACAATGCACGGTCTTTCGCTAATGTCGTCACAGGTGACGAGACATGGGTTCACTTTTTTAGCCAAAACGAAAGATTCAGAACAAAATATGGGCAACAAAGTATTGCAACAGACCATGCATTGCCAAGCGGACCATGAGCGTCAAGAAGGTAATGTATGCTATATTCTTTTCAAATCATGGCCCTGCTATTCAGGTTGCTGTGCCTAAAGGCAAATCTGTAAATGGGAAGTTTTACAAGAATAAAGTTCTTCGAAAATTGAAGAAATATTTCAAAGAACGAAGACCCACAACTGGTTTGGCCAATGTCAGATTGCTACATGACAATGCGTCATCGCACAAGGCGTTCATTGTGCAAGACTATCTGAAGCAGGAAAAGGTTGTTTAACTCCCTCCACCCCCGTATTCCCCTGACCTTGCCTCGTGTGACTTTTTTTGTTCCCGCGGCAGAAAAAATACCTTTCTGGTCGAGAATTTGTACAGCGCAAACACCTCGGTTTTGCAATATTCCAGTGCCTTCATAGTATACCTCAAAAAGACTACCAAAATGCATTCAATGATTGGATCAGAAGACTCAAAGTTTGTATATCTGTTAAAAGGGAATACCTTGAGGGGACAAAATAAATTTTTCATTGAAATCTATCACAGAATCGTTTTTATGTGCTTAGTTGCATTCATATTTGAACAGTCCTCGTACATACTAAAAGATGCCAAAAACACTGTTGTTTCATTATGGTTCTTCCAACCTTTGATCATTGTTTATAGAAAATCAGAAAATTACACTGTAATAAAGAAATTGTGGCCAACCTGTTTGTAATACATATGTTTATCCTTATTTTTACGTAAACAATGCAAGAAAACTATATGTCTAATCTTTTTAATATCAAGGAGACAATTATGTACAAATATGACTGACATAATGAAATGGCATCTCTTCCTTTCACACTTTCATGACCTGTGATTCATTGCATCACAAAAATGGTTTGCATTGCCAAATATTTACAGTCAGCATTTTTACAGAAAAACTATTGGGACTTAATGATGTCCAATAATAGTTACATTCTCAATGGATTTACAATAATTTACAACCAAGGCTATGTCGCACCTTTGGGTGCGCTGCCCCAAACCAAGAAATGTAAATCATTCATACATGGATGATAAAGTCAGTTAAACATGAAATGTAGATCAAGGTCAAATATGGATGCTTGCATTAAAGTTGTCATCCCAAGATGCAAGTTTGTACTAAGAATCATTAATGAAGCTCTTCTTATAGTTTATGTACTGGACGGACTCGTACATTGGGGTGAAAGTAAGGGTGGTCGCAGATGTTGACAGCCTGACGACTGCATGGAACAATGGACTCGTAATGAGCCATGCTTATCCCTTCTTGTACCAAATGGAATCTTCCTCCTTACAAGCCTAAGATGACCTGGAAGCAGCTGACAGAAAGAGATTGCAGAGAATGGAAGCTCTCTGCTATCGATCCTCATGATAGACAGGCCTGGAGATCTGGTGTAAGATCTGCCATGCAGCAAGCCAGCTACCTGGAAGGGGGCCCACTTATGCGGACGTTGCCCCTGTACCTGCACGTTCATCAAAAGTCCGTTGATGATATGATGATTATTTATAGCAGGAGTCTGTTTCAAAATTAAGGGGTGTCAGGTTGTTTTTTCTTCAAAATTTGTTTGGAAAATGGTTGAATGTTTTGCAAACAGTGTAGGCCCTGATCAGACGCCACATTCTGTGGCAGCATCTGATCTGGGTCTTCACTGTTTGCCAGGGTACCCGTTAGCAGGTGCAACAATACATCCTACATAAAAAGG
Source organism: Lucinisca nassula (assembly GCA_963580285.1). Taxonomy (NCBI): domain Eukaryota; kingdom Metazoa; phylum Mollusca; class Bivalvia; order Lucinida; family Lucinidae; genus Lucinisca; species Lucinisca nassula. The sequence continues at coordinate 146,215,261 of OY757018.1, read as the reverse complement.
CATAAAAATTTGTTTGTTTGAATGAGGTTTAAGTACCCATCAACACTATTTAGGTCATTTTGGAGACACTGATTCCAGTTTTGCGGGACTTTTACCCGGCATTGAGATGAAATGACATCTCAATCCCTGCCGCCCAATGAAACCAATAAGGCTTGTATGCTTTGGACGGTCTGGCTCGAACCACTTTGCCTGTTCAGGCTTAGTCCATCTAAGCGGTTTACCAGTACCCATATGCAGTCAGTTTCATCTCTGCGTAGAAGCATAGAGCAGCCCAATCTATTTCTCCAAACCCAGCTGGGCGGGGGCAATACAAATGGACTTGTCCAACATATAGCAATGGAAGAGTCCACCAGTATACCATGGGCTAATAACAAGCCAATGCTAAAATGAAGAGTGTTATAAAGAGGTTCACATATAGCTCTAGGTTGTTGTGGTTTAGATTATTGTGGTTACTGGTAATGGAGTGTGCATAGCATTTTAGTTTTCTGGGGCCAGTTGTTCAAAACTAGCAACATTGTTAGTTAACATATTTTTTTAAAACCTTGAACATTTAATATGGCAGCTGCTCTCATTTTTTCAGCAAAAATAACACTATTAAATATTGTACTTACTAGAAAAGTGAACAATTTGACCACTAACGAGCTGGTTAAGCTAACAATGCTTTGAACAACTGGACCCTGTTTGTTTGGGTTTTACAGCGCTTTCAAGAATATTTCACTATTTTGAGACAATTGTAAACCAGGAGTGGGACTGGAGAACAAAACAAACCCTTAATTCAGTGACAAGTGCTTTCTACATTTGGGCATTAGAGGATTTATTTTGAGCTCAACATGCCCAGCTTCAGATAAGGATGCTTTACTATGAGGTGATTCTAACAAGTACCCACAACATGTTTCCATCAAGAAATAAGGGAAGCTACCGACCCGCACACGAGTACTGGTAAGCCGCTTAGAGGATCTAAGCCTGCCCAGGCAATGCGGTGCGAGTCGGCCTGTCCATGCTTATAAACCCTATTGGTTTCAATGGGCGGCAGGGCTTGAGATGTCATTTCATCTCGATGTTGGGTAAAAGTCCCACAAAATTGGAACAAACGTCTCCAAAATGACCTTTAAAAGTGTTGATGGGGACGTTAAACATCAAATCAAACAAACAAAACAAACCTCCTTATCTGGAGATATGAACATGGGGTGGTTAAACGAGACAAAAGTGGCCTGTTTCTTTCCATCTGCAACATTAGTTTAATTTTGAATGAGGCCTTCTGTCCTTGCAGCAGGTATGGGTAGATGGAGAGGGTGTGGGTATTCTGTTTCTTAGCACTCCTCTTTCTGACTCCCGCTATCTCCTCAGAATCTGTCACTTTTTCCACTTTCAGTGGAAGATGATGCATAATGACCCTCACAGGTTGAAATGTTTTAACCTTTTTTGTTCTTCCTCCTAATTTATGGCAGGAGTCCATTTCGAAACGTAGTTTGACAGGTTGTGTTATCTTCTAAATTTATTTGGAAAATAGCTGAACTGTTTGCAATTAGTGTAGGCCCTGATCAGATACCGCAATCTGGGCCTGCACTAATCAGATACGGCAATCTTGGCCTGCACTGTTTGCCAAGGTACCTGTTTGGGGATTTCCTGTACAAAATGGGCTAAACCACATCTCTGTTTAAAATCAAGGTTGAGTAGCTTTAGTTGAGTTGAACAATTAAATAAGTAATGGGCAGACAGTTTATGTAATCCAGTGACATCATTCTACATGTATTGTGATCTTTTATTTGCTTGCAACGATTTTGTAGATTTTGTATATTGTGTTTAGAAAGACAGTACCGTCACTATATAAGGATGTGAAAACCCGATCAGACAGTTTATGTAATCCAGTGACAGCATTCTACATGTATTGTGATCTTTTAGTTGCTTGCAAAGATTTGTAGATTTTGTATATTTAGAAAGACAATACCGTCACTATATAAGGATGTGAAAACCATGATTTTTTCTGTATCACAAAATATTGACATCTACAGCAGACTATTTTACAATCATTATTCAGTATGTAGTACTATTTTATTTAGTATATAATAAAGGTTGTTTTTAGAATCAGACACAACTTTCCTGTTCGATGACCAATCACCTTGAAAGATTATATGAGCTCCGTCAGGAGAAAATCTGTCCTGGATTTCTGACCAGGAACCAGCAACCAGCTCAGCTACACATAAACCAACCAGCTATGCTACACACAAACCAACCAAGCTACACATAAAACAACCAACTCAGTAACACAGAAAACAACCAGCTCAGCTACACATAAACCAACCAGCTATGCTACACATAAACCAACCAGCTCAGCTACAAAGAAAACAAGCTGAGCTATACATAAACCAACCAGCACAGCTTCACATAAACCAACCAGCTCAGCTACACATAAACCAACCAGCTCAGCTATACATAATCCAACCAGCTCAGCTATACATAATCAAACCAACTCAGCTTCACAGAAATCAACCAGCTCAGCAACACAGAAATCAACCAGCTCAGCTTCACATAAACCAACCAGCTCAGCTATACACAATCCAACCAGCTCAGCTTCACATAAACCAACCAGCTCAGCTTCACATAAACCAAACAGCTGAGCTATACATAAACCAACCAGCTCAGCTATACATACACCAACCAGCTCAGCTTCACATAAACCAACCAGCTCAGCTTCACATAAACCAACCAGCTGAGCTATACATAAACCAACCAGCTCAGCTACAAAGAAACCAAACAGCTCAGCTTCACATAAACTAACGAGCTCAGCTTCACATAAACCAGCCAGGTAAGTAATACAGAAACCAAGCAGCTAAGCTATAAATAAACCAACCAGCTCAGCTTCACATAAACCAACCAGCTGAGCTATACATAAACCAACCAGCTCAGCTACAAAGAAACCAACCAGCTCAGCTTCACATAAACTAACCAGCTCAGCTATACATAAACCAACCAGCTAAGCTACAAAGAAACAACCTGCTCAGCTTCACATAAACTAACCAGCTCAGCTTCACATAAACTAACCAGCTCAGCTATACATAAACCAACCAGCTCAGCTTCACATAAACCAACCAGCTCAGATTCACATAAACCAGCCAGCTGAGCTATACATAAATCAACCAGATCAGCTTCACATAAACTTACCAGCTCAGCTTCACATAAACCAACCTGGTAAGTTAAACAGTAACCAATCAGCTAAGCTATAAAGAAACCAACCAGCTCAGCTTCACATAAACCGGCCAGCTCAGCTTCACATAAACCAACCAGCTGAGCTTCACATAATCCAACCAGGTAAGTTACCCAGAAACCAACCAGCTCAGCTTCACATAAACCAACCAGCTTTCACATAATCAACCAGCTCAGCTACACAAAAACCAACCAGCTCAGCTACACACAAACCAACCAGCAGCTCAGCTACACATAAACCAAACAGCTCAGCTTCACATAAACAAACCAGGTAAGTTACACAAACTAACCAGTTCAGCTACACAAACACCAACCAGCAGCTCAGCTACACAGAAACCAACCAGCTCAGCTACACATAACCAACCAGCTAAGCTACACATAAGCCAACCAGCTAAGCTTCACATAAACAAACAGCTCAGCTACATATAAACCAACCAGCTCAGCTGCACATCAACCAGGTAAGTTACACAGAAACCAACCAGCTCAGATACACAGAAATTAACCAGCTCAGCCACACAGAAATCAACAAGCTCCACTATACATAAACCAACCAGCTAAGCTAAACAAACCAACCAGCTAAGCTACACGAAAATCAACCAGCTCAGCTACACAGAAACCAACCAGCTCAGCAACACAGACATCAAGCTTAGCTACACATTAAACAACCAGCTCAACTAAGCAGAAACCAACCGGCTCAGCTATGCAGAAACCAACCAGCTAAGCTACACAGAAACCAACCAGCTAAGCTTAAAAACCAACTAGCTCAGCTTAAAAAACCAACTAGCTCAGCTATACAAACTAACCAGCTCAGCTACACAAACCAACCTGTTCAGCTACACAGAAACCTACCAGCTCAGCTACACAGAAACCTACCAGCTCAGCTACACAGAATCAACCAGCTCAGCTACACATGAACCAACCAGTTAAGCTACACAGATAACAACCAGCTAAGCTAAACATACATCAACCAGCTCAGCAACACAGAATTCAACCAGCTCAGCTACACATAATCCAACCATCTTAGCTGCATAGAAAACAACCAGCTCAGCTGCACAGAAACCAACCAGCTCAGCTGCACAGAAACCAACCAGCTCAGCTACATAGAAACCAACGCTCAGCTTCACAAAAACCAACCAGCTCAGCTACACAGTAACCAACTAGCTCAGCTGCACAAAAACCAGCTCAGCTTCACAGAAACCAACCATCTCAGCTTCATAGAAACCAAACAGCTCAGCTGCACAAAAACCATTCAGCTCAGCTACACAGAAATTAACCAGCTCAGCTTCACAGAAACCAAACAGCTCAGCTACACAGAAACCAAACAGCTCTGCTTCACTGAAATCAACCAGCTCAGCTATACATAAACCAACCAGCTCAGCTTCACAAAAATCAACCAACTCAGCTACACAGAAACAAACCAGCTCAGCTTCACAGAAATCAACCAGCTCAGCTATACATTGACCAACCAGCTCAGCTTTACATAAACCACCAGCTCAGCTTCACAGAAACCAACTAGCTCAGCTACACAGAAACCAACCAGCTCAGCTATACATAATCCAACCAGCTCAGCTTCACAGAAACCAACTAGCTCAGCTACACAGAAACCAACCAGCTCAGCTATACATAATCCAACCAGCTCAGCTATACACAATCCAACCAGCTCAGCTATACATTAACCAACCAGCTAAGCTGCACACAAAACCAACCAGCTAAGCTAAACAAACTGGCAAGCTCAGCTACACAAACTAAACAGCACAGTTACACTGAAACCAACCAGCTCAGCTACACAGAAATCAACCAGCTCGGCAACACAGAAATCAACCAGCCCAGCTACACATTAACCAACCAGCTAAGCTACACATTAACAAACCAGCTAAGCTTCACAGGAACCAACCAGCTAAGCTACACAGAAATCAACCAGCAGAACACAAATCAACCAGCTAAGCTACACACATAAACCAACCAGCACAGCTTCACAGAAACCAACCAGTGTAGGAGCTCAGCATCACAGAACCAACCATCTAAGCGGCACAGAAACCATACAGTTCAGTTTTACAGAAACCATTTAGCTAAGCTACAAAGAAACCAACCAACTCAGCTACACAGAAACCAACCATTGCAGCTACACAGAAACCAACCAGTGTAGCTACACAGAAACCAACCAGTGCTCTGCATGCTGGGTATTTTTGAGCAGATACATTTTGTAATATTTTCATGTTTTTCCAGAAAACCAGCTCAGCTACACAGAAATCAACCAGCTCAGCTTCACAGAAATCAACCAGCTTAGCTATACATAAACAAACCAGCTCAGCTACACATAAACAACCAGCTCAGCTACACAGAAACCAACCAGCTCAGCTTCACAGAAATCAACCAGCTCAGCTATACATAATCCAACCAGCTCAGCTATACATAATCCAACCCTCTCAGCTATACACAAATCAACCAGCTAAGCTGCACACAAAACCAACCAGCTAAGCTAAACAAACTCACAAGCTCGGCTACACAAACTAAACAGCTCAGTTACACTGAAACCAACCAGCTCAGCTACACAGAAATCAACCAGCCCAGCTACACATAAACCAACCTGCTAAGCTATACATAAACAAACCAGCTAAGCTTCACAGGAACCAACCAGCTAGGCTACACAGAAATCAACCAGCACAGCAACACAAATCAACCAGCTAAGCTACACACAGAAACCAACCAGCACAGCTCACAGAAACCAACCAGCACAGCTACACAGAAACCAACCAGTGCAGCAGCTCAGCAACACAGGAACCAACCATCTGAGCGGCACAGAAACCATACAGTTCAGCTATACAGAAACCATACAGTTCAGCTATACAGAAACCATTTAGCCAAGCTACACAGAAACCAACCAACTCAGCTACACAGAAACCAACCATTGCAGCTACATAGAAACCAACCAGCTCATTTACACAGAAACCAACCAGCGCTCTACATGCTGGGTATTTTTTGAGCAGATACATTTTGTAACATTTTCTTGTTTTTTCAGAAAACATTATTTGATATTTCTTGCAAAGCGTCTCCATAGGAGACGATTTGCATGAGATGTCAAGTCCTTTATTCAAGGAAAAATAAAAAGAGGGCCATGATGGCCCTGGATCGCTCACCTGATCCATGCTGCACAAATGAAGTGGTAGGTAATATATTAAGGTGATGTGGAGGGTTTGAGCAATTTTGTTCTATCAAAATCCATCTAGCTGTTTATGACAAGGACATTTTAGCTCTGGTGGCTATCATGTTCATTTGAGCAAAATCCATAAGCTACTAGAATTTGTTTTTCTACAAAAACACAGATGTCTCCCCCGTTTTTGACTGCTAAGTATAACCTTGACATTGGAGGTATTGAGCTGGGTCTTGTGTGCAACACATCATCTAATGAAGATGAACATTTCTGCATAGTAACTTTAAAAATGTTCATAGAAAAATAAAAAAGTTATTGGCCGTAAACAAAAAAAGAACTTTTTTACCTTTGACCTCTAAGTATGGCCTTGACCTTTGCGGTACAACACATCGTCTCATGATGGTTAACATTTCTGCCAAGTAATTTCATAATCCATCAAAGAATAAGGAAGTTATTGACTGTCCTTTTTTTACCTCTGACCTCTAGGTATGACCTTGACATTGGAGGTATGGACTTTGGTCTTGCACATGACTCATGGTCCAACTTTCAAGCCTCTAGCTCCAACAGTTTTTGAGATATCTTGCTGACAAGATTTTATTAAAAAAATTCAAAGGGCAATAACTCTTGAAAGGGGCATAATCCGGATGAGAAAAAAATACGTGTCAGCTTAGGAATGCATATATGCATTAGGAATGCATATATGAAATTTCAAAACCATAGCATACACAGTTCTAAAGTTATGCTATGCATCACTTTTAGGATTCATTACAATGGGCACAAATTACCAAAATGACAAAGGGCCATAACTTGCAAAGTATTTTTCGGAATTTTGTCAAAAGTTAATCAGTTCATATACTCATCACCACCAATATACTCAACAACTTTCAAGGCTCTAGCTCCAATAGTGTTTGAGATATTTTGCTGACAAGATTTTATTAAAAAAATTTCAAAGGGCAATAACTCTTGAAAGGGGCATAATCCGGACGACAAAAAAAATACGCGTCAGCTAATTTTTCATGAGGAACCCATATATGAAATTTCAAAACCATAGCATACACGGTTCTAAAGTTATGCTATGCATCACTTTTAACATACATTACAATGGGCACAAATTACCAAAATGACAAAGGGCCATAACTCACAAAGTATTTTTTGGAATTTTGTCAAAAGTTAATCAGTTCATCTGCTCATCACCACCAATATATTCACCAACTTTCAAGCCTCTAGCTCCAATAGTTTTTGAGATATCTTGCTGACAAGATTTTATTAAAAAAAATTCAAAGGGCAATAACTCTTGAAAGGGGCATAATCCTGACGAGAAAAAAAATACGCGTCAGCTTATTTTCCAAAGGAAATGCATATATAAAATTTCAAAATTATATCATACACCGTTCTAAAGTTATGCTATGCATCACTTTTAGCATACATTACAATGGGCACAAATTACCAAAATGACAAAGGGCCATAACTCACAAAGTATTTTCGGAATTTTGTCATAAGTTAATCAGTTCATCTACTCATCACCAACAATCTATTCACCAACTTTCAAGGCTCTAGCTCCAATAGTTTTTGAGATATCTTGCTGACAAGATTTTATTAAAAAAAATTCAAAGGGCAATAACTCTTGAAAGGGGCATATTCCGGACGAGAAAAAAAATACAATTCAGCTAATTTTCCATGAGGAATCCATATATGAAATTTCAAAACCCTAGCATACATGGTTTTAAAGTTATGCTATGCATCACTTTTAGCATACATTACAATGGGCACAAATTACCAAAATGACAAAGGGCCATAACCCACAAAGTATTTTTCGGAATTTTGTCAAAAGTTAATCAGTTCATCTACTCATCACCATCAATACAATCACCAACTTTCAAGGCTCTAGCTCCAATAGTTTTTGAGATATCTTGCTGACAAGATTTTATTAAAAAAAAAAAAAATTCAAAGGGCAATAACTCTTGAAGGGGGCATAATCCGGACGAGAAAAAAAATACGCGTCAGCTAATTTTCCATGAGGAATCCATATATGAAATTTCAAAACCCTAGCATACACGGTTCTTTAGTTATGCTATGCATCAAAAGCGTAATGGACGGACGAACGGACGAACGAACCAGAACCAATATGCCCCTCAAACTTTTTCAAAGTTGGGGGCATAATAAGAAAGTTATTGACAGAACACAAAAAAGGCCCTTTTTTTACCTTTAACCTCTATGTATGACCTTGACCTTTCAGGTATTAAACTGGGTCATGCGTGCAACACATCATCTCATGGTGGTTAACATTTCTGCCTAGCAATTTCAAAATCCATCTAAAAATAAGAAAGTTATTGCCCAAACACGAAAAAGGGCCCCTTTTTTACCTTTGACCTCTATGTATGACCTTGACATTTTAGGTACCAAACTGAATCATGCATGCAACACATCGTCCCATGATAGTTAACATGTTTGCCAAGTAACTTCAAATTCTATTTAAAAATAGGCAAGTTATTGACAAAACCCCAAAAAAAGGCCCCTTTTTTTACCTTTGACCTCTAAGTATGACCTTGACCTTTGAGGTACCAACCTGGTTCATGCGCGCAACACATCGCCTTATATTGGTTCACATTTCTGCCATGTGATTTCAAAATCCATCTCAAAATAAGAAAGTTATTGACCAAATACGAAAAAAAGGCCCACTTTTTGACCTTTGACCTCTAAGTATGACCTTGACCTTTGAGGTACCAACCTGCCTCATGTGCACCACACATCGTCTCATGATTGTTAATAATTATGCCAAGTAATTTTAAAATCCATCTCAAAATTAGAAAGTTATTGACCAAATACGAAAAAAGGCCCCTTTTTTTACCTTTGACCTCTAAGTATGACCTTGACCTTTGAGGAACCGACCTGCCTCATGCGCACCACACATCGTCTTATGGTTGTTAATAATTATGCCAAGTAATTTTAAAATCCATCTCAAAATAAGAAAGTTATTGACCAAATACGAAAAAAGGCCCCTTTTTTGACCTTTGACCTCTAAGTATGACCTTGACCTTTGAGGTACCGACCTGCCTCATGCGCACCACACATTGTCTTATGGTTATTAATAATTATGCCAAGTAATTTTAAAATCCATCTCAAAATAAGAAAGTTATTGACCAAATATGAAAAAAGGCCCCTTTTTTGACCTTTGACCTCTAAGTATGACCTTGACCTTTGAGGTACCGACCTGCCTCATGCGCACCACACATCGTCTTATGGTTGTTAACATTTCTGCCGAGTAATTTTAAAATCCATCGAAAAATAAGAAAGTTATTGACCGGACACGATTTGCCCATACATATATACATACCAACAAATTTCCAAGGGAGATAATTCAAAAAGTATAAATGCGAAAGTTATGGTTCTTGCGCACTGCACGTCGTCTAATGCTGATTAATATTTATACGAAGTTTCGTGACGATAGCTCTAACGGTTTTCAAGTTACAGAGCGGACACGAAAGTGACAGACGGACAGACAGACAGACGGACAGACGCCCGGGGGAAAAACAATATGTCTCTCCGAAAAAATTTTTTTCGGGGGAGACATAATAACAATGTTTTTCTAAAAATAGCTACAGTGACCTTGACCTTCAGCCCAGAACCCTGAATATTGATCTTGCTCCAGAATATTATCATACCTAACATTTGTGTGAAGTTACATCAAAATCCATTGATAAATCTAGGTGCTAGCTAGAGCCATGTTAATTTTTCTAAAAACAGCCACAGTGACCTTGACTTAAGCTCAGGACCCTGAAAGTCGAACTTGCTTCATATATTATCATACCCAACATTTGTGTGAAGCTACATTAAAATCCATCAATAAATGTAGGTGCTAAAAATAGCCACAGTGACCTTGACCTTGAGCCTAGGATCCTGAAAGTCAAACTTGCCTGAGCTATTATCAAACCCAACATTTGTGTAAAGTCATATAAATCCTTTGATAAATGTAGGCGCAAGAGTGATGACATTTTTCTAAAAATAGCCACTGAACCTTGAACCCTGAAAGTCTTACTCGCTGGAAATACTGTATTATCATATCCAACATTTGTGTTACAATAAATGTAGTGGCTACAGTAAAGCCAAAGCTTTTCTAAAAACAACCCCAAGAACCTTGACTTTGAGCCCAACACACTAAAAGTCTGATCTCCTTGAAAATCAAAGACCTGGGCCTTATTGTTTCAGAGAAGAAGACTTTCAAAGGTTTTCCATATATAAGTGGGCCCTGGGGTTATTATTTGAACCTTCATAGTACAGGTCCACCAGATGAAGCTTCATATCATATATCAAAGACCTGAGCCTTCTGGTTTCAGACAAGAAGATTTTTAAAGAGTTTCCCTATATAAGTCAAAGTAAAACCAATGGGCCCTGGGGCAGGGCCATTTTTGACCACAGGGCTATAATTCGAACAATCTTGGTAGAGGTCTGCTAGATGAAGCTTCATACCAAACATATAAGACCTTGGCCTTGTGGTTTTAAAAAAAGAAGAGTTTTAAAGAGTTTCCCTATATAAGTCCATGTTAAACCAGTGGGCCCCAAGGGCTTTACGCTCGTAATATGAACAATCATAGTAGAGGTCCACCACATGAAGCTTCATATCAAATGTCAAAGACCCAATATCAAAGACCTGGCCTTCAAGAAGATTTTTAAAGGTTTTCCCTATATAAGTCCATGTAAAACCGGTGGACCCCAGGGCGGGCCATTTTTGGACACTCTGAACAATCTTGGTAGAGGTCCACTATATGAAGCTTCATACCAAATGTCAAAATCCTTGGCCTTCTGGTTTCAGACAAGGTTTTTCCTACATATATATTTTTGGTTCCTGAGACCTAGATGTGCACTGACCAGAACCATTTGAACAACTTGTGGTAAAGGTTAAATGAAAACTAGTAGTATTATACTATACAAGCAGAGAATACTAAGGTGTTGGCCTGCACCTTAATGTTCATAAATGGCTGAAACAGATTTTCTCAAGATGTGGCTCATACCATTTAGTTTGTTGGGTGCAAGCGTAATAAATCCATGGAACGGTTTTTGGTATTTACCCTAGCAGCAACAATTTTCACTAGGATAACACCAGTGTGAGATAAAAGTTTTCCTCCTGTTCTCTATAATGGACAACTCTAATGAAACACTATGATAAATTTCTTATCTCTGCTATAAACACAGTAAAAATCCTATATTAAGACCACCTTTGTGACTGTTCAAAAAGTAGTCTTAAGATCACTTTTGAACAGTTCCAAAGATGGTCAAAAGTGATCATTAAGACCACTTTTGAATAGTCCAAAGGTGGTCCTTTATAAAAAGACCCTAGGTATTGAAAAGATAAAGATATATATATATTTTGTGTTTATTTTGGTTTAACGGCACTTTCAAGATTATTTCATTCATATCGAGCAGATCATTAATCAGAGGTTGGCGAAAACCAGAGAAAAAACACCTGACCATCCGTTGCAGAACTTGGCCTCTCACAAACCAAACCAGGCTTGAACCCACAGCTGTAAGAGACCTAATGATTATGAGTCAGCGCTCTTATCCACTAGGCCACAGAGGCCTGTACAAGAATCTTTTAGAACGGAAACCGTTTTAATGTTTCAAAACATTAGTCTTTAATTTGGGGAGGAGTGTAGCATATGGAAGTATTCAGCATGGTGAGGGTTAACAAATCAATAACAAGACCATTTATATTTATTTGTGGCATGTCTCAAATAATTTGTCCAACTTGTTTGAGCTTTCACAGCACAGTCTTACTCCTCAGATCTGGCTAACAATTCAATACACACCAACAATTTCTTCATCGGGTTAACAAGTCCGTGTAATTTACACCCCTCTAAACCCCAACTCCATATAGGGGAAAGTGGGGTTTACAGGGGTATATATTATTTTCCTTATTTTTGCTCAAAAACAGATTGTGGGTACTTGTTAGAACAGCCACAATGAGGCGGTTCTAATGAGCACCCACAATCAATGTTCAGACTTGAAATAATATAAATATAAAACTTCAACTGAAAATTATTTTAGAAGCCTCCGTGATGTAGTGGTTACGCTACTCGCCTTGAAAACCAGGGATTGCAGGATCGATCCAGGGCTTCTCCAGACTTTCGGATGAGTCTTTAAACTGAGGTCCCGTCTCCGTATGACCATAGCTGTTGGTGGGACGTAAAACTCAAACACTCACTCATGCACTCAACTGAAAAATGCTTGTTATAGAGCTATCAGACATGACCGTCTGATAGCCCTAAAACTAGAATTTTTCAGTTGAATTTTTAGCACACAGATGTGTTGTCGCAATGTACATTATCTAAGCCTTTAACCTTTCTCTTGCTGAATATTCATTTAAGCCACACCCATTTCTGTATATCAACCAATCAAATTACTTGATGTCATTTATTCCTACAAATTCATAAACTGAATATTAAACAGTGTAGATCCTGATCAGATGGCTTCTTCAGAAGCCATCTGATCTGGATCTACACTGTTTGCAAAGATAGGGCTTGTCGCCTACAGCAGGGTAAAGGTTAAACCACAAAGCACCAAGCAAACCTGCTAAGCAGATGGTATTCCAATTTCTTTTTACTTGATAGTTCATGGTAATCGTCCGCAAATTTATTCTGCAAAATGAGAAAAATATTTGTAAAATGCCGTCTGCCATAGTCATGAATGACACTTCAAGGAATACATTTTCTATGAACACTTTTTAAGGTGGTACACAAAGTCAATTGTGCCCCAGCCCATCGGGGCCTGGTGAAATAGAACTGGCTGCATGATGCTTCCTCACAGAGCTGAAACCTACTTTTGAGTATTGGTGAGCAGCTTTGAAGGTCTAAACCTGCCCAGGAAAAGTGGTGTGAGTTGGACAGCCCCTTAAACCCTAGCAGTTTCTTTGGGCAGTTGGACTTGTGATGTCATTGCATCTTGATGGTGGGTTAAAGTCCCTTAAAAATCAGAAGCAATGTCTACGAAATGACCTAAATAGTGTTGGTGGGAATGTTAAACCTCTACATGAACAAACAAACACAAAGTCAATAAATAAATACACTAAAAATAGCTGCACTTTGCAGGTTTAACATATTGAGTATCCTTCATTATCAGTTCACCATGATGACCCAAAAATTGTTGGGCTGTAGTAAACTGCAAATGTAGCAAACAGCAAATCTGATGCATTGAATAGTTAGCTTCTCTCAACATTATATGGGCCCCGTCAAGTGATTTTGGTACTTACCGCCTATGCGAGCAGCGAAGGTTCAGGCGAGCCTGCGCATCCGCGCAGTCTCGCCAGAACCTTCGCTGCTCGCTCATACAAGCAGTGAATCAAGAGGAACCTTCAGACAGAAAGCCATATCCCTGGCCCCTCTGAATGGCTGGGCATGCGCAGTTAAAATTTGTCATGACGGAATGCTCAAAGACACAAATTCGCTTGGCGGGGCTCATATGATATCTGTACCAGAATCAGCAGCATACCAGACAATGGGGAGTAATGAGGATGATTAAGGGGACTGGATACACCTGGCAGATTTTCCCACAATTTTTCAAAGGGAGGCAACTTTTGTGACGTCCTGTTCGCTTTTCTATAACCTCTGTCCAACAGTAAAAAGGGGTCTACACTTAAAGGAAAGAATTTGCTCCTCAGGAGCAAATTCTTTCCTTTAAGAGTTGATCTCCTCAGGAGCAAATTCTTTCCTTTAAGAGTTGACCCCTATTGACAAGCAGGGCATGAATTTGATAATAAATATGTCCCCCACAGAGGAGGAGGGATATGCTCTTTTCAGAATAGATCCAGCTGGCTGTTTTAAGCCTTTTATCCCATCAACTGATGGTGGAGAATGTACCAAACTCGAGTAATTGCCAAACTTGCATGGATACGTCACTGGGACAGGGAAAGTTACTAATGAGATTCTGGTGACCTTGACCTAATTCCAAGGTCAAAGGCTTGGAAAAAAAAAGTTCAATTTCGAGCAGAAAACAGCCAGTGGATGAATTCTGGCAAAAATAGGTACAAAGCATCACTGGGAGATATATATCCTTTAGGTAAGATTTGGGTGACTTCATCCAATTTTCAAGGTCATTGCAGAACTTCATTGTGTTAAAAAGGTCTCACTGCATTACCTCCAAAACCAACAGGTATGAATGAAACAGAGAAGAAAGCAATAATGGGTCTCCATGCCATGGTAGATTTTGGTATCCTTGATCCACTATTCAAGCTCACTGCTGAGTGTTCATCCAATGGATGTACTGGTTGAAACTGGGTACAAATTTAGCATCAGTTGAATGATTGTCATTACATACAGGAATTTGGTGACCTTGACCAAATTTTCCTTGATTCAGTGCTCTGAGAAATGATCTTACTGCAGTATCTCCATAATGAAATGACTCTGCTAAAACTTAGTACTTTCAAAGCTGGTGACATTGAAAATTAGGTGAAGGTCACCTAAATCTTACATTTAAAGCAAATTCCCTCTGTCCCAATGACTGTCCATGAAATTTTGGTAAAAATCCAATTAGTTCATGAAATACAGTGGACATAATGGAGAAGACAAATACAAATAAATTGTCCCAGCAGTTTTTTGAATTATCACTGTATAAAAGGCTGGTTGATCTGGCTGAATTGTCTCTGGTAACAGTTTATGTACATTTTCATCCTGTGCCCATTATACAGTTAATATGTCTCACTGTTAATATGACTGTATATAAGGCTAAAGTTGATCCGGTTGAGCTGTCTCTAGTAACAGTTTCTGTACACTTTCATCCTGTGCCCAGTTTATCCCACTACCAAGTATCAGTCCTTGTAGGATATGACAACACACTGAATTCACTTGTAATTTTTTCTTCAGCTCTTCATGTAATCTGTGAAATTATTGAAAAATGTAACAATAATATCTTTAATAACAGCTTTATAACAGGTTCACTATAACATGATTTTGGATATTTGTTTGTATAGGAGTTTAACAGCTGAGTCAACACTATTTTAGGTCATTTTTGAGCCGGTCAGTTACCTTTCCACACTTTACCTGGGCAGGCTTATACGTAAGCGGTTAACCAGTACAGTGCACATTCTTTCATCAGAAACCGACAACAGCCCTTCTTGAATCAGCGGAAGGGAGAGAATGCCGTAGAAAAGATTTCATGATCAATCTTCACGAAAGAATGTTGCCGACCCCGGTAGGTATCGAACCCCCGTCCTCCTGATCACCTGTCAAATATGCATCCAACTGAGCTACTGAGGCCGGCATGATTTTGGATATACCACAGTTTAAAGATTTATCCTAAAACGTATAGGTTTTATACAAAAATTACCATATAATGGTCATTTTACTATAAAACCTATACATATTTGTTTGATATAACACAGCTAGGAGACATGCTCTCTTTCGACTGCATCACATGTGAAAACAGCCTTGAAGAAGTTCAAGGAGCTGCTACCAGTTCTCTCTTCCCACCACTGGAAACAGACCTAACTACAACATTTTGACAAAATCACTGACACATAAAATACAGGTCATGCAAAGTGTGGAATGTTGCATTCAGGTACGTGTTACTAAATGAGTGTGGTTTGGAACTGGGAAGTTTCATTGCTTTAACCCAAAAAGCTATTGCTTGTTTGTTTGATTTGAGGTTTAACGTCCCCGTTAACACTGTAAAGGTCATTGAAGACGTTGCTTCCAATTTTGTGGGACTTTTACCCGACATTGAGATGAAATGACATCTCAAGCCCTGTCGCCAAATGAAACCAATAGGGTTTATTAGCATGGACGGTCCGCCTCGCACCGTGGTTCCTGGACAGGCTTAGATCCTCTAAGCGGTTTACCAGTACTAGTGTGCGGGCCGGATTCAGCTCTGCGTGGAAGCATCATGCAGTCCATATATTTCTTCAAGCCCCTATGAGCGGGGGCTACCAAAAAGCTCTTGAGAAATGGACTTAACCACAAAGCACAGATGAAAATACACAAGACTGGATAACTGATTTCATAGTCATTTAACTATGAAATGTAGGTCAAGGTTAAAAACACATGCTTGCATTTACTTTGCAACCTGTAGATACAAGTTTGTACCAAATATCATTAATGTAGCTCTTTTAGTGCTTGAGAAATGAGCTTGAACATTAAAGTTAACACTAGTACTGGTGCAATTGTTCATAAAGTCAGTGAACCATGAAATGTAGGACATGGTCAAATATGGATGCTTGCATTAAAGTTACCATTCTAGATGCAAGTTTGTACAAAGTTTCATTAATGAAGCTCTTATAGTTCTTGAGAAATGGACTTGGAACATTAGGGTGAACATTAGTGTTGATGCAATTGTTTTTTTGTTTTGGAGTTTAACGGCCCAGTCAACACTACTGTAGGTAATTCTTAAGCCAGTCAGTTTACCTATCCACACTTTTCCTGGGCATGCTTATACGTAAGCGATTAACCAGTTCAGTGCACATTCTTTTGCCAGAAACTGACAACTGCCCTTCTTGAATCAGCAGAAGGGAGAGAATGACTGGAGAAAAGATTTCATGATCAATCTCCAAGAAAGAATGTTGCCGACGCCGGCAGGTATCGAACACGTTCTCCTGATCACCAGTCAGATGCACATCCAACTGAGCTACCAAGGCCGGCTGTTGATACAATAGCATACAAAGTCAGTGAACCATGAAATGTATGTAAAGGTCAAATATGGATGCTTGCATTAAAGTTGCCACCCCTAGATACAAGTTTGTACCAAGTAATATAAACAACATACCATTAACCCTTATCCTGCTGTTCAGATGATCAGGATCTACCCTGTTTGACATTCAATTTGTAAATTTGCAGGAATAAATTACATCAAGTAATCTGATTGGTTCAAAATCAGAAATGGGTTTGGCTAAATTAATTATTCAGTGGGATAAGGGTTAAAGAATAGAAGATCAAAAAGATATATGAGCCAGCGGATGACAAAACCTACAATAAGACATGTGCGCCCATTGAAGACTCAGATCAGCCTGCGCAGATACGCAGGCTGATCTGAGCCTTCGTTGGGCACACATGTCTTATTGTAGGTTTTGTCATCCGCTGGCTCATACCTAAAGCACTCCAATTATCCCTCTTGACCTTGCAGTTGCACTACGAGTAACCCTAACGGCTTAACTACCCTTGTCATAAACAAACTTGAAACTTCCTGAAGGTGTACAAGCCAATGAAGTTTTACTTTATTATGCATAAGAGACAGAGTGTTTATGCAACAGACTGTACCCACTACTCCTGATGTTAGTTTGTTTTATTTGTTTGATTTGAGGTTTAACGTCCCTGTCAACACTTTGTAGGTCATTTTGGAGACTTTGCTTCCAATTTTGTGGGACTTTTACCCGACATTGAGATGAAATGACATCTCGAGCCCTGTCGCCCAATGAAACCAATAGGGTTAATAAGCATGGACGGTCCGACTCGCACCACTTTGCCTTAAAGCAGTTTACCAGTACTCTTGTGTGGTCGGTATCAGCTCTGCGTGGAAGCATCATGCAGCCCATCTATTTCTTCAAGCCCAGATGGGTGGGGGCTGCCCATGATGTAAGTAATTACCCATATATCTAATTTAATCTATTCACCTTTGACCCACTGGGTCATTAGATAATGTCTCAAGTTCTTCTTCCCTCAACTTTTTCTTTTTGTCTATCTCCTGATACAGCTGTCTACTTTTCTTTAGTAACTCTGAAATATATTCCAACATGCCATAATTGTTTTCTTTACAGAACCTACAGGAACCTACATCATGGAAAAATTGTAACTAGAGGCCCAAGTGGGCCAGAATCGCTCACCTGGATGAGGCTGATCATATATTACATTGTACCTTGGTGGCCATTTTGTCTATCAGATCACATTGCCTTTAGCAATTCTGAATCTGCATGTTATCTTGATGCTTTGTTTAAATTTCTGAACAGCTTAGTCTTAATTAGGATTCAAGAAGAGATGATGTTGATGCAGAGTGGAAGTGTATATTTTGACAGGCCAGAGCTATCGTTTGCACCTGCTTTTGGCATGTTCTGTTATAAAAAAAGTGAACCAAGTCAACCAAATCATGTGACTACAACTGCAACACAAACAAAGCTATTGTGTATATGGCAGCTTGCAAAAAAGCCACAATACCTAATCTTCTTGAGGACTCAATGAGTTTGACATATACTGATAACACCTGACCTGCCCCTCTCTGTGAAACTTATATGCAATTACTATACAGGTGCTTTGAAGAATTTCAGGACGGCTGCCATCTGGGATAGCAATTCTGAACCTCCATGTCACTCAAAATGGCTCCCACCAATTTCGACTCCATGCAACAAACCATTCAGTGCAACAGACCACTCGGTAGCAGATATAGTTTGAAGATATTCAAGATGGCCAACATGGCATCTGGGATATCAGACCAACTTGATCCAAACTGTAGTTGGGCAGGAGCTATCATTTGAAATACGAGATGGTCACTATAGCAGCCATCTAGGATATCGGAATGGAATAATTTTAGCAAATCTGAATCTCCATGTCAACCCAATGCCACTCATGAAGTTTCAGCTCAATTCGACATTTGGTTCGGGAGCAGATGTCTTTTGAAAGAATTTCAAGATGGCTGCCATGGTGGCCATCTTGGATTTCGGAACACAATTTTAGCAAATCTGAATCTGCAGGTCACCCTCATGCCTCTCATCAAGTTTAAGCTCAATTCAACTTTTGGTTCGGAAGGAGATGGCATTTGAAGAATTTCAAGACGGCCGCCATGGCCATCTTGGATATATGAACGGAACAACTTTAGCAAATCTAAATATCCATGTCACCCTGATGCATCCCATCAAGTTTCAGCTCAATTCAACCTTTGGTTCAGGAGGAGATGTCGTTTGAAGAATATCAAGATGACCGACATCTTGGATATTGGCCATCTTGGATATCAGAACATAACACTTTTAGCAAATCTCCCAAATGCCACCAATGAATTCCATATTTGGTTTGGGAGAAGATGTCTTCTGAAACAATTTCAAGATGGCTGCCATGGCAGCCATCTTTGATTTCATAACAGAATGATTTTAGCAAATCTGAATCTCACTGTCACCCCCAAGCCTCCCATCAAGTTTCAGCTCAATTTGACTTTTGGTTCTGAAGGAGATGGTGTTTGAAGAATTTCAAGATGGTGGTCATCTTGGAAATCCGAATGGACCCATTTTAGCAAATCTGAACCTCCATGTCACCCCCATGCCTCCCATCATTTTTCAGCTCAATGCGACCTTTGGTTCAGGAGATGTCGTTTGAAGAACTTCAAGACTGCCGCCATGGCAGTCATCTTGGTAATCCGAACGGAACCATTTTAGTAAATCTGAATCTACATGTTACCCTGATGCCTCCCATCAAGTTTCAGCTCAATTCCACCTTTGGTTCGGGATGAGATGTCGTTAGAAGAATTTCAAGTATAGGAACCCAATGTCATCCCGATGCCTCCAATCAAGTTTCAGCTCACTACGACCTTTGGTTCGGGAGAAGATGTAGTTCGAAGAATTTCAAGATGGCTGCCATGGAGGCCATCTTGGAAATTCGAATGAAACAATTTTAGCAAATCTGAATCTCCATAAATCTTAATCTGACTTCTGGTTTGGGAGGAGATGTCAAAAATGTGAATAGTTAATGACTGACGAACGGTAGACGCCAGACAACTGGTGATGGCATAAGCTGACCTGGAGCTTTGCTCCAGGTGAGCTAATAAGGTATATTACTAACTTGCTGAGCTCCTAAAACATTAGAACCATGTCACGAGAAAAACCTGCTTTTGTCTTCCGCTAACAACAAATGTGCTGATTGATCATGTTCACAGCTGGGATAGTACAATACCTCTAGTCTCTATATCTTAGGTTTCAAGACTTTTGTTAGTCTTTGTAGCTGAGCAGGCCAGTCTGAGTCTTACCTGGGGACACTTGTTCAATACTAATGGCGCCCTCAGTTAATGTAACTATAAAACTTTCCTTTCATGATTTAATATAGCAAATACGAGGACTGATTGAAATGTTGTGAGCCTCATCTTGAAGGATTTGAATTTTGTCGGACATATTGTATTATTTTTCAACGTAATCTCCTTCAGTATCTATAAACTTTTGCCAGCAGTGTTTAAGGGCCTCAATGCCACTTTTATCGGGAACTCCTTTTCTTGGCTGTTCAGAAAGTCATCCACTACATATATGACGTCATCATCGGACTGAAAGTAGGTGCCTGAAATAGCAGTTTTCAGTTTTGGAAATAGATGAAAGTCTGATGGTGTGAGATCAGGTAAATAAGGCGGATGCTGAATCAAAGCCATAGCAATGACAGACTTGTGAAAAGGAGCATTGTCCTGATGGAACAACACACGCTTTCATTGATGCTTAAGTTTAAAATTTTCCCGTAACTGCATCAGAAGTGAAGCATAGTATGTGCCATTGATTGTTTGTCCCCTTTGTTGATAATCTATCAGCAGAATACTATCTGCATCCCAGAAAACCGAGGCCATAACCTTGCCAGCTGATGGAACAATCTTTGCCTTCTTTGGAGGGGGAGTGCCAGGGTGCTTCCATTGTTTTGATTGTTGTTTGGCGTCCGGGGTTAAATGATGGACCCATGTTTCATCCAGAGTGACAAATCTCTGAAGAAAGCTCAAAAAGGTTAAGCATGAGTGCCTGGAGTGCTTCTGATCAACTGTCAGAAGTCTTGGTATCCATCGGGCCGAAAGCTTTCTCAATTCAAGATCCTCTGTCAGAATGGAATGTACTCTTTCCTGTGAAATGCCAACTCTACTGGCTATATATCTTTCTGTGACTCATCTGTCAGTCATAACAATATCATGAACTTTATTGACCATTTCTGGGGTTACAACATTGACAGGCCTTCCAGGACAGGGGTCTTCCTCAAGGCTCTGTCTGCCGCACTTAAATTCCGCCACCCATTATTTCACTGTAAAATATGAAGGGGCATCTTTCCTTAGTGTTGCTACCATATTTTATTATAACCTTTTTTATGCAAATATTGCATCACTGCTCTTTCATCTATTTTGTCCATTTTGCAAAAGCTGCTTGTCTTGTTTACTTTAGAGTGCTACCTCGTTGATATAAACCTACCAAATGAGACCAGTCCTTGAGTACACAACCCTAAATAGTCAGAGAATAGTAGGACTTAAAAAAGAGCATCCCTGCGAACCTCCAAGGCTCACAACATATCAATCAGCCCTGGTATGCTAATATTTTTGTTGCTCTCATTTTTTCAGCAAAAATAACATTTTATTAGATATTGCACTTGCTAGAAGTTAACAATTTGACTACTAACAAAGGGCCAGTTGTTCAAAACTAACAGCATCGTCAGAAATCCAATGGTTAAAACTTTGATCATTTAATATGGCAAATATTCTAATATTCTTGCTCAAAAAATGTGAGTAGCTTTTGCTACTGACATTAATAAAGGATAATAACAAAAATTTTCGATACTGTCTTTGCTAGAACAGTTAACAATTTGACCACTAACGAGCTTGTTGTTAAGCTAACAAGGCTTTGAACAACTGGACCCAGCTAATTAAGGTTACAATGCTTTGAATATACTGGTCCCTGGTTGAAAACCATGAAGACACATTTTCTCGGAGCTCATATTACAAAGGATGGAGAAGCCTGTGTTTGACAACATCAGATACAAGATCTCCTAAACTTGACAGTAGACAATTTGAATTGATTTCTAAATATAATACCAGATCAAGGTCATTTTTGCAACAAGGCTTGGGAAAACCTGAATTTTATGGTGAAAATTCTAAACGCATTGTACCTGTAAGTACTCATGCTGCATCATTCTTTTTGTAGATTTTAATTGTTGTCCATGATGATACATTGATTTGGTAAGAGACCTCCATGCCAATTGAACAGCCGGCTAAATTGTGTAAACCACTGAAGCTGAGGGTGAAGCTCAGGCCTGTTAAACTGGTTTGACACTCCCATCCCACACACACCCTCAGTGATAATTACTGGCTGTCCCAAGGTGGTACTTTCATTGCAGTTTCATTTGTTTTATGTTTTGTGCTGTTCAATTTTTAATTGAGCCAGAGCATGACAAAACCGACAATAAGATGTGTGCCCAATGAAGACAGATAAGCCTGCACATCCGCGCAGTCTGATCAGAGTCTTCGTTGTGCGCTCTAAGGATAGCTAAGGGCCCAATGCTCCTTCATGCTGCAAGAGAAGTCTCTGGTTAGACTATATGGATGTGCAGGCTGATCTGATTCTTCAATAGGCTCTCATGTCTTATTGTAGGTTTTGTCGTGCGCTGGCTCAAATGTTTTCATTTTAACACTTCTCACTTCTGTGTGTCCTAATTAGTGCAGTTCCACCTGTTAAGGAAAGAGCTGCTAACCTGGCTTGTCACCTGTGATTCTGCTGCTTGTTATGTGTTGTCCATCGTTCCCTTCGGTGTTTTGGATAGGCTTTTGGCTCTGATTTGATCAGTTACCCATGTAATTTGAATAGCCCAGTCAGCACTATAAAGGTCAAGTCAAATCTTCACCAAAAATAACCACGTTTTTCTTGGTAAACTTGATGCTTTTAACCAGTACAGTGCACATTTATTTTAGCAGAATGGAGACAATAACTACAAAAAAATAGTCCATGATTAATTGCCAAAAGTGAAGAGGCATAAATAAACTCACCAAAATTTCTCTTCTTGACATCCATCAGTTCAGCTCTGAGTTTCACTACGTCCTGCAAAACAGAGGTCAGGGCTCATTAGTCGGGTTTTTGATCAATATTTAGTAAATACACCACAACCTCGTTATAACACGGTTCATTATAACATGGTTATGGATATAACACGGTTTCAAGATGGATCCCAAAAATGTATTGATTATATAGAAAAATGACCATAAATGATCATTTTTCTATATAATCTCTACATTTTTGTTTGGATATAACACGGTGGTTTAACTAATGCGGTTTCTGCTTTGGACCCCATCCATAGTGCTATAAAGAGGTTGTGGTGTATGTAACATTAGCTATGTCATGAGAAAAGCTGTCTTCAGAGTTTTTTGAGTAGGTAACACCAAATAGCCAGCTCAGCTACACAAACTAGCAAGAATCTTCATATTTTGGATCTAGAAACTGGAGGTATTGTTCTATCCAATGTTTTATTGAAGGATAATAATGTGGGTCTTTAAACATATTCTGTGTAAGATTTAGGTTTTACAACCCTTTCAAGATTATTTTTCTTCAGCTGAATCACTTATCAACTAGAGGTGGAAAAACACAGAGTATCTGGAGAAAAACCACCTGACCTTCTGTCAACACTCTCAAACATTAGGTCATGGAAGCCAATTTTTGGACTGCAATTATTATTTCAAGGCCAAACTTATTACCATATTCTGGTGTGTATTACCCGCATTTGCGTACTACCCGCACCCACTTTTCTTGCCAAAATCTGGGGGAAAACTGTTATTCTGTTGTATAACCCGCATGGAACATTTGCTGAAATTTTGGTGGATGCATAAGTGAGAAAAAGTAAGAATTTGGCCAGTTTTTGTAACACAAAACGGAACGCGCGATCGTCTTCAAAAGGCGGGAAAATGTATGTGCGTGCGAGTATCACCAGAAAGCATGTATTTTGCATTAAAATGTTGAAAAAACTTTACCTGTTCACCATTGTTATTTATTTATTAATTAACCCACATATGCCCGCGGCCCTTTTTTGGGACATCGGCAAACAGTGCAGTCCCAGATTAGACACCTCAGAAAGACGCCGCAGACGTCTTTTTTTTTTTGACATCGGCAAACAGTGCCGTCCAAGATCAGACACCTCAGAAAGACGCCGCAGACGTCTGATTTGGATTTACACTGTTTGATGATTTATAACGGTTCAATTATGACACTATTGTTAATCCCTGTCATATAATTGCCACCCTGCTGTGCGTGTCGATAAGGTGTGAAAATATGGTCAATTTATGTCTCTACTTTGCGTTTATTCCCCAATCATAAAATTTAATCCGCAATCAATGTGAAAATTATTTAATTGCTCCTAAGATGAGTTGCTACGACTATTCTACTACTATCTCGTGAATGGTTATGTTTTGGCGCCAAATAGCAGACGCTTGGAGAGAAAAGTTGATTTGTGTTAACACATGTGTATGCTGTTGTTGGTTATTGACACGGAGCTTATGGAAAACGCTGTTTTCCATAACCGTTTTGATATCGAGAATTTTTTACCGTTTCCAAACTATTTTTTTGTATGAGAGAGATACGCCCCATTAAGATAAAACAATAGACACGTGTGGGGTTGCTGGGGTCCGATGACGTCATTTTACCAATCGCGTGCAGTAAAAAACTGTAGCGGAGGTTTGTGGGCGGCAGTTTGGATGCCGGAAAACTTTGATGTTCGCATTGAACTTGCTTGTTTATTTCGTTTAAAATCAGAGTTTTAGGAATAATATTCACAAAATCGGGCTTGCTAGTATTGGAGATTGTTATATTACCCATGTGTAAGTAAAATTGAGTGGACAATTAAACGTTATTTATGTTGGGAATCGTAAAAGGATAGAGCATAACATACAATGCATCGTACTTTCAGCTGACAAAAGTAAAAATAAAATGGTCCAAAAATAATTCGGGCGGATTACCCGCACCCTGAACTTGGGCCTGTAATTTGAGGGAACAAAACTGCGGGTAATACACGCCCGAATACGGTATTTCAAAGGCACAGGCACATTGTCTGTACTGTCTTTATCAAGGCTTTATTCACTGAAAGCATGTATCTAACATAGATATTGTTTCAAACAGGCTGATCATTTATTTACATTTTATGTGTGCCATTCATACATATCTCCATAGTTTGAGAGAATCAGACTGCTCAGACCATTAAGTATGATAGCACCAAGGCACATAACCCAACCAATGACACTGTCAGAAACTTTGCTACAATATAACAAACCTTATGTTCTTTGGCCACATCAGACGACACCTGGGTAAATTCATTTAGAAGGTTCTCCAGCTCCCTGTGAAAAGAAGTGACAAAATCACCAGAGAAATTTCATGTTTCTCCTCATTTCTCATACACCTTTCAATGTTTTTTGATGGCATGATATTTTTTAAGAATTATACATTTTTGAAAACTTTGTGCCTAGTTTTCCCAGAATAATTCTCAAACATTGTTAAAGGGTATGGAAACATCTGGCAGATTTTTTGCCATTTTCAAAGAGAGACAACTTTTTGGGACTTCCTGTTCGCTTTTCTATAAACTCTGTCCCTCTGAAAAAAGAGTCCACTCTTAAAGGAAAGAATTTGCTCCCCAGGAGTTGCCTCCCCAGAAGGTATCCATTCCCCTTAAAGACACCTCAGAAACAAATACTGTTAAAGCTTTTGAAAGCAACCTCATCCGCGCATCCCCCACCTCCCCTCAAAATATATTCCCTAGCAGTGCCTGCTATATACAGTCAAACCTCGATAATTTGAAATGCAAGGGACTATAGGAAATCCTTAAAATAAGCGGTAGTTCGAATTTTAAAAAATCAGCAGTTTTCTGATATGTTTGGATATTTTGTAAGATTATTATTGCAACTTCATCTCAACTCTTTGGTGAAGTAATTGGAACATCTGCAAAAGCATAAAAGAAAAAGAGATGCCTGAAGGTTGATCTCATCTTCTTTAACACTCGACAGGCAACAGAAAGCAGAAAACATGGACTGACATTTTTATTTACATCCATAAGGGTTGTCTTGAACAGAAAAATAAGGATTCAGTATGCTCTCACTGCAGGTGACCTACTTTTTCTTGACATCAGAAGCCGTGTCTCCTCCACCATCAATGTCGCTGTTCAATATATCTCTCGCTGTCCTCACTAGGTGTTCTCTGAAAGACAATGATAGTATGACATGAGCCCTGTCTGGAGAAAACCTGTCTTTGGGGTTTCTGTCAGGTAAGACACAAGCTGGCCATCTACACAGACTAGCTAGAGACTTCTGATTGATTGTTTAGGATTAATGACAGATCAACCCTTGTGGGTCATTTTGTGTCATCTCTCTGAGAAAGGGAGAAAAGAGGTAGAAGAGAAAGGAGAGGAGATGAAAGGAGGGACAGAGGAGAAAGAGGAAAATGAATGGAAGTGCAGAAACAGAAGAAATAACAACAATTCCCCTCTACCCTTGCCTGCTGCCAGTCCAACTGTAAGCCAATATCAGTTGGACGCCTCAGTGGCGCAAGATACATGTCATCATTACCTCACCAAACCACCCCCAGCTAGAGACTTTAAGTCATGTCAAGCTTGGTCCAGTCTTCAAAACTAACATCGTTAGTTAAAGAATCATTAAAACTTTGATCATTTAATATGGCAAATATTCTCATATTTTTGCTGAAAAAAATGTGAGTAGCTTTTGCAAAAGCTTTTGCAAAAGCTACTCACATCTTTTTAGCAAAAATACCAGAGGCCAGTTGTTCAAAACTAATGACGTCATTAGTTAATGTATTGTTAAAACATTGATCATTAAATATGGCAAATAAGCTAAAATGTTTGCTGAAAAAATGTGAGCAGCTTTTATGGATGCAAAAGCTGCTCACATTTTTTCAGCAAAAATACCAAAATTTTAGATATTGTACTTGCTAGAACAGTTAACAATATGACCACTAACGAGCTTGTTAAGCTAACGAGGCTTTGAACACTGGGCCCTGAATTATAAATATTCTACCTGCTCGAACACCTTAATGAGCTTGTTAAACTAAGGATGCTTTGAACAATTGGGTCTTGGTTGTTAAATCTAACCAGACTTTTGCTTGTCAGGCCTGACTTTCTAAGCCGTTAACTACAGTACAGTGAAACCTCTTTATGCCAACATTCGACAAAACTTGTTATAACAACAATTTCAATGGGACAAATCCTTAGCTCAAGATGAGACAAATAATGGATATATTTAAGATATTCTACCTATTTAATTTTTTTTTTTTTTTGGTTTGGGTTTTACGGCCCTTTCAAGATTATTTCACTCATATCGAGCCGATCGTTAATCAGAGGTGGGCGAAAACCGGAGTACCCGGAGAAAAACCACCTGACCTTCCGTTGCAGAACTTGGCGTCTCACACGTGGCCCGAGCGAGGCTCGAACCTACGGCGGTGAGAGACCTAATGACTAAGAGACAGCGCTCTTATCCACTAGGCCACGGAGGCCCGTGTACCTATTTAATACTCCGGGAACTAATGTTATGTATATTTGTCAGAATCGCATTGACAATGCAATTCTAACGTATGTCCACAACATTTATTTTTTCGAGTATTAACCCTTGTTCTGCTGAGCCCGGATATGCCTTTTCTTTGAAACAATGTAGATCCAGATCAGATGGCTTCTGACGAAGCCATCTGATCAGGATCTACATTGTTTGCCATTCAGATTATGAATTTGTTGCAATAATTTGCACCAAGTAATCTGATTGGTTGATAATCGGTAGTGGGTGTGGCATATTTAAATATTCAGCAGGACAAGGGTTAAAGGGAGAAAGTCCTTTATTACCTGTTATTCTATTCCCTATTTGGGTTTTTATAGTGGCAAACTCACTACAGTGGCAAATTGTAAGCCTTATAGCAACAGTCCTCTGTAGTAAAGTCTGCATTCCTTTGCCAACTACTGACAACTGCTTATCTTTATCTTCGTTCATACACCACAACCTCTTTATATCACTATTAATGTATTAATGGGGTCCAAAGCAGAAACCGTGTTACTTAAACAACCGTGTTATATCCAAACAAAAATGTGTAGATTATATAGAAAAATGACCATTAATGGTCATTTTTCTATATAATCTACACATTTTTGGGATCCATCTTGAAACCGTGTTATATCAAAACCGTGTTATAATGAACCGTGTTATAACGAGGTTGTGGTGTACTTCAAAGGACATTAAAATTATCTTCACTTCTTAAATCACAAGAGTTGTCAGAAGACAACATAGCTTGCTTTTGGGCGCCTAAGTTGGGTGAGGACAAGTTATCAAAAATGATTTTTTTTCTTTTGTAAAACAGCCTAACAGACTGCAGCAATTAAAAGAGAACCGGATAGTACCCCTAAGAACCACTGCAGAAGAAATCTTGTTTTATGTTCTAACTCTGTGAAGGTCACTGAGGGGGGTGGGGCTGGTAATGTGTGAAACTTTAGACCAGGGCTCTAGAAGTCCGATTTTTCACCGGTCCAGACCGTTTTTTGAAAATGAAAACCGATTTTGCTGAAAAATTTTGCTGAAAAATCGGTCCGAAAAAAAAACCCAATAAGACAAAATCGAAGTGAAAAAACAGAGAAATTATACCTGGTTAGGTGTCAAACTGTTTATTGTGCCAGTAATATAATCCAATTATCTCTCTCGGGGATGAATTTGAGTTTGACAGTAAACACGTTTTCGAGATCTCGCCAGGTATCGCAGACTCTCGCGGGATTAAGGCTAATGACATCAGTCAGCCAAAACGTGATTAAGCGGTGCGTGATTGTGATATCAAAGAAGCCTTGATCGTGTTTGATCTAATGGCAATCAAACCTAATTTGTTTATTTCAGGCTTGTGTAATCGTAAAATATGTATTTATATTCTTTAAAACTTGGTTCGGCCATGTAAGATTTTCAATGACTCTCGTTCGGCCATGTATTGGTTTGAGAGTAAAGAAATGTTTTTTCGATTTTTTAACCCGTTCAAAACGTTTTTTTTAGAAATACGCTCTATTAAAATAAATGACATAAAACAGGTTTATGTGTTACGTCCTTGACTGCATTAATGTGTATTGTGTAAACGGAAACCGTATGACGTCATTTTCCGACCACGCGGCTGCCATATCGGTCGCCATTTGTAAACAAAGCAATTTGGGCAAAATAAAATGCGTGAAATAAGAGAAATATTTTAAAGGTTTTAAAAAGGGAAAAAAATATAGTGACCATCGAACTGGTCTCTGACTGCCCCATGTAGGTTGTTTCCCTTTAGTAGTCTTCAGGTTCGGAGTGACCCGGATATTGGGAAAATGAAAGTAGATGAAATCTGGCGTAGAAAATGAAAGTAGATGAAATATTAACGATGTGAGCAATAATTGCTGTTTATAATCGAGATACTGGTGCTCATATCCGTTTACAAGTGTAAGAGGAACATCGGTAGGTCATTCTTTGCGCTAATAAGACATTTTGAAATCGCAAATCGCCAATGGCATTTACGGAAATTACCGAAACCGATCGGCAATTTCCGTAATTTTTGGTCACCTTCTGGACCGATTGGGATTTCAAAATTTCTAGAGCCCTGCTTTAGACCAATATGTAACATCAGTCAAAGAAGTAACTAAATCCATCAAGTGGTGTCAGAGATATTGAGCAATAGAAAACTTTAACCAAAACCTTCAACATAAAATATCTCTGTCTGTGACCTTGAGCTCAAGGTCACTGAGGGGGTCGGGGTGGGGCTGATACTGAGCAAAACTTTAGACCAATCCAAGAACTAACTAAATCCATCAAGTGGTTTTAGAGATAAAGAGCAATAGAAAACTTTAACCAAAAACTTCAACATAAAATTTCTAAGTCCGTGACCTCAAGGTCCCTGAGGGGGGTGGGGCTGGTACTGTGCAAAACTTTAGACCAATATGTAAAATCAGTCCAAGAAGTGACTAAATCCATTGAGGCGTTTTAGAGATATAGAGCAATAGAAAACTTTAACCAAAACTTCAACATAAATTATTGTCTGTGACCTTGAGGTGTGACCTTGTCACCTTGACCTCAAGGTCACTGAGGAAGGGAGGGGCTAGTACTATGTGAAACTTTAGATCAATATGTTATATCAGTCAAAGAAGTAACCCATTCCATCAAGTGGTTTTAGAGATACAGAGCAACAGAAAACTTAAACCAAAAACTTTGAGTGATGTACACGGATACGTTCACGCCGACACCGACGCCAGTGTACAGGCGAGCTAAAAATGCTCACTCCGAGATGAACTGACAGTTTTTCAGATACTGCAACAATCCCAAGTGAGGATTCAAATCCACAACCTTCAGCCTCCCATTTAAACACTGTGTTTACTCAACCACTGCAACTCTCTTGAGTATGTATGTAGGTAGGAATAAGAAAACACTTTTATCAAAGATATCATGCCTGAGAGCTTAATAACACCATTACGTAACAAGAACTTTGTGGAATGGTTATGTCACAACTGCTGGAGGTGTTCAAGAAACAGAGCTAAGTACATGCACTAAACATTGTTCAGCCAAGCTTGAAAAGTTTGTTATGTTAGTTTGTTTGGAGTTTAACCCATTTTGTACCAGAACCCCAAAACGGATACCCTGGCAAAAAGTGCAGGCCCAGATCAGACGCTGCAGAATGCGGCATCTGATCAGGGCCTTCACTCTTTTCAAAAAGTTCAGCCATTTTCAAACAAGAGGGCCATGATGGCCCTGAATCGCTCACCTGAATCCAAGATATTTAAAAGCTTATGGAAATGAAGAATTCACTGCTTTAAGGGGATGTGGACCAAAGACTTTGATCTTTGGAGGCAATTTTTCATTGTAGTGGAATTTGAAGGTTTTTCTATTTGTAGCTCTGGTGTCCATTTGTTAAACAGAGCAGAACAGTTTAGGCAATTTTAAAGAGGGTCACTCAAGGAACATTCCTGGGAAATTATTTTCAAATCGGGTCATTTGCCTAGGAGGAAATGTCATTTAAAGGTTTTTCTATTTTTAGCTCTGGCGGCCATTTTGTTAAACTGAGTGGAACGATTTAGGCATTTTTGAAAGAGGGTCACTCAAGGAACATTCCTGTGAAATAATTTTCAAATAGGGCAATTTGCCTAGGAGATGTCATTAAAAGGTTTTTCTATTTTTAGCTCCGGTGGCCATTTTGTTTAACTAAGGGGAACCATTTAGGCAATTTTGAAAGAGGGTCACTCAAGGAACATTCCTGTGAAATTCTTTTCAAATCGGGCAATTTGCCTAGGAGGAGATGCCATTTAAAGGTTTTCTATTTTTAGCTCTGGCGGCCATTTTATTTAACGGAGAGTAACAATTTAGGCAATTTTGAAAGAGGGTCACTCAAGGAACATTCCTGTGAAATTATTTTCAAATTGGGCAATTTGCCTAGGAGGAGACGTCATTGAAAGGTTTTTCTATTTTTAGCTCTGGTGGCCATTTTGTTTAACGGAGCAGAACGATTTAGGCAAATTAGAAAGAGGGTCACTCTAGGAACATTCCTCTGAAATTCTTTTCAAATCAAGCCATTTGCCATGAGGAGATGTCATCTAAAGGTTTTCTATTTTTAGCTCTGGTGGCCATTTTGTTTAATGGAGCGAAACGATTAAGGCAATTTTGAAAGAGGGTCACTCAAGGAACATTCCTGTGATATTGTTTTCAAATCGGGCCATTTGCCTAGGAGGAGATGTCATTTAAAGGGTTTTCTATTTTTAGCTCTGGTGGCCATTTTATTTAACGGAGCAGAACGATTTAAACAATTTTGAAAGAGGGTCACTCCAGGAACATTCCTGTGAAATTATTTTCAAATAAGGCAATTTGCCTTGCAGGAGATGTCATTTAAAGGTTTTTCTATTTTTAGCTCTGGTGGCCATTTTATTTAACAGAGCGGAATGATTTAGGCAATTTTGAAAGAGGGTCACTCAAGGAACATTCCTGTGAAATTATTTTCAAATCGGGCCATTTGCCTAGGAGACGTCATTGAAAGGTTTTTCTATTTTTAGCTCTGGTGGCCATTTTGTTTAACGGAGCAGAACAATTTAGGCAATTTTGAAAGAGAGTAACTCAAGGAACAGTCCTGTGAAATTAATGGCTAGATTGCACTTTGCCGGGCACTGTCTTCTATCCAGACTGCGCAGGCGCAATTTGTTGTTAGGGTGTGTCTTTTGTTATTTATGCCTCATTAATTATTCATGACGTTCGGGTAAAGACGGCCGCCATTTTGTTTTGGAAGGACGAAACTATGCATTTTCTAACCGATGTTTTTAAATAATGCAAGCGTTTTCAAAGCACAAATATTGACAATGTGCTTTCTTTTATCGTATTTTAGCAGCAGCAAGTTAAAGTAGGATTAATAAATATGTAAATTCCCGGACTCAGTTGTGGGTAATTTAGCGTAACACTGTCATCTGCTAGTCTTTCTATCTTCGACGTGGATTCGACAGACTTAGACCACAGCACCAAATTATATGCAAATGAGATAAAATGAGACTGCTTTGAATATTTAAGGAAACTGCAGACTACATAAGATTCAACAGATCCCGATTTGTTGTCTTTGTAAGTTTATACCTGACATCTTTCTATCTTGAATGCCGGGGTGTGGGGGCGGCAGCCCCCATGATATTGACTGTTAATTTTTAAAGGCACTTTCCAGGTTACCATAGTCAAAAGACATAGTGGCATAGTCAGCCACGTTATTATACCTTCACTGTCTCTGCATACGGCCAAATCATCATAAACAATGCCATATTTTTCTCTCATTTTTTTTTTTCTTGCAACTGGATTTGTTTACAAACTGCTTGGTTGCGTCATCGAAAGTTGCATCATTGAAAGTTGACATCAGAGCTCATTAATATTCATAAGGTCTTTAAATTTGACCAATGAAATTACGCACGCGCAGTTATTCAGTGGAAGCAAAACAAAAAGTAATTAACGTTTCTTTCGCTTCTCCTGCTTAGAACAAGCTTGAAATTGCAGAACTTCGGTTTTAACCTGAAATATGCATTACACGATTTTGGGGTTAATTTTGCCTTTTTCTGCCGTATTTCCATTTTTTTGGCCGCGCTCACCCGCGTCCTTATAATAGGACCTTAGATACCTACTCATATGGATTTTCCTACGGAAAATCAGTGCCCGGTAAAGTGCAATTGTCCCAAATTATTTTCAAATCGGGCCATTTGCCTAGGAGATGTCATTTAAAGGTTTTTTTTTCTATTTTTAGCTCTGGCGGCCATTTTGTTTAATGGAGCAGAACGATTTAGGCAATTTTGAAAGAGGGTCACTCTAGTAACATTCCTGTGAAATTCTTTTCAAATCGGGCCATTTGTCTTGGAGGAGATGTCATTAAAAGGTTTTTCTATTTTTAGCTCTGGCGGCCATTTTGTTTAACTGAGCAAAATGATTTTGGCAATTCTGAAAGAGGGTCACTCAAGGAACATTTCTGTGACATTTTCAAATCGGACCATTTGCCTAGGAGGAGATGTCATTTAAAGGTTTATCTATTTTTAGCTCTGGTGGCCATTTTGTTTAACATAGCGGAACAATTTAGGCAATTTTGAAAGAGGGTCACTCAAGGAACATCCCTGTGAAATTATTTTCAAATCGGGCCATTTGCCTAGGAGGAGATGTCATTGAAAGGTTTTTCTATTTTTAGCTCTGGCGGCCATTTTGTTTAACTGAGTGGAATGATTTAGGCAATTTTGAAAAAGGGTTATCCAAGGAACATTCCTGTGAAATTATATCAAAATCCATTCACTGGTTTAGGAGGAGATGTGGTTTGAAGAAAAAGTTTAAGCACGCACGGACGCAGGCACGACGGACGACGGACAAAAAGTGATCCCAAAAGCTCACCTCATCACTACGTGACAGGTAAGCTAAAAATATTTTGAAGGGAAACACAACCTGACACCCCTAAAGTTTGAAATGGATTCCTGCTATATATAAGAAAGAAGATTCCATTTGGTACAACAAGAGGGCCATGATGGCCCTGGATCGCTCACCTGATCCATAGAGTAACAAGTGGGGCCTGGGGGTGGGCCATTATTGACCCCCAGGGCTATAATGTGCATAATGTTGAGGGAGGTCTAGAAAGGTGAAGCTTCATTCCAAATATCTACAAAGGCTATAATTTGAACAATCTTGGCAAAGGTCCACTAGATGAAGCTACACACCAAATATCAAAGACCTGGGCCTTGCGGTTTCAGAGAAGAAGTTTTTTTAAAGATTTTCCCTATATAATCCTATGGTATAACCAAAGGGACCGGGGGCGGGGGCATTTTTGGCCCCAGCACTATAATTTGAACAATCTTGGTAGGGGTCCACTAGATGAAACTTCATACCAAATACATGTATCAAAGACCTTGGCCTTGTGGTTTCAAAGAAGAAGATTTTTTAAGTTTTCGGTGAAAAAAATCTATTTTTGGCTCCTGCGACCTATATGTGCAACGGACCGGAACCATTTGAACAACTTTGAAAGGGGACCACCTAAGAATCATTCCTGTGAAGTTTGATCAAAATCCGATCAGTGGTTTCGTTGGAGATGTCGTTTGAAGAAATTGTTTACGCACGAATGTAGGTGACCACTTGCCATTGCTACATGCTAAATATCTAAGCTCTGGGCCCTGTGGTTTCAGAGAAGAAGATTTTTTAAGCTTTTTTTCCATTATGAGTCTATAGGAGCTAAGTGGCCCTGGGGCGTGGCCCTTTTGGATCCCAGTGGCATGATTAGTAGGAATTATGTAGGTTACCACTTGCGATTGCTATGTGCGTAATATCTAAGCTCTGGGCGCTGTGGTTTCAGAGAAGAAGATTTTTGAAGCTTTTTTTCCA
Source organism: Lucinisca nassula (assembly GCA_963580285.1). NCBI lineage: Eukaryota > Metazoa > Mollusca > Bivalvia > Lucinida > Lucinidae > Lucinisca > Lucinisca nassula. The sequence goes on along the minus strand of OY757018.1, from coordinate 146,180,388 downwards.
TTATGAGTCTATGGGAGCAAAGGGGCCCAGGCGCGTGGCCATTTGGAACCCAGGGGCATGATTGGCAGGAATTATGTAGGTGACCAATTGCCATTGCTACATGCTAAATATCTAAACTGTGGGCCCTTTGGTTTCAGAGAAGAATATTTTTGAAGTTTTTTTTTCCATTTTGAGTCTATGGTAGCTAAGGGGCCCCAGGGCCTGGCCCATTTGGACCCTAGGGGCATGATTGGCAGGATTTATGTAGGTGACCACTTGCCATTGCTACATGTCAAATACCTGAGGTCTGGGCGCTGTGGTTTCAGAGAAGAAGATTTTTTAAGCTTTTTTCCATTATGAGTCTATAGGAGCCAAAGGGCCCCGGGGCGTGGCCCATTTAGACTCCAGGGGCATGATTGGCAGGAATTATGTAGGTGACCACTTGCCGTTGCTACATGCTAAATATCTAAGCTCTGGGCCTTGTGGTTTCCGAGTAGAAGTTTTTGAAGCTTTTTGTTCCATTGTGAGTCTGTGGGAGCGAAGGGGCCCCCGGGGCGTCGCCCATTTAGAACCCAGGGGCATGATTGGCAGGAATTATGTAGGTGACGCCTGGCGGTTGCTACATGCTAAATATCTAAGCTTTGGGCCCTGTGGTTTCAGAGAAGAAGATTTTTGAAGCTTTTTTTTCCATTATGAGTCTATGGGAGCTAAGGGGCCCCGGGGTGTGGCCAATTTGGACCCCAGGGGCATGATTGGCAGGAATTATGTAGGTTACCACTTGCCGTTGCTACATGCAAAATATCTCAGCTCAGGGCCTTGTGGTTTCAGAGAAGAAGATTTTTGAAGCTTTTTTTCCATTATGAGTCTATAGGAGCTAAAGGGTTCCGGGGTGTGGCCCTTTTGGGTACCAGGGGCATGATTGGCAGGAATTATGTAGGTGACCACTTGCCGTTGCTACATGCTAAATATCTAAGCTCTGGGCCCTGTGGTTTCCGAGTAGAAGATTTTTGAAGCTTTTTGTTCCATTATGAGTCTATGGGAGCGAAGGGGACCCGGGGCGTCCCCCATTTGGAACCCAGGGGCATGATTGGCAGGAATTATGTAGGTGACCACTTGCCATTGCTACATGCTAAATATCTAAGCTCTGGACCCTGTGGTTTCAGAGAAGAAGATTTTTGAAGCTTTTTTACCATTATGAGATTATTGGAGTGAAGGGGCCCCGGGGTGTGGCCAATTTGGAACCCAGGGGCATGATTGGCAGGAATTATGTAGGTGACCATTTGCCGTTGCTACATGCCAAATATCTCAGCTCTGGGCCCTGTGGTTGCAGAGAAGAAGATTTTTGAAACTTTTTTCCATTATGATTCTATAGGAGCTAAAGGGCCCAGGGGCGTGGCCCGTTTGGACCCCAGGGGCATGATTGGCAGGAATTATGTAGGTGACCACTTGCCATTGCTACATGCTAAATATCTAAGCTCTGGGCCCTGTGGTTTCTGAGAAGAAGATTTTTGAAGCTTTTTGTTCCATTATGAGTCTATGGGAGCGAAGGGGCCCCGGGGCGTGGCCAATTTGGACCCTAGGGGCATGATTGGCAGGAATTATGTAGGTGACCACTGGCGGTTGCTACATGCTAAATATCTAAGCTCCGGGCCCTGTGGTTTCAGAGAAGAAGATTTTTGAAGCTTTTTTTCCATTATGAGTCTATGGGAGCTAAGGGGCCCCTGGGTGTGGCCAATTTGGACCCCAGGGGCATGATTGGCAGGAATTATGTAGGTTACCACTTGCCGTTGCTACATGCCAAATATTTTAGCTCGGGGCCCTGTGGTTTCAGAGAAGAAGATTTTTGAAGCTTTTTTTTCCATTATGAGTCTATAGGAGCTAAAGGGCCCTGGGGCGTGGCCCGTTTGGACACCAGGGGCATGATTGGCAGGAATTATGTAGGTGACCACTTGCCGTTGCTACATGCCAAATATCTCAGCTCTGGGCCCTGTGGTTTCAGAGAAGAAGATTTTTGAAGCTTTTTTCCATTATGAGTCTATAGGAGCTAAAGGGCCCCGGGGCGTGGTCCGTTTGGACCCCAGTGGCATGATTGGCAGGAATTATGTAGGTGACCACTTGCCGTTGCTACATGCTAAATATCTAAGCTCTGGGCCTTGTGGTTTCCGAGATGAAGATTTTTGAAGCTTTTTGTTCCATTATGAGTCTATAGGAGCTAAGGGGCCCCGGGCATCCCCCATTTGGAACCCAGGGGCATGATTGGCAGGAATTATGTAGGTGACCACTGGCCATTGCTACATGCTAAATATCTAAGCTCTGGGCCCTGTGGTTTCGAAGAAGAAGATTTTTGAAGCTTTTTGTTCCATTATGAGTCTATGGGAGCGAAGGGGCCCTGGGGCGTGGCCAATTTGGACCCTAGGGGCATGATTGGCAGGAATTATGTAGGTGACCACTGGCCATTGCTACATGCTAAATATCTAAGCTCTGGACCCTGTGGTTTCAGAAAAGAAGATTTTTGAACCTTTTTTTCCATTATGAGTCTATGGGAGCTAAGGGGCCCCGGGGCGTGGCCAATTTGGGCCCCAGGGGCATGATTGGCAGGAATTATGTAGGTGACCACTTGCCGTTGCTACATGTCAAATACCTTAGCTCTGGGCCCTGTGGTTTCATAGAAGAAGATTTTTGAAGCTTTTTTTCCATTAGGAGTCTATGGGAGCTTAGGGGCCCCAGGGCGTGGCCCATTTGGACCCCAGGGGCATGATTGGCAGGAATTTTGTAGGTGACCACTTGCCGTTGCTACATGCTAAATATCTAAGCTCTGGGTTCTGTGGTTTCAGAGAAGAAGATTTTTGAAGCTTTTTTTTCCATTATGAGTCTATGGGAGAGAAGGGGCCCCGGGTTGTGGCCCATTTGGACCCCAGGGGCATGATTGGCAGGAATTATGTAGGTTACCACTTGCCGTTGCTACATGCAAAATATCTCAGCTCAGGGCCTTGTGGTTTCAGAGAAGAAGATTTTTGAAGCTTTTTTTCCATTATGAGTCTATAGGAGCTAAAGGGTTCCGGGGTGTGGCCCTTTTGGGTACCAGGGGCATGATTGGCAGGAATTATGTAGGTGACCACTTGCCGTTGCTACATGCTAAATATCTAAGCTCTGGGCCCTGTGGTTTCCGAGTAGAAGATTTTTGAAGCTTTTTGTTCCATTATGAGTCTATGGGAGCGAAGGGGACCCGGGGCGTCCCCCATTTGGAACCCAGGGGCATGATTGGCAGGAATTATGTAGGTGACCACTTGCCATTGCTACATGCTAAATATCTAAGCTCTGGACCCTGTGGTTTCAGAGAAGAAGATTTTTGAAGCTTTTTTACCATTATGAGATTATTGGAGTGAAGGGGCCCCGGGGTGTGGCCAATTTGGAACCCAGGGGCATGATTGGCAGGAATTATGTAGGTGACCATTTGCCGTTGCTACATGCCAAATATCTCAGCTCTGGGCCCTGTGGTTGCAGAGAAGAAGATTTTTGAAACTTTTTTCCATTATGATTCTATAGGAGCTAAAGGGCCCAGGGGCGTGGCCCGTTTGGACCCCAGGGGCATGATTGGCAGGAATTATGTAGGTGACCACTTGCCATTGCTACATGCTAAATATCTAAGCTCTGGGCCCTGTGGTTTCTGAGAAGAAGATTTTTGAAGCTTTTTGTTCCATTATGAGTCTATGGGAGCGAAGGGGCCCCGGGGCGTGGCCAATTTGGACCCTAGGGGCATGATTGGCAGGAATTATGTAGGTGACCACTGGCGGTTGCTACATGCTAAATATCTAAGCTCCGGGCCCTGTGGTTTCAGAGAAGAAGATTTTTGAAGCTTTTTTTCCATTATGAGTCTATGGGAGCTAAGGGGCCCCTGGGTGTGGCCAATTTGGACCCCAGGGGCATGATTGGCAGGAATTATGTAGGTTACCACTTGCCGTTGCTACATGCCAAATATTTTAGCTCGGGGCCCTGTGGTTTCAGAGAAGAAGATTTTTGAAGCTTTTTTTTCCATTATGAGTCTATAGGAGCTAAAGGGCCCCGGGGCGTGGCCCGTTTGGACACCAGGGGCATGATTGGCAGGAATTATGTAGGTGACCACTTGCCGTTGCTACATGCCAAATATCTCAGCTCTGGGCCCTGTGGTTTCAGAGAAGAAGATTTTTGAAGCTTTTTTCCATTATGAGTCTATAGGAGCTAAAGGGCCCCGGGGCGTGGTCCGTTTGGACCCCAGTGGCATGATTGGCAGGAATTATGTAGGTGACCACTTGCCGTTGCTACATGCTAAATATCTAAGCTCTGGGCCTTGTGGTTTCCGAGATGAAGATTTTTGAAGCTTTTTGTTCCATTATGAGTCTATAGGAGCTAAGGGGCCCCGGGCATCCCCCATTTGGAACCCAGGGGCATGATTGGCAGGAATTATGTAGGTGACCACTGGCCATTGCTACATGCTAAATATCTAAGCTCTGGGCCCTGTGGTTTCGAAGAAGAAGATTTTTGAAGCTTTTTGTTCCATTATGAGTCTATGGGAGCGAAGGGGCCCTGGGGCGTGGCCAATTTGGACCCTAGGGGCATGATTGGCAGGAATTATGTAGGTGACCACTGGCCATTGCTACATGCTAAATATCTAAGCTCTGGACCCTGTGGTTTCAGAAAAGAAGATTTTTGAACCTTTTTTTCCATTATGAGTCTATGGGAGCTAAGGGGCCCCGGGGCGTGGCCAATTTGGGCCCCAGGGGCATGATTGGCAGGAATTATGTAGGTGACCACTTGCCGTTGCTACATGTCAAATACCTTAGCTCTGGGCCCTGTGGTTTCATAGAAGAAGATTTTTGAAGCTTTTTTTCCATTAGGAGTCTATGGGAGCTTAGGGGCCCCAGGGCGTGGCCCATTTGGACCCCAGGGGCATGATTGGCAGGAATTTTGTAGGTGACCACTTGCCGTTGCTACATGCTAAATATCTAAGCTCTGGGTTCTGTGGTTTCAGAGAAGAAGATTTTTGAAGCTTTTTTTTCCATTATGAGTCTATGGGAGAGAAGGGGCCCCGGGTTGTGGCCCATTTGAACCCAGGGGCATGATTGGCAGGAATTATGTAGGTGACCACTGGCCGTTGCTACATGCTAAATATCTAAGCTCTCGGCCCTGTGGTTTCAGAGAAGAAGATTTTTTAAATTTTTCCCATTATAAGTCTATGGGAGCTATATGTTGCCATGGCAACCAGAGTTCCAATCTGATCAGCCCAAAAACCTTATGCAGCCTGTCCCCCTACCTGATGATGCTTCACATGAAATTTGATCAAGATTGGCCATGGGGTATTAGAAATATACTTATTTGAAATTGTTTACGGACGCACGGACGCACGGACGCACGACGGACAAAAAGTGATCACAAAAGCTCACCTTGTCACTACGTGACAGGTGAGCTAAAAAGGGTTAACAGCCAAGTCAACACTACTTAGATCATATTGAGCTGGTCAGTTTACCTATTCACATTTTCCTGGTAAGCTTATATATAAGCGGTTTACCAGTACAATTCACATTCTTTCACCAGAAACTGACAACCATGGGAGAGAATGACTATATAAAACATTTCAAGATTTCCACTAAAGAAATTTGCCAACCCGGCAGGTGTCGGAACCATGACCTCTTGATTACCATTCAGACATGCATCCAACTGAGCTAACGCCGCCAGCAGCTTGAAATATAGGTCAAGGTCAGAAATGGTTGACAGCACTGGACAGGGTGCATTATGATAATGTGTGTAAGAATTTTCATCAGCCTAGAGTCCTCAGTGTTCAAGAAAGAGAGCTAAACATACAGACAACCCTAATGATCCACAATATTGGGACAAACAGGTCTAAGCAAACAGTGCAGATCTGAAGGAGCAGTCTGATCAGGGTCTACATTGTTTGCAATTCTGTCTGCACTTAGAAGCCTCTGTGATGTAGTGGTTATGCTACTCGCCTGATAAACCAGGGACTGCAGGATCAATTCTGGGCTTCTCCAGACTTTCTGACGAGTCTTTAAACCGAGGTCCTGTCTCCATATGATCTTAGCCGTTGGTGGGATGTAAAACAAAAACACACTCACTCGCACTCTATCTGCACTTTTTGGTCTCCTTACTCAATTGTGAAGCTAATTTGTTAACATTTTAGGAGAATTACAGTAAGTCCTCAAGGTGTCCCAATTTTTAGAATTTTTACGGCAAGCACTCCTTAGCCAAGCGTGAAACTTACCTGATACTTAAATTACGCAGTGGACTCTGGATATATACAAGTCAGTACAGCAGTGTTTTACTAACAACTAAAGGTACCCTCACGTAGCAACAGAAAAGGTTCATATTTTGTGATAACTGTAGGATAGTTTTTCTTATTTCTCCATATAAACCTGTCTTGTGGGTATTCATTAGAACCGCCTCAACAAGGCGGTTCTAATGAATACCCACAACATAGGTTTTTATGGAGAACTGACAAAAACTATCCTTCAATTATCACAAAATATGAACCTTATCTGTTGCTATCCTCTGTGTATTTTACCCCCTAAGTATCTGTTCCTGGCTATTCTGTACAGCTGATTTATTGGTCAGCTCAGCCTTCAACTTCTCATGTCTGTAATATAAGGAAAGATGAAATGAATTATTGTGTAAAAATTAACCTAAAGCCAAAACTGAATGATATTTTCACATCATGAAAACATGCCTACACAAATACATTGTAACCTTTACCGCCAAAAAATGAAAATTTTAAGATGAAAAATTGTGATATTTTGCTTATTTCTGCTCAAAATATAGATTGTTAGTACTTGTTAGAACTGCCTCATTGAGGCATTCTAACGAGTAGTCACAATCTATATTTTAGAGCAGAAATAAGAAACGTAAGGTTAACCCCTGTTAACCCCAGTTTTATTATATAAACATGGGGTTCAAGAGATCCAAATTATATAAGGGTGTTTTCGTGATGAACTGTCTGGTGAAAAGTATGCATTAATACAGAATTAATAGGCCAACTTGATAAATGACTTAATATATGTACTCTAAAATTCCTATATTAAGCCCCGCCCATAGGGGCTTGAAGAAATATATGGGCTGCACGATGCTTCCACGCAGAGCTGAATCCGGCCCGCACACTAGTACTGGTAAACCGCTTAGAGGATCTAAAAAGTAGAAGTAAAACAAAGATCAGGAATTGATACAATTAACTTACTCCATCCATAAAAGACACCAAAGGGAAAGAAATACAAACATTAAGCGACCAGACCATAATGGAAACCTAAACAAAGGAAGGCCATATGGACAGTTACTTTCCCACAAAATGGCCATATGGCCATCCAAAATTAAAAGACACAAGTGATACACACAGTAAGTAACAAACAACAACACAAATAAATCGCCACAGAAGAGCCGCCTTGGAACGGTCAGTGGAAGATTTCCACTGGGGGGGCTTAAATCGATTTTACGTGGCCACAATCCTCGCCCTTACTTCCGTCGCGATTTAGACAAATAATTTGTTCAGTCCGCATGAAGGCCTCCTAACTCATCAGTGCAACATCTCCGTGAACACAAAAATCAAAGAACCACAGAGGTGAGACAACGGTGAGGACTCGACAGCAAGAAACCACTGAAATGCTGGAGCAAAAGAAAACCAACAGATAGACCCCGATGGGCCCGACCAGAGGCAGAGCATCAGGCCCCAACCAACATTACCTTGAATTAGATCTCTCTAATTCTCAATAAGCCTTTACGTTGGAGCCGTCATAGAATCCGAGGCCCGACCCACCGGCGTGCAATTAAAGAGGGAAGCAAAGTTGCCAACCGTGATTGGGTTAACTACCATGCATGCAGTCTGTCGTATAATATCCATGTTGTACACAATCTTTTTATATCGAAGAATGATTTTACGAAATTGGGTGCTGAAGTCATTGCGGTTATATATTTTTCTGAATTTATATACTAAGTCACCATAAAATTCGGGTTCCGATAGACCTTGTTGCAGAAGAGATTTAAGTCCAATATTGAATTTTGAAATTAAATCAGAATGGCGTCTATAAAATTTTGAAAAGGCTTTGCGTAGTTTATGGTACCGATAACCCTGATTAAGGAGTTTAGCTGTTAATAATTTATTACGAGTGTTGAAGTCAGTTACATGACTACACATTCTAGCAAATCGAATTAATTGCGAAATATAAACGCCATAGGATGGCGCACGAGGAACATCACCATCCAAAAAAGGAAAATTTACAATCTCAAAATCAAAGTCATCGCGTTTATCATAAATTTTGCACGAAACAAATCCATCTACAATAGATAGATGTAAATCCAAAAATGGGGCCTCGGTATCAGAAGAATTTGCTTTATTTAACTGAAGTTCTGTGGGGTAAATCTGACTGATCAAACCATCAAAATAGGTATTATCAATATTTAATAAATCATCTAAATATCTAGAAGTGGAGCTAAAAGCTTCAATAATTTCAGATTGATTATCAATGGAAAGCGACAAAATGAAGTCTCTTTCATAACAATACAAGAACAGATCAGCCACAAGAGGTGCGCAATTAGTACCCATCGGAATACCCACAATTTGTCCTGTCCAGGAACCGCGGTGCGAGGCGGACCGTCCATGCTAAAAAAACCTATTGGTTTCATTGGGCGACAGGGCTTGAGATGTCATTTCATCTCAATGTCGGGTAAAAGTCCCACAAATTGGAAGCAACGTCTCCAAAATGACCTTTACAGTGTTGACGGGGACGTTAAACCTCAAATCAAACAAACAAAATCCTATATTAAGACCACCTTTGGGACTGTTCAGAAGTGGTTTTATTTGATTGGGTGGTCTTAAACTTCTCCATGCTAAACCTGGATTTATCTTTTTATTTGAAAACAGTAAAGATCATATCAGCAAGCTTTTCAGAAGCCAGCTGACCAGACATGCATCCCTTCACTATGTCCAGATACCGAATACAGCCAGCTACTATAAATACTCTTTTTTGCCCTTGGCTATTGTACAGTGGAATCAACTTCCCCATCATCTGCCTGTCCTCCAAGACCTAGACTCATTTAGGTCAGTGGTAAGGACAGTGTCACACTATATGCCCTAATCTACAACACTTGTTTTTATCTGATTTTATTCTCTTCAATAACAAACTTTTAACTTTTAGTTCATACTGTCTCACGTTTTTATTCCTTTTACTTTGTCTTGTACGATGCCTCTGCGCACATACCTGCACGATAGTCCTCTTTACGGGGTTGCTGTAGTATTAACAGATAGATAGAATAGCTTAACGCACTGAAATTCAGTGAATGATATTCACTCAGGTAAATAACCGTATTAAATACTGCATTACTGCAGTTGAGTGGTTCCATTCCCATTTTAGGTAGCAAATACGGCGTATTTACTACCTAAAATGGGAATGGAACCACTCAACTGCAGTAAATACCACTGCCGATCGAGTTAAACCAGTAATTTGAATCGAAACCAGCTTATAAACAACTTTTGAAAGAGGATTATTGCCGAAAGCAACAGAAATCAATGCCATTTCTTTCCGGTTTTTACCTCTGGTTCCCAGCTACAAATGAAAAGCACCAAACTGCACCAAACTACAGTACCGTCAATGGGTTTTGATAGTAAAACTAGAAATGGTGTTTGTAAAACACAATGCCCCCAACCTTTGCTTGACCTTAGCTGGCAAAATATTCAACAAATATTGTTAAAGACTCAAAAACATACAACAAGAATTCCCCCGAAGGCTATGTCGTGCCTGTGGGGGCGCAAAGTCACCAAACCATGAAATCTAGGTCAAGGTCAAACATGGATGCCTGCATAAAAATTTCACTCCTAGTTGCAAGCATGTACCAAGTAACTCTTAAAAACAGACTCTTACATCAGGGTCAAAGTTAGGGTTGTCACACTATTTTACAAAGTCAGTGAACCACAAAAATGTAGGTCAAGGTCAGAAATGGATACTTGCATTGAAGTTTCAATTCCTAAATGCAAGCTTGTACCAAATACAATTAATGAAGCTCTAATAGATCTTGAGAAATGGACTCTTACATTAGATAGAAAGTCAGGGTGGTCGCAATAATTCACAAAGTCAGTGAACCATGAAATATGGGTAAAAGTCAAATATGGATGCTTGCGTTGCAGTTGGAATTCCTAGATGCAAGTTTGTACCAATTATAATTTAAAAAGCTTTAATAGTTTTCGAGAAATGGTGAAAGTCAGGGTGGTCGCAATAAGTCACGAAGTCAGTGAACCATGAAATATAGGACAATGTCAGATATGGATGCTTGCGTTGAAGTAGCAATGCCTGGATGCAAGTTTGTACCAAGAATGATTAATGAAGCTCTAATAGTTCTCAAGATATGGACTTGCTGACAAGATTTTATTAAAAAAAACAAGGCATCGCATGCGATACAAATCCCCTCGCACAAGACAACTTCGTGTGTGGAAAACACTGAAATGGCAAAAGTCCAACTTGCTTGAGATATTATCATATGCAACATTTGTGTAAAGTTTGTTTAAAAATCCATCCATAAATGTAGGTTCTAGAGTGATGACAATATTTCTCTAAAAATAGTCATAGGGACCTAGACTTGAGGCCATGGCCGCGAAGTAGATCTTGCTCAAGATATTATCATAAGCATCTTTTGTGTGAAGTTAGATTAAAATCATAAATGTAGGCAGTAGAGCAATGACAAAGTTTTTCTAAAAATAGCCATAGTGACCTTGACCTTGAGGTCATGACCAAGCAACTCGAGATATTACCATAAGAAACATTTGTGTGAAGTTCTATTAACATCCATCAATAAATGTAGGCACTAGAGCGATGACAAAGATTTTCTAAAAATAGCCCCAGTGACCTTGACCTTGAAAGTCGAAATAGTTCGAGATATTGTCATAAGGAACATTTGTGTGAAGTTATACTGAAATAGGTGAAGAAATGTAAGCGCTAGAGCCATGTCAAAGTTTTTCTAAAAATAGCCACAGTGACCTTGACCTTGAAAGTCAAACTCACTCGAGGTATTATCATAAGGAACATTTGTGTGAAGTTATATTGAAATCAGTGAAGAAATGTAGTCGCTAGGGCGATGACAGTTTTTTTTCAAAAAATAGCCACAGTGACCTTGACCTTGAAAGTCGAAATCGCTCGAGATATTGTCTTAAGGAACATTTGTGTGAAATTATATTGAAATTGGTGAAGAAATGTAAGCGCTAGAGTATTGACAAAGTTTTTCTAAAAATAGTCACAGTGACCTTGACCTTGAAAATGGAACTCGCTACAGATATTGTCATAAGGAACATTTGTGTGAATCGATTTTGAAATTGGTGAAAAAATGTAAGCGCTAGAGCAATGAAAAAGGTTTTCTGAAAATAGCCACAGTGACCTTGACCTTGAAAGTCGAACTCTTTCGAGGTATTGTCATCAGGATCATTTGTGTGAAGTTATATTAAAATCGGTGAAGAAATGTAGGCGCTGGAGCGATAGCAAAGTTTTTCTAAAAATAGCCATTGTGACCTTGACCTTGAAAGTTGAAATGGCTTGAGATATTGTCATAAGGAACATTTGTGTGAAGTTATATTAAAATCGGTGAAGAAATGTAAGCGCTAGAGCATTGAGAAAGTTTTTCTAAAAATAGCCACAGTGACCTTGACCTTGAAAGTGGAACTCGCTAGAGATATTGTCATAAGGAACATTTGTGTGAAGTTATATTGAAATCGGTGAAGAAATGTAGGCGCTAGAGATGACAATTTTTTTCTAAAAATAGCTACAGTGACCTTGACCTTGAGGTCATGACCCTGAAAGTCGAACACACTTGAGATATTGTCATAAGGAACATTTGTGTGAAGTTATATTGAAATCAGTGAAGAGATGTAGGCGCTAGAGCAATGACAAAGTTTTTCTAAAAATAGCCAGTGACCTTGACCTTGAGGTCATGACCTTGAAAGTCAACCTCGCTCAAGATATTGTCATAAGGCACATTTGTTTGAAGTTATATTGAAAGCAGTGAAGAAATGTAGGCGCTAGAGTGATGACAAAGTTTTTCTTAAAATAGCCACATTGACCTTGACCTTGAGGTCATGACCTTGAAAGTCGAACTCCCTGAGATATTGTCATAAGAAACATTTGTGTGAAGTTATATTGAAATTGGTGAAGAAATGTAGGCCCTAGAGCAATGACAAAGTTTTTCTAAAAATAGCCACAGTGACCTTGACCTTGAGGTCATGACTTTGAAGTCGAACTCGCTCGAGATATTTTATAAGGAACATTTGTGTGAAGTTATATTGAAATTGGTGAAGAAATGTAGGCACTAGAGCGATGACAAAGTTTTTCTAAAAATAGCCACAGTGACCTTATCCTTGAGGTCATGACCTTGAAAGTCGAACTCGCTGAGATATTGTCATAAGAAACATTTGTGTGAAGTTACATTGAAATTGGTGAAGAAATGAAGGCGCTAGAGCGATGACAAAGTTTTTCTAAAAATAGTCAGTGACCTTGACCTTGAGGTCATGACTTTGAAGTCGAACTCGCTCGAGATTTTTTTATAAGGAACATTTGTGTGAAGTTATATTGAAATTTGTGAAGAAATGTAGGCGCAAGAGCGATGACAAAGTTTTTCTAAAAATAGCCACAGTGACCTTGACCTTCAGGTCATGACCTTGAAAGTCGAACTTGCTCGAGTTTTTTTTATAAGGAACTTTTGTGTGAAGTTATATTGAAATTGGTGAAGAAATGTAGGCGCTAGAACGATGACAAAGTTTTTCACAAATTACCAAAATGACAAAGGGCCTTAACTCAAAAAGTATTTTTCGGAATTTTGTCATAAGTTAATCAGTTCATCTACTCATCACCACCAATCTATTCACCAACTTTCAAGGCTCTAGCTCCAATAATTTTTGAGATATCTTGCTGACAAGATTTTATTTAAAAAAATTTCAAAGGGCAATAACTCTTAAAAGGGGCATAATCCGGACGAGAAAAAAAATACGCGTCAGCTAATTTTCCATGAGGAATCCATATATGAAATTTCAAAACCCTAGCATACACGGTTCTAAAGATATGCTATGCATCACTTTTAGCATACATTACAATGGGCACAAATTACCAAAATGACAAAGGGCCATAACTCACAAAGTATTTTTCGGAATTTCGTCAAAAGTTAATCAGTTCATCTACTCATCACCACCAATATATTCACCAACTATCAAGGCTCTAGCTCCAATAGTTTTTGAGAAATCTTGCTGACAAAATTTTATTAAAAAAATTTCAAAGGGCAATAACTCTTAAAAGGGGCATAATCCGGACAAGAAAAAAAATACGCGTCAGCTACTTTTCCATGAGGAATCCATATATGAAATTTCAAAACCCTAGAATACACAGTTCTAAAGTTATGCTATGCATCACTTTTAGCATACATTACAATGGGCACAAATTACCAAAATGACAAAGGGTCATAACTCACAAAGTATTTTTCAGAATTTTGTCAAAAGTTAATCAGTTCATCTACTCATCACCACCAATCTATTCACCAACTTTCAAGGCTCTAGCTCCAATAGTTTTTGAGATATCTTGCTGACAAGATTTTATTAAAAAAATTTCAAAGGGCAATAACTCTTAAAAGGGGCATAATCCGGACGAGAAAAAAAATACGCATCAGCTAATTTTCCATCAGGAATCCATATATGAAATTTCAAAACCCTAGCATACACGGTTCTAAAGATATGCTTTGCATCACTTTTAGCATACATTACAATGGGCACAAATTACCAAAATGACAAAGGGCCATAACTCACAAAGTATTTTTCGGAATTTCGTCAAAAGTTAATCAGTTCATCTACTCATCACCACCAATATATTCACTAACTTTCAAGGCTCTAGCTCCAACAATTTTTGAGATATCTTGCTGACAAAATTTTATTAAAAAAATTTCAAAGGGCAATAACTCTTAAAAGGGGCCTAATCCGGACAAGAAAAAAAATACGCGTCAGCTAATTTTCCATGAGGAATCCATATATGAAATTTCAAAACCCCAGCATACACAGTTCTAAAGTTATGCTATGCATCACTTTTAGCATACATTACAATGGGCACAAATTACCAAAATGACAAAGGGCCATAACTCACAAAGTATTTTTCAGAATTTTGTCAAAAGTTAATCAGTTCATCTACTCATCACCACCAATATAATCACCAACTTTCAAGGCTCTAGCTCCAATAGTTTTTGAGATATCTTGCTGACAAGATTTTATTAAAAAAATTTCAAAGGGCAATAACTCTTAAAAGGGGCATAATCCGGACTAGAAAAAAAATACGCGTCAGCTAATTTTCCATGAGGAATCCATATATGAAATTTCAAAACCCTAGCATACACGATTGTTTAGTTATGCTATGCATCAAAAGCGTAACGGACGGACGAACGGACGAACGGACGAACGAGGCAGAAGCAATATGCCCCTCCAACTTTTTCAAAGTTGGGGGCATAATTACAGAGTATTTGTTCGAATTTGGATGAGTGCCAATAAATTTGATATCCAGACCTGCTATCATATCGCTGGAAAATTAAAGAAAAAACAAATGGCTATAATATTTCTGTATAGAAGATCGCGCAGCAGAAGTTTTACAATGCGGGAGATCGTATTTTTTGCGAGAGCACTCCCCCATGAAGTCTATTAAAATGCGCCAGGACAGAAAAATCGGTGCTAATCCCGCAATCGCGCGCACTAGAATCATCTCTGAAATGTTGATGCAGACGCCAGACGATGACGACGGACAACAGCTTATCCTAAAAGCTCCCTAGGCGCCTTGGGCTCTGTTGAGCTAAAAATGTATGCAATAAGGAGACATCACCTGGAGAGAAAGCATGTTCCTTCTGTATCATAGAGGGCTACCCTAGACAAAAAGAAGTTGCTCCCAAACTAGAGCTAATTCTTAGTTGGGAATAAATTCTTTCCTTAAAGAGTAACCCCTTTTTGAATATCAGCCCCTTTCTTGGATGTTTTGCTAGATTTTCCTCATTGTGCATATCAATATTTTTTTCTGACTATGCCACTGGCTCTACTTACAGTATATTCAAGTCATCTACATTGAGACTGTCAATGGCTTTACACTGATCTGAAACAGGGGAAAATGACAGTATTCAAATTTTTTCATCATCACAGTTTTAACCATTCAAGCACTTTTGTTCATGAATACTGTTTAACTCTTCAGGCACTTTTGTTCATGAACACAGTTTTAACCCTTCAGGCACTTTTGTTCATGAACACAGTTTTAACACTTCAAGCACTTTTGTTCATGAACAGTCTGAACCATTCAAGCACTTTGTTCATGAACACAGTTTGAACCCTTTTGTGTTTAAGCACATTTTTTCCTTCATGAACAGTTTTAACACTTCAAGCACTTTGCTCATGAACACAGTTTTAACCCTTCAAGCACTTTTGTTCATGAACACAGTTTAACCATTCAAGCACTTTTGATCATGAATACCGTTTAAACCCTTCAATCACTATGTTCATGAAAACAGTTTTAACCTTTCAAACACTTTGTTAGAGAACACAGTTTTAACCATTCAAGCACTTTTGTTCATGAACACAGTTTTAGCCCTTCAAGCACTTTTGTTCATGAACACAGTTTAACCCATCAAACACTTTTGTTCATGAACACAGTCTGGACCCTTCAGGCACTTTGTTCATGAACACAGTTTTAACACTTCAAGCACTTTTGTTCATGAACACAGTTTTAAACCTTCAAGCATTTTTGTTCATGAACTCAGTTTTAGCCCTCCAAGCACTTTTGTTCATGAACACAGTTTAACCATTCAAGGACTTCTTGGGGGTGGGGCTGAAATTTTGTTACATCTGAACGTTATTATTGTACCTTTTGAAGTATCTGGCCTCTAGCCTGTAAATGGACTGGAATTTAACCTTTACCCTGCTGTAGGCGACAAGCCTATCTTTGCAAACAGTGTAGATCCAGATCAGATGGCTTCTGAAGAAGCCATCTGATCAGGATCTACACTGTTTGACATTCAGTTTACGAATTTGTAGCAATAAATTACATCAAGTAATTTGATTGGTTGATAAAACGAAATGGGTGTGGCTTAGATGAATATTCAGCAGGTTAAAGGTTAAAGTAAAGTCCTTGACTTAAACTCCAAGGGTCTGGGAATTTTGGTTCGAGATAAAAGGAGTTGAAATCTAATGAATATATAGCAAAACTAAAACAAAAATGCCAAACATTTAGCTTGACTTAAGTCGTACTGAGATATCAGTGTTTGAGATCATGAGACTCGATGATAACGACGAAGTCCAGGAGAAGCTATTGC
Source organism: Lucinisca nassula (assembly GCA_963580285.1). Lineage (NCBI taxonomy): Eukaryota > Metazoa > Mollusca > Bivalvia > Lucinida > Lucinidae > Lucinisca > Lucinisca nassula. The sequence goes on along the minus strand of OY757018.1, from coordinate 146,164,074 downwards.
CACTATCCTGGCATTGGTGTCAGAGCATGTGTCCACATTTGTGTGAAATATTTATGCTAAAATGCTCATATTTCCAAACCATACAATGAAATATTTGGTATGATGATGCATGCAGGTCAAGTTTTATTCTGCATACCTGACTTCAAGGTCAAGGTTACTGACAGAAATTTCATGAACAAAGGACGGGTTACAGTTTTCTATTGCAAAGTGCCTACTGAAAGAGCTAATTCTTGAAGTCAACAAAAACTGATCAAAATACACTCATAAGGTGACCAAATATCTCTGGTTTGTTGGACAAATATTTACTTTTTCATCCGCATGCGTTTTCGTAACAAAATTTCCGGTTGAATACATGCACTACTGGTCATGTGTAACATGGCGCCTATGGAAAAAGTGAAGACCCCTGTGGTGTTCAAAGGAAAGTTGCATGGTCGTCCACATTGTTAACCAGAGAAAACTACACACCACTTTATTTCAGAAACAATAATGCTTTCAAAAATGCTGATGTTTTGGCGGTTAACGATGTGGAGGATGTTGAAAAATAAACTTTTATCGATAAAATAAGGTGAGAAAATCAATGTAATCAAAGTACTGTGTATACTCGCACAGGAAAAAGTCAAAATAGTCTACATATACAGATGGACAGCGGCTTGCCATCTGTACGAGCACGACCATCATTCCTTGCTGGACAAACGGGACGGCTTTTAAGCTCACCTGACCGAAGGTCATGGTGAGCTTTTGTGACGATGTCTGGCGTCGTCGTTCGTCGTGCGTCCGTAACCTTTTCTCGTTAACACTCTACAGGCCACAGTTTTGATCCAATCATGATCAATCTTGCTCAGAATGATCGTCATGACAATATGTCGGTCAAGTTCGAATATGGGTCATGTCGGGTCAAAAAGTAGGTCACCAGTTCAAATCAAAGGAAAACCTTGTTAACACTCTAGAGGCCACAATTTTGGTCCAGTCATCTTCAAACTTGCTCAGGATGATCATCTTGATAATATCTCGGTCAAATTCGAATATGGTCACGTCGGGTCAAAAAGTAGGTCAGTAGGTCAAACCACAGAAAACCCTTGTTAGCACTCTAGAGGCCACAGTTTTGGTCCAATCATCCTCAAACTTGCTCAGAATGATCATCCTGTCAGTATCTCGGTCAAGTTCGAATATGGGTCATGTCGGGTCAAAAAGTAGGTCACTAGGTCAAATAAAAGAAAAACCTTGTTAACACTCTAGAGGCCACAATTTTGGTCCAATCATCCACAATATCTCAGTCAAGTTCGAATATGTGTCATGTCAGGTCAAAAAGTAGGTCAGTAGGTCAAATCATAGGAAAACCTTATTAACACTCTAGAGGCCACAGGTTTGGTCAAATAATCATCAAACTTGCTCAGAATGATCATCTCTGCAATATCTAGGTCAAGTTTGAATATGGGTCATGTGGGGTCAAAAAGTAGTTCAAATCGTAGAAAAACATTGTTTACACTCTAGAGACTGCAATTTTAGTCTAATTTTCATCAAATTTATCTCAGAATGATCATCTTGACAATATCTAGGAAAGGTTCGAATATGGGTTATATCGGGTCAGAAAGTAGGTCAGTAGTTCAGATCATAGAAAAATCTTGTGAACACACTAGAGACTACAGTTTTGGTCCGATCATCATCCAACATTCATAAATTCTTAAATGAAATAGGTTACAGATTAGCCATTATTGGCCCTAAAAGAACAGGTTTCGGAGACCTTGGCCTTAGAGTGCAGACAATAAGTTGCAGAAAGGGTTACCGTATCCTTTAGAAGCAGGGAATACACAACAAAACTGGAAAATGTGGAATGTACATGTTTTTTTGGTCACACTAGCTAGTTTTGGCCAATTGGGCTTCATCAGTGATCCTAAAATATTTTCAAAATTCAACAATGGAATCAATGATCCCAAAAGGACAAGAAAATGTAAACTACACTATGATGTAGGGCAGGGAGACTTTTTACGGCCGCCACACATTCCGTGAAACCAGCTGCAGTGACATTCAATAAGTTGTAGAAAGGGTTATCCTTAGCTATTTTTGGCCGCAAATTGACTGTTTTTTTTTTCTATTTTTTTTATTTTTTTTCATTATTATTTTTTTTTGGGGGGGGGGGGGGGGGGGGGGGGGGTGGCTGTGACCTTGAAAATAGTCAAGATCACCAAAATCTAATCAAATCGGCGGTCTGTTGTAATGGTATATTGTACCAAGTTTGATTGCAATTAATCAATTTGTTTATGAGAAATTGTGCAGTCAAGCCTTTTTTGTTCCAAAATCGTCTGTTTTTGGGAGTCTGTGACCTTGAAAAATGGTCAAGGTCGACAAAATATAATCAAATCTGCATCATGTTGTAATGTTATAATGTACTAAGTTTGACTTAAATTAAGCAATTTATTAATGAGAGCCTTTTTTGGCCCAGAATTGATTGTCTTTGAGGGCCTGTGACCTTGAAAAAGGTCAAGGTTACAAAAATCTAACCCGATCTGTGGTATGATATATTGATATATTGTACCAAGTTTGACGAAAATTGGTCATTATTTAATGAGATAGAGTGCAGACAAGCCATTGTTGGCCCAAAATTGACTATTTTTGGAGGCCTGTGACATGTCAAGGTCACCAAAATCAAATCAAATTTCCAGTATGTTGTAATGATATATTGTTCCAAGTTTGATTAAAATTAATCAATTCGTTATTGAGATAGAGTACAGACAAGCCATTTTGGCCTAAAAATGACTGTTTTTGGGTTGCTGTGACCTTGAAAAATGAGGTCAAGGTCACCAAAATCCAATCAAATCTGCTGTATGTTGTAATAATATATTGTACTGTTGTTTTCTTTCTGCCAACATTTTAAATATATATTTCAGAATCAAAAATACATTCCGTATTATTAAGCACTTCTAACATATTATACTAAATACATATAACTTCAAAACAATATAAATTTCTCATGCATATACTGTGCATAATATTGTGTCACGAGATACAAGAAACATAGATTCTGATATGGACATGTAGATTAGCACGCTTTAATGCGGTTAATTCTTAAAAAATGTCATATTACTTTGGCAAATCACCCAATACTGAAAATTACCCCACTTGTAGAAAAACGGAAGTCACATGACTGCACATGTCATGGTTATTGTTGTCATATGAACGCGCATATGTTGGACTATATTGCATATAAGTTTCATCAAGATCCATCGTAGGCACAAATATGGCTAAATTGTAACCCGTCCTTTTTAATGGATTTGGTTCATATTTGACATTCTGATAGGTATAGGTCAGTATCATGCTTTTTACATTTTTACTTTTTCTTCTTTTATGACACGAAATGCAGTCCCTGCCAATAGTGCTTGTGACAACACAGGAAAGTATTCAACACTAGATAGATCAAAAGGCCTATCTAATTAAAAATTTCTGAGTCTGTGACCTTGACATTGAGCTCATGGGCATGGGTGGGGGCATCGCTGAATAAAATGGACAGGTATCTAACATCATACCAAATATAAACTCAATCCATCACACGATTTGGAAAATATCAACTCTTAAAATATCTAATTAAAAATTTCTAAGTTTGTGACCTTGATCTTGAAGCCATAGGCATGAGTGGGGGTATTGCCAAATAAACATTTGGACCTGTATCTATCCTCATAGCATATATAAGCCAAATACATAATATGGTTTGGAAAATTTGAGCTCTTTAAAATCTTTAACATTAAAATTGTCTAAGTCGGTGACCTTGACCTTGAGGTCATAGGCATGGGTGGGGGTATTGCTGAATAAAACATTGTACCTATATCTATCATCATACGAACCAAAGCCATCATAAAAGTTCAGGTTCTACCAGGTACAAATACCTTAACTGAAGTCTTTAACATGGACAATTTCTAAGTCCATGACCTTGACCTTGAGGTCATGGGCATGGGTGGGGGTATCGCTGAATAAAACTTTGAACCTATATCTATAATCATACCAAATATGAACCAATTCCATCAAATGGTTTGGAAAATATGAGTTCTAAAATGTTTAGGTCTGCCTGTTACAAAAACCTTAACCTGAGTCTTTAACATTGAAAATTTCTAAGTCTGTGACCTTGACCTTGAGGTCACAGGCATAGGTGGGGGTATTGCTTAATAAAACTTTGGACCTATATCTATCATCATACCAAAGATGAACCAGTTCCATCAAATGGTTAGGAAAATATGAGTTGTAAAAGTTCAGGCTCTACCTGTTACAAAAACCTTAACCTGAGGTTACAGGATCACGTACCTACATACACACACATACAGACAGACATACACATGTACGCACGTACAGAAAACCGACAAACTATATGCCCCCAGCATCATGCCAATGTGGGGGCATAAAAAGAGCTGTCGCATGACAGCATAGCTTGCCTGTTCCAAGCCTTCAAGATATAAGACAAAATCACTGAACCATGAATTATTTTGAGGTCAAACATCAGGTCACATGGAACATATATTCCAAGTATGGCATTTGTACAGGAAATAGTGTCCAAGTTATAAGGCAAAATCATTGAACCACTAGATATATTTTTAAGTCAATCATCTGGTCACATAGAACTTATAATCCAGGTATGTAGCTTCTCAATGCAATAATATTCAAAATATATGACACACTCATGGAACCATGAAACATAGGTCACATTGACCTAGATAAATTTATATATCATTCATTCATTGGGTCACATGGAATTGATAATCCAGATATGAAGTTTCTCCATCAAATAGCAAACAAGATATATAGCAAAATCACTAAGCCTAGATATATTTTCAGGTCAGTCATCTGGTTGCATGGAAATAATATCCCAGGTATGACATTTCTCCATTAAATAGTCTTTGAGTTATAAGGCAAAATCATTGAAATATAGGTCACACTGACCTAGATATATTTATGTCAATAAGCAGGTCACACAGGAATGACATTTCTCTATCAAATACGAGGACTGTTCAAATATGAATGCAACTAAGCACATAAAAATGATTCCGTGATAGATTTTGATGAAAAATTTATTTTGTCCCTCAAAGTATTCCCCTTTAACAGATATACAAACTTTCAGTCTTCTGATCCAATCATTGAATGCATTTTGGTAGTCTTTTCGAGGTATACTATGAAGGCACTGGAATATTGCAGAACCGAGGTGTTTGCGCTGTACAAATTTTCGAACAGAAAGGTATTTTTTCAGCCGCGGGAACAAAAAAAAGTCACACGGGGCAAGGTCAGGGGAATACGGAAGGTGAGGGAGTTCAACCTTTTCCTGCTTCAGACAGTCTTGCACAACGAATGCCTTGTGCGATGACGCATTGTCATGTAGCAATCTGACATTGGCCAAACTACCTGCGGGTCTTTGTTCTTTGAAATATTTCTTCAATTTTTGAAGAACTTTATTCTTGTTAAACTTCGCATTTACAGATTTGCCTTTAGGCACAGCAACCTGAATAGCAGGGCCCTGATTTGAAAAGAATATGGCATACATTACCTTCTTGACGCTCATGGTCCGCTTTGCAATGCATGGTCTTTTGCAATACCTCATTGCCCATATTTTGTTCTGAATCTTTCGTTTTGGCTCAAAAAAGTGAACCCATGTCTCGTCACCTGTGACCACATTAGCGAAAGACCATGCATTGTAATTTGGAAACTTTTTAAGCAACTTCTTGGGGCACTGAACGCGTGTCTTTTTCTGCTCATCTGTCAATAGATGGAGAATCCAGCTAGCACATATCTTTCTCATTTTCAAATCCCGTTTCAGAATTGTATGAGCTGCTCCTAATGAGATGCCAACCATACTAGCTATTTGCATAGTGGTGTATCGTGCATTGGTAGCAACTATTTCTTTCACTCTAGCAACCATCTTGGCAGATGTTGCTCTTTTCGGCCGACGATCATGTGGTGCATCTTCCGTTGAGCCTAGCCCACAGCTGAATTTCTTACACCAACGAAAAACTGTCGTAAAAGACATTTCATTATGCCCATAAACCGAACATATTTCATCAAAAATGTCTTTGCACCGTATACCAAGAATACAACGATTCTTAATATAGGACCGTATTTCAACAGCGTACTCTGACCTTCTTCCAACCATGTTTTGAATTAGTATTCAAGAGTAGACAGTGTTTATCGAATGATATACATGGCTAAAGTCAACGGATTTTAACAGGTTTGGTATCAATGTATAGGTAAAATGTTTTTCTACGCTGTGATATTTATTTCCAGGTGATTTTCGCATTAGTGCATGAGAAAACGTTCTACTTGCATTCATATTTGAACAGTCCTCGTAGTATTCAAGATATAAGGCAAAATCACTCAACCATGAAATATAGGTCACACTCAACCATGGAATATAGGTCACACTGACCTAGATATATTTTGAGGACAATCATCAGGTTGCATGGAACTAATAATCCATTTATCAGGTCATTGGAACTAATATCCCAGGTATGACATTTCTCAACAAATAAACTTCAAGATATAAAGTAAAATCACTGGACCGTGAAATGAAGGTCACCATGACCTTCACCCTTTTACACTTGAACCAATGTCACATAGCTGACTGATGTATAACCCAGTGTGTCTATAACTATGCATGTAACATATTACAAAGGTGTCCTAGATTTTGACACAACACTAGATATATACATATTTCAAATAGTGCAGGCCCAGATCAGACGCCATGTTCTGCAGCGCCTGATCTGGGCCTGCACTGTTTGCAAAGGTACTCCTTTAGGGGTTTTCCGCATACAATGGATTAAACTGTAGTGGTTTCTTTGGGTGGTAGGGCTTGAGAAGTCATTTTTATCTCAATGTTGGGTAAAAGCCACACAAAATTGGAAGCAACATCTCCCAGGTACCCAAAATGACATAAGTAGTGTTGATGGGGATGTAAAACTTTAAAAAACAAACAAACAAACCAAAATATAATGTAATGGTGAACTTTTCAAAAAATATTTTCAGTAACAACTCCCCCAGGCTTGAAGAAATATATGGGCTGCATGATGCTTCCACGCAGAGCTGAAACCGACCTGCACACGAGTACTGGTAAACCACTTAGAGGATCTAAACCTGCCCAGGCAAAGCGGTGTGAGTTGGAAAGTCCATGCTTATAAACCCTATTGGTTTCATTGGGTGGCAGGGCTTGAGATGTCATTCCATCTCAATGTCGGGTAAAAGTCTCACAAAATTGGAAGCAACGTCTCATAAATGACCTTTACAGTGTTACAGTGTTAAACCTCAAACCAAACAAACAAAACTATACCGGTAACTATTTATGGCAAGGAAAGTATAGTATACCTGACTTTTTCATATAAAGTTGAACTTTAAGTTGATGAATTTGTGTCTCAAGCCATTCTTTCTTCTTTAAGGCTTCTTTCACTGTAGAAGAGGCTGCACTTCTATGCTGGACAATGTCTCCAGCAAGAGGACTAACATTCATGAGCTCTGGGGTGGCTCCAACTTTACTATTAACTGAAGACTGAGAGTCACCTGGACTAACACTAGGTACAGCCTCTTCATTCATCTCTGAAGACATCTTATAGACTACCTGTTAGTTTCTAAAGACATCTCTTTAAGCTTTATCTCTGAAAACAGATTCACAGATTATACATGACTTCCATTGTATAATTCTCAAAAAATGTGTTTTTATGCCTCTGCAAATGATTGCCAGTGTGTGTGTGTGTGTGTGTGTGTGTGTGTGTGTGTGCAAATAGTGTCCAATCCATAACTTTGTTTTTCCTCTATGGATTTTGAAATGACTGGGCAGAAATGTCAACCAGCATAATACGTCATGGAAAGCCAGGCCTAGAGCTCCAAAGACAAGGTCACACTTACAGGTAAACTGTCAAAAATAGGTTGTATTTTTTGTAACCGGTCCATAACTTTGTTATTGCTTGATGGACTTAAAGGCATTTATTCTTGGACAGCAGGACACACAGTGTGTACATAATTAGTTTATTGTTGCATGCAGGACCCAGGTATATTTTAAAATTACTTGGAAGACAAATGTCTATATCTCCAAGGTCAAGGTCACACTTAGAGGTCAAATTAAACAAGAATTCTGAAGAAAGCGGCGTTGCACCTGCTGGGGGCAAAAGTCATAGGAGCCACAATCAGAATTTGTTATTAATTAAGTAAATTTCATTCTTAGCAGTTGATAGTTGATGTAAAATGGTTCAAAGTCACTGGACCAATCACATCACATCTAGGAGACCCACTATGCAAGGTTTGGTGGTTGCAGGCCTTTTATTTGAGAAGATCTGGAACACTGACGCAAATTGTGTCAAAACCACTGGAGCGTAGAATATAGATCAAGGTCACCAGGTCAAGGTACCTGCAGAGTCAGTACATCCAGGAGCAGCAATATGCAAGAATTGATGGTCGTAGGCCTTTTATTTGCAGAGATCTGGAACTTCCATGTAAAATTTGTCAAAGTCGCTGGAGCATAAATATAGGTCAAGGTCACCGGGTCAAGGTACCTGCAGAGTCAGTACATCTAGAAGAAGCACTATGCAAGATTAGATGGTTGTTGACCTTTTATTTGAGGAGATCTGGAACTTCGACGTAAAATGTGCCAAAATCAGTGAAGCGTAAAATATAGGTCAAGGTCAACATGTCAAGGTACCTGCAGAGTCTAGGAGAAGCACTATTCAAGATTTTATTGCTGTAGGCCTTTTATTTGAGAAGCTCTGGAACATCGACGTAATTTGTGTCAAACTCACTGGAGCGTAAAATATGGGTCAAGGTGCCTGCCTAGTCAGGAGCTCAGGGAGATGTTTCATGGAAGGTTTGATGGTTGTTTAGTCTTATAGTTGATTACAATACAAACTTTGACGTAATGTCGAACTTCGACGTAATGGTCAAAGTCACTGGAGTGCAAAATATAGGGCAAAGTCACCGGGTCAAGATGCTTGCCTAGTCAGGAGCTCAGGGTGATGTTTCCTGAAATGTTTGATGGTTGTGTAGTCTTATAGTTTTACAATGCAAACTTCCACGTAATAGTCAAAGTCACTGGAGTGCAAACCGGCCCCGATAGCTCAGTTGGTAGAGTGTCCGCTCCGGGGAACGGGAGGCCACAGGTTCGATCCCGGGCCACGACATACCAAAGTTGTTAAAAATGGTACTAGCAGCTCCTCGCTTGGCACTCAGATTTACGGGGTAGAGCTAGGACTTGTTGACCCAGTGTCAGGATAATGTGACTGGGTGTGGTATCATGTAATGTGTCTGGGACATGATACTTCAGTGAGGCAGCATAATAAAAGTGAGCATTGAGCTCCCTGTCACAACCAGACACCGTCGTGATATGACTGAAAAATTGTTGAAAGCGACGTTAAATCCGAATTCACACACACACACACTGGAGCGCAAAATATAGGTCAAAGTCACCAGGTCAAGGTGCCTACACAGTTGCAAGGTCATGGAGATGTTTCATGTAAGGTTTGATGGTAGCTGAGGTTTTTAGTTGACTTAATAAAAAACTTTGACATAAATGTCGAACTTCGACGTAAATGTTAACAGATGGATGGACGGACGAAGGGATGGATGCACGGATGCATGGACAAATGGACGGAAAAGCGGACGTAAATGTCGAACTTCGACGTAAATATTAACAGAGAGACGGATGGTCAAATGGACAGATGCACAGTCACCGGGTCAAGGTGCTTGCCTAGTCAGGAGCTCAGGGAGATGTTTCATGAATGGTTTGATGGTTGTTTAGTCTTATAGTTGATTACAATACAAACTTCGACATAAATGTCAAACTTCAACATTATGATCAAATTCACTGGAGCGCAAAATATAGGTCAAAGTCTCCAGATCAAGGTACATGTACCTTCAAAGTCAGAAGGTCAGGAAGATGTTTCATGTAAGGTTTGATGGTAGCTGAGGTTTGTAGTTGACTTATATATTAAACAAGAATTCCGCAGAAGGCAGCGTCGCATCTGCTAGGGGCAAAAGTCACAGGAGCCACAATCAGAACATTGTTATTAAATAAGTAAACTTCAATCTTAGCAGTTGGTAGTTGATGTAAAATGTGTCAAAGTCACTTGACCAAAAAATATAGGCCATGGTCACCAGGTCAAGGTATGTGCCAAATCAGTACATCGAGGAGAAGCACTATGCAAGGCTTGGTGGCTGTAGGCCATTTATTTAAGGACATAATATAGAACATTGACGTAAAATGTGTTAAAGTCACTAGAATGCATAATATGGGTCAAGTTTACCAGGTCAAAGTAAATGCAGAGTCAGTAAATGTAAGAAAAGCACCATGCAAGGTTTGGTGGTTGTAGGCCTTATAGTTAAGAAGATATGGCATGTCAACCTAAAATGTGTAAAGTCAATGGAGTACGATAAATAGGTCAAGGTCACCAAGTCACAGTACATGCATAGTCAGTACATCTAGAAGCAGCATTATGCAAGATTTGATGGTTGTAGGCCTATTATTTGCAGAGATCTGGAACTTCGACGTAAAATGTGTCAAAGTCGCTGGAGCATAAAATATAGGTCATGGTCACCAATTCAAGGTACCTGCAGAGTCAGTACATCTAGGAGAAGCATTATACAAGATTTGATGGTTGTGAGCCTTTTATTTGAGGAGATCTGGAACTTCGACGTATAATGTGTCAGTCTGAGGAGAGTAGAATATAGGTCAAGGTCACCATGTCAATGTACCTGCAGAGTCAGTACATCTAGGAGAAGTACTATGCAAGATTTTATGGTTGTAGGCCTTTTATTTGACAAGAACTGGAACATCAACTTAATTTGTGCCAAAGTCACTGGAGCGTAAAATATAGGTCAAGGTCACTGGGTCAAGGTGCTTGCCTAGTCAGGAGCTTAGGATGAAGTTTCATGAAAGGTTTGATGATTGTTTAGTCGTATAGATGGTTACATTACAAAGTTTGACGTAATGTCGAACTTCGACATAATGGTCAAAGTCACTGGAGCACAAAATATAGGTCAAAGTCACCAGGTCAAGGTGCCTACAAAGTCAGAAGGTAGGGGGATTCTTCATGTAAGGTTTGATGGTAGCTGAAGCTTGTAGTTGACTTAAATAAAAACTTTGACGTAAATGTCGAACTTCGACGTAAATGTTAACAGACGGATGGACGAACCGACATAAAATATAGGTCAAAGTCACCAGGTCAAGTTGCTTAGAAAGTGAGAAGGTCAGGGTGATGTTTCCTGTAAGGTTTGATGGTAGCTGAGGTTTGTAGTTGACTTAAACAAAAACTTTGACCTAAATGTCGAACTTCGACGTAATGGTCAAAGTCACTGGAGCACAAAATATAGGTCGTAGTCACCAGGTCAAGGTGCTTACAAAGTGAGAAGGTCTATGAGATGTTTCATGTAAGGTCTGATGGTAGCTGAGGTTTGTAAAATAAGAACTTTGACGTAATGGTCAAAGTCACTGGAGCACAAAATATAGGTTGTAGTCACCAGGTCAAGGTGCTTACAAAGTGAGAGGGTCTATGAGATGTTTCATGTAAGGTCTGATGGTAGCTGAGGTTTGTAAAATAAAAACTTTGACGTAATGGTCAAAGTCACTGGAGCACAAAAATGAAAATATAGGTCAAAGTCACCGAGTCAAGGTGCTTACAAAGTGAGAAGGTCTATGAGATGTTTCATGTAAGGTTTGATGGTAGCTGAGGTTTGTAAAATAAAAACTTTGACGTAAATGTCGAACTTCGACTGAATGTCGCTTTTAGACATAATGGTCAAAGTCACTGGAGCGCCAAATATAGGTCAAAGTCACCAGGTCAAGGTGCTTACAAAGTGAAAAGTGAAAAGGTCTACGAGATGTTTCATGTAAGGTTTGATGGTAGCGGGGTTTTGTAAAATAAAAACTTTGACGTAAATGTCGAACTTCGACATTAATGTTAACAGACGGACGGACGAATGGATGCACAGATGGAAAATCGGACACCTATGTCCTACCCTGCTACAAGCAGGTGCGACAAAAACTTTGACGTTAATGTCGAACTTCGACGTAAATATTAACAGACGCATGGATGGACAAACGGACAGATGCACGGATGCACCATCACAGGGTAAAGGTGCTTGCCTAGTAAGGAGCTCAGGGAGATGTTTCAAGAAAGGTTTGATGGTTGTTTAGTCTTATAGTTGATTACAATACAAACTTTGACATAAATGTCAAACTTCGACATTATAATCAAATTCACTGGAGCGCAAAATATAGGTCAAAGTCACCCGATGAAGGTACCTACAAAGTCAGAAGGTCAGGGGGATGTTTCATATAAGGTTTGATGGTAGCTGAGGTTTGTAGTTGACTTAAATAACAAGAATTCCGCAGAAGGCGGCGTCGCACCTGCTGGGGGCAAAAGTCATAGAAGCCACAATCAGAATGTTGTTATTAATTAAGTAAATTTCATAGCAGTTGATAGTTGATGTAAAATGTGTCAAGGTCACTGGACCAAAAATATAGGCCATGGTCACCAGGTCAAGGTACGTGTCAAATCAGTAGAATGATGAGAAGTACTACGCAAAGTTTGGGGGCTGTAGGCCATTTATTTGCAGACATATTGAACATTGAGGTAAAAGTCGCTGGAGTGCATAATATAGCAGTGTTATTGATAAGCTTTTGCCCGAGGAGTACTGTTACTCCTTCAACCAAAGACATAGGCGTATCCTGTGAGTCGTTGAGAGAATCGGTACTCGTAAATTCAAACTAGGAACGTATCTTCATCTGTCATCACAAGATGGCTGCTAAGTGCACTTATAATAATGTCAGACGTGGCAATGGCCATATGTAAATGACGTTAAACACATATTCTATCGTCGTAACATACCGATATACATTTTAATGTTAATAAGCTGGTGGACAGCATAATGAAAAATTACTTTTTCTTCTAAAGAATGTAAATCCAGCCAATGTGGTCTTCTACTTCGCATGTGTTTTTGGAATTTCCCAGACGCCATTGAAGACTCGTCTTGATCAGACTGTGCAGGCTGATCGGAGTCTTTAGCTGTCACAAGATCATATTGTCACCAATACGTTTTCAAACCCATGTTTTGTGTCTGCAGCGGCCTTATGTGCTACGCGTTCAAAGGCGGGAAATCTCCACGAATTGTAGCAACTGCATGCGATTGGTAAAAGGCGAGAAATTCAGCGCTCAGCAAAAATACAATAAAACATGCGACCAGTGAAGACTCAGATCAGCAAGCGCATCTGTGAAAGCTAATCAGTCTGTCCCGGTTGCTGTGTTTACGTTCTTTTTCTTCAGTGGTTTCTTGCTGTCGAGTCCTCACCGTTGTCTCACCTCTGTGGTTCTTTGATTTCTGTGTTCACGGAGATGTTGCACTGATGCGTTAGGAGGCCTTCATGTGGACTGAACAAATTATTTGTCTAAATCGCGACGGAAGTAAGGGCGAGGATTGTGGCCACGTAAAGTCGATTTAAGCCCCCCAGTGGAAATCTTCCACTGACCGTTCCAAGGCGGCTCTTCTGTGGCGATTTATTTATGTTGTTGTTTGTTGCTTGCTGTGTGTATCACTTGTGTCTTTTAATTTTGGATGGCCATATGGCCATTTTGTGGGAAAGTAACTGTCCATATGGCCTTCCTTTGTTTAGGTTTCCATTATGGTCTGGTCGCTTAATGTTTGTATTTCTTTCCCTTTGGTGTCTTTTATGGATGGAGTAACAAGGGGGGAAACCTACGTCATGATGACGTCACACAGAAAGACAATGGCAGCCGCCATCTTGAAAGTACCTCTCGCTTCGGTAAGTGTTTTTGTGTTAAACAGATGATTTAAGCACAATCTTGACACAGCTTTTATCGCAGAGTACGGGCAAAATAACAATGTTTTGTCTGCAAAAAGAAATTTGTGCAGGCTTTCAGTAGTATGGATAAACACGTTGGATTTAGTTCATTTCAGCGATCCATTCGTCAACACTCTGGATATGAAAATCATTCATATGAAGCAGCGCAGTGTTTTCATTAATCATCGCATAACGAGTACACGACTTTTTCAGAAGAAAATACCATAGAAGTGTTTATTAGTATTAAAATTAAAATTTTTGAACTTTATAAAACGTTTTTAGTAAATGGTATCGTTAACACTCGATCAGAAATGAGATACGTACACACTCTGAAAACCAGCATATAGTTGTTTGTTTTGTTTTTTGCTTTTTGGGTTTTTCGGACCCTTTCAAGATTATTTCACTCATATCGAGCCAATCGCTAATCAGAAGTGGGCGAAAACCGGAGTACCCGGAGAAAAACCTCATGACCTTCCGTCGCAGAACTTGGCGTCTCACATCTGACTCGAGCGAGGCTCGAACCACAGCGGTGAGAGACCTAATGATCTAGAGTCAGCGCTCTTAACCACTAGGCCACATATAGTTGTTTCTCGTGACAACCTGAAAAGCAGGGTAACAAGTATCTTTGACAATAGTGGTGGCCAGATGAACAGCCGATCACAATTTCCGCTCTCTGTCACTTAAGAAGACATTGCCCTGTCTAGAACATTATCGCACTTGAACTATTTACAATGTTGCGCCGAGTTGCGAAAAAAATGACGATAAAACAAATGGTTCAGATTTAAAATATCTGTAAAAACAAGAGGCCCTTGGGCCACTATACTCACCATAGTTCAGTTGGGATCTGCCCCATGGAAGACATGCGTTTCATTAAGCTATTAAGGCTAGAAAAATCTAAGTAGATGCCCACCCAAGGACTATGCTGCGAAATTAGGTTTCTAGCTTTTCTTGTTCTTGTGAAAACGTTGACAAAATATTAATATTGGCCTAATTTTTGGGAGAAGATTTAAAGAATAGATGAACAAATAAGCTGAAGATGCTTATTGCCTTTTATACAATATAAGCCATCATTATTGCATTGCATACAAATGTTCTAGAAAAGGGTAATCCCTTTGAAGCAAGGACTACAAGACAGAACTGAAAACTGTGGAGTGTACACGATTTTTTTGTGGACCAGACTAGCTAGTTTCGGCCAGTTGGGCCGCATTACTAACCCTCAAACATTTACGAACCCCTGCAGTGGCATCAATGATCCCAAATGACTGGAAAATAAATCCACACTTTGATGAAGAGCAGATAAACATTTTACGGACGCCAAATATTCCCATAACACCAGCTACGGTGAAATATATTACTTTCTAGAAAATGTAATCCTTTGGAAGCAAGGGCAACAAGAAAATAAAAATAAAGCCACACTATGATAAAGATTGAAGTTTCAACATTTTATAGTTCCTAGGAAATTTTTGATGAAATTTAAGTTAGACCTATGATAGAGAGAAAGAATTAAAGTTAAGATGAAATGGGATGTCAAGAAAAACACTGCCTCTTACACTATGTAAGTTATCATCCAAACTGCATATGAAAAATAGAAGTGAAGGCAATGATTAGGAATCGATACAATTAACCCACTGCTCCCATCAGAGACACCAAAGGGAAAGAAACACAAGCATGATATAACTAGACTCTAAACATCACTAGCGGAAAGCCAAAAGGACAGTTTCTTTCCAACAAAATGGCCAGTTGGCTGTCCAAAACAAAAGGATATAAGCGAATACTGGTAATCACTTAGAGGGTCAAAATTAGAAGTAGAGGCAATGATCAGGAATCGATACAATTAACCCACAGCTCCCATCAGAGACACCAAAGGGAAAGAAACACAAACATGAAACAACATACCCCAACGGAAACACTAACAGCGGAAAGCCAAAAGGACCGTTACTTTCTCACAAAATGGCCAAAAGGCTATCCAAAATAAAATAATACCAGCGACACAAACACCCAAAGACCCCAAGCCTGCCAAGAAAAGTGGTGCGAGTTGGACCGTACATGTGTATAAAATAGAAGTAAATGCAATGGTCAGGAATCCCTATTTGTTTCACTGAAGGCATTGCTTGAGATGTCATTTCATCTTAATGTTGGATAGAAGTCCCGAAAAGATTGGAAGTAACGTCTCGAAAATGACCTAAGTGCTGTTGACGGGGCCGTTCAACCTCAATTTCAACCAAACAGGCATCATCATTTCATATGTTTATGCCGTTCGTAGTTTTTGTGCGTATCGCGCGAAAATAGTAGACGTTTTTCTTTTATCTTTGTAGTTGAGACGTTATTTGTTTTGTTTTTGTCAATATATCAGCCGGTGCAAGACAAATGCTAAAATATGACATGTGCGACTAGTGAATACCTAGACCAGTCCATGCATCTGATCGGTGTAATATTTCGCTTTTGAAACAATAGTGAGCTATTACACAACTCACACCTGCTCGTTGTACGGACGATTCTTAATCCTAACCAACCGCACAAGTCCAACAGCAGATCCTGAAAAGCGTAACGAGAAAAAAAATGTTATTGGGGCCTCGATAAGGATCGGTTTATACAACAAGCAGGTTTGGGAAGTGTCAAATATTACTACTGTTTTAAAAACTCAAGAATACACCGATCAGACTGCCCGGGTATGCAAGCTGATCTGGGTAGTCTATCGTCGCACATAAATTGCCTTATTGTAGCTTTTTTCTTGCACCGGCTCATTAATTAAAGTAAATAACGTTGAAACTACACAAAATACCCACTTTTTGTGGGTGTTATGCCAAATACTGCCTCGAGTGAGGTTAATGTCAAATTAACGTTACAAAAAGTGTTACACTTTTCATTAAAACTGTGCTACAGTGTACAATATTGTTTTTTGGTCGACAAAAGTTACTAAGCAATGGAGCTTTTTTAAAAATAGTGCTTAAGTCCACCTGACCATCACTAAAGGTAGCTGTTATTTATAGAAAATAGCCGCCTTATTCTTATAGCTGTGAGGACGGCGTATTCAATTATATGGTTATCAATAGAATCTGGACTAAAATCGTGTGTTGGGTTTAGCAAACATTGTAAGCCCTAACAAGACGCGACAGAGCGCGGCATCTGACCAAGGTCTACACTGTTTGCTTTTTGTACACGGATGTAAGGAATAAACAAATGTTTACAGTCTAAGTCACCGTGTATTTTTCAAACCCACCCAACAGACAGCTGACCCACCTGTTCTATGACTACTTTGATTAAAGTAAGTTTGTTTGTTTGTATTGGAGTTTAAAGGCCCAGTCAACAATATTTAGGTCATTTTTATCCCGGTCAGTTTACATATCCACACTTTTTCTGTGCATGCTTATACGTTAACCAGTACAGCGCACATTCTATCGCCAGAAACTGACAACTGCCCTTCTTGAATCAGAGGAAGGGAGAGACTGACCATAGAAAAGATTCCATGATCAATCTCCACGAAAGAATGTTGCCGACCCTGGCAGGTAACAAAGCCGCGTCCTCCTGATCACCAGTCAGACGCGCATCCAACTGAGCAACCGAGGCCGGCTTAAATAAAGTAAGATAATGCATTTTTATAACGAGCAGATCATTGCAAGAAGTTTAGTTCTCAGCCACGACAGTATTTTTCCGCTCATGTAAGAGACCATTGAGGACCTCAAGAGATGTCTGCCTATTCTTCGATAGCCTGTATGACTCTTTTTATTTTCAGAGATAAATGTAAACCTTATTCTGTTGTTTTATACCTCAACGCAAGTACGACAATTCTCCAGAGTGGGCTATATCTTCTTAAGTGACAAGGGAGCGGACATTACAACTGCCTGTTCATCTGGCCACCATTATTGTCCAAGATACTTGTAACCTTTAGAGAATTTGGCGCCTTTTACCCTGCTTTTCAGGTTGTCACGAGAAACAACTATATGCTGATTTTCAGAGTGTGTACGTATCTCTTTTCAGATCGAGTGTTAACGATACCATTTACTGAAAACGTCTTATAAAGTTCAAAAATTTTAATTTTAATACAAATAAACACTTCTATGGTATTTTCTACTGAAAAAGTCGTGTACTCGTTATGAGATGATTAATGAAATCACTGCGCTGCTTCATATGAATGATTTTCATATCCAGAGTGTTGACGAATGGATCGCTGAAATTAACTAAATCCGACGTGTTCGTCCATACTACTTAAAGCTTGCCTAAATTTCTTTTTGCTGACAAAATATTGTAATTTTGCCCGTACTCTGCGATAATAGCTATGTCAAGATTGTGCGTAAAATATATGTTTAACACAGAAATACTTACCGAAGCGAGAGTTCCTTTCAAGATGGCGACCGCCTTGGTGTAAAATTGTGACGTCATCGTGACGTAGGTTTCCCCCCTTGAGTAAGTTAATTGTATCAATTCCTGATCTTTGTTTTACTTCTACTTTTTATGATGCGCTGCCAGTCATTCTGCTTAATGTTCAAAGACGCCGGCGAGACATCTTAGGGTGTTAATTTAATCAGCTACTTGATAGATAGCGGTAAATAAGCATGCACTGCATGCTGACCACCTGTGATTCACAATTAAATATATGAGTACCCAAGTATTACAGGTTAATCCTGCCATTGTGACTCAATGAATATAATTTTGGTCACATGTATACAGAACACGGCGGACAAAGACATCAGTCTGTGCAGCGGTGGTTCTATCTCAGACGTGCATTGACGACAATGTTGCGAGAAAAAATACGTTGGGATGATAAAAGTATGAAAGTGGATTCAAAAGTAAACAACCACCATGATGCAATAATCAAAGGCACCGGTATACACAAGTCGGAAAACGGCAATAAACAAGGTTTTTAAGCCTCCGGTTAAGAGTTTTCGCCAATTGCCAAAGGACGCGAAAAAAAAAATGAGTCATGGACACAAATTTTTTTGCATCTGCCCCCTGCAGGCGCTAAGCAGAAAGAGCTAGCGCTAACGCTGCCTGGTCGGATATATATTCGCTGATACATTAATTATAACTTTCCTAGCCCAGTTGTTGTTGCTTCTGTTTTGTTTTTCCACAAAATACAGAGTAATCCATTTCAACGTGAATTTCTGTGATTTGGTAGAAATAGCCGCCAGAAATTTCTCCTGCATTTTATATTTTTTCTGGCGATTTCCGGAGAAACTTTGTCAGGTTCTCCACAAAAAGAAAAAGAGGTCTTAACTTTTTATCGTCTGCGGGTCTGTTTTGATATTTAATTCCTAACTACATGACAATGTGAAACTGTAGATCTGTCGAACCCATTTTTTTTTCTCGAAGATGACACTCCGTAGAAGTCAATGTGGTTGCCTAACAATATTCAGGATCGTATTTTTATGCACGCTTGTCATAAAGTTATTGTTCATGCTTCAGGCGTTGTTAATAAAGTTAATAATGCGGGTGGCTTTCCCTTAGATAATAAATACTGTTATGAAATCACGCATCAATAATCGGTTTCCTAATCATGTTGATAGTTGTCATAACTTGAGGCTGATTAAATATAAGCGGATCGGTATTCAATATATGATCGTCAAAAGGTAAAAATGAAATGTTTCAACGTAATTAAAACAAATGCCATCATTCATGAATGGATGAATTTCGAATCTTTCTTGAAGATTGGAACAGTTTTTGTTGAAGACTATGATGGGGCGAAAATTACCGCGATTTCGACGTTATGTTTTTTTTTTTTTTTCCATTGCCAATACGACTGCAATGGAACGGCCTTGGCGTATCGCCAATTTGACGGTCGTATTTGGTACGACTTTTTCTTCATTTCTAGGCGTATTTGCTCGATTTTAGAGTCGTATTTACGACGATACGACCCTTATCAAATACTCTGATATAGGTTAAGGTCACCAGGTCAAGGTACCCACAGAGTAAGTAAATGTAGGAGAAGCACTATGCAAGGTTTGGTGGTTGTAGGCCTTATAGTTAAGAAGATATGGAATGTCGACCTAAAATGTGTTAAAGTCAATGGAGTGCAAAAAATATGTCAAAGTCACCAAGTCAAGGTACCTGCATAGCCAGTACATCTAGGAGAACCACTATGCAAGATTTGGTGGTTGCAGGCCTTTTATTTGAGAAGATCTGGAACATTGACGCAAATTTGTCAAAGTCAATGGAGAGTAAAATATAGGTCAAGGTCACCAGGTCAAGGTACCCGCAGAATCAGTACATCCAGGAGCAGCATTATGCAAGCTTTGATGGTTGTAGGCCTTTTATTTGCAGCGATCTGGAACTTCGACATAAAAATTTGTCAAAGTCGCTGGAACGTTAAATATAGGTCAAGGTCACCGGGTCAAGGTACCTGCAGAGTCAGTACATCTAGGAGAAGCACTATGCAAGATTAGATGGTTGTGGGCCTTTTATTTGATAAGATCTGGAACTTCGACTTAAAATGTGTCAAAGTCAGTGGAGCGTAAAATATAGGTCAAGGTCACCATGTCAAGGTACCTGCAGAGTCAATACATCTAGACGAAACACTATGAAAGATTTTATTGGTGTAGGCCTTTTATTTGAGAAGATCTGGAACATTGACGTAATTTGTGTCAAACTCACTGAAGCGTAAAATATAGGTCAAGGTCACCGGGTCAAGGTGCTTGCCTAGTCAGTCCCTCAGGGTGATGTTTCATGAAAGGTTTGATGGTTGTTTAGTCTTATAGTTGATTACAATACAAACTTCGACGTAAATGTCGAACTTCGATGTAATGGTCAAAGTCAATGGAGTGCAAAATATAGGTCAAAATCACCAGGTCAAAGTGCTTACAAAGTGAGAAGGTCTATGAGATGTTTCATGTAAGGTTTGATGGTAGCTGGGATTTGTAAAATAAAAATTTTGACGTATCAGAATTAGAATTGTTACTGGTGACACGTCAAATGACATTCATACACCAGGACCTGTGATATGGGAAGTTAGTCCCTAGGGTCGCGGGACGTTTCGGTCCTGAGTCGTTTCGGTCCCTGGGTCGTTTCGGTCCTGAGTCGTTTCGGCCGGGTCGTTTCGGCCTGGGTCGTTTCGGCCCAATTTCGGGGGTGGGTCGTTTCGGCCAAATTGGTGGGTCGTTTCGGCCTGATTTTTTTATCACTTTATTGTTTAACATGTATTTATATTTTGTTTGCCGAAGATCAGCCTGTGCTTTTGCTATCATCACTCGTTTTATGCCTTTAATAGGTCAGAAAACAGAGTGCTTTTTCGAACTGTGTAGACTAGGAGATCAGCCTATGCTTTTGCTATCTTCGCTCGTTCAGTTTTTAATAGTTCAGAAAACGGAGGGCTTTTCAAACTGTGTAGACTCTGATCACAATGAGCAGACTTATAGGTTATTAAGTCTTTGAAGGTATCACAACGACAGACGCAGGCTGATCATATAAAATAATAACATCGTTTCAGTTTTTAATAGCTCAGAAAACAGGAAGCTTTTTCAAGCTGTGTAGACTCTGATCACAATGAACATATGTATAGGTTATTAAGTCTTTGAAGGTTACAACGACGAATGCATGCTGATCATATAAAATAATTAGGCTACATGTAGCAAATATTTCGCATGCTGTTCTCAAAATGTGCGTGTCATTGATACTAGTACAGTAGAATTCCGCTTAAAGACCACTCCTATATTAGGACCACTCCGCTATTAAGACCGGTTTTCGCCAGACCCAAATTATTTCTTACATAATTAAATAAGACCACCCTGCTATTCAGTATTAAGACCGCTTTCAAAAGACCGAATCTACCATTACTCTTCTTTATTGAGACTACTTTGGCCAAGTCAAGTTAATTTGTATCTCTTAGTCCATTGGACAATATAATTTTTTGCTGGATTCCTCATCATCTTGGTAATGTTCACACATTTCCCTAAAGGTGTGAAAAACAGCAGTTTACCTGTACTAATCAGTATGTTGTTTTGACAAGATTTTTCTATGCTAGGTGAAAAAATATTGTTAATAATTTTGGTAATGTGCAGCTCTGTTTTCTTCAGAAAGAAGATTATTGTGGAACAATTGTTATCATTAATGTGTTTTTATTGGTGTAATATTGCCTATAATTACATATAATGAGGAAAAGAACAGTAAAGTTAAAGACAGCAAGATTTACTAAAAAGCAATAAAATAGGCACAGTGCACATAAAAAACAATATTTAAATCAGTCTTGCCAGCAATATTTTTCACCAATTCCATTATAAGGGACCACCCCGCTAATAAAGACCAATTCCATTATAAGGGACCACCCCGCTAATAAGACCACTTTTTAGAAGTCTAGAAAGTGATCTTAATAGCGGAATTTTACTGTAAATACTGATCATTCCCAGACAATAATCAAGTCCTAGTCGCACCTCCTCGTTGGTGCTAACTGGAAACATGGCTATGGATAGAACTTTTAAAACACTTTATTTGGGCTATCATTACCATGGCTTACGTGACAGGTCGTTGAAATAATATTCCAAATTTAAATAATAATTACTATTCAATATGTTTTATACAGAAAAAAATGCTATCTAATAAAATCGGACCGAAACGACCCAGGCCGAATCGACCCAGGGCCGAAACGACCCACCGAAATAGGCCGAAACGACCCAGGTCCAAATTTGGGCCGAAACGACCCGGCCGAAACAACTCAAGACCGAAACGTCCCGGATTCGTCCCTAGCTCTAACCAAAGACTTTACGAGGTAAACTTAGTTACACAGTCGTCAGCACCTTCAGCCGTCGGAATAATCGAATCGGGAAGGGCATTCGTAAATGTCGAACTTCGATGTAAATGTTAACAGATGGACGGACGAACGGAAAATCGGACGCCTATGTCGCACCCTGCTACAAGTAGGTGCGATGAAACTCTAAAATCCGGCCGAATCGACCGAGGCCGAAACGACCCAGGACCGAAACGGCCCGGATTCTCTTCATCAACATACGCGGCAGATTGTTCCACATATGTATCATACGATACAAAACTTCAGTAAAATGAAAAGCAGTAGGCCCACCTAAATTATTATCTTTGCCATTTCACAGAAGTTTTATTTTGATCTTCGCGGCTGTTGATTGCGGCCTTGATTGCTGGTGGCGAACACTAATGTCCGGGAATTGTCCGGGAAATGGCCGGGAATTCGCCGGGAAATCGCCGAGAAATGGGGGGTAGTGATGCGTTATCCCTAATATCTCCACTTCGGGTGGTAAGAAATTAATAAAATTAGTATCAAATGAACTTTTAAGCTTCATTCTAAAAGATAATTAAAAAATAATTTACTTTTTAAACGTTTTAGGGGTCCATTTACTTAGTTAATTTGTCCGGGAAATTCTCGGATTTTGTCCTGGATTTTGGGGTAGTGGTGCGTTAACCCTAATATCTCAACTTCGGGTGGTCAGAAATTAATAAAATTAGTATCAAATAAAATTTTTAGCTCCATTCTTAAGGATTATTAAAAGATATTTTTCATTTTGAATATTTTAGGGGTCCATTTCTGAAGTTAATTTGTCCGGGAAATTCCCGGTTGTGTCCTGGATGTTGGGGTAGTTGTGCATTTTCATAGTATCTCTGTTTGTGGTGATCAATAATTGATATATATTAAAATTTTAAGTTCAGTTCTAAAAGAATATAAAAAATCTTTTCATACACCTCATTGAGGCAGTTCTAATGAGTGCACACAACATGACTAATTTATAGAAGATCTCAAAGAATCTTTAATTACGGCAAACAGTGTAGAACTTGGTCAACGGTTTAACACATATATGCTTAGCGCCCCATAGTTGGGCCATTGGCAAACAGTGTAGATCTTGATCAAAGGTTTAACCCATATATGCCTTGAGTCCCACTTGTGGGACATTGGCAGATAGTGTAGATCCACTGGCAGATCAGATATTTAACCCAGATATTTAATCCATATATGCCTAGCGTCCCATTTGTGGGACATAGTCAAACAGTGTAGACTCAAATGATCAGACGCTGCAAAACGTGTCGTCTGATCTGGGCCGCAAAATGATACATCTGATCTAGGTCTACACTATTTGCTTAAACAACGAGGAAATTTAGCCGCATCCATTTCTTGCTAGCAATGAATTAGGTGTACGGACTTTGACGGACCATTATGATCAGTAGCTGCGCAAACCTTGGCGTCTGATCTGGGCCGCTAAGTGCGACGTCGGATCTCGGTCTACACTGTTTGCTTAATCAACGACGAAATTTAACAGCATCCATTTCTTGTTGGCAATGAATTAGATGTACGGACTTTGACTGATTTGACGGACCATGATGCTCAGACGCTGCAAAACTTGACGTCGGATCTCGGCCGCAAAATGCGACATCTGATCTGGTTCTATACTATTTGCTTAAACAACCAAATTTAAGCGCATCCATTTCTTCCTGACGATGAATTAGGTGTACGGACTTTGAGCTATTTTACGGGCCATTAATTTTCTAACGAGATTAAAAATGTGTTAAGTTAATTGCTTTAACTCATAATAAGTTGGCGCGTGCTACTTACCTGGATTGAAATAATAGAAAGACTTCATTCATTCACTTGTAAAATCGTAAAAATTCCAGTCTGGTGATTCTGCAAAATGCCTGAG
Organism: Lucinisca nassula; assembly: GCA_963580285.1. Lineage (NCBI taxonomy): Eukaryota > Metazoa > Mollusca > Bivalvia > Lucinida > Lucinidae > Lucinisca > Lucinisca nassula. Next base: position 146,139,681 of record OY757018.1, on the reverse strand, counting down.
TATATTGGTAACATGATTTGCTGTGAAAATCGTAAGTGCAAAATTTCGTTTTATAGAAAATGTTTAGGTCTGAATTCATCATCAAATCAATGGCAGTGTCCGTCTTGTGAGCAGCAACACGTGTGACATCATAGAAAACTGTGTAATGGAAACCCATGTAAATCCAACTTTATACAGAGAAAAGTAGGATTTTCAAGGGGTGTGCAGTCATTCTTTCGTTCTCACAAGTCGATATATTAAGGAAAACGAACCAATACCCCGGCATCCTGGATACAATACGGGTTGTGGGTACTCACTAGAACTGCCTAATTGAGGTGTATAAAGAGATTTTTTTTTATATTTTTTTAGAAATGAACTTAAAATTTTAACATATATCAATAAGTGATCACCACAAACCGAGATATTATGAAAACGCACAACTACCGCAAGATCCAGGACACATTCGGGAATTTCCCGGACAAATTAACTTCAGAAATGGACCCCTAAAATATTCAAAATGAAAACTATTTTTTTAACTATCTTTTAAAATTGAGCTAGAATTTTTATTTGATACTGATTTTATTAATTTCTGACCACCTAAAGTCGAGATATTAGGGTAAACACATCCAACATCCCAACATCCAGGACAAAATCCGAGAATTTCCCGGACAAATTAACTTAAAAAATAGACCCCTAAAACGTTAAAAAAGAAAATTATTATTTTTTTATCTTTTATAATAGAGCTAAAAAATTTATTTGACACTAATTTAATTAATTTCTGACAACCCGAAGTGGAGATATTAGCGAAAACACACCACTACCTCCAATATCCCGGACATTTCCCGGCGAATTTCCGGACATTTCCCGGCGAATTCCCGGACATTAGTGTGCACCTTGACCGGTTCCCAAACAACCGACCTTGACCTTGGCTACTCGCCGGTGTTTGTGCGTAGTTTGCATATTTTGTGAATATTTTTGCGCATAAAAATGTCTTCTCCAAACAGGAATCCAGAGATAAAATATACACAGGTAGTCTTAAAACAAGCTATTTTACAATATTTATTTACCTGGGTTTGCTGTCAATGTCAGATAAGTTACTTTAGCGATTTAAAACTAAGTTGTAAATGCGGTATAGCTAAATAGCGAAAGAAAGCTTCCTTTCGCGAAAGGAAGATTTTTCTATCTATCTATCTTCTGATACTGCGTCGGTCACATTTGGCCATTACCGCAGGTGTATATGACATACACTCCAGGTTTTGCAGGATGAAAGCCTACACAGTAATCGTGTAATACGGTAGGGAAACTCCGGAGTTGGACACCAACTGTGAACTAGTTTGGTGTAAATTGAACATCATTGGATGTAGGACTTTGTACCTTGGATCTTTTTATCGCCCACCAGATCAGATTGACCCAGAATATCTTGAGGCTTTAAATTCATTTTTGTCTAGGATAATGTCAAATGCAAATGCCCATATTTTGGTTGGCGGAGACTTTAATTGTGGTGACATTGAATGGAGCAACATGCAGGTGCCACATGGGGTGCCTAAAAGACAGACACAGCAACAACATTTGGACATAATTAAAGAACACTGCCTGGCCCAAGTTGTTAACATACCCACCCGACAAGAACAGACCCTTGATTTACTGTTTACAAATTCTCCATCCCCAGTAAGCCGAGTTAAGGGGATGCCCCCGATTGGCAAAGCTGATCATGATATAGTCCTTGTTGAGTATGACATAAAAGCTAAACGAATCAGACAAGTCCCGCGTAAAGTTTTTCTCTACAAACGTGCGGATATGGATGGTCTGCGAGACCATATGGCGTGATTTAAGGATTCGTTCCTTTCCTCTGACCTCTCGCACATGTCAGTTAATGACTTGTGGGTCAGTTTTAAGTCCGAATTAACCACGGCAATGGAAAGGTTTATACCAACGAAAATGACCAAAACAAAATATAGGGCACCATGGATCGATAACACGATCAAGCATCTCATCAGAAGACGTAATAGAATGTATTTTCGTGCTCGCAAGTCTAGCAGCCCTGACGTTTAGAACCATTACAAACGGTTCAGAGCACATGTACAAAAGGTTATAAGAGATGCATACTGGAAGCATGTTTCCAGCATCTTTACCTTTGAAGATGACAATATAGATCCCGATAGCCCCCAAAAGAATGGTAAAGTTAAAAAGTTTTGGTCATTCGTAAAGTCCCTGAAAAAGGATGCGTTTGGGATCCCTTCGCTGAGGGAAAATGGAATTCTAAAAACAGATGCGCGGGATAAGGCTAATATTTGCAATAAACTGTTTCAATCAGCATTTACGCGTGAAACTGATGGTGAGCTACCATCTAAAGGTGCAAGTCCGTTCCCCTCTATGGGGGACATAACAGTTGACCCCAATGGGGTCGCTAAACTGTTAGGTAAGCTCAAGATACATAAGGCATCTGGGCCCGATGACCTGAATGCCAGGGTACTTAAGGAATGTAGTGCTGAAATATCTCCTGTGTTGGCCTTTATCTTCAATGAATCACTTGCCCAGGGCACTGTACCAGATGACTGGCGACAAGCAAATGTTACCCCGGTCTATAAAAAAGGGGAAAAATATGATGCAGCAAATTATAGACCAGTGTCGCTAACATGCATCTGTTGCAAAACCCTGGAGCATATATTAGTAAGCAACATCAACAAGCACTTAGCCTTTGAGAGCATTCTTGTTGACTGTTAACATGGTTTCCGGAGTCAAAGGTCTTGCGAAACGCAGCTTGTTCAATTTTACCATGACATTGTGAGCAATCTGGATGGGGCCATAAACCGTGGCCACAAACAGACTGACTTGATCATCATGGACTTTGCTAAGGCCTTTGACAAGGTACCTCACAGAAGGCTATTACATAAACTGGAGTACTATGGGATAAGAGGATCCACACATAGGTGGATTAGCTCATGGCTCTCTGGGCGCTCACAACAAGTTGTACTTGATGGCCAAGCGTCTGATCCAGTCCCTGTTTTATCTGGAGTCCCCCAAGGTTCGGTCCTTGGACCGGTCCTTTTCTTGGTTTTCATTAATGATCTCCCCGATAATATCAGGTCATTGGTCCGTTTGTTTGCTGATGATTGTGTCCTGTATAGGAACATATATTCTTCTTCTGACTGTCTTATTTTACAAGATGACTTGGATCAACTTGCACAGTGGGAGGCCGATTGGCAAATGAAGTTCAATGTGGCCAAATGTCACTCAATGAGGGTGTCAAGACACCCTCCGGACAAGCAAATTAAGTTTGACTATACTCTTCACCAGCAAATTTTGGAGCATGTTCAATCCGCCAAATATCTTGGTATCACCATCACTGACGATCTTGATTGGGGTCAACATATCTCAGAGATTACATCTAAAGCAACTAGGACTTTAGGATTCCTTAGACGGAACTTGGCTTTTGCACCTAGGCAGACAAAGGATGTCGCATATAAAACATTGGTTCGCCCTCAACTTGAATATGCATCACCCATTTGGCATCCCTATGTTAAAACTCAGACTCAGCAGGTGGAGAAGGTGCAGAGGACAGCTGCTCGATGGACCTGTAGGCGATGGCGAAATAGAAGTAGCGTCGGTGACATGCTTAATGATCTAGAGTGGCCGTCCCTGGAGGCCCGTCGTGAGCAGTCCTCTTTAACCTTCTTCTACAAGATACACTCTGATTCAGTGTCTATTGATAAAGATAGGTACTTGACCCCTGTAACAGTGTCGACCCAAACAAGGGCATCAAGAGTAAACGACTCACAATATCGTAGATACCAGTCCTATAGTGATGCCCTGAAGAACTCGTTCTTTCCTTGAACTATTCCCCAATGGAATAGTCTTCCCTCCTCTGCGGTGAATGCCAAGTCCGCAGAAGAGTTCAAAGCCCGCACAGTGTAAGATTGGGACTCAGAGGTATGCGTTTTAGGATACCTCTGTTATGCAGATTGTAAATAGTTTTAAGGACGCATCCAGTGCCTCTCACTTTTTTTTTTTTTTTCCAGCTAAATTCTAAATTTAGCCACCCAATCAACTGAGGTAATGGCCAGATATGACAGACTCAGTATAAGAAGATAGATAGATAGGAAAATCTTTAAAAATTTTCTTCTCTGAAACCGCAAGGCCCAGGTCTTTGTTATTTGGTATGAAGCTTCATCTTGTAAACCTCTACCAAGATTGTGCAAATTATAGCCCTGGGGCCAAAAATGCCCCCGCCACGGGGCCCTTTGGTTTTACATGGGCTTATATAAGGAAAATCTTTAAAAATCTTCTTCTCTGAAACCGCAAGGCCCAGGTCTTTGATATTTGGTATGTAGCTTCATCTGGTGGACCCCTACCAGGATTGTTCAAATTATAGTGCTGGGGCCAAAAATGCCCCCGTCTCGGGGGCCCTTTGGTTTTAAATAGACTTATATAGGGAAAATCTTTAAAAATCTTCTTCTGTGAAACCACAAGGCTTAGGTCTTTGATATTTGGAGTGAAATTTCATCTAGTGGACCTCTATCAAGATTGTTCAAATTATAGCCCTGGGGCCAAAAATGCCCCCGCCACGAGACCCTTTGGTTTTACGTAGACTCACATAAGGAAATCTTTGAAAATCTTCTTCTCCGAAATTGCAAGGCCCATGTCTTTGATATTTGGTATGAAGCTTCATCTAGTGGACCTCTACCATTAGATTGTTCACATTATAGACCCCCGGGCCACAAATGCCCCCGCCCAGGGGCCCTTTGGTTTTACATAGACATATATAGAGATAATCTTTGAAAATCTTCTTTTCTGAAACCGCAAGGCCCAGGTCTTTGATATTTGGTTCGAAGCTTCATCTAGTGGACCTCTATCAAGATTGTTTAAACTATAGCCCTGAGGCCAAAAATGCCCCTGCCGGGGGGCCATTTGGTTTTACATAGGCATTTGTAGGAAAAATCTTTAAAAAAATCTTCTTCTCTGAAACTGCAAGGCCCAGGTCTTTGATATTTGGTGTGTTGCTCCATCTAGTAGACCTTTGCCAAGATTGTTCAAATTATAGCCTTTGTTGATATTTGGTATGAAGCTCCACCTTTTGAGACCTCCCTCAACATTATGCACATTATAGCCCTGGGGTCAATAATGGCCCTCCCTGGGGCCCACTTGTTACTTATGGATCAGGTGAGCGATCCAGGGCCATCATGGCCCTCTTGTTGTTTTTTTTACTCCTGGTTTCAAAGATAGGTCTATGCATATGATATATGCGACAGGCTTCTCGGGCAGAAAACTGTATGGTGTTTTATGCTTGTTTCATGATAGATCGTCTGACTCACTATACTATAAGCTCCCTATAAGTTTCAGAAAGATCCGATCAAAACTGAAGGGGCTACGGTGATGTGAAGGTCGAAAATCGGCATTTTCAGCAATCAAAGGGACGTAACTCTATGATAAAGGGCCGACTTGGCCGGTTTTCGAACTCATCCGAGGTTTTATCCCCAGCCACCTTACATATAAGTTTCAGAAAGATCCGATCAAAACTGAAGGGGCTGTCGTGATGACAAGGTCAAAAATCGACATTTTCAGCAATCAAAGGGACGTAACTCTATGATAAATGCGCAGACTTAGCCGGTTTACGAACTCATCTGAGGTTTTATCCCCAACCACCTTACATATAAGTTTCAGAAAGATCTGATCAAAACTGAACGGGCTACCGTGATGACAAGGTCAGAAATAGGCATTTTCAGCAAGCAAAGGGAAGTAACTCTAAAATAAATAGGCAAACTTGGCCGGTTTTCGAACTCATCCAAGTTTTTATCCCCAGCCACCTTACATATAAGTTTCAGAAAGATCCGATCAAAACTGAAGGCGCTACGGTGATGACAAGCATTTTCCCATAGTAAGTCTATGGGACCTTGTGGTTGCCATAGGAACCAAAGTTTTAGAGCGATTTCGAAAAAAAGTTTGTGTTATCAATGCCCCACCAGAGGCATGCTACATATGAGAAATGATTGAGATCAGCCTGCAGGCTGCAGAGATATAGCTGCTCAAAAGTGTGGACGGACGACGGACGGACGGAGGACCCACTATATTATAAGCTCCCCTGGAGCCTTCGGCCCATGTGAGGTAATAAATTAACTCAGCACTGAATGGCTACCTCAGCACTGAATGGCTTCTTAGACTGAGTTTTTTTATTTTTTGTTGTTGTTTTCTCGTCACACAATCTAAAGACAGGTTTTCTCATGACAAGGCTCCATATCATGCTGTTGGCATGGAATCAGGAAGATTAGACAATATTCCTAGTCTTCTGTTTCTGGTAGTTAGTAACACATATCAAAATAGTATATATTTTAATTTTGAATTTGTTTGAAAAATATGATTAATGGTGATGGGCTTCGTTTCAGATGAAAGTGCACTTGTAGTTTTGACAGCAGTTTGTAATCTTGTTAGATAAGAACATTTCAGCAGATATGGATCCAGTTGTACCATCTAAGAGAAGTTATATCTCAGAACTGATTTTTCTAAATGTGTATTCTGTCAAATCTCATCACATTTGCAAACAGTGAAGGTTCTGAGGATCTTTGGCATTAGCACAGTCTTGTCTGGTCCTTCCCTGTTGAATCTCATGGGATGGAAACCCTCTATGAAATTTCCAAACAAAGGATCAGACCTTTGACCCAGGTGTGCAATTAAGTGTCCCAAAACTAAATAATCCAAATTGTTGTTTTTGCTAAATTATATTGCTCATATTGGTGTTATAAATGGTCATGATATTACTATTGTTATTGATGCCCTGGATAGAAGCTGATTGTTTAAACATATGGTGTTTATATATGGATTATGACACCGACAATAAATACTGTAAATGATGGTATTGCCATTGATGACAATGTTGATGATGATGATGATGATGGTGGTGATGATGATTTCATCAAAAAAGTTTAGCTCCATATACACAAGTGAGGCCTTTTCATTTGAATGTGAATTGTATGTTAAACAGTGGGGATATTGTTATCGCCTCCGTCCGTCCGTCCGTCTGTCTGTCCGGCTATCTCCTCCTAAACCGTTAGCCGGAATTCAACCAAATTTGGTATGCGAGTTGCTTACATGAATGGCTTGCGCAAGAGCACATTTTTAGCTCACCAGAGCCGAAGGCTCCGGGGGAGCTTATAGGATAGGCAGTTGTCCGTCGTCGTTGTCGTCTGACGTCAACACTTTCAAACATCTTCTTCTCTGAAGCCACTGGACCGATTCAGCCCAAATTTCATCTGTAGCATCCTTGGGCTGGGGGATTGAAAGTTTGTGTTTTTTATGAAAATTGACCCATTAGTTTGGTTGCTATAGCAACTTAGAGCTCCCATAGACTATAATGGGGAAAATTGAAAAATGGCATTTACTGCCAAGCCACTGCAGATATTTTGACAAAACTTTCATAGAAATATTCCTTAGGCAATCTACTATCTGCCATATGATTTTAGGCCTACTGCTCATTTGTATTGGTTGCCATGGAAACCAAAATGAAAAAATAGAAAAAAAAAATACTTAAAAAATCATCTCCTCAGAAACCGTATGCTCTATGAGGCTGAAAGTTTATGGAAATATTCACCATATTTGCCTTTATAGGTTTTGTGTTTTTTATGAAATTCGGCTCTTTTGTTTGGTTGCTATGGCAACTTAGATTTTCCATAGACTTATAATGGGGAAAATTGAAAAATGGCATTAACTACAAAGCCTTTGCAGATATTTTGACAAAACTTTCATAAAAATGTTCCTTAAGTAAACTTCTCTCAGCCATATGCTGTTATGTCAACCTGGGGGTCCAGTAGGTTGTGCCGGGGCCATGGCCCGCCCCCAGTACTTCATAAAATGACTTATATCTCAGAAACCTTACAGATCCCCACCCCTAAACCATATATATTCTTGTTCCTATTGATAAGACGCATTCAGTGACACCAACCTGGAGGTCCTCCGGGATGTGCCGAGGCCATGCCCCACCCCCTCCACTTCATAAAAGGCCCAATATCTCGGAAACCATTCAGATCCCCACCCCTGAACCCTATATACTCTTGTTCCTTATGATAAGACGCATTCAGTGACATCAAACTGGGGGTCCCCCAGGATGCGCCGGGGCCATGTCCCGCCCCTCCATTTCATAAAAGGCCCAATATCTCAGAAACCTTACAGATCCCCACCCCTAAACCATATATATTCTTGCTCCTTATGATAAGACGCATTCATTGACCCCAAATTGGGGGTCTTCCAGGGTGCGCCGGAGCCATGCCCCACCCCTTCACTTCACAAAAGGCCATATATCTCAGAAACTGTTCAGATCCCCACCCCTAAACCATATATGTTCTTGTTCATTATGATGAGACACATTCAGTGACACCAACCTGGGGGTCCCCAGGGATGTGCTGGGGCCATGCCCCACCCCCTCCATTTCATAATATCACAATATCTCGGAAACCTTACAGATCCCCACCCCTAAACCATATATATTCTTGTACCTTATGATAAGACACTTTCATTGACACCAACCTGGGGGTCTCCCTGGGCCTTGCCCCACCCCTGAACTTCACAAAAGGCCTTATATCTCAGAAACTGTTCAGAGCCCCACCCCTAAACCATATATATTCATCTTCCTTATGATAAGGCACATTCATTGACACCAGCTTGTGAGTCCCCAGGGCATGCCCGGGCCTTGCTCCACCGCTTGACTTCATTAAAAGCCACATATCTCAGAAATAGTTCAGATCCCCACCCCTAAACCATATATATTCTTGTTCCTTATGATAAGACTCATTCAGTCACACCAACTTGGGGGTCTCTTTGTGCTGAGGCAATGTGCCCCGCCCTTCCACTTCATAAAAGGCCATATATTTCAGAAACCATTAAATCCCCACCCCATATTCATATATGTTCTTGTTCCTTATTATTAGCACACCTACTGTAGGTGTGTCCGCAGGGGCCAGTCCTCTCCTTTCCACTTCATGAAAGGATATCTTGGAAACCGTTCAGATTCCCACCCCTAAACCATATATATACTTGGTCCTTATGATGAGACACATTTAGGGTTAACAATCTTGGGCTTTCCTGGGAACGACAGGGCATGCTCCAACCCCTCCACTTATATCTCCAGCCATGCAGATCCCCACTGCTAAACCATATATATTCTTGTTCTTTGTGATAAGACACATTTAGTGATACCAACCAGGGCTCCCTTGGGTCCATGCCTCCCCCCCCCCTCTACTTCATAAAAGGCCTAATGTTTCATATACTGAGTCCACATGGATGCTCATTTGGATATGGGGGTTCATTTGGCAGATTAAAATGATATCATGTTAAAATACATGGCTGCAATTTGGCAGTGCCCACCTGAGCTCTGGTGAGCATAGTGGCCCATGGGCCTCTTGATTTTTGTCCCCGCCCCCAGGGGCCCTGGGGAGGGGTCAAAAGGTCAAATTTTGACCTACTGTGGAGAAAACGTGGGGATTTACGATGGCTTGCCATCGACTGCGCGCTCTAGTTTTATATTCTGGCAGTAATTCGGGACTGTGTGTATTTGATTCGTCAGAGAGTTCTCCATGTTAATGACTTTGAACTGCTGCTTCAGCACATCAGAAATGGCCAAAATTGTTTTTGACTTTGCAAATACTTTGTTTGTAGTGCATATATATCATAAATCATAAAATATTAAGACATTTTGCACTGGAGAAAAAACATAGCTTTCCACAGCATTCAGTCACACAGTGATATACAATAAATTAAGGTACTTTTTACCATGTCTCGACTCAGAAAATGCCAGTAGATATTGAAAGCATGGTAAATTTGCCATAACCTTATATTGTGTGGTCAGTTCTGGTTAATAAATGCTTTTTTGAGTTGTCAGTGTATCTTAAATTTCGAATCGTGTCATTTAACATGGCCATTCAACAAATTTCGAATAAGCGCAACAGTACCTAAATGTATCCCATAATTTCAAAGCTTTTGCAAGACGTAAAAGATGGGAAACATCTGTTTTCTACCTTCCAATATGTTGATCTTAAAAGGGTTATGGCTTAAATTTTTGGTACTTTCAGACCACCTATTGCTCAATCTCAAAAGCTTGGAGCTCTTACTATGTTGCTTAGATGACCCTCTACCAAAAATGCTAAACAATCCCGCTCCGATGAACAAAATGGCCACCGGAGCTAAAAATAGAAAAATATTGTAAATTTGAATCAAATGTGAACCCCTCCTAAACCCTAAGGCCAATTTCAAACTTCACAGGAATGTTGCCTAGGTTACTCCCTACCAAATAAGCTAAAATCACTCTGCTGATGAACAAGATGGCCACCATAGCTAAAACTAGAATGTACTCGAGACAGTGACACACAGGTGAGCGAACCAGGGCCCTGTGGGCCCTCTTGTTTTGCAAAAGTACCCCATTTCCACTAAAGTGTTTCATAAGTATCCCTATATACATAAATACCACTATAGGCCTGATAAATATCACCCTTTCTTCCGATACCTTCCTTTCACGGAAAGGAAAATACTCTTTGGCTTTTATCGACGTAGGTCTATCTATTATTATTATCATTATTATTTTTTTTTTTTGCAAAAGTAACCCATATCCACTAAATTGTTTCATAAGTATCCCTATGTACATTTGTTTGTTTGATTTGAGGTTTAACGTCCCCTTCAACACTGTAATGGTCGTTTTGGAGACGTTGCTTCCAATTTTGTGGGACTTTTACCCGACATTGAAATGAAATGACATCTCAAACCCTGTCGCACAATGAAACCAATAGGGTTTATTAGCATGGACGGTCCGCCGACAACCGCTGTTCCTGGCAAGGCTTAGATCCTCTAAGCCGTTTACCAGTACTAGTGTGCGGGCCGGATTCAGCTCTGCGTGGAAGCATCATGCATCATATTTCTTCAAGTGGGGGGGGGGGGGGGTGGGGGGGGGGGCATCAAATTTCAAGTTAGCCCCAAAGTACTCATCTCATACCCTCAAAGTACTCCCTGTGGCTAGAAATGCAAAGTTTCAGCCAATGTATCCACTTCTCGATGGCGTCACAATACGCTGATTTGGGCACAGTAATAAGGTACATACTGATGAATGGCAGATCCAAGTACTTGTCGGGACTGGTTTTTCTGCCCAGCAAGGAATGATTTCAATTTTCGGAAACAAAAAGAAATTACATTGGGCAAGGTCTGGGGAATACGGGGTGAGGCAAAAAAGTTACTTTTTTCTTCCTTCAAAAACGCCATAACTATTGCGTAGGTATGAGCTGGGGCATTATCACGTAGAAGACGGACATGTATAAAACCAGTGGCAGGGCATCGTTTCTGATAATACTTTTTCAGTTTCTTCAGTGCTACGTCTTTGTATAACTTTCCGGTGATGCTTTTGCCCTTTTTCACCGGCACTTTTATCGCGACTCCTTAACCAGAGAAGAAGATTGCATACAAAACCCTCTTTGTAATCAAAGAACGTTTGACAATTATTGCGCGTATGCTTTGTTTACGGGCTCAAAATATTGGCCCAGGTTTCATCATCTGTGACGACATTGGCAATCTGCTTTTTTGTCATATTTTGGAAACATTTGAAGCAGCTTTTTGGCCACTTTAACTTGTTGCCTCTTTTGCTCATCAGTCAACAGATGTGGCACCCATCTAGCAGAAATCTTTCTGAGTTTCTTAAATGCTTCTTCAAAATTAGTTGAACCCTTGATAGTGATATGCCTACCTTTCATGCAATATCACGAACTGAAAATCTGGCATCTCCTTCAATGATTTCCTTTATTTTGGAGAGATTCAAATTTTGGCCTACCTGATTTCGGTGCATTTTTGATGGACTCTACACCGCAGGGCCTGACAAATCCATTGCCCGGCTGCCCGGGACAAGTCCAAATTTTGGCAGGGCAAGTGATTTTTCATTTCGATTGCCCAGAAAAATGTATAGACTATATAAGGAATATTGTAATTCTAAGCTATTTTCAAGATGCTGTGGACTGCCGGGCAAGTGGTTGAACTTTGGATTTGTCAGGCCCTGTACACCAGTGTCAAATTTCTTTTTCCACTGCTGAACTGTGTCATAAGACACACAAGAAGGTCCATAAGAAGTATAAATTTCAGCCATCAGCTGCTTCAAAGAAAAACCAAGTTTTGAGCGAGCTTTGATGTAAGCCCGTATTTCATCATTCTTGTCGACGCTTCTACCAACCATTTTTACTATAGTGGTCAATGTGTGTGTTCAAAAGACAAATTTTTATGTCTTACACTTAGTCTAACATGTACATTTATACGCCCTTGTGTAGGTAACAGTGTTGCGCCGAGAGGGGGCCATGGGGCCATTTGCCTACCTAAAGTCAATGATGGCCCTTTCAACATTAAACATGGGGCCCGGATGACCCTCAGAAATCAACAACGTTGCTTATATTTTATTTACTGAAGCCCCTTTAAAATATAAAATGACCCTTTGGAAAATGTCATAAGGGCCATTGGTGTCCCCCAAGCAAGCGAGCCTAGGCACAACACTGGGTAATGAATAACCCTATACAGGTATGTATTTGTTTTTATCGTGCCCCACATGGATATCGAGCTAGAGGACAATAAGCAATTCATTTCGAACATCCCTAGTGTAGTATGTTATGGGTACTCATTTGAAGCATCTTGGGGAGGCACTGCTAATGACAACCCAAAACATTGATTTTCATATGGAAATAAGAAAAATATCAGGGGCCAGTTGTTCAAAACTAACGACGTCGTTAGTTAACGTATCGTTAAAACTTTGATCATTAAATATGGTAAATATGCTGAAATTTTTGCTGAAAAAATGTGAGCAGCTTTTGCTGACGCAAAAGCTGCTCACATTTTTTCAGCAAAAATACCAAAATTTACTATATTGTTCTTGCTAGAAGTGTTAACAATTTGACCACTAACGAGCTCGTTAAGCTAACGATGCTTTGAACAACTGGGCCCTGTACTTTTCAGATGAAAAAGTGCCTGATCTGGAGCTAGGAAGACTGATCAGATTGTGTGGATGTGCAGTCAGATCTGAGTCTTCGCCGTGTAGACATACCCAATTTTGCTTGGCTTGCAATTATTACTTTATTTCTGAATTATTTCAGATTTTTATCAACAATGAGTTTGTGAACTCTGAGTCTGGTAGGACATTTCCCACCATTAACCCTACAAATGGGGAAAAGATCATTGAAGTTCAAGAAGGTGATAAGGTAGGTATAGTCACAGAGAGCTGCTCAGGCCTGGTGGCTCAGTTGGACCAAGGAGCTTGATGTTACATCTGAAAGATAAAAATGCCACAAGGCCCAAAATTGGGATAAGGTGTGTAAGTAAACGACATATAAGGCATGGGTAGCGCTTTTAGATGAATTTCAGGACTCGGAGTATGAAGTATAAGCCCAAAATTGAGGTTTCCGTGATTTTTCTCTGAAAAATAATTTGAAAAATGAAATTGTTGTCTGCTCTCAATATTTCTGTAGTGTGGGCTAATAACAGAGTGGTGTTAATTTTAACCCTTGTCCTGCTGAATATTCATATATGCCACACCCCCTACCGATTATCAACCAATCAGATTACTTGATGCAAATTATTGCAACAAATTCACAAACTGAATGACAAACAATGTAGATCCTGTTCAGATGGCTTCTTCAGAAGCCATCTGATCTGGATCTACATTGTTTCAAAGAAAAGGCATATCCAGGCTCAGCAGAACAAGGGTTAATTTTAAGCAGTTTTCACAGTGAAATTTTTCGTTTAACCGACTAAACCTACTGTATCTACATTTCTGTAAAGAGCGGGCCTCAGTAGTTCAGTCAGATTAAGTCTGACTGGTGATCAGCAGCTCTCGGGTTTGATACCTTCTCAATTGGTAACATTCTTTTGTGAAGATTGATCAGAAAATCTTTACTATGGTCATTCTCTCCCTTTTGCTGATTCAAGAAGGGCATTTGTCAGTTTCTAGCGAAAGAATATGCACTGTACTGGACAACCGCTTACATATGAAAGGGTTATCCTTTGGAAGCAAGCCTGCCCAGGAAAAGATTTGGTCTGTAGGTAAACTGACAGGCTCAATATGACCTAAATAGTGTTGACTGGGTTGTTAAGCCTTATCCTGCCAATCACGAAATTCCTGAAAGATCAGATGGCTTCGGAAGAACCCTTATCCTGCTGAACATGACAACCCTTACCCCTGCAAACAGTGTAGATCCAGATCAGAATGGTGGCTTCAGAAGAACCCTTATCCTGCTGTTCAAGACAACCCATACCTCTGTAAACTGTAGATCCAGATCAGATGGCTTCTAAGAAGCCATCTGATCAGGATCTACACTGTTTGTCATTCAGTTTGCGAATTTGAACGAAAACATTATATCATGTAATCTGATTGGCTGATAGTCAGAAATGAGTGTGGCTAATTGAAGTATTCAGCAGGAGAAGGGTTAAACTCCAAACAAACAAGCAAAACCTATTCACTCCAGGTAATAGCAAAGAGACATTCATTTTTGTTCAGGTTTATGGAGACTATAAACTTGGCATGTGTAACAGGTGAAAACTGATATCTGCATTACCCTTATCCTGCTGAATAAATTAATTTAGCCACACCCATTGCTAACTATCAACCAGTCTTGTTGTGTTACGGTCCACATTGCCTCCCTTCAGTTATCTACCTTGAATGGCTTATAGGTTGACAACTGTGTCAGAGAGTCAACTCTTTGGCTCAGTGGTTAGAGCATTGGACTTTCACCCGAGTGGCCGGTGTTCAAATCCCACCTTAGACGGGGAGTTACAGCTTTCATGTTGTAAGATTGGGGCTTATCAGAAAGTGGACTTTATTTCGCCAAAAATGGCATTGTGTCGAAGTTGGCTTCTCAACACCATAAAATGATGACTCTCTTGAAGTGGGGATGTGTTACAGAACACATTGCCTCGCTTCAGTTATCTACCTTGGTAGATTATATGCATTGCTTATAACGGGCCTCCGTGGCCTAATGGATAAGAGCGCTGACTCTTAGTCATTAGGTCTCTCACCGCCGTGGGTTCGAGCCTTGCTCGGGTCACGTGTGAGACGCCAAGTTCTGCAACGGAAGGTCAGGTGGTTTTTCTCCGGGTACTCCGGTTTTCGCCCACCTATGATTAACGATCGGCTCGATATGAGTGAAATAATCTTGAAAGGGCCGTAAAACCCAAACCAAAAAAAAAAAAAAATGCATTGCTTATAGGTTTATTACCACTCTCTGACAATTGCGTCAATGAGTCCACTGTTGACTCAGTGGTTAGAGCATTGTACTTTCACCAGAGCGGCCTGGGTTCGAATCCCACCATAAACAGGGATTTTTTGAAGCAGACAGCAATTTTACATCCTGAATTATTTCTCAGGAAAAATAAGGCTTGACATTACATGTGAATCATCTGATTGTCAGCATTTCAGTCAACATTTCATGTCAAGCGTCTGCCAATCAGATTGGCAGACGCTTGACATAAAATGTTGACTGAAATGTTTTAATGAAAAATTATGAAAAAATTAGACTTCCATTCTGCATTGGTTGAAGGGTTAGTCATTGAAGGACATCAGTTTTTTCCTGAAAAAAAAATCTGGTAATGTATGTTTGCTTTTTGGGGTTACACAATTAAATATAGTGAAAACTGAAGGACACAAACACTGATGCTTATTTACCAGGCCTGTTATGAACTTTTACTCGAGTAATTCAGGGAGATTTTCTGATTTTGTCACAAAAATATATGTTGTGGAATCCAGAATATTTTCTGAATGTGATAATTCAATCAAAAATATTCACAAACATTACATATAATAAATTATTTGTTTGATTTGAGGTTAACATCCCCATCAACACTGTAAAGGTCATTTTGGAGACGTTGCTTCCAATTTCATGGGACTTCTACCAACATTGAGATGAAATGACATCTCAAGCCCTGTCGCCCAATGAAACCAATATGATTTATAAGCATGGATGGTCTGACTCGCATTGTTTTGCCTGGGCAAGCTTAGATCCTCTAAGCGGTTTACTAGTACTCATGTGCGGTCGGATTCAGCTCTGCATGGAAGCATCATGCAGCCCATCTATTCCTTCAAGTCCCAATGGGTGGGGGCCAAAAACATTACATATACAGTTGACTCTCATTATCTCAACCTCGCCTACATGTATCTCGATCCTATCACTTACGTCGAACTGATTTCTAAGTCCCATATATTTCCCCTATATATTTATTGTATTTCAACTTTGCATGTGTCAAACTACTTTTAAGTTGACACTTCGGCTATCTCACCCATCATTTTCAGTCCCTGAATATATTTTTCATTGTTTTTGCTACTGCTTATCTCAAACCAGGATTCATGATGTAAAGAAGAAAAAAAAAACGATGCCGTCGGTCTTTCAGTTAAATAATAGACCTTTTCAAAACAGTTCATCAATACTCACAGTGTTTTTAATTTTCCAATCTGTTCAGGTGCGTTTGCAATTAAAATTGGTGCAAACAGTACCTTTACCGCTATTACAAAAATCACGTGCATGTAATAAAGACTGATACACGGTGCTCAACCTTAGATCTTAACACCGTCTCGTGTCAATGATTTCCAAGATTTCCTTGATAAAAGACAACATATAAGGTTAGGTATGACATGGCTCTTCAATTGGTTGTCTTACGTATTCATCATTAGTGTCAAAATTGAGTAATGTCCCTTGTCCCGATACAACAGTGTAGATCCTAAAAAGATGGCTCATGACCAGCTTTCTCGGCAGGACCGAAACTGTGTAAATCCATACGAGGGACTGCCTTATGGCGTATAGCATGTACTGGTTACCGAAGCATTGCATACACAGGCTTGGAACCAGTCCATTTAAGTACATATCTATTTTTAACTCACCTGTCACGTAGTGACAAGGTGAGCTTTTGTGATCGCATTTTGTCCGTCGTCCGTGCGTGCGTTCGTAAACAATTTCTTGTCCCCACGATAGCATCTTCATTTCTGATTTGATTTTAACCAGACTTGCACACAACTTGTACCACCATGAGATCTAGGTTTCTTTCTTGAACCAGCCATATCCCATCATGTGTTACGGAGTTTCGGCCCCTGAACGGGCAAAAATTGCCTATTTTGGTCTTGTCCGCACGATAGCATCTTCATTTATGATTTGATTTTAACCAGACTTGCACACAACTTGTACCACCATGAGATTTGGGACCTTTTCTTGAACCAGCCATATCCCATCATGTGTTACGGAGTTACGGCCCCTGAAAGGGCAAAAATTGCCTATTTTGGTCTTGTCTGCATGATAGATGTTTCATTTATGATTTGATTTTAACTAAACTTGCACACAATTTGTACCACCACAAAATCTCGGTCAAGTTCGAATATGGGTCATGTCGGGTCAAAAAGTAGGTCAGTAGGTCAAATCAGAAAAAAACCTTGTGAAGACACGAGAGGCCACAGTTTTGGTAGAATATGGGTGTTGCCGGGTCAAAAAGTAGGTCAGTAGAAAAACCTTCTGAACACACTAGAGGCCACAATTTATGTCCAATCATCATAAACTTGCTCAGAATGATCATATGAGTCATGCCAGGTCAAAAAGTAGGTCAGTAGGTCAAATCATAGAAAAACCTGGTGAATACACCAGAGGCCGCAGTTTTGGTCCAATCATTATCAAACCTGCCCAGAATGATCATCTTGACAATATCTCGGTCAAGTTTGAATACAGGTCATGTTGGGTCAAAAAGTAGGTCAGTAGGTCAAATCATAGAAAAACCTTGTGAACACACTAGAGGCCACAGTTTTGGTCCGATTATCATCAGACTTGCCCAGAATGATCATTTTTACAATATCTCGGTCAAGTTTGAATATGGGTTATGTCGGGTCACAAAGTAGGTCAGTAGGTCAAATCATAGAAAAACCTTGTGAATACACTAGAGGCCACAGTTTTTGTCTGATCATCATGAAACTTGCTCAAAATGATTATCTTGACAATTTCTCGGGCAAGTTCGAATATGGGTCATGTAGGGTCAAAAAGTAGGTCAGTAGGTCAAATTAGAGAAAAAGCTTGTGAACACACTAGAGGCCACAGTTTTGGTCCGATCATCATCAAACTTGCACAGAATGATAGTCTTGACAATATCTGGGTCAAGTTTGAATACGGTCATGTCAGGTCAAAAAGTAGGTCAGTTGGTCAAATCGTAGAGAAAAGCTTGTGAATACACTAGAGGCCACAGTTTTGGTCCGATCATCATCAAACTTGCCCAGAATGATCATCTTGTCAATATCTCAGTCAAGTTCAAATATGGGTAATGTTGGGGCAAAAAGTAGGTCAGTAGGTCAAATCATAGAAAAACCCTCTGAATACACTGGCGGCTACAGTTTTGGTCCGATCATCATCAAACTTGCTCAAAGTGATCATTTCACAATATCCCAGTTAATTTCGAATATGGGTCAAATCTGGTCCAAAAAGTAGGTCAGTAGGTCAGATTGTTGGAAAACTTTGTGAACACTAGAGGCCCAAGTTTTGGGCCGATCATCATCAATCTTGCTCAGAATTATCATCTTGACAATATCTGTGTCAAGTTGGAATATGGGTCATGTTGGGTCAAAAAGTAGGTCAGCAGGTCAAATCATAGAAAAACATTTTTAACACTCTAACAGGCCACAGTTTCAGTCAAATCATCATAAAACTTGCTCAGAATGATCATCTGGACAATATCTCAGTTAAGTTTGAATATGGGTAATGTCAAATCAAAAAGTAGATCAGTAGGTTATTTTGTCATAACTTTTGAACAGTTTGAGATAGAGCCTTCATATTTGGCATGTAGGTTCCTTCTAACAAGGGCTTCCCACTCATAAAGATTTGACCTGTGACCTTGACCTGTGACCTACTTTATCATACCTTTTGAACCATATGAGATAGAGCCTTCATATTTGGCATGCATGTTCCTTGTGACAAGGTTTTCTCAGCCATTCAAAACTTTTGACCCATGACCTTGATTTGACCTACTTTTTCATAGCTTTTAAAGCATTTGAGGTACAGCCTTCACATTTAGCATGTAGGTTCCTTGTGACAATGTTGCTAAGATTATCCTCTACCAAAAAGGCTAAAACAATCCCACTCAGATGAACAAAATGGCCACCTGCTCAGAATTATCATCTTGACAATATCTGTGTCAAGTTGGAATATGGGTCATGTTGGGTCAAAAAGTAGGTCAGCAGGTCAAATCATAGAAAAACATTTTTAACACTCTAACAGGCCACAGTTTCAGTCAAATCATCATAAAACTTGCTCAGAATGATCATCTGGACAATATCTCAGTTAAGTTTGAATATGGGTAATGTCAAATCAAAAAGTAGATCAGTAGGTTATTTTGTCATAACTTTTGAACAGTTTGAGATAGAGCCTTCATATTTGGCATGTAGGTTCCTTCTAACAAGGGCTTCCCACTCATAAAGATTTGACCTGTGACCTTGACCTGTGACCTACTTTATCATACCTTTTGAACCATATGAGATAGAGCCTTCATATTTGGCATGCATGTTCCTTGTGACAAGGTTTTCTCAGCCATTCAAAACTTTTGACCCATGACCTTGATTTGACCTACTTTTTCATAGCTTTTAAAGCATTTGAGGTACAGCCTTCACATTTAGCATGTAGGTTCCTTGTGACAATGTTGCTAAGATTATCCTCTACCAAAAAGGCTAAAACAATCCCACTCAGATGAACAAAATGGCCACCGGAGGTAAAAATAGAAAAATATTGTAAATTTGATTCAAACGAAAACTCCCCCTAAACCCTAAGTCCAATTTGATTCAAAGTTCCCAGGAATATTGCCTAGGTTACTCCCTACCAAATAAGCTAAAATCACTCTGCTCATGAACAAGATGGCCACAAGAGCTAAAAATAGAATGTACTCGAGACAGTGACACACAGGTGAGCGAACCAGGGCCCTCTGGGCCCTCTTGTTAGATTATTTAGATACCCATATTTGCAGGAATTTAAAAGACAACAAAACACATGAGAAATCTTTTATAATCGCTGTACTTCGACAAGCTTAATTACTTTCAGAAACAAATTTTAAAAAACTCAAATTAGCTGCGCAATAGAGTGTTATTACTCTAGAATAACCAAGAATACCAAGCATATCACGGCAAATAATGGGCTGCGACATGCATGTGACATCACACTTTGGTTATATGTACTACGGATAACTCAAACTTTTTTATCCGGTCCTGTGAAGTTCGAGATAACGAGCGTCGACTGAACTTTGAATTATCAATATTGTGTAATTTATAGGCAGATGTTGACAAGGCTGTAGCAGCAGCCAAGGAGGCTTTTAAACGTGGATCACCATGGCGACGTATGGATGCCAGTGAGAGGGGAATGCTGCTGTTTAAATATGCTGATTTGATGGAACGAGATAAAGAATACCTGGCTGTAAGTCATTACGAAAACACGCCTATACAAATACAATCAAACCTGTCTTAAAGACCACCTGTGAACAAAGACCACCTGTCTACAAAGACCACCTGTCTACAAAGACCACTTCCAATTCCTCCCATTTAATTTGACTAAATAATGCACCTGTGAACAGAGACCACCTGTGCACTAGGACCAGAGGACAGTCAAAATCCTTCCCAAATGCCTATTTTTACCCTGAACAAAGACCATTTTGTGCTTTGAATAGCATTGACCAAAGTTTAAATTGGGCAATTAATTGTTTGTGGACATTCTTTAATGAGCCAAATTAATTTTTTTAGTGATTCATTATTAAAACCTGACATAATGTTACCTTAAGGGGATTTAATCAGTGAATCATTAAGGTGTATCTTGGATTATCCAATACATATCTGCATAAATGCTGTGAATCAATCCTTGTCATTCAAAGGGGTAGAGCAGTTGATGTACAACTGACCCTCCAAATAAAGACCACCTGTGGACAAAGACCATATTTCTTCTTTCCCTTGAGTGGTCTTTATAGACCGGTTAGACTGTACATTGTAAACTTTTCCGCCGAAAAAAGGAAAATTTTAAGATGAAAAATTGTGATAATTTTCTTCTTTCTGCTCAAAATATAGATTGTGGTACTCATGAGAACTGCCTTATCGAGGCGGTTCTAACGAGTAGCCACAATCCATATTTTAGAGCAGAAATAAGAAAAATAAGGTTTACCTCTGTCAACCCCGGTTTTACTATATAAAAATGGGGTTCAAGGGGGTCAAAATTATATAGGCGTGTTTTCGTGATGTTATATGAAGTTTTCTTGTTAAGTCAGGATGAAATTACAATGAATTCTCAAAATTATGAAAGTTGCCTCAAAATTATTTTTGCTCCCAGAATTTAGTCATTTTTTAAGTGGATACTTTGTCACAGTGAAAGCTTTAGAGACCTTAAATTGTCTGTTGTTGATATACTAAGGTAACCCTTTAAGTACTAAGCTAACTTGCAAAGCAGATAGCATTCTAAATTTCTTTTTCAGAGAAAAACAGGTTGGACAATATATGTATGAACTTACAATCAAACAGATTTTTGCATGTCATTTCAATAGCCCCCGCCCATAGGGGCTTGAAGAAATATATGGGCTGCATGATGCTTCCACACAGAGCTGAATCCGGCCCGCACACTAGTACTGGTAAACCGCTTAGAGGATCTAAGCCTGTCCAGGAACCGCGGTGCGAGGCGGACCGTCCATGCTAATAAACTCCATTGGTTTCATTGGGCGACAGGGCTTGAGATGTCATTTCATCTCAGTGTCGGGTAAAAGTCCCACAAAATTGGAAGCAACGTCTCCAAAATGACCTTTACAGTGTTGACGGGGACGTTAAACATCAAATCAAACAAACAAAACATGTCATTTCAAGCCTTAGTTTCTCTGAAAAACGAAAAAAAAAATTAAAAATTTTGTTTGTTTATGGTCATTTCATATGAAATTTATGAAACGAGCCTGTGGCGAGTTGCATAAATTTCACATGAAATGACCATGAATATAAGATTCTATTTTATCATGTAATGATTTTTAATTGGATTTTATTGCCAGTAAAGTTCAAAAAAATTTTAATAGAAAACATAGGGTTATCATAGTTGGGGTCATGACGTTTCAAACCAGTAACCATATCCTATTACAGTTGTGGTCATAAATTGGGCTTGAAGAAATATATTGGCTGCATGATGCTTCCACGCAGAGCTGAATCCGGCCCACAAACTAGTACTGGTAAACCGCTTAGAGGATCTAAGCCTGTCCAGGGACAACGGTGCGAGGCGGACCGTCCATGCTAATAAACCCTATTGGTTTCATTGGGCGACAGGGCTTGAGATGTCATTTCATCTCAATGTCAGGTAAAAGTCCCACAAAATTGGAAGCAACGTCTCCAAAATGACCTTTACAGTGCTGATGGGGATGTTAAACCTCAAATCAAACAAACAAACAAAAAATTTTTTTTATTATTTTTTTCTTTACATTATCCACTTTGTATCAGCAATGTTATGTGAAATAAGCTACTTTATCATTATCACCAGAGTCTGGAGACGTTAGACAATGGTAAACCATATACATCTGCTATAGGAGATATCAACTTTGCTGTGAAGGTTGTCAGGTACTACGCTGGCTGGGCTGATAAAATACAGGGCAAGACAATACCAACAGGTAAAATTTCAGTCCATAGATGTGTCATCTTGATCTTAATACCCTTGTCCTGCTGAGCCCGGATTTGTCTCATCTTTCAAACAATGTAGATCCTGATCAGATGGCTTCTGAAGAAGCCATCTGATCAGGATCTCCATTGTTTGCCGTTCATTTTATGAATTTGTTGCAATAATTTGCATCAAATAATCTGATGGGTTGATATTCAGAAGTGGGTGTGGCATATTAAAATATTCAGCAGGACAAGTACCGGTACTAAGCATGTTAAGCAGACAACTGGTGACCGTAAAGAAGGAAAGGGACAGAGACTGGGGTAGCATGGGATCATATCCCTTTATGTCTTCTGGTGCTATAGATGTCATTGAAACTTTCAGTTTAGTTTCATAATAAACATAACTATGTACGTGTACAGAGCTTAGCCCTACAACCACATATTGGGATCGAGTACATGTATGTTATATCATCTGGATATATTTTAGGGCACTATATTATACTGTGTCAGTCTTATTAGCTATACAAGTGCAGTAATAATAATAATAATAGTAATAATAATAATAATTGATCTTATTTATAGAGGGTAACACATTTAGTACTAGTACTACCCATCGGAGTCTAACTGTTGGTTTTCTTTTACGCCAGCATTTCAGTGGTTTCTTGCTGTCGAGTCCTCACCATTGTTTCATCCCTGCGGTTGTTTGATTTTTGTGTTCTCAGAGATGTTACACTGATGAGTTAGGCCTTCGTGCAGACTAAACTTATTATTTGTCTAAATCCCGACAGAAGTAAGAGCGAGGCTTGCAGCTGCGTAAAATCGAGGAATTCGTCTCACCGACCGTTCCAGGGCGGTCCTTCTGTTGCGGTTTATTTTTGTTATGGTTTGTCTTTGAGTGTGTGTTTGGCTTGTATTATTTTGTTTTGGATAGCCAGTTGGCCAGTTTGTTGGAAAGAAACTGTCCTTTTGGCTTTCCAATTAGGGTCTAGTTATTTCGGCTTTGTGTTTCTTTCCCTTTGGTGTCACTGCTGGGAGCTGTGGGTTAATTGTATCAATTCCTGATCATTGCCTTCACTTCCATTCTGTACCTCATGATGGAGATGTGTTCTAGACAGGTAGTTTGTGTGTTAATTATAGTGCATACTGGGAATAATTTTTGTCACACATGCTTTAAGTATGATGTGATACAGGAGTCCGGTTCTTCATTCATTTGTAGTTTGTCAAGCATTCAACATTTGCATCAACCCTATCTTTAACCCAGACATAGACATGTGTGACATAGCCTCTGGCAGAAGTCTTATTGTATAACTTCACGATAATCTATAACTTATTATTAAGGCATGCTGTGTATACTCAGAGTCGCCTTGTCAAGGTCGTTCTAATAAATCTCCCTGAATTTTCCGTCACTGTATTGTAACACTCTGCATGCTGGGTATTTTTCAGCAGACAACATTCTGAAATATTTTTCTGATTTTCCCGGAAAACAGGATTTGACATTTCATGCAAATTGTCTCTTATGGAGAAAAATAAGTAAACTATTAGCAATCTTTTGTCTGCTGAATTAGCCAAGAGAGTGATATAGGTTATAGGAATTCTGATTTGTTTGTTTGTTTTGGAGTTTAACAGCCCAGTCAACACTATTTTAGGTCATTTTTGAGCCGGTCAGTTTACCTATCCATACTTTTCCTGGGCAGGCTTATACGTAAGCGGTAAACCAGTACAGTGCACATTTTTTGTCAGAAACGGACAACTGCCCTTTTTGAATCAGTGGAATGGAAAGAATGACCATAGAAAAGATTTCATGATCAGTCTCCAGGTAAGAATGTTGCTGACCCCGGCAGGTATTGAACCCTCGTCCTCCTGATCACCAGTCAGACGCGCATCCGATTGAGCTACGGAGGCTGGCTCTAGGAATGCCGAAGAATTCCATACAGACTCAGGAAGTGGTTTTACTCAGCCATGGTAAAATTAAGAGCCATTGGTGTTCGAGTCATTTAAGTTTCACTCTAGGATTTAAAATACATGTGTATATGTGCCTTTTCAGATGGCCCCTACTTTTCCTTCACTCGTCATGAGCCAGTTGGAGTTTGTGCTCAGATCATTCCTGTAAGTAATGTGATTAGGCCAAAAAGAGTTTCAAAATTTTTTTAAATACCTGAAAATAGATGAAAATTTCTCAGATGTTCCAATAAAGTTTGAGTTGGCCCCAGAAAAGAAGGGGCAGTAGCATACCTCTTCTGAAAAAGGAGTCCCCCCCCCCCCACCACACACACACACAAAGTCATCTTTCTGGAAACCTGTACAGTAAAACAAAAAGTCACAAAAACAATTTCCCCTGGAAAAAGTGGAAGAAAGCATGCTTTAACCCTTTTTGTACCAAATAGAATCTTCCTTTCAAAATTTAGGGGTGTCAGGTTGGCTGAATGTTTTGCAAACAGTGGAGGCCCTGATCAGACGCCGCGTTCTCCGGTGTCTGATCTGGGCCTGCACTGTTTGCCCAGCTACCTGTTTTGGGGTTTCTGGTACCAAATGGGTTAAATAGCAGATGCTAGGATAGAAATATTTGATTAAATGATTATATCTGGATTAAAGACACGTCAACCCTTGTGGGTCATTTTTTCTCATCTCCCAGAGAAAGGGAGATGAAAGAGATGGATAGCCGAATAAGAGGAATATGAAAGTCAGAGATAGACAAGAAAGAGGAAAATGAAAGAAAGAAAAGAAACAGAAGAAATGAAAACATTCCCCTCTACCCTAACCTACTGCAAGGACAGCAGGCTTTGCCGAACTGTAAATTGACTTGAGGTTTAAAGTCCCTATCAACACTGTATAGGTCATTTTGGACATGTTGCTTCTAATTGTGTGATACTTTTACCCCACATTGCGATGAAATGACATCTCAAGCCCTGCCGCCCAATGAAACCAATAGGGTTTATATGCATGGGTGGTCTGACTTGCACAATTTTTCCTGGGCAGGCTTAGAACCTGTAAGCTGTTTACCAGTACTCATGTGCAGTCTGTTTCAGCTCTGCCTGGAAGCCCAACTGTAAAACCAATATCATTTGGATGCCCAGGTGAAAATAGATACACCTTCGCCTCACGCAGTCACCCCACAAAAATATTTGATTAAACAGTGAAGATAGATGAGACTGACGTATGTCTTAGGTTGTTAGCATTTAAACAGTCTAACCTGTATTAACCCTTAACCTTTAACCTGCTGAATATTTAACTTAGCCACACCTTTTTAGCTCACCTGAGCACGAAGTGCTCAAGGTGAGCTTTTGGGATCGGTCTTTGTCCGTCGTCCGTGCGTGCGTGCGTCCGTCCGTCGTCAACTTTTGCTTTAAACAACTTCTTCTCCAAAACTGCTGGACAGATTTTGATCTAATTTCACAGGAATGCTCCTTGGGTGATCCTCTACCAAAATTGCTCAAACTGTTCCGCTCGGGTGAACAAGATGGCTGCCAGAGCTAAAAATAGAAAAACCTTTAAACGACTTCTCCTGCTTAACCAGTGGATGGATTTTGAAATTATTTCACAGGAATATTCCTTGGATGACCTTCTACCCAAATTGCTCAAAGCGTTCCGCTCGGGTGAACAAAATGGCCGCCAGAGCTAAAAATAGAAAAACCTTTAAACGACTTCTTCTCCTTAACCAGTGGATGGATTTTGAAATTATTGCACAGGAATGTTCCTTGGGTGACCCTCTACTAAAATTGCTCAAACCGTTCCGCTCGGGTGAACAAGATGGCCGCCAGAGCTAAAAATAGAAAAACCTTTAAACGACATCTACTCCTTAACTAGTGGATGGATTTTGAAATTACTTCACAGGAATGTTCCTTGGGTGACCCACTACCAAAATTGCTCAAACCGTTCCGCTTGGGTGAACAAAATGGCCGTCAGAGCTTCTCCTGCTTAACCAGTGGATGGATTGATAGCCCTGGGGCCAAAAACGGCCCTGTCCCGGGGCCCACTGGTTTTATATAGGCTTATATAGGGAAAACCTTTAAAAATCTTCTTGTCTGAAACCAGAAGGCCCAGGTCTTTGATATTTGGTATGTATCTTTGAGCTAAAAATAGAAAAACCTTTAAACGACTTCTCCTCCTTAACTAGTGGATGGATTTTGAAATTACTTCACAGGAATGTTCCTTGGGTGACCCTCTACCAAAATTGCTCAAACTGTTCCGCTCGGGTAAACAAGATGGCCGCCAGAGCTAAAAATAGAAAAACCTTTAAACGACTTCTTCTCCTTAACCAGTGGATGGATTTTGAAATTATTTCACTGGAATGTTCCTTGGGTGACCCTCTACCAAAATTGCTCAAACCGTTCTGCATGGGTGAACAAAATGGCCGCCAGAGCTAAAAATAGAAAAACCTTTAAAAGACTTCTTCTCCTTAACCAATGGCTGGATTTCGAAATTACTTCACAGGAATGTTCCTTGGGTGACCCTCTACCAAATTTGCTCAAACCGTTCCGCTAGGGTGAACAATATGGCTGCCAGAGCTAAAAATAGAAAAACCTTTAAACGACTTCTTCTCCTTAACTAGTGAATGGATTTCGAAATTACTTCACAGGAATGTTCCTTGGGTGACCCTCTACCAAAATTGCTCAAACCGTTCTGCTCGGGTGAACAAGATGGCTGCCAGAGCTAAAAATAGAATAACCTTTAAATGACTTCTCCTTAACCAGTGGATGGATTTTGAAATTATTTCACAGGAATGTCCGTTTGGTGACCCTCTACCAAAATTGCTCATACTGTTCCGCTCCAGTGAACAAAATGGCCGTCAGAGCTTCTCCTGCTTAACCAGTGGATGGATTGATAGCCCTGGGGCCAAAAACGGCCCTGTCCCGGGGCCCACTGGTTTTATATAGGCTTATATAGGGAAAACCTTTAAAAATCTTCTTGTCTGAAACCAGAAGGCCCAGGTCTTTGATATTTGGTATGTATCTTTGTCAAGTGGACCGCTACCAAGATTGTTCAAATTATAGCCCTGGTGCAAAAAAACAGCCCCACCCCGGGGCCCACTGGTTTTACATAGGCTTATATATGGAAAACCTTTAAAAATCTTCTTGTCTGAAACCAGAAGGCCCAGGTCTTTGATATTTGGTATGAAGCTTCATCTAGTGGACCTCTACCAAGCTTGTTCAAATTATAGCCCTGGGGCCAAAACCGGCCCCTTCCTGAGGCCCACTGGTTTTACATAGGCTTATATTGGGAAAACCTTTAAAAATCTTCTTGTCTGAAACCAGAAGGCCCAGGTCTTTGATATTTGGTAAGTAGCTTCGTAAAGTAGACCGCTACCAAGATTGTTCAAATTATAGCCCTGGGGCCAAAAACGCCCCCGCGCCAGGGCCCACTGGTTTTACATAAGCTTTTATAGGGAAAACCTTTAAAAATCTTCTTGTCTGAAACTAGAAGGCCCAGGTCTTTGATATTTGGTATGAAGCGTCATCTAGTGGACCTCTACCAAGATTGTTCAAATTATAGCCTTTGTTGATGTTTGGTATGAAGCTTCACCTTTAAGACCTCCCTCAACATTATGCACATTAAAGCCCTTGGGCCAATAATGGCCCTCCCTGGGGCCCACTTGTTACACTATGGATCAGGTGAGCGATCCAGGGCCATCATGGCCCTCTTGTTTTGATTTTCAGCCAATCAGATTACATGATATAATTAGTTCGTTCAAATTCACAATCTGAATGACAAACAGTGTAGATCCTGATCAGATGGCTTCTTCAGAAGCCATCTGATCTGGATCTACACTGTTTGCAAAGATAGGGCTTGTCGCCTACAGCATGGTAAAGGTTAAGCTGCCGAGAAAGCTGCGTTTTAAAATGTTGTCTGTTTTTGTTGTCTGCTGAATCTTCATACAAACTTTTCAAGTATATTTTTTGCATTATAGGAAAACAGTGTGGATCCTGATCAGACTGTTCTGGGTCCACACTGTTTGCAAAAATTATTTTTAAATTAACACCAGATGACAAATGTCATGATTGGCATCTTATGGGCTAATCACACGCTTAAGGGATATTCAAAATGTGCTTGCTTAAGACAGGTGCTTGCTTAATATAGGTGAGTTGTAATACATTTTTGAGAACTGAATGCGTGTTAAAATTGTTTGCTTAAAACATGTTGGTTGTTTTGATAGAAGTTGCCACTATGAGAGGTTTTCTGTATACATATACATCTGTATTATGTATAGCAAGAGGTCACAACTTTATTGCACCATCAAAGAGCTAGCTGCCCACTTCTAAGACGACACATGTATAAATCAAACATGCTTTAGCAGCAACAGAGAACAAGTGCTTGATTTTGGTGACTTGTGTCCCTGATGCAATCAATGTCCATCATGATCATCAACAGATTTTTGATTAACATGCAGGTACAGGGGCAGCGTCCACATAAGTGGGCCCCCTTCCAGGCAGCTGGCTTGCTGCACACATGGCAGATCTTACACCAGGTCTCCAGGCTTGTCTATCATGAGGATCGATAGCAGAGAGCTTCCATTCTCTGCAATCTCTGAAAAACTCAGAAACTCAGAAAAATACTATAAGCTCTGAAAAAAGTTAAAGATCACCTTTTAGAGAAATACATTACATACATGATTATGTTTATGGAAAAATACACATTATTCCAGAGCAGTATTAATTGACTATCCTATATTACACAAGGTCAACCAATATTAAAAAATCATAAATCATGTTTTTAATTGTGTCAGTTAATAAAATTGTCATTAATCAAGTAATTTCGTATTGTCCCAGTTACAGGTCCTCGGTCAGCTGTATTGGCCTTGGCCTTCGGCCTCGGGCCAATACAGCAGACCTCGGACCTGTAACTGGAACAATACGAAATTACTTGATTAGTAACATTATATTAAAAAAACAACAGGGTGAGTACATTTGATGGCTAAGTTGGATATGCATGTGATAGGTGAACCGGAAGGGGTTGGTGTCGTTTTTCGTGGGTTGATCATGAAATATTTTTCTAACCATGCTTTGAACAACACCATGATATTGTATTTCACAAATTTCATATTGCAGTGGAACTTCCCAATATTGATGTACTCCTGGAAGTTTGCTCCCTGTCTGGCGGTAGGAAATACAACAATCATCAAACCAGCTGAGCAGACACCACTAACTGCTCTGTACCTGGCTTCACTGATCAAAGAGGTAAATAACACTTAAGTCATGTCATGAGAAAATAGAAGTGAAGGCAATGATCAGGAATTGGTACAATTAACCCTTCTCTTGCTGAATATTCAGATTAGCCACACCTATTTCTGACTTTGAACCAATCAGATTACGTGATGTAATTTATCCCTACAAATTCCTAAATTGAATGTTAAACAGTGTAGATCCTGATCAGATGGCTTCTTCAGAAGCCATCTGATCTGGATCTACACTGTTTGCAAAGATAGGGGTTGTCGTGAACAGCAAGATAAGGGTTAACCCACAGCTCCCATCAGAGACACCAAACACAAACATGAAATAACTTTGACCCTAATGAAAATATCACAAGCAGAAAGCCAAAAGGACAGTCACTTTTCCACAAAATGGCCAGTTGGCTATCCAAAACAAGAAGATATAAGCGATACACACACTCAAAGACAAACCATAACAAAAATAAACTTTGACAGAAGAAACACCTTGGAACGGTCAGAGAAAAGAATTTTACTGTGGGGCTAGAATCGATTTTACGCAGCCACAATCCTCGCCCTTCTGTCGGGATTTAGACAAATAATTTGTTCAGTCCGCATGAAGGCTTCCTAACTCATCAGTGCACAAAAATCAAACAACCACAGAGATGAAATAACTGAAATGCTGGAGCAAAAAGAAAACAATAGTTAGACTGATGGGCCCAACCAGAGACAGAGTACCAACCAACATTACATAAGTGGAACCATGATAGAATCTGAGGGCCTCAAAATCTATTTTGGCAATTTGCAAAAAAACATATGTGCAGATAAGCCTGCATAGCAATGCAGTCTGTTCACTGCTTGGGCAGCACTGTGCCTCTATTTTCTGTAACAAGAGTTTCAAGATTCCTGCTAGTCTGTGGAGCTGAACAGACCAGTTTATATCTTACATCGCCACACACCACAAAGACAGGTTTTCCTGTGATGTGGTTCACTTTATCCATGTGCACACAGATCTTTAAGTATTCTGTGAGATCATTATCATGCAGGCTGGTTCAACTCGCATATATATATATGGCTATTGACTGGTGGTATGATTTTTAATGACAGATTCCTTCTGTCATTCTTCGTGGTGCTGCATGTTTACAATTTTAACGTCCGAACTTCCGGCTTCCACTACTTTTGAAATATGGCTCCGCACAAATAGTCCGTTGTTTCTTGACTTTTCATGCTCGCTGTCTCGAAACTAATTTCTCATGGCATTATTTCCGCATTTTGATTACATGTTTTGTTTCATTTGTAATCAAAATACAAAAATGATCATTCTTAAATTACAAACAAAAGGGGAAACGTTAATTGAATATGCATAAGGAAAGTTCCCATTTTATACAAACGACCGCATAATGGGTCTTTGACGAATCTTGGAGGCGGCGTCTAACCACGGCCTTCACTACGGGCTTCACTGTTGTCGAAAGTTAGCCCATTTTTTCCTAAATTAATTCCTATATTTCTAGCTGACGCCCCTTAATTTTGAAACGGGATTTCGAAATGAAATCTTCGTCAGATAAGTGATAATATTACATTCAGTACAAAATGGGTTATGATTAATTATATTTGTATCAATACGCCATTAAAGTACCTTTGCATATTTTTAGAAAAGAAAAAAATAACCAATATGTATAGAGCTACAATCAGTGCACACCATTTAAGTATCTAGATAAACTTCGAAAAATAAAGAAAATAGACCGTATAATAAGCTGTATTTAATTTTTGATTATCGGGCTAGCAGCTTTGTCTGGTCCCGACCCGCACACAACAGTTACAGGCCAGGTTAAGATTTTACCCCTTTAACCCACGAGTTTCTCAAGTTCACTCTTCAGTCACTGAATTTGTACGTGTCCATTCTACACATGTAAATTGGGTGTCTAGTCAATAGTCGTCAACAGCATGTCAAACCATGTAGAACAGAATGCGATGTATCATTATGAGCCATCCCACCAGGTTCTACACTGTTTGCACCTGTAGGTATCTGTACTTGGCTATAAAGGGCTGAAAGGGTACAGACTCATAACACTTACATGACCTAATTATATGCGAAGTACGTGACGCTAGAAACTTCACCGTACGGTAGCAAGCCAGCAATAATATACTCCTAACAGTTATCACTGTCCAATTCTGTTGTATAGGTCTAAATAACTGAATATGTAAGCACAATGTTGTGATAAATAATTAGTCACATGCCGCAAAACTTCAAACATCGCACAAAAAGTGTTTTCCTTTATTGTAGCGCACGACATAAGGCAGGTTCTTGACTGACCCGCGAAACACATCTCAGTCAACAAGTGTAAGCTTTTACAAGAAAGTTGCGGCTACGCTTTGTGTTGTCATAAAACTGGCAACTATCCCAGCAGGCACATGACGTAATTGTGACGTCACATCAACGTCGGTGCAACGTCATGACGTTGCAATGACGTTGATTTGACGTTGCCCTAGCGAAGTGTGCCTGCTGGGTAGTCATTTGCATGTTGTTTTATTTTTAATGTCCAAGTAAAATGATGATGAAAGTGTATAACAGCCGATTCACCTCAGTTTTGTGAACCAAACTAAAAATCAACACTCCAGCGCCATTGTCCTTATCACTAAAGAAAGCAAATCTGATTTTTTCACAGAATCTGTCATTTCAGTGCCTTTTGGCGCTTTGATTTCTTAATGCAGGCTGGCTTTCCTCCAGGTGTAGCCAACGTGGTTCCTGGCTATGGCCCCACTGCTGGGGGTGCCCTGTCGGGCCACTCTGATGTCAACAAAGTAGCCTTCACTGGGTCAACAGAGGTATGTTAGCAAGAGTAGTTTGGTTGGAGACATGAACCTTTTCATCTCTGTGTTTCTGAGGGTAAACTTACTCATCATCTTTGAATGGACACATCCATTTTGGCAAATAGGGGTTTTTATTAACCCATTGTATGCAGCAAATCCCTAAAGGGGTACCTTGGCAAACAGTGCAGACCCACATCAGACACCGCAGAACGCGGCGTCTGATCAGGGCCAGCAGTATTTGCTAACAGAAATTTCAGTGAAAAATAGAATAAAAACAAAAAAGAATAGGCCTGGCACCCCTTATATGACAAATGGACTTGTCCAACATATAGCAATGGTAGAGTCCACTAGTATACAATGGGTTAAAAAAACAACAGCAACAAAAAATAGAATGTCAAAAGAGCTGCATCATGAGAAAACTTGTTTTTGTCATTATAGCCCCGCTTTGAAAAAGTGGGGCTATATTGGATTTGCCATGTCCTTCTGTCATTCCGTGATTCCGTTAATTTGTGTTGGCTCCATAACTTTGTATCTGCTTAACATATTTTCATGAAACTTCACACAAATGTTAAACACCATAAGACAATGTGCAGAGCGAAAGAATTATAACTGTGGATTGCCTACTTTTGGAGTTATTGCCCTTTGAACATTTTCCGTAATTCCGTAATTCCGTGATTCCGTTAATTTGTGTTGGCTCCATAACTTTGTATCTGCTTAACATATTTTCATGAAACTTCACACAAATGTTAAACACCATAAGACAATGTGCAGAGCGAAGGAATTATAACTCTGGATTGCCTACTTTTGGAGTTATTGCCCTTTGAACATTGAAAAATGGCAATTTTAATTGTGTCCGCTTCATAACTCGAAAACCGTTCAAGATATTTTTAGGAAACTTCACACAAATGTTAAGCACTATGAGACGATGTGCAGAGCGCAGGAACCATAACTCTGCATTGCTTATTTTTGGAGTTATTGCCCTTTGAACATTGAAAAATGGCAATTTTAACAGTGTCCGCTTCATAACTCGAAAACCGTTTGAGATAATTTCATGAAACTTCACACAAATGTTAAGCACTATGAGACAATGTGCAGAGCGCAAGAACCATAACTCTGGTTTTCGTATTTTCTGTGTGTCTGTCTGTGTGTCTGTCTGTGTCTGTGAACAATTTTCGTGTCCGCTCCATAACTTTAAAACCCATTCACATATTTTCATGAAACTTCACACAAACATTAAACACCATGAGATGGTGTGCAGAGTGCAGGAACCATAACTCTGGATTGCCTAATTTTTGAGTTATTTCCCTTTGAATATTGAAAAATATCAATTTTAGCCGTCTTTGCTCGATAACTCAAAAACCGTTTGAGATAATTTTATGAAACTTCACACAAATGTAAAGCACCATATTACGTGTGCAGAGCGCAGAAACCCAAACTCTGGATTGTCTACTTTTTCAGTTATAGGCTTTTGAATATTAAAAAATGGCAATTTTAACTATGTCCGCTCCATAACCGTTTCTGATATTTTCATGAAACTTCAAATAAATGAAAAGCACCTTGAGATGATGTGCAGAGTGCAGGAACCATAACTCTGGTTTGCCTACTTTAGGAGTTATTGCCCTTTGAACATTTAAAAAGGCAATTTTGACTGTGTCGGCTCCATAACTCACAAACCATTTGAGATATTTTCATGACACTTCACACAAGTGTAAAGCACCATGAGACAATGTGCAGAGCGCAGGAACCCTGACTCTGATTTGCCTACTTTAGGAGTTATTACCCTTTGAACATTGAAAAATGGAAGATGAAATTTAGTATAAACATGGACATTCTGGTAATGTATCATGCTCATTGAAATGAGGGACAAGGGCTCACAACTCTTAGAGTTTTTCCAGATAATGTAAAATTTTCAACAGTTATTTCTTGTTCATAACTGTTTTCTCTGCAGCTTAAATAACTTTCTTCTCTGACAGCGCTGAAGCGGGGCTATAGTCAGATCCTCTGACAGCTCTAGTTTTAAATTTGTGAACAACAAAGATACAGATCAGACTGTGCATCTGCGTACTCTC
The DNA here is from genome assembly GCA_963580285.1 of Lucinisca nassula. Classification (NCBI taxonomy): domain Eukaryota; kingdom Metazoa; phylum Mollusca; class Bivalvia; order Lucinida; family Lucinidae; genus Lucinisca; species Lucinisca nassula. The sequence goes on along the minus strand of OY757018.1, from coordinate 146,105,072 downwards.
TATGTTTGAAACAGCGACCATGGCTCCAGATAACAAATGTTCAGGGATAATTTAGGAAGATTTTCCTTACCTGATTATGAAACTGTATGTTGTGTATATGTATTTGAATCGCCTCAGTGATAACATACCCATATTTTATGGAAGATTGTCTCAAAAACTGATGGCTCGTTTACAATGGCTGATTCAAACAAGTTCTTGAATCCCTAAGAAATTCTTTCTGCGACTGTATGGAGCTTAATGGCCCTGTCACCCCTATTCAGGTCATATCAAGCTTCTCGATTTACCTAACCACACTTCCCGGGCAGGCTTATACTTAAGCGATTAATGGGTACAGTGCACATTCTTTCGCCAGAAACTGACAACTGCCCTTCTTGAACCGGTGGAATGGAGAGAAAGAGCATAGAAAAGATTTCATGATCAATCACTATGGAAGAACGTTGCAGACCCCAGCAGATCTAAATTTTTGGAAAGATATCGCAAATTATTCCCATTTTACCCCCGATACTGTCTCTATGAGTGACCCTTAGTGGCTCAAACTACCCCTATTCACCCCCAACCTCGCATTTTATCCCTTTTCCTCAACTTGTTTATTACATTAGATAATTCATGAACACTCGTGTAAGGTCCTCTTATGTATTTTGAAATTTATGAGCAGCTTAGTCCTTGGTTGGGTTGAGCATAGTTGCAAGAATCATCATAGCTCCAGATGAGGAAAAACGAGAAAACAGTCGAACTTCGATGGCTCGAACACCTTTGGGACCACCAAATTCTGTCCGAGACAGGTAGTTCGAGCCACTGAGGGTTCCTGCCAGGAGGCGTAAATGGGATAGTTTGGGGCTTCTTTTCGGTGTTCTATGACATAAATGTATGCTGTGTGTACTCATTAGAATCGCCTCGTTGAGGCGATTCTAATGAGTACACATAGCATACATTTGCAAGATAGGAATGAAAATAGCCTAAATTTTCCCCCTACTATTTCTTATGTAGCGAAATTCCCTAGGGACTCAAGAAAGTGTTCGACTCAGCCATGGTAAACGAGCCAGCGGTGTTCGAGCCATCGAAGTTCTACTGTATGTAATTTTGGGATAATTTTTCTTATTTCTTCATAAAGCCATAGTTTGTGGGTACCTGATAGAACCACCCAATTGTATTAATTCTAACAAGTAACCACAACATACGTTTCTAACAAGAAGTAAGGAAAATTATCCATCAAATAACCATGTTATTCCTTCTTATCTAGAAGCCTTAGTGAGGTCATGGTTAAATTACTTGCCTCCCAAACAGGGATCGTGGATCTGATTCGATTCTCCAGACTTTCAGACGAATCATAAAACTGAGATCCTGTCTCTGTACGACATTAATTGTTGGTAGGACAAAAACTCAAAACCACACACTCCTTATCTGAAGTTATGGCATAAGAAAGTTTAACCCATTTGTACCAGAAACCCCAAAACGGGTCATTAGCAAACAGTGCAGGCACCGATCAGACGCCGCATAATGCAGCGTCTGATCAGGGCCTACACTATTTGCGAAAAGTTATGCCATTTTACAAATATTTTTTTTTTTAAGAAAACACAGCCTGACACCCCTGAAGTTTGAAATAGACTCCTGCCATATATAAGGAGGAAGTTTACATTTGGTACAAAAAGGGTTAACTCATTATCCCCTAGAAGCTTATCTCCACTTATTCCCTGGTAAATACTGCTACAGCGGATACCTGTGAGGCTGATCAGTATTTCAGTGCCTATCTCCCTAGACTTTTTCTAGCTTTGATTAGAAACGATTTTTGTAACTGAGGGTTGCAATGCTGTTTTATGTATAATTCAATTATTACAAGTTTCTGTACAACTTACAAATTTTATACAAAGGTAGATGAAAAAATTATCTACAAGGACATACCAAACACATGCAAAATTCTGAATTACATGCAGGGCAGGTGATAAAGAAAATGACTTACTCCACCACTTGGAGGAATAAATCCAAATTTAATCCGCACAAAAATATTAAAAAGAAACGAATTCCACAATAAATTGATAAAATCATGACCCTTATGACTCTTCATTTTCGCATATTATATTAACACAGATTCCACTTCTTTTATGATTTCCATAATTTCAATGAGAATCTCCAGGAATATCCTCCAAAAAGAGAACAAAACATTTCCGACAAGTCCTCCTCAAAATCGACAAGTCTGCCGTATGCACACTTGAAAATGAACAATTCCCTTCAATTTCAATGTCACTTCCAGCCGCATCTAAGCCAAAACCAGAGAATTCGCCATCACTAACATCAGACTCCATTACATCATTGCCGATGGCAAGCTGTTGTCGCGGATTTTCGCTGTTTTCCATGATTTTTTACCTCAAATTTCTCGCTTTCCTTCCCGGTAAACACGTTGAATTTTCTATTTTCGTCATGAAAAATATTCGACCTGTGCTTGTAAACTGCGTTTATATTGGTCGAAAATCGAACTTGGCATTATTTTTAGCTCACCTGTCACTACAAGGTGAGCTTTTGTGATCATGTTTTGTCCGTTGTCCGTGCGTGCGTAAACAATTTCTTGTCCGCACGATAGCATCTTCATTTATGATTTGATTTTTACCAGACTTCCACACAACTTGTAACACCATGAGATCTGGGTTCCTTTCTTGAACCAGCCATATCCCATCATGTGTTATGGAGTTACGGCCCCTGAAATTGCAAAAATTGCCTATTTTGGTCTTGTCTGCATGATAGCATCTTCATTTATGATTTGATTTTAACCAGACTTGCACACAACTTGTACCACCATGAGATCTGGGTTCTTTTTTTGAACCAGCCATATCCCATCATGTGTTACGGAGTTACAGCCCCTGAAAGGGCAAAAATTGCCTATTTTGGTCTTGTCCACACGATAGCATCTTCATTTATGATTTGATTTTAACCAGACTTGCACACAACTTGTACCACCATGAGATCTGGGATCCTTTCTTGAACCAGCTATATCCCATCATGTGTTACGGAGTTACGGCCCCTGAAAGGGCAAAAATTGCCTATTTTGGTCTTGTCTGCATGATAGCTGTTTCATTTATGATTTGATTTTAACTGAACTTGCACAAAATTTGTACCACCACAAAATATCTCGGTCAAGTTTGAATATGGGTCATGTCGGGTCAAAAAGTAGGTCAGTAGGTCAAATCGAAAAAAAAACTTGTGAAGACACAAGAGGCCACAGTTTTGGTCCGATCATCATCAAACTTGCTCAGAATGATCATCTTGATAATATCTTGGTCATGTTCGAATATGGGTCATGTCAGGTCACAAAGTAGGTCAAATCATAGAAAAACCTTATGAATACACTAGAGGCCACAGTTTTGCACCAATCATTATCAAACTTTCTCAGAATGATCATCTTGCTAATATCTCGGTCAAGTTTGAATACGGGTCATGTTGGGTCAAAAAGTAGGTCAGTAGGTCAAATCATAGAAAAACCTTGTGAACATACTAGAAGCCACAGTTTTGGTCCGATCATCATCAAACTTGCTCAGAATGATCATCTTGATAATATCTTCAACTTGGTCATGTTCAAATATGGGTCATGTCAGGTCAAAAAGTAGGTCAGTAGGTCAAATCAGAGACAAACCTTGTGAACACACTAGAGGCCACTGTTTTGGTCATATCATCATCAAACTAGCTCAGAATGATCATCTTGACAATATATTGGTCAAGTTCGAATATGGGTCATGTCAGGTCAAAAAGTAGGTCAGTAGGTCAAATCATAGAAAAACCTTCTGAACACACTACGGGCCACAGTTTAGGTCAGATCATCATCAAACTTGCCCAGAATGATCATCTTGACAATATCTGAGTCAAGTTCTAATATGGGTCATGTTGGTCCAAAAAGTAGGTCAGTAGGTAAAATCATAGAAAAACCCTCTGAACACACTTCAGCCACAGTCTGAACATGATCAAACTTTCTCAAAATGATCATTTGACAATATCTCAGTTGATTTCGGATATGGGTCAAATCTGGTCAGTAAGTAGGTCAGATTGTTGAAAAACCTTGTGGACACACTAGAGGCCCCAGTTTTGGTCCGATCATCATCAAACTTGGTCAGAATGATCATCTTGACAATATCTGGGTCAAGTACGAATATGGGTCATGTTGGGTCAGAAAGTAGGTCAGCAGGTCAAATCATAGAAAAACGTTTTGAACACTCTAAGAGGCCACAGTTTTAGTCAAATCATCATAAAACATGCTCAGAATGATCATCTGGACAATATCTCAGTTAAGTTCGAATATGGGTCATGTCAAATCAAAAAGTAGATCAGTAGGTTATTTTGTAATAACTTATGAACTGTTAGAGATAGAGCCTTCATATTTGGCAGGTAGGTTCCTTGTGACAAGGGCTTCCCACTCATATAAAGATTTGACCTGTGACCTTGACCTGTGACCTACTTTATCATAACTTTTGAACCATATGAGATAGAGCCTTCATATTTGGCATGTATGTTCCTTGTGACAAGGTTTTCTCAACCATTCAAAACTTTTGAGCCATGACCTTGACCTTTGACCTACTTTGTCATAACATTTGAAGCATTTAAGATACAGCCTTCATATTTGGCATATAGGTTCCTTGATAGGAGTGAGTGTTTGAGTTTAGGTTTCACCAACAGCTAAGGTCGTACAGTGATGGGACCTCTGTTTAAAAACTAATCTGAAAGTCTGGAGAATCCTTGGATCGATCCTGCTACCCCTGGTTTACAAGGCAAGTAGCATGACCACTTCACCATGAAGGCCTCTAAACTTCATTGGAATGCTGTGTAGATGACCCTCTAGGAAAAAAGCATTAAGATTTACAAATGGTCACAAGAGCTAAAAATAGAAAAAACATTGTAAATTTGCTTCAAATGGGAACTCTTTCTAAACCTTTGGGCCATTTGGATTTAAAACTTCACAGGAATGTTGCCTAGGTGGCTCCCTACCAAAATAGTTAAAACTCATTCCACTCCAATGAACAAGATGGCTGCCAGAGCTAAAAATAAAAATAAATCTTCAAACGACAATTCCTCCTCTACCCTTTGGCCAATTTCATTCAAACTTCGAAGTAATGTTGCTCAGATGACCCTCTGCCAAAAAGGCTAAAACAATCCCTAAAAATAGAAAAACTATTGTAAATTTGATTCAAACGTGAACCCTTCCTAAACCCTAAGGCCAATTTGATTCAAACTCTACAGGAATGTTGCCTAGATTACTCCTTACCAAATGAGCTAAAATCACTCTGCTGATGAACAAGATGGCCACCATAGCTAAAAATAGAATGTACGTGAGACAGTGACACACAGGTGAGCAAACCAGGGCCCTCTGGGCCCTCTTGTTTTAGTTTTTGGACCAATGGTAAAAGTCGCTTGTACCTGACGCTCAGGAAGTGGAGTACTTGTTTGCAGCCCACTTATAAGCGTCTCATGGTGTACCGATATTAAAGAATTTATCTGTCACTTTTATGTGGCGCGTGGGACTCTATTGATATTTTATCGGCTGCATATAAGCGACGCTAGGGGATAATGAGTTAATAAACTTGTAGTCTGGTGCATTATATACAATATTGCAGATTGGTAAAGTAATAATGATGGCATCTGGTCAGACAAACTTAAAGAGAACCACCCTGGAGCTGGGAGGGAAGAGTCCTAATGTCATCTTTGCTGATGCTGACTGTGAGTATAATCAGAAGTCTTAAGTTTAGAGCAGGATGGGGGATGGGGTGCAGGGGGGATGGCTACTGGGGATAAGTTAATGTGTGGCATCAACAATATGCTTTCAATGCCGACTCCTAAACCCTTGAGGGTCAAAATTTAAGTTTTTCGGAACACAGTCATGTGGCATATTAAATCGAAGGGTATGATTAGTAGAATTTGTTTGTTTGATTTGAGGTTTAATGTCCCCGTCAACACTGTAAAGGTCATTTTGGAGACGTTGCTTCCAATTTTGTGGGATTTTTACCCGGGATTGAGATTAAATGACATTTCAAGCCCTGTCGCCCAATGAAACCAATAGGGTTTATAAGCATGGAGGGTCCGACTCGCACTGCTTTGCCTGGGCAGGCTTAGATCCTCTAAGTGGATTACCAGTACTCGTGTGCGGTCGGTTTGAACTCTGCGTGGAATCATCAGGCAGCCCCTCTATTTCTTCAAACCCCGATGGTGGTGGGAGGGGGGGGGGTGGCAAACTGAGGATAAGTTAGTGTGTGGCATTAACAACATGTTTTCAATGCCGACTCCTAAACTCTTGGGGGTCAAAATTAAAGTTTTTCAGAACATAGTCGTGTGGCATATTAAATCGAAAGGTATGATTAGTAAAATATAAAACAAGTAAAATTTTGACCCTGGGATCAGATTGGGGCTCAGGGGGAGGTGTAAAAAGGTCAAGTGTCAATTAAATTCAGTTACTAAGATGGTAGTTGCTGATCAGATTGCCTAGGCAGAGCTATTCAGGTGTTCTCAATATAAGTCAAATTCGCTGAGTCCACCAGAAGATTTTGAAGATTGCCTTTTGCATGCTTTCTGCAAGCAGACCAAATGGCCATATGCGCGATAGCTTTGTTTGTGTTACAGTTGAATTCACACACTCGGGTGACTTGGTTTACCTTTTTGTTAATAGAACATTCCAAAGCAGGTGCAAATGATTGCTCCACCTAGTCAATCTTATCTGCAACTACTATATGTTGTTATTTGGTACTTAGACCCTGTGGAGAAAGCGTGAGGATTTGCAATGGCATGCCATTGACTAAGCATTCTACTTTAACCCATTTTGTACCGGAAACCCCAAAACGGGTTGCTGGCAAACAGTGTAGGCCCAGATCAGATGCCACAGAATGCGGCGTCTGATCAGGGCCTATACTGTTTGCGAAAAGTTATGCCATTTTCCAAATAGATTTTGAAGTAAAAACAGCCTGACACCCCTAAATTTTGAAATGGACTCCTGGTATATATAAGGAGGAAGATTCCATTTGGTACTAAAAGGGTTAAAGATTGATCCCTAAAATATATAGATTATATAGAATCTATATATTTTTGTTTGAATAAAACATAGCTGTTTAACTAACAGGGTATCTGCCTTGGGCCCCAACATTAAGAGTTTGTGGTGTACTCCAGTTGTAAGCTAAAGTTAAAATGGTACATAATAAAGGGTAAGCCTCTAACCAGACAAGCTTTGCTGTCTGCTGACAACTCTTGTTCTTATGTTCCAGTGGAGAAGGCAGTGTGGCATGCCCATGATGGTGTCATGAGTAACATGGGTCAGTGTTGTATTGCTGGGTCAAGGACATTTGTCCAAGAAGAAATCTACGATGACTTTGTCAAGAAAAGCCGAGAACTTGCCGAGAACAGGAAAGTTGGAGATCCTTATGAGGCTGGGGTACAGAATGGGCCACAGGTATATGTAGTAGGGTTTTGAGTCCCGGGGTCAGTTGTTCACAATTAAGTGAAGTTGTAAGTTTTTATGGCTCAGTCAATTGAAGAATGGTTGAAAGGCATATAGTGTTAACCCTGTCGGTCTCCTTACATGTCCATGGTGTTTTTATCAGTTACCCCCTATATATATTGCATTGTAACACATTGACCGGATAAAGATGTTATCTCAGGACAAGTGAGCTTTATCATGTCATTGTGACATTGCACTTTCAGGAATGAAGCGTACTACCAGCAAAAATGGCTGAAAAGTTATTAGGACTAGAAAAATTGGAAAAATTACATTATAAAAATATCAAAAGAAAAATAACGGTCAGCTAATAGTAAATACACTGACTGATTATATTTCGCACCAGAATGTTGGGACCCACGGAGGACAATCAATTACTGGTCGTAAATTTTTACAGGGGGATAAACTGATAAATAGAATACCAGATTCGTGTGATTTGATATCAAGTTGCTCAGGCTCAGCTTCGAGAATGCATTTAGAATCGCTTGGCAAGCCTCGTGATTTTACAAGCGTTCTCGAAGCCTTGCCTGATAAACTTGATATCAAAAGACACAAACCTGGTATTCTCTATATAGCAATTTGCATTTAACTCTTATCATGCTGTTCACGACAACCCATATCTTTGGAAAAAGTGTAGATCCAGATCAGATGGCTTCTGAAGAAGCCATCTGATCAGGATCTAAACTGTTTGACATGAAGTTTATGAATTTGTAGGAATAAATTCCATCAAGTAATCTGATTGGTTCAAAGTCAGAGATGGGTGTGGCTAAAATTAATATTGAGCAAGAGAAGGGTTAAGTTTTTCATCAGTGTCACAACTACCAGGTGGGCACCCATGTCCCTTGGACACATTTCTAGTCAGCGGGAAAGAAACTGTCCTTGTATTTTTCTACTTGTAATTTCTCCATTGCAGTGCGGTTGCTTTATTTGCGTCCTTCTTCTCTTTTGGTGTCTTCGATGGAATGATTAAGGCTATTGTATTGTTTTCTTATCATTGCCTTCCCTTCTTTTTTTAACAATATATTAGAGCATCAGTCATCCATTATATATGGCATAAACCTCATTTTTTTGCTGCAAAACAATGTGACTAGGTTTTGCATTCCATTGCAAGCTACTCACACCTTTCAGCAAAAACATCACTGTATTAGAAACTGTACTTGCTAGAACAGTTTATGTTTCACCCACTAATGATTTTGTTATCCCCCTTCAGACGGGAAACCCATAATGGGATATCAGCAAAAGGTGCAAGTCCACATCAGGCACCACAGAATGTGGTCTCTCATCAGGGCCTTCACTGTTTGCAAAAAGTTCAGCCATTTTTAATCCCCCGCTGTGAAGCGGAGCGGGGATTAAAGGAATGGCCTTCGTCTGTCCGTCCATCCGTTTGTCCATCCGAGCATACCAGAGGACACTACTTGTCCGTCCCTCTGTCAGTAACACTTTCTTGTCCACTCCATATCTCCTGAGAAGCCTCAGTGGTGTAGTGGTTTCGCTACTTGCCTAGTAAACCAGGGGTCGCAGGATCGATCTGGGCTTCTCCAGACTTTTGGATGAGTCTTTAAACCGAGGTCCCATCTTCGTATGACCTGTCAGAGCTGTTGGTGGGACGTAAAACTCAAACACTCACTAACTCCATATCTCCTGATACCTGTAATAGATTTTCATTAAACTTTGGTCAATTATTCGTCTCAGTGAGCTGATGTGCAGAGTCCGTAAATGAACCATGCCACCTCAAGGTCAAGGTCACAGTTGAAGGTCACGAGTTTGAAACTTTGAACTTTGTGTCCATTCCAGATCTCCTTTACCCTTGGAAGGTCTTTCATTAAACTTTGGTCAAATATTCTTTTCAGTGAGCTGATGTGTAGAACCCATAAATGAACCATGCGGACTCAAGGTCAAGGTCACATTTGAAGGTCAAGAGTTTGTGTCCGTTCCATATCTCCTTTACCCCTGCAAGGATTCTCATTAAACTTTGGTCAATTATCCCCCTCAGTGAGTTGATGTGCAGAACCCATAAATGAACCATACCGACTCAAGGTCAAGGTCACATTTGAAGGTCAAGAGTTTGAAAGTTTGAATTTTGTGTCGATTCCATATCTCCTTTACCCCTGCAAGGATTCTCATTAAACTTTGGTCAATTGTCCTCCTTAGTGAGCTGATGTGCAGAACCCATAAATGAACCATGCCGACTTAAGGTCAAGGTCACATTTGAAGGTCACGAGTTTAAAACTTTGAATTTTGGGTCCTTCCATATCTCCTTTACCCCTCAAAATATTTTCAATAAACTTTGGTCAATTATCCCCCTCAGTGAGCTCATGTGCAGAGCCCATCAGTGAATCATGCCGACACCAGGTCAAGGTCACATTGGAAGATCACGAGTTTGAAACTTTGAATTTTGTGTCCGTTCCATATCTCCTTTTCCCTTCAAAGGAATTTCATTAAACGTTGGTCAAATGTCCCCCTCAGTGAGCTGATGTGCATAACACATAAATAAACCATGCCAACTCAAGTTCAAGGTCACAGTTGAAGGTCATGAGTTTGAAATTTTGAATTTTGCGTCTGTTCCATATCTCCTTTACCCCTGGAAGGATTTTCATTAACCTTTCGTCAAATATCCCCCTCAGTGAGCTGATATGCAGAACCCATAAATAAACTATGCCAACTCAAGGTCACAGGTGAAGGTCACGAGTTTGAAACTTGGAATTTTGTGCCCGTTCCATATCTCCTTTACCCCTAGGAGCAAATTCTGTCCTTTAAGAGTTGACCTTTATTGGTATGGGAGACAAAAATACTTTTGCAGGAGTTGCCTCCCCTGAAGGTGTTTCCATTCCCTTAATTTAACATAAAGCTCTGCGATGTGTACTTTTAGATTGATGATGAGCAATTCAACAAGATTCTGGAGCTGATCGAAGCAGGCAAGCAGGAGGGAGCAAAGTTGGAAATAGGAGGGGGTCGACTTGGAGACAAAGGATTCTTTATACAACCCACTGTCTTCTCAGATGTTGAAGACCATATGAGAATTGCAAAGGAGGAGGTAATTCTGTAGAGACTTCTGTGGCTGAATGCTATTGAACCTTATAACCCAGTAGACTGATACAGATACTTACGCAAACAGTGCAGACGCAAATGAGCGGACTCATAACGAGCCATCTCATAAGAATCTACTACATTTTCTGTCCTGTTAAGGGGAATAGGAACACTTGGCAGATTTTTCGACCATTTTTCAAAGGGAGACAACTTTTGGCACTTCCTATTCACATTTCTATAAGCCCTGTCCTGAAAAAGGGGTCTACTCTTAAATGAAAGAATTTGCTCCTCAGGAGCAAATTCTTTATTTAAGAGTTGACCCCTATTGACGTAGGGAACAAAAATACTTATGCAGGAGTTACCTCCCCTGAAGATGTTCCCATTCCCTTAAGTTTTTGACTAGTGGCAACAGCTGAAATTTGCAGATTCAATGATGGGAGAATCCACTTCAGATATATCATGGTTATAATTAGATGTCTCCCCAGAATGTATAGATTATAAAGAAAAATGACCACAGCTCCCCAAAATGTATAGATTTTAAAGAAAAAATGACCAGAAATGGTCTTTTTTATGGAACCTGGGAAGGGACATTCAATTTTATTTTTAATATGTTGTGCGAACAAGCTAATAACAAGATAATATGTTGTACAATCAAGATAATATCTTGTCCGCACAAGATACTTTCTTGTGCGCACAACTATGTCCTTTCTCGGATTCTCTACTTTTTAGCTCACCTGTGCCGAAGGCTCTGGGGGAGCTATGGTGATCGGTCACCTTCGTCGTCAGCATCGTCCGTCGGTATGTCCGTCCGTCCATCCACAATTTCTTTAAACAACATCTCCTAAACCACTGAACAGATTCTAACCAAACTTGGCAGAAATGATCCTTAGGTGGTCCTCACTCAAAGTTGTTCAAAGAATTCCATTCCATGCAGAACTCTGGTTGCCATGGCAACAAAAAGGGGAAAAATAAGAAAAAACCTTTAAAAATCTTCTTCTCTGAAACCAGAAGGCCTAGGTCTTTGATATTTGGTATGAAGCTTCATCTAGTGGACCTCTACCTCGATTGTTCAAATTATAGCCCTGGGGCCAAAAACGACCCCGCCCCGGGGCCCACTGGTTTTACATTGGCTTATATAGGGAAAACCTTTAAAAATCTTTTCTGATACTAGAAGGCCGAGGTCTTTGATATTTGGTATGAAGCTTCATCTAGATAGCCCTGGGGCAAAAGATGGCCCCGCCCCGGGGCCCACTGGTTTTATATAGGCTATATAGGGAAAACCTATAAAAATCTTCTTCTCTAAAACCAGAAGGCCTAGGTCATTGATATTTGGTATGAAGCTTCATCTAGTGGACCTCTACAAAGATTGTTCAAATTAAAGCCCTGGGGCAAAAAAGGCCCCCGCGCCAGGGCCCACTGGTTTTACATAGGCTTATATAGGGAAAACCTTTAAAAATCTTCTTGTCTGAAACCAGACGGCCCAGGTCTTTGATATTTGGTATGAAGCTTCATCTAGTGGATGTCTACCAAGATTGTTCAAATTATAGCCCTGGCGCCAAAAACGGCCCTGCCCCGGGGCCCACTGGTTTTATATAGGGAAAACATATAAGAAACCAGAAAGCCCAGGTCTTTGATATTTGGTATGAAGCTTCATCTAGTGAACCTCTACCAAGATTGTTCAAATTAAAGCCCTGAGGCCAAAAATGCCCCCTGTGCCAGGGCCCACTGGTTTTACATAGACTTATATAGGAAAAACCTTTAAAAAGCTTCTTGTCTGAAACCAGAAGGCCCAGGTCTTTGATATTTGGTATGAAGCATCATCTAGTGGACCTCTACCAAGATTGTTCAAATTAAAGCCCTGGGGCCAAAAATGCCCCCGCACTGGGGCCCACTGGTTTTACATAGGCTTATATTGGGAAAACCTTTAAAAATCTTGTCTGAAACCAGAAAACCCAAGTCTTTGATATTTGGTATGAAGCTTCATCTAGTGGACCTCTACCAAGGTTTTTCAAATTATAGCCCTAGTGCCAAAAACGGCCCTGCCCCCAGACCCACTGGTTTTATATAGGCTAATACTAGGGAATCAAATAAAAATCTTCTTGTCTGAAACCAGAAGGCCAAGGTCTTTGATATTTGGTATGAAGCTTCATCTAGTGAACCTCTACCAAGATTGTTCAAATTATAGCCCTGGGGCCTAAAACGCCCCCATGCCGGGGCCCACTGGTTTTCCATAGGCTTATATAGGGAATACCAGTGGACCTCTGCTTAGATTGTTCAAATTATAGACCTGGGTCCAAAAATTGCACCGCCCTGGGACCTACATGTTAATCTCTTAGCTCAGGTGAGTTATATAGGACCATCATGGTCCTCTTGTTCTATAAGTCCATACATTTTGTTTGGATATAACACTGTTGTTAAACTAGCATGGTTTCAGCTTCAGACCCCAATAATAGTGAGATTTTGTGGTGTAGTTATGGCCACTTTAAACTCCAGGATCTAAAATTTTATATTGCTAATGGAATGGACACACCTGGCTCAGTTGTTTAAAGTCTCGTTAGCGTAAAAAGCTCATTAGTGGTCAAAATGCTAGATGTTTCAGCAAGTTTAATATTAGATAGAGGATTTTTTGCTGACAAAATGTGAGTAGCTTTTGCATTTGCAAAAGCTACTCACATTTTTTCAGCAAAAATATTAGAATATTTGGCATATTAATTTATCAAAGTTTTAACAATATGTTAATTAAGGACATTGTTAATTTGAACAAATGGGCCCTGATCTATTTTCTGCCATTATGACTAGGAGCAGAACACATCCATTCTTCTTAAAGCATATTTTAGTTGATATGTTCATGCCTTGTTGATTGAATACACCTATATAATGTTGACCTCCTAAAACCCCTCTTTTATATTGTAAAATTGGGGTTTACAGGTGTATACATTATTCTCCAACCAAAATCTATGTTTTGTGCAGAAATATAAAAAATATCAAATTTTTGTCTGAAAATTTTCAATTGTCAGTGGTAAAATTTTTCAATACATTTGAATAGGTGTGTTTTAACAATGGAGAGAAAATATTTTAGGTGTATCCATTTGTCTGAAATATAATTCTGTGGAAAAAGTCAACTACAGGATGGAAGAATATACAGTCAAATTCCTATATTACGACCACTTTTGGGACGGTTCAAAAGTGGTCTTAAAGTTTAAGACCACTTTTGAACAGTCCCAAAGGTGGTCCCTCAACCGAGGACATTGTAGGCAGAATACACAAAGAAAAATTAAGTGTACCCTTCAAAATAAGCTTTTTATAGCAGAATAAGTCCTAATGTTAGGTAGTCTTAACAGCGGAATTTCACTGTATTTTCAGATATTTGGTCCCGTACAGCAACTGTTCAAGTTTAAAACAATGGATGAGGTAATAGATCGAGCCAATAATACTTCCTATGGTCTGGCTGCTGCTGTGTTTACTAAAGACATTAACAAGGCACTGACATTTGCCCAAGGTGTACAGGCTGGTACCTGCTGGTAGGTCTAGCTCTTTTGTTGACAGTTATTACCTTGCCTATCAATTAACCCTTTTTGTACCAGATGGAATCTTCCTCTTTATATATAGCAGGAGTCCATTTCAAAATTTAGGGCTGTCAGGTTGTGTTTTCTTTTGACCTTATTCGGAAAATGCCTGATCTTTTTGCAAACAGCGTTCAGCGGCGTCTGATCAGCGCCTGCACTGTTTGCCTCTGAAATTGTCATTCTGCCCTGCTTCCTTTTAGGCAGCATGTTATCTGTACCAAACAAGTGTGACAAGGCAAAACTGGCCAAATAGATAAGGTTCTAGTGTGAAATGTTCTCCCCTACCCCATTTCAGATTTCAAAAATGCCTGGCAGTCCTAAGGATATGACAAAAAATAACAAAATTACCTGAATTGCCCCAGTTACCTCATATTTGGACAAAATATGTAAAAAAAAATTCCAAATAAAAAAATTGCCAGTTTCCCTATTCTAAAAACAATTTTACCCTGTCCTTTCCACTACCACAGCATACCAAACAAGTGCGACCACAAGAAGACAAGCCAATAATACTAGAAAGAGAGTGGAAATTACATTGGGGAGAGGAGTGTTGTGGGGTTGGTTGTTGGGGTGGGGAGGGGGGGGGGGGAACTAGCCGGTGAAAAAATGCAAAAGAAGGAAGACTTAGTATATAAATTCAGAAAAATATATAATTGTAGTGACTTAGTACCAAATTTCATAAAATCATTCTTCGAATTAAAAAGATTGGATACAATATAAATGTTATACGACAGACTGCATGCATGGTAGTTAACCCAATCACGGTTGACAACTTTGCTTCCCTCTTTAATTGCATGCCGGTGGGTCAGGCCTCAGATTCTATGACAGTTCCAGGGTAAAGTCTTACTGAGAATTAGAGAGAATCTAATTCTTTGTAATGTTGGTTGGTGCCTGATGCTGTGTCTCTAGTCGGGCCTATCGGAGTCTTAACTGTTGGTTTTCTTTTGCTCCAGCATTTCAGTGGTTTCTTGCTGTCGAGTCCTCACCGTTGTTTCATCTCTGTGGTTATTGGATTTTTGTGTTCACGGAGATGCTGCACTGGTGATTGAGAAGGCTTTCATGCGGACTAAACATGTTGTTTGTGCAAACCGCGATGGAAGTAAGGGCAAGGATTGTGGCCACGTAAAATTGATTTAAGCCCCCCAGTGGAATTCGTTTCACTGACCGTTGCAAGGCGTTTCTTCTCTCGCAGTTTATTTTTGTTATGGTTTGTCTTTGACTGTGTGTCGCTTGTATTATTTTTATACCCCCGCAAACGAAGTTTGAAGGGGGTATATAGGAGTCAGCTTGTCGTCTGTCGTCTGTCGTCGGTCCGTTACAAAAAACTTTAACATTGCTCATAACTTCCTTATTCTTTGACCGATTTCTTTAATATTCACACACCACACACCTTGCCACTAGTACTTAAGATTGATATACACAAACCTGACCTTGACCTTTACGTTGACCTTCCTCAAGGTCAAATACTTGTAAAATCTGACAACGCATGCGGGGGTATAATTGGCGCCCGTTAGGCGGCAGCTCTAGTATTTTGGATACCAATTGGCCATTTTGTGGGAAAGTAACTGTCATTTTGGCTTTCTGCTGTTGATGTTTCCGTTAGGGTCTAGTTGTCTCATGTTTGTGCTTCTTTCCCTTTGGTGTCTCTGATGGGAGCTCTGTGTTAATTGTATTGATTATTGATCATTACCTTCACTTCCAATAAAAAAACTGATCACAGAATTAGATTTCAAGAAAAAGTAGTCACAAACACTGAAAAAATAAAAATGTATCATTCACTGTTTGAAACAGTGACAAATCATTTTCGATTTCACTGAGAAATCTCTATATTTCATTGAAAAGCATGTAATAAATATCCATGTGAAATAGTGCATTCTTTCGTAGGACAAAAACTGTTAACTTTCTGATAAAAATTGTGATCTTATTCTTATTCCTACTTACAAGTAAAACTTAGGTTGAAGGTGCTTGTTAGTACCGTCTCATTGAGGTGGTTCTCACATGTACCAACAACCTATGTCTTGGAGCAAAAATAGGAAAAAAACAACAACAGTATTTACCCCTGTAAACCCCAGTTTTCTGTATATAATGTGGGGTTTGTGGGGTGTTCATTTTCATGAACTTGCTCACATGGTGTGAACTGTTTCTCTGTTACAGGATAAATTGTTATGAGGTTGTGAGAGCACAGGCACCATTTGGAGGTTTCAAGATGTCAGGCCTTGGAAGAGAACTGTAAGTAAACTGTGTTCACCACTGGGAATGACAACCATTACGAAAACACACCTATACAAATACAATGTAAACTTAACCGCCGGAAAAACGAAAATTTCAAGACGAAAAATTGCGATATTTTTCTTATTTCTGCTTTAAATATGGATTGTGGGTACATGTTAGAACCGCCTCATCGAGGCAGTTCTAACGAGTACCCACAATCTATATTTTAGAGCAGAAATAAGAAAAATAAGTTTACCCCTGAGAACCCCAGTTTTACTATATAAAAGTGGGGTTCAAGGGGTTGAAAATAATATAGGCATGTTTTCGTGATGTTTGACATATTTTAGTTTATCTACTCTTTATTAGCAAAATTAGTGATTGCACAGTACAAAAGTCTGTATCTGAGCCAGCTGGTATCAATGAACTTTTAATATGGGTTTTACTTAAGCCTTATACTGCAGAATAAATTTGTTTAGCTACACCCATTTCTGACTATCAACCAATCCAATTACTTGATGAAATGTATTTGTTCAAATTCACAAACTGAATGACAGTGTAGATCCTGATCAGATGGCTTCTTCACATGCCATCTGATCTGGGTCTATACATGGAAGGGGTTGTCCTGTTCAATGGGATAACAGCTAAGATAAGGTAGAAACACCACATGGGAATCTTTATGTCTCATGGACACATTATAATTTTAAACTTGAAAAAGATGATGGATATGTGAAAATAAACACCACATGGGAATCTTTACGTCTCATGGACACATTATAATTTTAAACTTGAAAAAGATGATGGATATGTGAAAATAAACACCACATGGGAATCTTTACGTCTCATGGACACATTATAATTTTAAACTTGAAAAAGATGATGGATATGTGAAAATATATTTGGAGAATAATCATCTGTATAGTCTCCTTTAGTTAAGCTTTTGTAGTGAACATAAAAAGCTATCTTTGATAAATTTTTCAGTTTCTTTCATCAACATTTAATGAAAATCCACTTTTCATCCATTTGATACCACTTCAGGTTAACAAGTCCGTGAAATGAAGACCCCACAAAAGACCCCACTAAACCCCACTTTATATAGAGCAAAGTGGGTTTTACAGGGATATTCATTATTTTCCTTATTTTTGCTTATAAGCATAGTTTGTGGGTACTCGTTACAACCCCCTCAATAAGGCGGTTCTAACAAGCACTCACAATCTATATTTCGACCAGAAATAAGAAAAGTATCAAACATTTTCATCTGAAAAATGTTAGTTCATAATGAAATAAAGCATTTATTGTAATTACTGTATTCGCCTAATTACCGCACCATGCGCTGAGTTTTTTTTTTGACACGATTTAAAAAAAACTGTGAAAAATCTACCTAATTAGCGCACACTCGATGCTAAAACAACAGCTTCTGAGATGATGCATACTGATATTTAATGGGACGGAAAAGGATACTTAAACACTGCCTTCACTGTTGAAGAAATAACGTTACTGTGAGAGCTTCCATGGGGAGGTGACTGTAAAGTATGCGCTTATGCATTTCCTTTTCTAAAATAGCTTTGGTTTGCGCTTATAGGAGCATGTGCGGTAATTAGGGCGAATACGGTAAGTGTTGTTTTTTTTTTGTAATATTTGTTAACAAAATACTCTGACAGAATAAGTGTAACTATGTAGGGAGGGGAACTCTATAAGCATAATTTTCTTTCTTATCCTAAAGCTTTATATTATTCACTTTTATACATGTATTTGTGCATATTGTTTATATGAAACAAATAGGTTTAAATTTAAAATAAAAACAAAACAGGACAATTCTTAATCCAATCAACTTGCAAATTATTAATGCATTACCATGATTAAATTAGTCTGTTCACAGACAAAATGAGAAATCAAATATTTTGAACTTTTACTTAGAATTCCATTGCATTTTCAGCGGAGAATATGGTCTTTCAGCTTACACAGAGATCAAGACCGTAAGTTTGCTTTATCTTAACATGTCTTTTGTCAATTATGTTCCTTCACAAGTTTCATTAACCCTCAAAGCAACTGTCATAACTACCAGATTGTAATTCTTTGTTTTCCATTACGATAACACACCCGTGTGACAAAGTGCATTTTTCAGATCTCCAAAATGGCAACTTTTCTGATGAAAATCCGTGATATTTTTCTTATCAATGCTCAAAACATAGGTTGGGGGTGCTCGTTAGAACCGCCTCATTGAGGCGGTTCTAACGAGTACCCACAACCTATGTCTTGGAGTAGAAATAAGAAAAATAATGTATACCCCCATAAACCCCAGTTTTCAATATATGAAGTGGGGTTTAGGGGTGTCTTCATTTCAGGGACTTGTTCACGTGATGTTATTTTCCAGAAATAAGGCTTTACATTACATGCCTCTGCATGGCTTTTATAAAAAAAAAGTGTGTGTGGGGTGGGGGTGGGGGTGTGTGTCGGTGCTCCTCTGACAAGAGAAAGCTCTTTCTTAAAACAGTAGACTAGACTTCTGGTCAAAAATATGAGATGTGATATGAAGAAACCTGTTTTTGCCATTTGTGAACAACAAAGGTAAAAATCAGCCTGCGCAGCCATGCAGTCTATTCAGCATCTTTATGCTTGCTGTCTCGATAGTACAATACCTCTAATTTCTATATCCATAATGTCAGGACTCTTGGTGGTCTGTGCAGCTGAACAGGCCTGTATGTGGTCTTACCTAGTAGAAAACCCTGAAGACAGTTTTTCTTTTGACAGGGTCATTTTAGAAACTTGAAACCTGTCTTTCCTGAATGTATTTACATTTCCCTAAACACATTGCAGACAGCATTTTTCAAAAAACCTTTTTTTTTTATTGTTGACCACCCTGTGTCTCTCGTATGTGTGTTGTCTGTCATCAATAACTACCTCGTTCACCCTCTAGAGGCCACAGTTTTACTTCAGTTTTCGAGAAACTTTGCCAGAATGTTTGACTTGATGATATCTAGGTCAAGTTTGAATATGGGTCAGGTCAGGTCAAAAACTAGGTCACTAGGTCAAATTTCTTTAAAACCTTGTTCACCTTGTTGAAGCCATATTCATGAAACTTTACCAGAATCTTTGCCTTCATGATATGAAGGTCAAGTTCGATAATGGGTCATGTCATGTCAAAAACTAGGTCACTAGATCAAATTCCTTTAAAACCTTGTTTAATATCAAATATAACTACCCATCACTACAATTATAGCCTTTTCACCAGACGCAGGTCTGGGACAGTCTGACACAAAAAAAATCTAGCCAGAAATGCCACCGGCATGTCCCTTTTCCCGTGACCTCCCCAGCGTCGAGTCCTGATTGGTCGCTGATGTCACATGACCTATCAGACCAATAGGCAGACGATACAGGTCACGTGACCGCGATTTTCGCGCCGAGAAGATCATTATTTTTTCAGACTTGCTTGGGATAGGATGGTCAAACTACATTCCATGGAAGAATGAATAAACGGATAAGTGTTTTATTCTTTTTTGATTTTGCACTTACCTTGAGTTTCCACAACGTACTTAGGCTTTGTAAGCTTACTGTTTATTCCGAAATTCTTAGAGACTTTATTTCGCGTGTTTCTGCCGACATTACATGTGTAGTGGTTGTCCGCCATTTTGAATTTTCACTTGGAAGTTTTGTTTATCATGTGATCAACCGTTTTTGGTTTTTGATAAGCACCACGCTTCTTTTCATGTTATGTGCCAGGGTATAGACTCGTATTATTCCTGGTAATGTTTTAATAGATGTCGGCGTTGTGGAAACTTAAATTGCCAGAAAAGAGGACGGTTTTTGTGCGTGTTCCTTCCACTTCCGGTATCGGAAGACGTTGTATCGCTGAATAAAAATTCTCAGCATTAATTTAGTTTTGAACATGTGCAAGACCCGTCTTCGTTTAGCACTTATAAATCCCACGATGCAGATGGATAATATTCAGGTCCCTTTGTGGCCTTTCTATAGTATCTTCTAAACAGAATCCATCCAATTCGTGTGGGTCACCTTTGCCGAATCAAGATGAGCCAGTCTATGTCCCCTCCTCCCATTTGGGCCTGGGTTGACTAGGATAGGTTCGTCGACCGCCCCGTAGAGACCCTGCTCATAATTGCGGGGACTCCGGGGTGCGGGGAACCTATGCCCAAAAATTTTTTCCGAATCCATGTTACATACGAATTTTGGTACGGTTCCGATCCCGGTTTTTATCGGGTAACCTTTCCGGACCTTCGGTACTTAGTTTTCCTTGGTCATATGCTTCTTTCCTCTTATTATGATAAATTTTTGTTATCATAATCATTAAATTGGATTGTTTTCCCTTGTAAAACATACAGACTTGGGCATCGTTTATTGGTATACCGTGACTATTGCAAGTGAATCCGGGACGTTTCGGTACAGAGTCGTTTCGGCCTGGGTCGTTTTCGACCCGAATTTGCACCTGGATCGATTCGGTCTATTTCGGTGGGTCGGTTCGGCCTTGGGTCGATTCGGCCTTGATCGTTTTTGGCACGGCTCCTTGAATGCTCAATTTTGATTCGGCAATTTCGCATGTTCAGTGCACGTTACACAATAAAGGGCCTAACACTGGGGAAGTTTAATTGAGCCTCGAGTGTTTTGCCCCTAGAGCTGAATCTGGGCCTAGTGAATTATCCTCTGGGGATATATCAATACTCAGAGGTTGGTCTTTTTTCGTCCTTACTAATTAGCGATTATGAGAAGGACATTTTTAGAGCCTCATCACCTATTGATTCTAAAACTTTAAGCGGACCATGTCTTCCCAACGTTTTCAGAATCAAGCTTCAAGACCGGGGGCACTCGTGAAAAGAACTTGGAACATTGGTTCTAACAACAAAAAACATCAATTTTTTGTTCTTATGAAATTCCAAAATTCGACCCAGATTCAGTCTCTGTATATATGACGTCAGGGAAATTGGCATTACTTCCTGTTTCGACGCTCTAACATTGGAGCTTCTTACCAGGACTATTATTAAGTGGGTTCTCATTATGTCTGGTATTCTAATTCTACCCACTTTGCCTTCAAACAAGAGCATTCCGACCATATAGCTGCTATTCTAATGCTTTTGTTTATTTCCCGGTCATTTTTTCACATGCCATGGCTGTCTACCACCATGTTGCATGTTTGGCGCAACTCTGCTTTTGATAACTGGTTCAGTTTTTACTGAGCATAGTAAATGAAAACTTAGAGCCTCAGCGCCTCTTGATTCTAAAACTACAAGCGGACCATGTCTTCCCAACGTTTTCAGAATCAAGCTTCAAGACCGTGGGCACTCGTCTTTTTTGAAGTCTTCGGAGAGCGTATCAAGTACAGGTACCGCAACCAAGAGACGCTCTTCGACTACTTCCGATGACTTTTAAGTGCTTATCACCCTCGACTAGAAGATCTCAATCAGTCCTCGTCTACTAATAGATCATTCTCAGATCAGGGTACACGGTCCTTTCGTTCCAGAGGTCGGACTGGAACGAAATCTCCCAATAGAGGAAGACACAAGTCTAACAAATGACTTTCTTCCTTCCCCTCCTCTTCATCTTCTCCCAGTAGGAGCCGAGCTTTTTCAGTTCTATCAAGCCTTGGCTTCTTTTATTAAATATATTTTGAGTTTTATGAGTTTTGAGAAAGGGTTACTGGATTGAGTTCGTTAGGAATCCTTTCTCTTTCTCACATGCAAATACTATTTCTGGTAAATAGTATCAAGAAAAGAAATCTTTTTATTGGAAGAGGAAGGGTTCTTCTCCAAAAGAAAGCCGTGTAAGTAGAAAAATTTCTCCTTTCCCCAGGCTTCTACAGGCGGATCTTTCTGGTCGAGAAGAAAATGGGAAATCGACTCATCATCGACTTCTCACACTTAACACAGATGATGCAAGTCGATCATTTCAAAATGGAAACTTCGTCCTCGATTAGTCAGGTCAATTCTCCCAAATTCGGGGACGATTTCCGTAGTTTTAAAGGACGCTTACCTTCACATCTCCATCCATAGGTCATTACGCAAATTCCTTCGTTTCACCTTGGATGGAATTTTGTGTATCAGTCCGTTGCCTTTCCTTTGTTGGATTTGTCAACGGATCAATGAAAAGAAAAGAAGAAAATGGGAAAATCGACTCATCATCGACTTCTCACACTTAACAAGATGATGCGAGTCGATCGTCTCAAAATGGAAACTTCGTCCTCGATTAGTCAGGTCAAATTTCCCAAATTCGTGGACGATTTCCGTAGTTTTAAAGGTCGCTAGCCTTCACATCTCCATCCATAGGTCATTACGCAAATACCTTTGTTTCACCTTGGATGGAATTTTTGTGTATCAGTCCGTTGCCTTTCCTTTGTTGGATTTGTCAACGGATCAATGTTTTCCCTGTTCACCAACTTAATGGAAATTAATTAAGCAGCTCTCATCATAGAATTAGGCCCCAATCTCGTGTAGTGTTCCGATGATGGGTTTTGTCATCATTTTTACAGATACTGTTTATCATACCTTGTCCTAACGTGTACAGGTTATTGTGAATTTAGATTTCATACATTTTATCGAGAAGTTGAAATTGACTCTACCTCAAAGATACTTCTCCAAATTTTTTCACGCCCCGAAAAACTTTCGATTTATGTCAGGGGTTTGTTTCCCCTTTTTAGAACTTAGTAATTGGATCCAGTTTTCCCTGGACAATCTCATCTTAGACCTTTCCAGTTTTTTTTTGCTAATATTATCACTGAAATACCATACGGTCTATAGGAGCAATAAATTCCATTATCAAGATTGCTCTCTACGATTTATGAATCCCTCAGTATCAAATGGGGTCTCCTCTTTTAGAGACTATTCCCTATTTGTTTGTTCGCATGCCAGCCTTTCAGGTTGGTTTCCCACTTTGAACCTCAGGGATTAGTTGTTCAGGGAACGTGGGGCCTATATTAGGCGGGGCTATATATATATATGTGTGTGTCTTGTGTATGCGTATATGTATGTATATATGTATATGTGTATAAACATTCTGAAACTTCAGACAAATTTCCTTGGTTTATCAGTTCTTCATAGCTCCAAACTGAGGAACACCTTCATTATTGTTACTCCAGACAAATGAATAGTGTAGTTTTTTCTACTTATCAGGGAGTGACTCATTACTCTTCCCTGTTGGCTTTTACATGGAAGATTATAACTTGGTGTCTTCAGGAAGGTGTGTCTATCCTTGTCGGACACCTCCAGGCAGATTATGTCATTGGGATCGCCCCTATAGACCAGTTCACCATCCGTTCTCTACTGGGCGTTTTCTCAAATGGAGAGAACCTTTATTGGGCCTTTTTTGATCAAATGTCCAAACAACTCGGTTCTCCAATCAACTTCCTTTGTGTTTCAAGTTTCAGATCACCTGGAACATGCAGTTGATTTAAAATCTCTAGATTGGGGGAATCTTTTACATATGCGTTTACACCATTCAACTGAATTCCTCTAGTTCTAGGTAAAAAATTCAAGCGTCCAAAAGCCGAGCCATTCTGATTACGCCTCCTATGGCCTCAGAGATCTTGGTTTTTTAGTCAGTCTGAGCCTAGTCTCAAGACTTGCAACCCGTCTTCCAGTAGTTCCAGATCAAATATCTAAAAGGTGTGGGTCAAGCATTCCATTTCAATCCAGAAATGCTTTACTTACACATCCAGATGTTGTCAGGAATCAAACCAGAGGTAGACACTTTTCTGGTTTCTCTGCCGAGTGTATCTTCAAATATAGAAAGATCTCCACTCTCAAGTTTTACTCTGGAAGATGGAAGATAATTTCTAGTTGGTGTAGAAAAAGGGAAATAAATCCAGACAATTCCTCTAGGGAGGTTTTTTACCGGATTTCTTTTTCTGTCTGTTCTCTACCCTTCAATTTCTATTTCATCTAAGAGAAGGGTACAGATCAGTAATCTCGAACATGTTAAAATTTTAGTCGGCTTCACACTTTTTCATTAAACCCTACCATCACCAGCTTATTAAAGGGGTTTTTTTTCACTATGCCGACAGGTTTCCAGGACTTTGTATCCAAATGGAATCTTGCATGAGTATTGTGGTCTTTTCTAAACCACCTTACGATCCGGTGAATTCAGCTTCTTTTATTCTTTTGATAGTCAAGCTGTATTTCATTTGACATTTGCTTCAGTTCGTAGAAGTTATAGTCATGCTTTGCCAATTACAGAGGGTTGTTTTCAGGTATGAGAAGAACAATGACTTCTTTTTCTCTTCTCATTCAACCTATTTTTGTTTCAGGCTATAAATAACCTTGACTGAAACTATTATTTGTCCTGTCATTTCCAGGATTCGTGGATCGTAGGCTAATGTGAATTTTTTGTATACATTAGAATGTTTAAAACGTTTCGAGATTATCATGAGAAATTTTTCTTTTCAATCAAGGGGTTTTGGATATATTTCTAACCATCCTTGATTGCAAAGTGGATTTGTAAAGTGATAAAGCTTCTACCAGTATATGCTAATTTCACTTCTGCCCTATTATCATTCAGAATACAGTATGAGGTTAGAACCTTCTACATTTTGGGCATATTGGAACTCCGTTTTTTTCTTCAGAATGTTTTTTTTCTTACTGCGTAATGGATGTTCCAACGCTACTTTTCATCCCTTCACCTAAGGTGCTTGGTTCCCATTCGTAGTGGTACTCATTCCTTGGGTAGTTTAGTAGCTTCTCAATCTATTATGAGCAGCACTTATTTTGGGATTTTATTTTCCTTGGTTGTTTGTTAGCCTGTTTGAATAGATATGAACCTTCTATTTTGACTCCGGTTCCTCTCCATTTATCTTCTCCACTTGTGAATTTTGGATTTGGATCCCTTGCAGTCATGGTGGATACTCTCTTACTTTACCATCATTGGATGGTTTTAAAAAGGGGTATAAACAACCAAGGTTGGAGGAGTTAGGTATGTATAACTTTATTTTTCATCCAACCCTCCACTTGCTTTGAATTCAGGCTATAATTGTAGTGATGGGTAGTTATATTTGATATTAAAATGATATTTTTAATGTAAAATTAATTTTAATTAATAATATACCTACCCATCACTACAATGGTATGTCCCGCCTCCCAGCCCCGCCTGAAATATTTGTTTTCCTGAAAGAAATAATGATCTTCTCGGCGCGAAAATCGCGGTCACGTGACCTGTATCGTCTGCCTATTGGTCTGATAGGTCATGTGACATCAGCGACCAATCAGGACTCGACGCTGGGGAGGTCACGGGAAAAGGGACATGCCGGTGGCATTTCTGGCTAGATTTTTTTTGTGTCAGACTGTCCCAGACCTGCGTCTGGTGAAAAGGCTATAATTGTAGTGATGGGTAGGTATATTATTAATTAAAATTAATTTTACATTAAAAATATCATTTCACCCACTAGAGGCCAAAGTTTTGCTTCAATCTTTATGAAACTTTACCAGAATGTTTGCCTTGATGACATCTGGGATGAGTTCGAAATATGGGTCATGTCAGGTCAAAAACTAGGTCAAATTGCGTTAAACCTTGTTCACAATTTTGCTTCAATCTTCATGAAACTTTTCAAGCCAGAATGTTTGTCTTGATGAAATCCAGGTGAAGCACTAATATTGGTCATGTCAGGTCAAAACCTGGGTCACTAGGTCAAATTTCTTTAAAACTTTGTTCACCTTCTAGAAGCCATAATTTCCAGGTCTTCAATATTTGGTAAAACATTTAAAAATCTTCTTGTTCAAAATCATGAGGCCCAGGTCTTTGATATTTGGTATGAAGCTTCATCTTGTGGACCTCTACCAAGATTTTTGTAATTATAACCCTGGGGCCAAATATTGTCCTGCCCCGGGGCCCAGTGTCTTTACATACACTTACATAGGGAAAATCTCTGAAGATCTTCTTGTCTGAAACCAGAAGGCCCAAGCCTTTGTTATTTGGTATGAAGCTTTATCTAGTGGACCTCTACCATGATTGTTCAAATTATAGCCCTCTGGTTTTACATAGACTTACACAGGGAAATCATTTAAAAATCATCTCGTCTGAAACCAGAAGGCCAAGGCCTTTGATATTTGGTATTAAGCTTCATTTAGTGAACCTCTACAAAGATTGTTCAAATTATAGCCCTGGGGCCAGAAATGGCTCCGCCCCGTGATCCACATGTAAATCTCTTAGCTAGCTCAGTTGAGCGATATAGGACCATCATGGTCCTCTTGTTCATTATTCCCCCAACTACGAAGAAGTTGGAGGGGCATATTGCTTCTGCTATGTTCGTCCATTACGTCCGTTTCGTCCGTCCGTTACGCTTTTGATGCATAGCATAACTTAAGAACCGTGTATGCTAGGGTTTTGAAATTTCATATATGGATTCCTCATGGAAAATAAGGGAACGCGTATTTTTTTCTCATCCAGATTATGCCCCTTTCAATTATTGCCCTTTGAAATTTTTTGGATAAAATCTTGTCAGCAAAATATCTCAAAAACTATAAGAGCTAGAGCCTTGAAAGTTGGAGAATAGATTGGTGATGATGAGTAGATGACCTGATTATCTTTTGACTTCATTCCCAAAAATACTTCATGAGTTATAGCCCTTTGTCACTTTGGGTATGTTTACATTGTACCTCTATGTGCTTTGTGATGTATAGCATAACTTTATAACCCTGTATGCTAGGGTTTTGAAATTTCATATATGGATTCCTCATGGAAAATTAGGGGACACATATTTTTTTTCTTGTCTGGATTATGCCCCTTTCAAGAGTAATTGCCCTTTGAATTTTTTTTTTGATAAAATCTTGTCGGCAAAATATCTAAAAAACTATAAGAGCTAGAGCCTTGAATGTTGGTGAATAGATTGGTGGTGATGAGTAGATGACTTGATTAACTTTTGACTAAATTCAAAAAAATACTTAATGAGTTATGGCCCTTTGTCACTTCGGGTATTTTTACATTGTACCTCTATATGCTTTGTGATGCATAGCATAACTTTATAACCATGTATGCTAGGGTTTTGAAATTTCATATATGGATTCCTCATGGAAAATTAGGAGAAGTGTATTTTTTATTTCTCGTCCGGATTATGCCCTTTTCAAGAGTTATTGCAATTTGAAATTTTTTCGATAAAATCTTGTCAGCAAAATATCTCAAAAACTATAAGAGCTAGAGCCTTGAAAGTTGGTGAATAGATTGGTGGTGATGAGTAGATGACCTGATTAACTTTGGACTAAATTCCAAAAAATACTTAATGAGTTATGGCCCTTTGTCACTTTGGGTATTTTTACATTGTACCTCAATATGCTTTGTGATGCATAGCATAACTTTATAACCGTGTAAGCTAGGGTTTTGAAATTACATATATAGATTCCTCATGGAAAATTAAGGGACACATATTTTTTTCTCATCCAGATTGTGCCCCTTTCAAGAGTTATTGCCCTTTGAAATTTTTTGGATAAAATCTTGTCAGCAAAATATCTCAAAAATTATTTGAGCTACAGCCTTGAAAGTTGATGAATAGATTGGTTGTGATGAGTAGATGACCTGATTAACTTTTGACTTCATTCCGAAAAATACTTCATGAGTTATGGCCCTTTGTCACTTAGGGGATTTGTACATTGTACCTCCATATGCTTTGTGATGCATAGCATAACTTTATAACCGTGCATGCTAGGGTTTTGAAATTACATATATGAATTTCTCTTGGAAAATAAGGGGACGTGTACTTTTTTCCCATCCACATTCTGCCCCTTTCACGAGTTATTGCTCTTTGAAATTTTTTGGATAAAATCTTGTCAGCAAAATATCTCAAAAACATTAAGAGCTATAGCCTTGAAAGTTGGTGAATAGATTGGTAGTGATGAGTACATGACCTGATTAACTTTTGCTTAAATTCCAAAAACTACTTCATGGGTTATGGCCCTTTGTCACTTTGGGTATG
The DNA here is from genome assembly GCA_963580285.1 of Lucinisca nassula. NCBI lineage: Eukaryota > Metazoa > Mollusca > Bivalvia > Lucinida > Lucinidae > Lucinisca > Lucinisca nassula. The sequence goes on along the minus strand of OY757018.1, from coordinate 146,076,919 downwards.
TGTACATTGTACCTCTATATGCTTTGTGATGCATAGCATAACTTTAGAACCGTGTATGCTAGGGTTTTGAAATTACATATATGGATTCCTCATGGAAAATTAGGGGACACATATTTTTTTCTCATCAAGATTGTGCCCCTTTCAAGAGTTATTGCCCTTTGAAGTTTTTTTTTTTTTTTTTATAAAATCTTGTCAGCAAATTATCTCGAAAACTATTAGAGCAAGAGCCTTGAAAGTTGGTGAATAGATTGGTGGTGATGAGTAGATGACTTGATTAACTTATGACTTCATTCCCAAAAATACTTCATGAGTTATAGCCCTTTGTCATTTTGGGTATGTTTATATTGTACCTCTATGTGCTTTGTGATGTATAGCATAACTTTATAACCCTGTATGCTAGGGTTTTGAAATTTCATATATGGATTCCTCATGGAAAATTAGGGGACACATATTTTTTTCTTGTCTGGATTATGCCCCTTTCAAGAGTTATTGCCCTTTGAATTTTTTTTTTGACAAAATCTTGTCGGCCAAATATCTAAAAAACTATAAGAGCTAGAGCCTTGAATGTTGGTGAATAGATTGGTGGTGATGAGTAGATGACTTGATTAACTTTTGACTAAATTCAAAAAAATACTTAATGAGTTATGGCCCTTTGTCACTTCGGGTATTTTTACATTGTACCTCTATATGCTTTGTGATGCATAGCATAACTTTATAACCGTGTATGCTAGGGTTTTGATATTTCATATATGGATTCCTCATGGAAAATTAGGAGACGTGTATTTCTTATTTCTCGTCCGGATTATGCCCCTTTCAAGAGTTATCGCAATTTGAAATTTTTTCGATAAAATCTTGCCAGCAAAATATTTCAAAAACTATAAGAGCTACGGCCTTGAAAGTTGGTGAATAGATTGGTGGTGATGAGTAGATGACCTGATTAACTTTTGACTAAATTCCAAAAAAATACTTAATGAGTTATGGCCCTTTGTCACTTTGGGTATTTTTACATTGTACCTCAATATGCTTTGTGATGCATAGCATAACTTTATAACCGTGTAAGCTAGGGTTTTGAAATTACATATATAGATTCCTCATGGAAAATTAAGGGACACATATTTTTTTCTCATCCAGATTGTGCCCCTTTCAAGAGTTAATGCCCTTTGAAATTTTTTGGATAAAATCTTGTCAGCAAAATATCTCAAAAACATTAAGAGCTATAGCCTTGAAAGTTGGTGAATAGATTGGTAGTGATGAGTACATGGCCTGATTAACTTTTGCTTAAATTCCAAAAAATACTTCATGAGTTGTGGCCCTTTGTCACTTTGGGGATTTGTACATTGTACCTCCATATGCTTTGTGATGCATAGCATAACTTTATAACCGTGTATGCTAGGGTTTTGAAATTACATATATGAATTTCTCTTGGAAAATAAGAGGACGTGTATTTTTTCCCATCCACATTCTGCCCCTTCACAAGTTATTGCTCTTTGAAATTTTTTGGATAAAATCTTGTCGGCAAAATATCTCAAAAACATTAAGAGCTATAGCCTTGAAAGTTGGTGAATAGATTGGTAGTGATGAGTACATGACCTGATTAACTTTTGCTTAAATTCCAAAAACTACTTCATGAGTTATGGTCCTTTGTCACTTTGGGTATTTGTACATTGTACCTCTATATGCTTTGTGATGCATAGCATAACTTTAGAACCGTGTATGCTAGGGTTTTGAAATTACATATATGGATTCCTCATGGAAAATTAGGGGACACATTTTTTTTGTCTCATCCAGATTGTGCCCCTTTCAAGAGTTATTGCCCTTTGAAGTTTTTTTTGATAAAATCTTGTCAGCAAATTATCTCGAAAACTATTAGAGCTAGAGCCTTGAACGTTGGTGAATAGATTGGTGGTGATGAGTAGATGACCTGATTAACTTTTGACTAAATTCTGAAAAATAATTCATGAGTTATGGCCCTTTGTCACTTTGGGTATTTGTACATTCTATGCTTTGTGAAAGGACCATGTGCCAGTGTTGTGGATAGAGTGCTGGACTTAGAATCAGATTGTGAACTATGATTCTGAGGGGCGTGAGTTCAAACCTCAGTGGAGGAATGGATTTCTTTTTTATGCCCCTGGAATCTAGATTCGGGGGTGGGGGGCATAAAGTTTATGGTCTGTCTGTCTGTTTGTCTGTTAGACCGTTTGTCTACAAAAACCTTAACATTGGGCATAACTTTTGAATGGAAATAGTTAGAGCTTGCATATTTCACATGTATATACCTTATCACAAGACCTTTCCAGTGGTACCATAATTTTTGATCTCGTGACCTTGAGCTTGACCTTTGACCTACTTTTTTTCAAATTTTTAAAAACATTAACATTGGCCATAACTTTCGATTGGTAAGTGATAGGGCTTTCATATTTCACATGTGCATTCCTTGTCAAACGACCTTTCTAGTGGTGCCATAATTTTTGACCTTGTGACCTTGACCTTGATGTTTGACCTACTTTTTAAAAACTTTAACATTGGCCTTAACTTCCGATTGGTAAGTGGTAGGGCTTTCATATTTCACATGTGCACTCCTTGTCACAGGACCTTTCTAGTGGTACCATAATTTTTTTTACTTCTTGACCTTGACGTTTGACCTACTTTCTAATAACTTTAACATTGGCCATAACTTTCGATTGGTAAGTGGTAGGGCTTTCATATTTCACATGTGCATTTCTTGTCACAAGACCTTTCTAGTGGTACAGTAATTTTTGACTTGTTGACCTTGACGTTTGACCTACTTTTTAAAAACTTTAACATAGTCCATAACTTTTGATTGATAAGTGATTGGGCTTTAATATTTTTCTTCTTTTCTTCATAAACAAACATAAACAGTTGCATACATTCAAGCACTTACATATGCAAACACACATGCATGCATGCACAAACACAAACATGCATGCATGCACACAAACATGCATGCATGCAGACTTACGCATGTATATATGCACCCATGAATTCAAACATGCACACATTCACACTCATGCATGCATGCAAATACACACATGCGTGCACACACATGCTTGCATGCACACATACATGCATGTGCATGCACACACACTAATGTATAAATGCACACACTCCATATGCATGCATTCAAGCACACATGCATGCACACATACACTGATGCATGCATGCACACACATGCATGCATGCAAAAACTCACTAATGCAAACACACTAATGCATAAATGCACACACTCTATATGCATGCATTCAAGCACACATGCATGCACACATACACTGATGCATGCATGCAAACACTCACTAATGCATAAATGCACATACTCTATATGCATGCATTCAAGCACACATGCATGCACACATGCATGCATGCAAACACTCACTAATGCACACACACTAATGCATAAATGCACACACTCTATATGCTTGTATTCAAGCACACATGCATGCACACATACACTGATGCATGCATGCACACACATGCATGCATACAAACACTCACTAATGCACACACACTAATGCATAAATGCATCGCTCTATATGCATGCATTCAAGCACACATTGATGCATGCATGCATGTGTGCATGCAAACACTCACTCATGCAGGCATGCATGCACACATACATGCATGCACTCAGACATGCATGCATGCATACATGCACATTCATACATGCATGTTCACATGCATGCACACACACTCTTGCATACACATGCATGCATTCATGAGTGCATGCTCACATGCATGCTGATGTGCATGCACTCATGTATGCATGCACTCATGCATGCATGCGCACACACTAACCCATAAATGCACACTTTCACACATGCATGCATGCATGCAAGCATTTGAAAAAAACTCTGAAAAATTTTCTTTGGTTATGGCCCTTGGAAAATTGGGCATTTAGGAGCAAGCATATGGTTGGGGCATTGTGTTTTACAAACACCATTTCTAGTTTTTATTCTACTTTTATTCTACTTTGGAGGCCCCCGCCCATCGGGGCTTGAAGAAATAGATGGGCTGCATGATGCTTCCACCCGGAGCTGAAACCGACCCGCACATGAGTACTGGTAAACCGCATCTGGCGAAAGAATGTGCACTGTACTGGTTAACCGCTTACGTATAAGCCTGCCCAGGAAAGTGTTGATAGGTAAACTGACCGGCTCAAAAATGACCTAAATAGTGTTGACTGGGCCGTAAAACTCCAAAACAAACAAACAAAACTGGTAAACCGCTAAGAGGATCTAAGCCTGCCCAGGTAAAGCAGTGCGAGTGTCGGACCGCCATGCTCATAAACCCTATTGCTTTCATTGGGCGGCAGGGCTTGAGATTTCATTTCATCTCAGTGTCGGGTTAAAGTCCCACAAAATTGGAAGCAATGTCTCCAAAATGACCTTTACAGTGTTGATGGGGACCTTAAACCTCAAATCAAACAAACAAACAAATATTCTACTTTGGACAAAAATTGTGTAAGCAGTGTAGATCCTGATCAGACGTCCCTTAATGCAGCGTCCGATTTTGGTCATGTCTGTTTTACAGGTTTTCAGGTAAGAATGTGCTAGGATTGTGAGATTAGACTGAAACTGTTGTTATTTCTTTCAGGTGCATGTTAAACTTGACGATTAGACCCTCCTGGGAAGAAAAAAAAGTATTTATCCAGACTATGTGGACACAGAAAGAATAATCCTGGCATGAGCAACTTGTGATAAAATTTGTCTATTGATAGCTTCAAGCAGATAATGTGGACCATTTATTAAACCTTAAGATGCCCTTAAAATCTTGTGTGTTTATTTTGTCTGCTGCATTTTTCTTGAAAACATTTCAAATATATTTTCACATACAGGCAAACAGTGTGGACCCAGATCCAAAGCAGTCGAATCTGGGTCCACATTGTGTTTGTTACAGGCAAACAGTGAGGACCCAGATCAGACTGCTCCTATGTATAGGAGCAGTCTGATCTGGGTCCACACTCTTTGCAAAAGTGACTTGTAAAGTAACCAGCAGACGACAGTTGTTATGATTGACATTTTGTGTGTTTGACCTTTAATCCTTCAAGCATTTACCGTAACTCGTAACTGACAAACAGCATTTTCAAAGTATTGTTTGTCCTACTTTGCAGAGGAAATAAGGGTTGACATTACATGTAAATTGTCCATTGGACAAAAGATTCATATGAAATGTCAAGAGAAAAAAAATGTATTCTGCTCTAGAATTATCAGTATCACTTGACGGGTTAAAGGTCAATGGACAACATGACACAGTTAAAGTTAACCCTTAACATGCCAAGAAAAAATGCATCTGAAAATGACGTCTGCTTACCGGTATGTCGTCTGCTGAATCTTCTTGCAAACATTTTAAAATATTTTTTTTTTGCATACAGGCAAACAGTGTGGACCCAGATCAGACTGCTCCTAGAGGAGCAGTCTGATCTGGGTCCACACTGTTTGCAAAAATGACTTTTAAAGTATCCGGCAGACAACAAAGCAGATGACAGTTGTCATGATTGACATTTTATGGGTTAAGATCATATAGAATAATGATTTGTTATGGTAATTTTTCTACATTTTTGGGAACTATCTTTAACACATTTCATACCGGAAAACCCCAAAACGGGTACCCTGGCAAACAGTGCAGGCCCAGATCAGACGCCACAAAACACGGCGTCTGATCAGGGCCTTCACTGTTTGCAGAAAGTTCAGCCATTTTCCAAATCAATTTTGAAGAAAACACAACCTGACACCCCTAAATTTTGAAATGGACTCCTGCTATATAAAAGGTGGAAGGTGGAAGATTCCATTTGGTACAACAAGGGTTAATGTATGTTATAATGAAGAGTGTAATAAGAAGATTTGTATGTATTACACTTACGTAGAGTATATGATTGATTCAATTTTATGAGCTAGCCTCTGCCCATTGGGGCTTGGAGAAATAGATTTGGCTGCAAGAGCTGAAACCAACCAGACACAAGTAGTGGTAAACTGCTTAGACAGTCTAAGCCTGCCCGGGCAAAGTGGTGCGAGTGGGCATATGAATCCTATTAGTTCCATTGGGCGGCATGGATTGAGATGTCATTTCATCTCAATGTCGGGTAAAAATCCCACAGAATTGGAAGCAATGTCTCCAAAATGACCTAAATAGTGTTGATGGGGATGTTAAACCTCGAATCAAACAAAAGTTGATTTTCTTAACAGGTAATTTTACTTGTTAGCTCGGCTGTTTTCGAAGAAAACAACGAGGTATTGTCATAGCATAGCTCTGGCGTCATGCAAAAACTTGGACATTTTCGTCTGCATCGTCGTCGTGCAAAAGCTTGGACATTTTGTAATATCTCTGTCATTACTGAACATATTTACTTGAAACTCGTACTAGTTGTTCATTATGAAAAGGGGGTGCAGGCGAGCGTTGGCACCCGCATGCGGTGCTCTTGTTTGTATTGTAGTTCTTCAGCCTTTAGTCTAAAGATGGTTCCCAATATAGGAAAATATCAATGAATGGTCATGTTTCTATAGTCAGTACATTTTGTTGGGATATAACACAGCACGGCTTCTGTATTGGACCCCAACACAGGTGTTTTAAAGAGACTGTGGTGAGTATGTATATGTTTGTTTGTTTGATTTGAGGTTTAACGTCTCTGTCGACACTGAATAGGTCACTTCCAATTTTGTAGGACTTTACTCGACATTGAGATGAAATGACCTCTCAATCCCTGTAACCCAATAGGGTTTATAAGCATGGAGTGTCCGACTCGCATCGCTTTGCCTGGGCAGGATCCTCCAAGCGGTTTACCAGTGCTCATGTGAGGTCAGTTTCAGCTGTGCGAGGAAGCATCATGCAGCCCTTCTATTTCTTCAAGCCCCGATGGGCGGGGGCCAGTTGTGAATATGTATATGTTTGATGATTTTGTAAACATTGCATTTAACATACTTATATATTTTGCTAAAGCAGAACAATCGATCAAAACTGGTCATATTGTAACTGCAAAAAATCATAGTGTACCTACTTGGATATTTGATTTGAGGTTTAATTTCCCCGTCAACACTGTTAAATTCATGTTGGAGAAGTTGCTGCCAATTTTGTGTGACTTTTACCTGACATTGAGATGAAATGAAATCTCTAGCCCTTCCACCCAATGAAACCAATAGGGTTTATTAGCATGGACGGGTCCGACTCGCCCCGTTTTGCCTGGGCAGGCTTAGATTCTCTAAGCAGTTTACCAGTACTCGTGAGCGGGTTGGTTTCAGCTCTTTGTGGAAGCATCGTGCAGCCCATCTTTTTCTTCAAACCCCGATGGGTGGGGGCCGACAAAATGGTTTAAACCATGTAAAAGGAGGAGTAATGGGAATAATTTTAGGAAAATTTTCTTATTTCTTGTTTGAAATATGTGTTGTGGGTACTTGTTAGAATCCACTCTAACAAGTACCCACAACATGTTTTAACATGTAAATGAAAATTATCCCAAAATTATCATCTTGTTAACAAGTCCATGTAATGAATACCCCTCTAAACCCCCTTTTTACAGAGAAAAATCGGGTTTATAGGGCTATACATTATTTTCTTTATTTCTGGTCAAAGACAAAGGTTGTGGGTACTCGTTAGAACTGCCTCATTTGAGGCGGTTCTAACGAGCACCCTCAACCTATGTTTGGAGTGAAAATAAGGAAAATATTACAAATTTTAATTAAAAAAAATGTGTGTTTTTTGAGATATTGCAAAATGCACTATGTCTCTAGGATGTGTCATTGTAATGTCCTTATTACTCCTATGTGACATGACTAGTATGATGTGGAGAATTTGAGAAGAGGAAAATATTGAGAAGTATTACTAAGTTTTCAGCATTACTATATGTACTTGTAAGTGCTCAAGGTGAGCTATTGTTTAATGTGAAATTGTGCTTACAAGTATTTTGTCATCATCCATTTTCCTGAATTTGAGTTTATAATCAGAATTTAACTTGATGATCAAAGTACAGCATTACCTTACAAATTTCTTATGCTATATACCGGTATGCTTTATGTTTTGACAAGTATTGGCTCAAAGATATAATAATCCTAAGTATTTGGACAGCAAACAGTGAAGACCCAGAAGGAGCAGTCTGATGAGGATCTACACTGTTTGCCATTCTGTTGGCACTCTTTGGATTCCTTGCTAGACCATGAAACAAACTTGCTAAAATTTTAGGAGGTTACAACAAGTCCTCAAGGTGTCCAAATTTTTAGTACACCTCAACCTCGTTATAACACGGAACTCCGGGTCCAACCAACGGACCGTGTTAGTTAACCGAATCGTGTTATAAACGCCGACCGTTTTTGTCACAGATCAACCATTGACACAATGGTGATCAATAGTTTCCCAAACATGATGATGTGCGGTCTGGTTAATTACCGTATTTCCCGACTAAAATGTGTTTAGAACTAATCAATGGCAGTAAATACCATGGCCCATCAAGTCAAACAAGTCACTTTAATCGGAACCAGCTGATAAACCATGTTTTATATCCAGAAATCGTCCGATCTGGCAGCGAGTATGACGCCATTTTGATAGCTGGTTCCCGGCTAACTTTGTTGTAACTTAGCGTCCGGAACCGTACCGAACTACAGTACCGTTAATACATTTCAATGGTGAAATTACCGGATTAGGATTCGGAACAGGACAATGATCAACGCTCACAAGAAATTTGAATTACTTCCCTTGAAATGTCTAACCCTTAATATTTTAGCCGTTTGAAACGATTTTTAATGGCGCACGTGGGCTTTGAATGATTTTTTACCGCGAAAATCGATCTTGAATATGTTTTATCATTTGCTTTTAAGCTGGAATAAATTTGACTTTCTTTTACATGCGGCTCTAGAAAATGAGTTTTATTGCAGTTGACCGATCACATCGTCTGCATCGATGTTTAAAATGTATGCTGAGCAGTGATCCTTAACAGAGCGTGATAAATATTTTTTTCCGGTTGCGTAACTGATTTCTTTAATCTCTTTATCTCACTAAGCCAATACTTTTGAATGTGCCGATGGCAGTTCATGTTTATCATGCGTGTCAAGCTAAACAAGTTTATATACTGTATATTCAACTCTGCGGGAGGCATGCAATAAATATCCAAAATTACTGTTATAAACTGTGTTAGCTACCGTGTTAGCTACCGTATTACCGCAGTCAAATGTGAGAAGAAAATAAAGTTGTTGTGCTTAAAACCTGATACAATCCATGGATAATATTTATAAATGTTGGTTGGGGAAAATTTGGGGTCCAAACCAAAACCGTGTTATATCCGAATTCGTGCTGTAACGAATCGTGCTATAACGAGGTCCGGGTGTATTTTTACGATATTTGAGCCCTATCACAAGAAAGCCTATCTTATTTACTAACAACTATTACTTGGGCAATGCTCACTTGCCAGGTAAAAAGATGTTTTCAGACAAGTGTGCCTAGTAGATCCTCATAGAGCTGAGTCTTCCTTGTTCACTTAATGGATACCACTGGACCTTCTCTGGTGAAAGATTTACATAAGTGTTCATTAGATGGACTTTTCAGGTAACATTATGAGGTCAGAGACTTCAATCAGTCTTCTTGCTCAGCCATGAATTGTGTGCTCTGTATTAAGGAAGTGCCATATACAGCTAGTCAAAGTTGTTAAGTTTGTTCAACTTTCTAGTCTAACAATAGTTTCTTCTGTGTTCTTGAACTATATATGGATCCTCAGAAATGTTCTGTAATGTTTCTAAATAACCAGTTACTATAATGTTCATAAATGCAAGGATTTAAATGCCAATAGCATTAGGAGGTACATCCATGTGAGATAGTGAGTTATAACCATCACTTGAACAGGTCCGTGAAATGAACACCCCCTTAACCCCACTCTATATACAGAAAACTGGGGTTTATGGGGGTATACATTATTTTTCTTATTTCTGCTCCAAGACATAGGTTGTGGGTACTTGTTAGAACTGCCTTAATGATGCAATTCTAGTGAACACCCAAAACCTATGTTTGCTGTATTAATAAGAAAATGTCACAGATTTTCATCAGAAAAGTAGCCATTTTGGAGATATGAAAAAATATGCAATAGTCGCATGTGTGTTATCATAACGTTATAAGCCTGGAGATTTTATAGTCTGATCAAGATTTTATAGTCTGATCACTGTCTCTACTGTTAATATGAGCTTTCTACTCTCCATCCCATAAAAAACAATGTAATGAACACCCTTGCAAACCCTACTTTATAGAGAAGTGTTTTTTAAGCATCCATTATTTTTCTTAGTTTTGATTAAAAATATAGATTGTGAGTACTCGTTAGAACCGCCTCAATGAAGCAGTTCTAACAAGTACCCACAATCTAAGTTTGCAGCAGCAGAGATAAGAAAAATATCACAATATCATCATCAGGTAAAGTCAGTTTCTGAGCCATGAATAAATAAGGATATTACAGGAGTGGAAATTTTATAATAATGTATACCCCCGTAAACCCCAGTTTTCTCCATATAATATGGGGCTTAGAGGGGTGTCCATTACACAGACTTGTTCACGTGATGAAAATCTTAACTGGTTGTACTGGTTTTTCTTTCTTTTTATTTCATGCTTCTAGTCTATATATAGCATTACTCCAGATTTTGACAGCTGACAAAATCTTTTCAGGGCTGGAAAATTCCACTTTTCTGTTAGCCATGAGGAGGAAAAAAGTTTTAGAAGACCAAAAAAATTTTTTTGTTTAGTCCCTATGAAATTTACCCAAATCTACATGATGCACCTGGTCATGCAGGACGAGTGAAATTTTGAAGAATTTTCCAGCTCTGGCTTTTGCTTCAAATGATTTTGTTGTCAAAATAAACAAAAGAAAAATTCTGTGTTTCATATCTTTATTTATTTATATATATAATTCCCATTTCTCATTTACTATGTCTTGTGAGTCCCTAGGAGGAAATTCTCCCTATAGCTCCAGATAACAGACAGTTTACATTGTTACTGTAATTATCTTAAGGTATTGGGACAGATAGGCCTAAGCAAATAGTGCAGACCCTTCAAGGAGCAGTCCGATCAGGGTCTACACTGTTTGCCATTTGGACTCCTTGTTTGATCATGAAATAAATCTTTAAATTTTAGGAGAATTACTGCTAGTACTCGAGGTGTCTGAATTTTTAGCTCGCCTATTTTCGAAGAAAACGACGAGGTATTGTCATAGCTCTGGCGTCGTCTGCATCGTCGTCTGTGTTGACGTTCAAAAACTTGTACATTTTGTAATATCTCTGTCAGAGGAGAAGTGGTGCATGTTGGACCACCACTTGCATATAAACTCTATTGGTTTCATTTGGTGGCAGGGCTTGAGATGTCATTTCATCTCAATGTCGGGTAAAAGTCCTACAAAATTGGGAGCAACGTCTCCAAAATGACCTATACAGTGTTGATGGGGACGTTAAACCTCAAATCAAACAAATAAAACATGTAATTCAAAATTAGTTCAATTACATATTAGTCAATTACTCAAATGTAATCAATTACAGCTAATTATATGAATTACATTACATTTACATGTAATTCAAAATTAGTCCAATAACATATTACAGACAATTACTCAAATGTAATCAATTACAGCTAATTACATTTCTCAATTTCCCTGTGTCTGATGTTTACCCATTTTGTAGGGGAATCCCCAAAATAGGTACCCTTGCAAACAGTGCAAACCCAGATCAGACGCCACAGAATGTGACGTCTGATCATGGCCTACACTATATGCAAAGAGTTCAGCCATTTTCCAAATCAATTTTGGAGAAAACACAGCCTGACACCCCTAAATTTTGAAATGGACTCCTGCTATATATAAGGAGAAAGATTCCAATTGGTACAAAAAGGGTTAATGATATAAGTTTGCTGAGGTAGAGTGAACAATTTATGATTAAACACCTAGCGGCACTTCATAGTCATAAACTTGCTGTTCTTCTGACCCATGTTTTAATGATCTGATGTGCTATGGCTTGCTCCGGTGGGACAAAGAGACCCTGAGGATGCTGGTGGGTCAACATCTGGACTACCTCGGGGCGGCTGAACCAACGGGCATCATCCATCTCTGCCTCATCAACCTGGTGAGAGACAAAATAAACATTGTCTACTGGTAATAAAAAAAATATTTCAATGTGGCATTTTTACTGTCACTTTTAACCCTTATCCTGCTGTTTAAGACAACCTCTACCTTTATAAACAGTGTAGATCCAGATCACATGGTTTCTTGTGAATTGAATAAGTATATTAAGTAATTTGATTTGTTCAGCAATGGGGGTGGCTAAATAGATTTATTCAGCAGGTTAAGGGGAATGGATACACTGTAAAGGTAGGCAACTGAAAACTATTTGTCACCCATGTCAATAGGGGTCTACTTTCAGAGGAAAGAATTTGTTCTGACCTTTCAAAGTAGAACCCTTTTTCAGAGGGGCTGAGTTAGTTGGGAAGTCAAAAAAGTTACCTAAAATGGTTCTGCACCAATGAATAAGACACTATTTTAGGTCATTTTTGAGCCGGTTAGTTTACCTATCCACACTCTACCTGGGCAGGCTTGTACATAAGTGGTTAACCAGTACATTTCACATTCTTTCGCCAGGAACTGACAACTGCCTTTCTTGAGAGAATGACCGTAGAAAAGATTTCATGATCAAAGAATGTTGCCGACCCTGGCAGGTGTCGAACCTGCGTCCTGCTGATCACCAATCAGACGCGCATCAGACTGAGCTACCATGGCTGGCTCTCCACATCAAGTACAATAGCTATTCTTATGGAACATAATATATCAACCCTTAAATGCAAGCAAAATATAACTAATGATGTTCTAAAATTGCTCTGTTATTTCTTCAGAGAAAATTAGACTTGAAGTTCCATGTGAATTGTCTGTCTGCAGGCAATTCATATGTATGTCAAGCCTAATTTTCTCTGTAAAAAAAAATAAATGTATGTCATAGTTTTGATTCACAGTCTTAGGGTTTAAATACTCATTTTGAGGTTAAAATACCAATAGGGTAGATCCGGATCCGATGTAGAAGCCATCTGATCAGGATGTATACTGTTTGTCAATCAGTTTGCAACTTTGAAAGAATACATTATTTCAAGCAATTTGATTGGTTGATAGGCAGAAATGGGTGTCACAAATTAATTTATTCAGCAAGATAAGGGTTAATTCTGAATATTTTACCTTGATATGGTCTGTTGTTGCATAAGCTATACAACCGAGCATGAGGGATGCTGGGAATGGCCATGGCTGACTAGAATGGTACTCAACCCTATCAACAATAACCCCAGCCTCTTCCTCTGTCTCTCGTCTCACAGTGTCCTCGATTGTCTCCCCTGGCTCCATGAACCCTGCCAGGCAAGACCACATCTTGGGAGGGAATCTCTTTGCTCTACCCAGAAGACATTTCTTCCCATCAGGGGAGATAACCAACATGATTGCTGATGGATCAGTTCTTGGATAACAAGTGTTGTGGATTCCTGTAATTTTAATTCATAATAAAATATATGTATTTGTTTCTGCCAGTGGTGTTGACAAATAAAAGTTATCAACATGCAACAGTTAAGACCTGGAGCCATGCAGTTGTTCAAAACTAATGACATTGTTAGCTAACGTATTGTTAAAACTTTGATCATTCAATGTGGTGAAAATACTAATATTTTTGCTGAAAAAATGTGAGCCGCTTTTGCAAATGCAAAAGCGGCTCACATTTTTTCAGCAAAAATACCAAACTTTTAGATATTGAACTTGCTAGAAAAGTTAACAGTATGACAGCTAACAAGCTTGTTAAGATAACGAGGCTTTGAACAACTGGGCCCAGTACTGTTGATGGCCTTGTGCTTTCATCATCTTTTCTTTATCAATTGACCCAAGATTGCTATTGTCCACATGATTACAACCGCCAATAATGGTTCTGTGTACTGTTTAATAAACAGAACACAATAAGAATAAATGATCCACTTGGATCTTGTAGCATTTTTGTAAGACAAAACAAGAGAAATTGCATTGACATTCAGTCCTTATTGAATTATGCCCAAAAGCCAAGCCATCTAAATACTTAGTTTGGAGAAAATGGAAAATGTTTAGTTGCTTTAACCCTTATCTTGCTGTTCACAACAACCCCTAACTTTGCAAACAGTGTAGATCCAGATGAGATGGCTTCCGATGAAGCCATCTGATCAGGATCTACACTGTTTGGCATTGAATTCGCAAATTTGAACAAATAAATTATATAAAGTTATTTGATTGGTAAAAAATGTAAGTAGGTGTGGCTAATTTAATTTATGGAGCGGGATAAGGGTTAAAAGCAATAGTATAGACTTTATTTGAGTCAGCCCATTAACCCCTATTGCAGATGATATAAACATAACATTCCATTAGTCCATGATCAGTACCATGTATTTTTCTAGTCTTCACCCAGAGAAAATCCACCCACAAGTGCTGTCAGTGCTTTGATCAATACAGCTCTCCATATTACCTGTTGAATGCAAGTTACTCATGCATGTGTGATTCCATTAGTCTTGGTCGAGAGCACAAACCCCCCCAAAAATGATACCCGGCATGTTTTGAGAAGCATCTTCGCACAAGTGTGGTAGGCTCTTAAAGATTGGAAACATTTCAAACAATTTTTCTTCTCTCTTGAACCTGCTGAATCTGTATTTGAATACAATTTACCAAAATGTTTCTATGTTACATTAGTTTACAGTCAAAATTGCCTGCTGGTGAAGACCTACCATAGGTCCTTAGGACACTTTGATGAAGTGCTATATGATTTGCAGTTCTTCTAGCATGTATTTGATATGTACTCTGAGTAACCAACTTTGGGTTAACTTTTCAACCCTGTGGAGCAGTAAAGATATCTATACAAATAGTGAAGATCCAGATGAGATGGCTCATAATGAACCATCTCATCTGGATCTACACTATTTGCCATTCTGTTGATGATTATCGACTCTAAATTCTTTTACAAACTTGGACATGTCCAAACTCAAAGATGGAAGAGTCCACTTCAGAAACTCAAGGGGTGAAATACTTCAGAAACTCAAGGGGTGAAATACTTCAGAAACTCAAGGGGTGAAATACTTCAGAATCTCAAGGGGTGAAATACTTCAGAAACTCAAGGGGTGAAATACTTCAGAAACTCGTACCGGCCCCGATAGCTCAGTTGGTAGAGTGTCCGCTCCGGGGAACGGGAGGTCTGGGGTTCGATCCCGGGCCGCGACATACCAAAGTCGTTAAAAATGGTACTAGCTGCTCCTGGCTTGGCACTCAGGTTTACGGGGAAGAGCTAGGACTGGTCGATCCAGTGTCAGGATAATGTTCATGTAATGTGTCTGGGACATGATACTTCAGTGAGGCAGCACTATAAACGTGAGCATTGAGCTCCCTGTCGCAACCAGACACCGTCGTGATATGACTGAAAAATTGTTGAAAGCGACGTTAAACCCGAATTCACACACACACACACTTCAGAAACTCAAGGGGTGAAATACTTCAGAAACTCAAGGGGTGAAATACTTCAGAAACTCAAGGGGTGAAATACTTCAGAAACTCAAGGGGTGAAATACTTCAGAAACTCAAGGGGTGAAATACTTCAGAAACTCAAGGGGTGAAATGGTTAATTACATAAGCTGGTCATTGAGGAAATTATTGTTCTTGCTTCTACAATCCTTGGTTCTGTTGTTCACGGCTTACAAGCTCGTTACTGATCAAAGCGTTATCAGTATGTTCTGGCAAATATACTGGTGTTTTTGCTGAAAAAAAGTGTAGCTTTTGCAAAAACAATTCATATTTTTTCAGCAAAAATATAAGCATATTAGCCATAATAATTCATAAAATTTTTTTACAGATACAGTCAACTCTTTATACCGATACTGGCTGTAACGACAAAACTTGATGTAATGACAATTTCAGAGATGAAGTTGAGACAGATTAATAGATCGCATTCAGTTATCAGTGAAATAAATGTTGTGTCGATTCTCACAAATTTCCACCATATTTGTTAACTCCTATCCTGCTGTTCATGGCAACCCCTATCTTTGGAAACAGTGTAGATCCAGATCAGATGACTTCTGAAAAAGCCATCTGATCAGGATCTACACTTTTTGACATTCAGGTTATGGATTTGTACGAATAAATTACATCAAGTAATCTGATTGGTTCAAAGTCAGAAATGGGTGTGGCTAAACTGAATATTCAGCAGGATAAGGGTAAACAACATTTCTTTCTTGGACTAAATGGACTCCGATTACCTTTGTTGCTTCTACATTCCTGATCTGGACATGAGATTTTATAGCCACCTTCTTCAATCATTGTCTTGGTCCCACAGGTTGGACAGAACTGGTACCTATCATGCCAGGCCATCATGGACCTGGCCTCGGCATATATCCCTGCCTCACCGGGTTCCAGCTGCAAAGCAGCTGGGTAACCAGGTATATAGCTGCTGTCAGGAACGAGAGATGAGAATTTTGCTTCATCCTGTCCAGTAATGTTCACTGCATACAGAGCCTCTTCTTCAAATGTCAAAGGAACATGTTTATTTTCTTGAACTAGTCCAAGAAAAATACAGACTGGGTTACTGGCAAGATGGTGTTCTATGTGTTTCCTCTCTATACGAGCTAACCGATAGCGCCATTTCTGTTTCTTATCTTTCAAAGCACTCACTAATACATTAAGATTTGAAAATAAAATAAACTTTGTATTTTCCTCAAGCATTTTATTCCTGAGCCATGTTTTATCCTTTCTTTTATCTGAGCACCGATTAAGATTGTTTAATGAAAAATAGTTCCGTAAATTGTTGTCTGGATGTCGAACTTTGGCTTCTGACCTGAGTTGTTTAGCAATATCAGAATGATTCCAGAACATGGCTATATCTAAGGCAGTCTGGCCTGTCCTGTTTATCACATTTACATCACAACTGAAAAGGAATGCCACATAAAATAAGAATATAATTTATATATCTACATACAGGACAAAATATAATGCCATAAAAACATAAAATCCTTGCCAACAAGCTCACAAGAACAATGTGATGTGTATTTTTCCAGAATCATACACCACAACCACATAGGACTGTTGTTGGGGTCGAAGGCATAAACTGATTTATATCCAAACAAACCTACAGTCATGTTTCTAAATTGGGAATCAATCTTTAAACTGTGTAATATCCGAGACTGTTATAATGAACAGAGTTATAAAGAGTCTCTGGTGTATATTTATTTAAAACTACTAAAAGGCCGGCCTCGGTAGCTTGGTCAGGTGGGTCTGACTGGTGTTTGGTCAGGTGTGGGTCTGACTGGTGCTTGGTCAGGTGGGTCTGACTGGTGCTTGGTCAGGTGGGTCTGATTGATGCTTGGTCAGGTGGGTCTGACTGGTGCTTGGTCAGGTGGTTCTGACTGGTGCTTGGTCAGGTGGGTCTAACTGGTGCTTGGTCAGGTGTGGGTCTGACTGGTGCTTGGTCAGGTGGGTCTGACTGGTGCTTGGTCAGGTGTGGGTCTGACTGGTGCTTGGTCAGGTGGGTCTGACTGGTGTTTGGTCAGGTGGGTCTGACTGGTGTTTGGTCAGGTGGGTCTGACTGGTGCTTATACAGGTGTGGGTCTGACTGGTGCTTGGTCAGGTGGGTCTGAGTGGTGTTTGGTCAGGTGGGTCTGACTGGTGCTTGGTCAGGTGTGGGTCTGACTGGTGCTTATACAGGTGTGGGTCTGACTGGTGCTTATACAGGTGTGGGTCTGACTGGTGCTTGGTCAGGTGGGTCTGACTGGTGCTTGGTCAGGTGGGTCTGACTGGTGTTTGGTCAGGTGTGGGTCTGACTGGTGCTTGGTCAGGTGTGGGTCTGACTGGTGCTTGGTCGGGTGTGGATCTGACTGGTGCTTGGTCAGGTGTGGGTCTGACTGGTGCTTGGTCAGGTGTGGGTCTGACTGGTGCTTGATCAGGTGGGTCTGACTGGAGCTTGGACAGGTGTGTCTGACTGGTGCTTGGTCAGGTGTGGGTCTGACTGATGCTTGGTCAGGTGTGGGTCTGACTGGTGCTTGGTCAGGTGGTCTGACTGGAGCTTGGACAGGTGTGTCTGACTGGTACTTGGTCAGGTGTGGGTCTGACTGATGCTTGGTCAGGTGTGGGTCTGACTGGTGCTTGATCAGGTGGGTCTGACTGGAGCTTGGACAGGTGTGTCTGACTGGTGCTTGGTCAGGTGGGTCTGACTGATGCTTGGTCAGGTGTGGGTCTGACTGGTGCTTGGTTAGGTGTGGGTCTGACTGGTGCTTGGTCAGGTGGGTCTGACTGATGCTTGGTCAGGTGGGTCTGACTGGTGCTTGGTCAGGTGGGTCTGACTGGTGCTTGGTCAGGTGTGGGTCTGACTGGTGCTTGGACAGGTGTGGGTCTGACTGGTGCTTGGTCAGGTGGGTCTGACTGGTGCTTGGTCAGGTGTGGGTCTGACTGGTGCTTGGACAGGTGGGTCTGACTGGTGCTTGGTCAGGTGGGTCTGACTGGTGCTTGGTCAGGTTGGTCTGACTGGTGCTTGGTCAGGTGGGTCTGACTAGTGCTTGGTCAGGTGTGGGTCTGACTGGTGCTTGGTCAGGTGGGTCTGACTGGTGCTTGGACAGGTGTGGGTCTGACTGGTGCTTGGTCAGGTGGGTCTGACTGGTGCTTGGTCAGGTGGGTCTGACTAGTGCTTGGACAGGTGTGGATCTGACTGGTGCTTGGTCAGGTGGGTCTGACTGGTGCTTGGTCAGGTGGGTCTGATGGTGCTTGGTCAGGTGGGTCTGACTGGTGCTTGGACAGGTGTGGGTCTGACTGGTGCTTGGTCAGGTGTGGGTCTGACTGGTGCTTGGTCAGGTTGGTCTGACTGGTGCTTGGACAGGTGACTGGTGCTTGGTCAGGTTGGTCTGACTGGTGCTTGGAAAGGTGTGGGTCTGACTGATGCTTGGTCAGGTGTGGGTCTGACTGGTGCTTGGTTAGGTGTGGGTCTGACTGGTGCTTGGTCAGGTGTGGGTCTGACTGGTGCTTGGTCAGGTGTGGGTCTGACTGGTGCTTGATCAGGTGGGTCTGACTGGAGCTTGGACAGGTGTGTCTGACTGGTGCTTGGTCAGGTGTGGGTCTGACTGGTGCTTGGTCAGGTGGGTCTGACTGGTGCTTGGTCAGGTGGGTCTGACTAGTGCTTGGACAGGTGTGGATCTGACTGGTGCTTGGTCAGGTGGGTCTGACTGGTGCTTGGTCAGGTGGGTCTGACTAGTGCTTGGACAGGTGTGGATCTGACTGGTGCTTGGTCAGGTGGGTCTGACTGGTGCTTGGTCAGGTGGGTCTGATGGTGCTTGGTCAGGTGGGTCTGACTGGTGCTTGGACAGGTGTGGGTCTGACTGGTGCTTGGTCAGGTGTGGGTCTGACTGGTGCTTGGTCAGGTTGGTCTGACTGGTGCTTGGACAGGTGACTGGTGCTTGGTCAGGTTGGTCTGACTGGTGCTTGGAAAGGTGTGGGTCTGACTGGTGCTTGGTCAGGTTGGTCTGACTGGTGCTTGGACAGGTGACTGGTGCTTGGTCAGGTTGGTCTGACTGGTGCTTGGAAAGGTGTGGGTCTGACTGGTGCTTATACAGGTGTGGGTCTGACTGGTGCTTGGTCAGGTGGGTCTGACTGGTGCTTGGACAGGTGTGGGTCTGACTGGTGCTTGGTCAGGTGGGTCTGACTGGTGCTTGGACAGGTGTGGGTCTGACTGGTGCTTGGTCAGGTGTGGGTCTGACTGGTGCTTGGTCAGGTTGGTCTGACTGGTGCTTGGACAGATGTGGGTCTGACTGGTGCTTATAAAGGTGTGGGTCTGACTGGTGCTTGGACAGGGGGGGGTCTGACTGGTGCTTGGTCAGGTGTGGGTCTGACTGGTGCTTGGTCAGGTGTGTCTGACTGGTGCTTGGACAGGTGGGTCTGACTGGTGCTTCGTCAGGTGTGGGTCTGACTGGTGCTTGGTCAGGTGTGGGTCTGACTGGTGCTTGGTCAGGTGTGGGTCTGACTGGTGCTTGGTCAGGTGGGTCTAACTGGTGCTTGGTCAGGTGTGGGTCTGATGGTGCTTGGTCAGGTGGGTCTGACTGGTGCTTGGTCGTGTGGGTCTGACTGGTGCTTGGTCAGGTGTGGGTCTGACTGGTGCTTGGTCAGGTGTGGGTCTGACTGGTGCTTGGTCAGGTGGGTCTAACTGGTGCTTGGTCAGGTGTGGGTCTGATGGTGCTTGGTCAGGTGGGTCTGACTGGTGCTTGGTCAGGTGGGTCTGACTAGTGCTTGGACAGGTGTGGGTCTGATGGTGCTTGGTCAGGTGGTCTGACTGGTGCTTGATCAGGTGTGGGTCTGACTGGTGCTTGGACAGGTGTGGGTCTGACTGGTGCTTGGTCAGGTGTGGGTCTGACTTGTGCTTGGTCAGGTGTGGGTCTGACTGGTGCTTGGTCAGGTGGGTCTGACTGATGCTTGGTCAGGTGTGGGTCTGACTGGTGCTTGGTCAGGTGTGGGTCTGACTGGTGCTTGGACAGGTGGGTCTGACTGGTGCTTGGTCAGGTGGGTCTGACTAGTGCTTGGTCAGGTGTGGGTCTGACTGGGCATCATGTTAACAAGTCTGTAAAATGAAGACCCTGATAAACCTCACTTTTATATAGAGAGAAAACTGGTCTGAATGGTGCTTGGACGGGTGGGTCTGACTGGTGCTTGGTCAGGTGGGTCTGACTGGTGCTTGGACAGGTTTGTCTGAATGGTTGTTGGTCAGGTGTGGGTCTGACTGGTGTTTGGTCAGGTGGGTCAGACTGGTGCTTGGTCAGGTGTGGGTTTGACTGGTGCTTGGACAGGTGGGTCTGACTGGTGCTTGGTCAGGTGGGTCTGATGGTGCTTGGTCAGGTGGGTCTGACTGGTGCTTGGTCAGGTGTGGGTCTGACTGGTGCTTGGTCAGGTGTGGGTCTGACTGGTGCTTGGTCAGGTGGGTCTGACTGGTGCTTTGTCAGGTGTGTGTCTGACTGGTGCTTGGTCAGGTGTGGATCTGACTGGTGCTTGGTCAGGTGTGGGTCTGACTGGTGCTTGGTCAGGTGTGGGTCTGACTGGTGCTTGGTCAGGTGGGTCTGACTGGTGCTTGGTCTGACTGGTGCTTGGTCAGGTGTGGGTCTGACTGGTGCTTGGTCAGGTGTGGGTCTGACTGGTGCTTGGTCAGGTGGGTCTGATGGTGCTTGGTCAGGTGGGTCTGACTGGTGCTTGGTCAGGTGTGGGTCTGACTGGTGCTTGGTCAGGTGGGTCTGACTGGTGCTTTGTCAGGTGTGTGTCTGACTGGTGCTTGGTCAGGTGTGGATCTGACTGGTGCTTGGTCAGGTGTGGGTCTGACTGGTGCTTGGTCAGGTGTGGGTCTGACTGGTGCTTGGTCAGGTGGGTCTGACTGGTGCTTGGTCTGACTGGTGCTTGGTCAGGTGTGGGTCTGACTGGTGCTTGGTCAGGTGTGGGTCTGACTGGTGCTTGGTCAGGTGGGTCTGACTGGTGCTTGGACAGGTGTGGATCTGCCTGGTGCTTGGTTAGGTATGGGTCTGACTGGTGCTTGGTCAGGTGTGGGTCTGACTGGTGCTTGGTCAGGTGTGGGTCTGACTGGTGCTTGGTTAGGTGGGTCTGACTGGTGCTTGGACAGGTGTGGATCTGACTGGTGCTTGGTTAGGTATGGGTCTGACTGGTGCTTGGTCAGGTGGGTCTGACTGGTGCTTGGTTAGGTGTGGGTCTGACTGGTGCTTGGTTAGGTGGGTCTGACTGGTGCTTGGACAGGTGGGTCTGACTAGTGCTTGGACAGGTGTGGGTCTGACTGGTGCTTGGTCAGGTGGGTCTGACTGGTGTTTGGTCAGGTGTGGGTCTGACTGGTGCTTGGTTAGGTGGGTCTGACTGGTGCTTGGTTAGGTGTGGGTCTGACTGGGCATCATGTTAACAAGTCTGTAAAATGAAGACCCCTATAAACCTCACTTTTATATAGAGAGAAAACTGGGGTTTACAGTGTTATACATTTTCCTTATTTCTGCTCCAAGACATAGATTGTGGGTACTTGTTAAAACCGCCTCAATGAGGCGGTTCTAACGAGCACCCACAACCTATGTTTTGTTTGGAAATAAGAAAAATATCATAAATTTTCTCTGAAAAATAAAAATTCTGGCAAAATGATAGACGCCATTTTAGCACACGGGTGTGTTACCATAGTGATCAGGAGGTTGTGGGTTCTGTTTGTTTGTTTTTGTTTGATATGAGGTTTAACTTCCCCACCAAAACTGTCTAGGTCATTTTGGAGATGTTGCTTCCAATTTTGTGGGACTTTTACGCGACATTGAGATGAAATGACGTCTCAAGCCCTACTGCCCAATGAAACCAATAGGGTTTATAAGCACGGATGGGCCGACTCGCACCGCTTTGCCTGGACAGGGTTAGATACTGTAAGCAGTTTACAAGTGCTTGTGTACGGTCAGTTTCAGCTCTGCGTGAAAGCATCATGCAGCCCGTCTATTTCTTCTAGCCCCGATGGTCGGGGGCCGTTGTGGGTTCTGTACCTGCCAGTTCAGCAACAGTCTTATGGCGACTGATCATGAAATATTTCCTACGGTCATTTTCTCCCTTTCGCTGATTCAAGCAGGGCAGTTGTCACTTTCTGACAAAAGAACCTGCACTGTACTGTTAGACCATTTTTGTATGAGCCTGGCCAGGAAAAACATGGTTTGGTAACCTGACATGATCTAAACAGTGATGACTGGGCCGTTAATAAAGAAAGGGAGGTCTGAAACCTGAGTTATCAGTCAAGCGCAATACAGAATTTCATATATAAAGCCCTTATGCCACAGTGTAGATACAGATCAGATGGCTTCTGATCAAGAGCTACACTGTCAGTTTGTGAATTTGAAAGAAAGCATTATACATGTATCATGTTATCTAATTGGCTGATAGTCAGAAATGGGTGGGGCTAATTAAATTATTCAGTAGGATAAGGGTTCAGGGAAATATATATAAATCTGGAACATTTTCTACCTTCTTCCAGGGGTAGCCCCTATGTGCTTTTAGCGCCCGGCTACCTTACCAAACCTATCAAGTCAAGTACCTTCTTCCATGACTTCCTATTCTTTTTCCTGTTTAAACAGCCTATTAATTTAAACTAGAATGTATTTTCAGAAACAGAAAGTAGCACTTTTTTTTTTCAAAGAAAATTTTGTGTATTATGCAGTGTTTTTTGGTGCTGCCATTGAAATTGTCAAGAATACATATACCGCAGTGTGCCTGGCACAGGGTTAGCAGCTAAGTCTGTGCCTGGCACGGGGTTAGCAACTAAGTCAGTGCCCGTAGCTACAGTATATGTATTCTCGACTTTTTCAATGGCAGCTCCAAAAAAGCACTGCATAATGCACAAAATTTTCTTTGAAAAAAAAATGTGCCCCTTTCTATGTCTGAAAATACATTCTAGTTTAAATGAAAAGGCTGTTTTAAGTGAATTCATCTGGAAAAGGTTTCTCAGATAAACAAAGGCAGGTCTGAAACCTCATAGAACAAGGTTTTGTTTGTTTGATTTGAGGTTTAACGTCCCCGTCAACACTGTAAAGGTCATTTTGGAGATGTTGCTTCCAATTTTGTGGGACTTTTACCCGACATTGAGATGAAATGACATCTCAAGCCCTGTCACCCAATGAAACCAATAGGGTTTATTAGCATGGACGGTCTGCCTCGCACCGCAGTTCCTGGACAGGCTTAGATCCTCTTAGTGGTTTACCAGTACTAGTGTGCGGGCCGGATTCAGCTCTGCGTGGAAGCATCATGCAGCAAGCCACTATGGGCGGGGGCTTCATAGAACAAGGTAAATGTACCAGTTAGCAGTCATATGCACTACAAAGTTTCATATATCATTACCATATTCGCCCTAATTACCGCACAGTGAAAAATCTACCTAATTAGCGCACACTCGATGTGAAAACAATAGCTTCCAAGATGATGCATGCATACTGATATTTAATGGGACGGAAAAGGATACTTAAGCATTGCCTTCACTGTTGAAGAAATAACGGTAAGTTTTTTGTCAATTTACTGTGAGAGCTTCCAGGGGGAGGTTACTGTAAAGTTTGAGCCTATGCATTTCCTTTTCAAAAAATAGCTTTGGTGTGCGCTTATAGGAGCATGTGCGGTAATTAGGGCGAATACGGTAAGTGAAATAGATAAATCTGGCACATTTTCCCATTACGAAAACACGCCTATACAAATACATTGTAAACTTTACCGCAGAAAAAGCGAAAATTTAAAGATGAAAAAAATTAATGTGATAAAGTTTACCTCTGTAAACCTGTTTTTCTGTATGAAAGTGGGGTTAAAGGGGTTCAAAATTATATAGGCGTGTTTTCAAAGGAAGGTCTAAAAGCTCATAGAACAGTGTACCAGTAATCAGTCAAGCTCAACAGAAAAATGTGAGGTTTGTTTGTTTGATTTGAGGTTTAACGTCCCCGTCAACACTGTAAAGGTCATTTTGGAGACGTTGCTTCCAATTTTGTGGGACTTTTACCTGACGAGATGAAATGACATCTCAAGCCCTGTTGCCCAATGAAACCAATAGGGTTTATAAGCATGGACGGTCTGACTCGCACCGCTTTGCCTGGGCAGGCTTAGATCCTCTAAGGGGGATACCAGTACTCGTGTGGGGGTTAGATTTAGCTCTGCATGGAAGCATCATGCAGCCCATATATTTCTTCAAGTCCCGATGGGCAGGCTTTATTAAAGTGAGGTAAAATCAAAATCAGCACAGCTATTTTACTGTATATTATTAAGGTAAATAGATAAATCAGGCATAGATCTCCTGCCATTTTTATGATGAAAACAATTAAATTTTAACTACTTCAAATTCATTTTCCTATAAAGTGAACCCCTTTGAAGATTTAAGGGGAATGGATACACCTGGAAGATTTTTCTGTCAGTTTTCAAAGGGAGACAATTTTGGGACATCCTGTTTGCTTGTCCCACAGAAAACGGGTCTACATATAAAGGAAGATTTTTGCTCCTCTGGAGAAAATTCTTTTCTTTAAGAGTTGACCCCTGTTGACATGGGAGACAAAATTCTTTTGCAGGAATTGCCTCCCCTGAAAGTGTATCAATTCTCCTTAAGGGGCCTACTCACAAAGAGTCCAAACATTTTTCAAAGAGCTACCGCTTCTGAATTTTCCATGGTCATTCTCCCACTTCTGCTAATTCAAGAAGGGCCCTGGCCAGTTTGTGCCAACAAAATGTGCACTGTTTTGCTTAGCGACTTCCCAGGAAAAGTGTGCTGATGTTGGCTCGCTCTGTGTGTCCAAAATAGTGATTACTGGGCCATTATATTCCAAATAAACAAGCAGAAACCAGAAGTAAATTATTATCATGCACTGCGAGTAAAATCCGGAAAAAATAGTCTTTCTGTGAAAATAGGATAGGAGTTAACTGTGGGACAAAATTCTTTCCTTCAACCCATTTAGCACCAGAAACCGCGAAACGGGTACCCTGGCAAACAGTGCAGGCCCAGATCAGACGCTGCAGAACATGGCATCTGATCAGGGCCTCCACTGTTTGCTAAAAGATCAGTCTTTTTCCAAATAAATTTTGATGAAAACACAACCTGACACCCCTTAATTTTGAAATGGACTCCTGCTGTTTTTAAGGTGGAAGATTCCATTTGGTACAAAAAGGGTTAAGAGCATGCAGCCACTATGATATGGAAGAACCATAATGATCCTAAGTATTGGGACAGATAGGCCTAAGCACACAGTGCCAACCTAGATCAGATTGCTCCTGAAAGAGCCGTCTGATCAGGGTCTACACTGTTTGCCATTCCGTCTGCACCTTTCGAACTCATGGCTGGTGCGTGAAACAAATTTGGTAAAATTTTGTAGAATTTCAATACATGTATGTTCTCAAGGTGTTTTACATTTAAGGATTTTTTCGTTAGGTGATTTCTCTTAGCCCTTTTGGTACCGGAAACCCCAAAACAGTTAAAAGGCAAACAGTGCAGGCCCAGAGCGTCTGATCAGGGCATCCACTGTTTGCTTAAAGTTCAGTCGTTTTCCAAATAAATTTTGATGAAAACACAACCTGACATCCCTAAATTTTGAAATGAACTCCTGCTATATATAAGGAGGAAGATTCCATTTGGTACAAAAAGGGTAATAATTTTAGTTGATTGCAATTTTTCACATTACACTGTGTAGTGGCATAAAGAGCTATACATATGATAGGCTAAATTTTCATCAGGAAAAATATACCCTTTCTCTAGTAGTTCAGTAACAACATTTCTGTGTCCGTTTCTAGCTGCCAACATGAGAGCTGTCCAGCCTCGATCATTTCTGGCATTCACATCAACAGCACCTGAGAATGGATTATGAATATAATTATGGTAACTCAGTGGTTTGCTTCGGCCCCCGCCCATCGGGGCTTGAAGAAATAGATGGGCTGCATGATGCTTCCACGCAGAGCTGAAACCCACCTGCACCTGAGTACTGGTAAACCGCTTAGAGGATCTGAGCCTGGCCAGGCAAAGCGGTGCGAGTGTCGGACTGTCCATGCTTATAAACCCTATTGGTTTCATTGGGCGACAGGGCTTGAGATGTCATTTCATCTCAATGTCAGGTAAAAGTCCCACAAAATTGTAAGCAATGTCTCCAAAATGACCTTTACAGTGTTGACAGGGATGTTAAACCTCAAATCAAACAAACAAACAGTGGTTTGCTGATCAATCGATTTACTTGTTGATTACATAATTGATCACATTTATAACACTGTTCATTATAACACACTTTTGGACATAACATGATTTCAACATGGATCCCCAAAATGTATAGATTATAGAAAAATGACCATAAATGGCCATTTTTCAATATAATCTATATATTTTTGTTTGGATATAACACGTTTTTTTAACTGACATGGTTTCTGCTTCGGACCCCATTAACCCTTATCTTGCTGTTCACGACAACCCCTATCTTTGGAAACAGTGTAGACCCAGATCAGATGGCTTCTGAAGAAGCCATCTGATCAGGATCTACACTGTTTGACATTAAGTTTATGGCTTTGTAAGAATAAATTACATCAAGTAATCTGATTGGTTGATAGACAGAAATGGGGGCGGCTTAAATGAATATTCAGCAAGATAAGGGTTAAAAGTGTTATAAAGAGGTTGTGGTGTATCAAGTATTTTGTCTCTATACAAAATGTAACATTTATACCAGGGGTAGGATCAAGAGAAAAAGTGTGTTATCTG
The DNA here is from genome assembly GCA_963580285.1 of Lucinisca nassula. Lineage (NCBI taxonomy): Eukaryota > Metazoa > Mollusca > Bivalvia > Lucinida > Lucinidae > Lucinisca > Lucinisca nassula. The sequence goes on along the minus strand of OY757018.1, from coordinate 146,049,689 downwards.
TACAACCTGTAATTGAAGCCAATTCAAAATGTATAGATTATATAGAAAAATGACCATTTATGGTATCTTTCCTATATAATCTATACATTGCCAACAATTAAGCCTCCAGTTCTCTTATAATTCCAAACCCAAATGTCAACCAGTTCCAACACTGTATTTTTCTAGCAGTTTGGCTGATTGATGCCTGATTGATCATCAATCGCTTGTATAAATTGAGTCCAACCAGTATTGTATGTGATATTTGTCTTATTTTCTTTCCTAACACCAACTGTTAAGCTTTTTTGTACCAAATGGAACCTTCCTTCTTATATATAGCAGGAGTCCATTTCAAAATTTAGGGGTGTCGGGTTGTGGTTTCTTCAAAATTGATTTGGAAAATGACTGAACTTTTAGCAAACAGTGGAGGTCCTGATCAGACGCCGCGTTCTGCGGCGTCTGATCTGGGCCTGCACTGTTTGCCAGGGTACCCGTTTTGGGGTTTCCGGTACCAAATGGGTTAAGGTCCATTACACACTTAAGCAGTTCTGACATACCATACCCGCAATCAATATTTTATGAGAGAAATATGAAACGGCAACCCTTCAAAATGTGACTTTTCTCTGTCTAAAGAGGTTTTGCAAGGGTAATAATTATTACACACATCCTGGTCTACAACAAGCATGTGAATATGAAGTCTTGTAAACACTACTTAACCCTCAAGATGTCAAGATGACAACTGTTGTGGCTGGCATCTTATGGGTTAAAGTGGTTTATTATTGTGTAGTGTATCACCTTTATTACAATAACCTGTGCTAAAATGATGCCGGTCTTGTCTGTAGAACCAGCTTTTTTTTCAGATAAAAATGTTTGATAGTTTTAATTTCCAGTCCAAATATAGATTATGGGTGCTTGTTAGAATCATCTCAATGAGGCAGTCCTATCTATGTCTTTTAACCAAAACAAGGAAACTAATGAATACTCTCGTAAAGCCCAGGGGCCCGTTGTTCAAAACTAACGACATCGTTAGTTAACATATCATTAAAACTTTGATCATTTATTATCACAAATTAATATGCTAATATTTTTGCTGAAAAAATGTGAGCAGCTTTTGCAGAAGCAAAAGCTGCTCACATTTTTTCAACAAAAATACCAAAAATTAATATATTAAACTTGCCAAAACAGTTAACAATATGACCACTAACAAGCTTGTTAAGCTAACGATGCTTTGAACAACTGGGCCCAGCTAGGTTTATGTATATAACGTGGGGTTTAGAGGGGTGTTCATAAAACGGACTAGCTAACCTGTTGTTGTAAACAACACTTATTTTTCCTCATAAAGATCGAGACTTTATACAGAAAAAAAGTGTTACACTGCATATAAACATCTCTATAAATAAGTTTTGAAGTTAGATCCTTTGGAAGCAAAGAATACACCAAATAGCTGAAAATAGCAGACTCGGTTGTATTGAGTTTGTTCATGACCAGTACTGAAATGTGCAACACTGGCCAAGCCCTCTAGTCCTCTGTTCATTACAACACGGCTTTGGATTAAACATGGTTTAAAGTTGGATACCAAAATGTTTGTACAATCTATACATTTTTGTTGGGTTTTTTTATGTCCCCGGAATCAAAAATTCGGGGGCATATAGTTTTTGGTCTGTCTGGCCGTCTGTTTTGGTTGTCTGTCCGCAAAAACCTTAACATTGGGCATAACTTTTGAATGGTAAGTGATAGGGCTTTGATATTTCACATGTGCATTCCTTGTTGCAAGATCTTTCCAGTGGTACCATAATTTTGATCTCGTGACCTTGACCTTGATTAGTGATAGGGCTTTAATATTTCACATACAAATAGTTGTTGTTGTTTTTTAACAACACAGTTGTTCAACTAACATTGTTTCAACTTCTGATTCCAGGATTATAGTGTTATAAAGAGGTTGTAAAGTAAATTCACTTTATCTCAAAAACATTGAATAAGATAATTCATTAGAACTGCTTCAATGAGGAAGAACAGTTTGTATTTGGTGTATGAATACCCATTAAGGGAAAATCTTACAAATGTCATTCATACAGTGATGGAATATTGCCTTTTATTATCTAATGTTACTGCATAGTGCATAACGTCATGTCATAAAAATGATATGACCCCAAGCATTTTGTAATAACAATGTCATGGTGACAGGCATGTAACATGATGAAGTCGTCCATGACAACCCTATCTTTTCTACTGAATTTTTTTAACTTCTTCAGCAATGAAATCTGATTTAAAATTGTTACATGATAAACAGAATCTTACACAAGCAGTCATTTAATATGAACTTTATGAAATGAGCCTGTGGTAAGAAATGACCACTAGTGAAAAGTCTCTATATATTGCATGGATATGTTGTCATAATGCACTTGTTAACCCAGAGGTTCACATAACATTTACCATATTGATCCTAAGTATTGGGACAGACAGGCCTAAGCAAAGAGTGCAGACACAGGTCAGACTCTTCTGAAGGAGCAGTCTGATCAGGGCCTACACTGTTTGCCATTTTGTCTGCACCTTTTGGACTACTAGCTGAGTAGTAAAACAAATTTGTTAAAATTTTAGGAGAATTACAGCAAGTCCTAAAGGTGTCCAAATATTTAGAATTTTTATGGTAATACCTTTCAAATAAACTTTGATCTCCTCCGAATTACCAGCAGATGCTATGTCAAAAAACTTGTCTTCAAATGTTTTCAACACACTGGTAGACATCTCTCTGTTCTTGTCATCTGATGTCATCACTGAGGAAAGCCGAGTATAAATTCTGGAGAAAAGCAAAGCTGTAGATAAGGAGAAGTGAGGAATATTAACCATAAAATGCCAGTCATGACAATTGTCATCTGCTTTGCCATCTGCCGGTTGCCTGAAAAGTCCTTTTTTTTCCCAACAGTGTGGACCCACACTGTTTTCCTGTATGCAAAAATATTTTTGAAAACATTTGCTAGAAGATTCAGCAGAGGACATTTTCAGATGTTGTTTTTTCTCAGCGGCTAAAGGGTTAACCCTTATCCTGCTGAATATATTTATTTACCCTTGATGAGGCGGTTCTAACGAGTACCCACAATCTATATTTTAAGCAGAAATAAGAAAAATATCACAATTTTTCATCATGAAATTTTCATTTTTTTTGCGATAAAGGTGGCAATGTATTTGTATAGGCATGTTTGTGAAATGAGGGTCAACTCATTCTTACTGGAAACCCATAAAAGTGATATAGGCAAATCTTACAAGCCCAGATCAGATGCTGCATAATATTTAACGAAATACAGTGCACTGTCTACAACCATCACATGACAAAAAATACAGAATCCCATATCACCCTAGTCGAGTCGCTTTTTCCAATTCCCTATAATTCGTCATCCTTGCTAGCTAGAACCCCTGGCATAAGTTGTGACGTAAGCAAGCAGTCATGTGTAATGCGGAACCAGATGTGTGCAATGATGTATAATATTACATGTAGAGCTAGCAAGAAATTAATTTTATGTATCAACATCATTTCCATACCCCACATCATTATAGCTAGCTAGGTAATTTTTCTAGAAATGTGTCAGCATTCTTGTTCTGAGCAACTCTAAATTTAAGTCCATGTGCTCAGTGCTGCACTGTCCAGATGTATCAGCTAGTGGCATTTAACTGTAATAGGTTAATGGCGGTAAGGACTGGAGGGTGGCAACATAGTACCGCCCCTTTGTATAGCCTATACGATTTATTCCGTGAATGGTCTACTATAATGTTTATTAATTTACGGAATAAATCGTATCAGGTAGGTGTAAATACCAATCAATACAAAGGGACGGTATTATGTTGCCACCCTCCAGTCCTTACCGCCATTAACCTATTACAGTTAAATGTCAGCTTTTTTATACTGGGGTGTATGCTTTTATTTAAAAAAAAAAATATATATATAGATCTATATATAAAAAATCTGGACAGAATCAGATATTTCTGTGGTATACCTTGTTTTAAGCCTGGATAACTGTCTGGATCCAGCGAAAATTAAACATTTATTCATTCATGTAATATTCTGTTAGATAAAAGTTGTAGGGTCTAGCTGTCAGATCAAGGTTCATAAAATAGGACGATCATGGATTTCCCCAATCTAAAAATAGCTTAGTAGAATTTGGAAACTGGACGAAATTAGCGGACGAAATCAATTATTTTTATAATGGAAATAATATAGTATATGGATAAAAGCCATTATCGCGGTTTTGTCCTTCACTAACAAATAAACACAACTTGCATCAGTGATTATTAGTTATCTATAACGAGTGTCGGAATCATCAATGAAACATAATGTCGTTCAAAATTATTTCCCGGATTCTGCCAATGCTTGTCATGCGTTTTCGCGTCGAACAGATGTAAGATTCTGGCGACGATAAATAAATAAATTAATGCTGTTTCAGGTATTTAAGGTCAGGAGTTTGTGTCTCTTTGCCTAGCATGCATATGCTGAACTTTTGTTTTTGCCTAGCATGCATATGCTGAACTTTTGTTTTTGCCTAGCATGCATATGCTGAACTTTTGTTTTTGTTTTCCGGGAAACCTTCCTGTTTTCCGGGAAACAATTTTTGGACATTTTTGGAATTTAAGGAATACCCTGGATGAGTCCTTAACTTTTTCTCCTTAACTTTGTTTAAATATTTAGTTACTTGTTTATTTTGCAGGTTTAGTTAGGTTTTTACGACTTTTCATATTTATCGGTGGAGCGTGATAGCTCAGTGGTTAGTGCACTTGCCTCTGATGCTAGAGGTCCCAGGTTCGATCCCCGGCAGCGGCGATAAAATTTCTGTGTCCGAACACGCTCCATTGGCATCATTTGCAGGGATGAATGTCATTAAGTGCACCGTCCTTCGGATCGGGACGTTAACTGGAGGCCCCGTGTGCAGGGAGAACCATCCCCTGTGCAGGTTAAAGATCCCTACCGTAATTACATGATTACTGTGTAGGCTTTCATCCTGCAAAACTGGAGTGTATGTAATATACACCTGCGGTAATGGTCAAATGTGACCGACGCAGTATCAGAAGATAGATAGATAGATAGATAGATCACATCCCGGATAATTTGGCTTGGTATTTTTTGGGAAAGTATAAAACCCGGGAGTAACGGCCGGGAGCCGGGAGTAAAATCCGGGAGTAAATTTTGACAATCGAATAAAGGTACTAAACATTCACATATCTGGATGAAATTTGAACCAAATGTAGAATATAGACTTCTCTTTAAAATACATAATTATAAGTGTTAACATTATTATCGTGTACTTTTCAAGATATGAACCGAAATATACGACCACGTCTAAAAAATTTCGCCCGGGAGTAACTTTTGCGGTATTGACGATGTCAAGCATTTTGCAAAATATGTTCAGTCTGGGATTTCTACAAGAATTACTTTATGTATTATCAATTCAAAACATATCAAAGATTGGAAAAATGCAAAATTAAAGTTATTTCATCGCTCCCCCTAGTAAATAATTTACCCGGGAGTAATTTCTGGGTTGAAATCGGCGTTTATTTGCCTTATTCGCGGCCTTATTGCTTCTATCACGTACATTGTATTTCTTAAATTTTTGTCAAAAGAAAAGCTGAGATTTAGCATGGAGTACATGTATTTATTTACTTGTCATAACGGGACTCCACACACATCCAAACCCCAAACCCAACTCACGCCCTGCTCCTGCGCCTATGATTTAAGAGGTGTTTGATTATGTGACCCGGGAACATTTATATTTGGCGCTATTTGTTTTATGGTCGTATAATGGTAGAAACGATGATACAAAATACCCCCGCAGTCTGATCAGTGCCTTTGCTATTAGCTGTCAGGGTGGTAAGATTACGTTTAATAAATACAATGTTTGTGGTATAGGCAACAACGCCAATAAACGCCGATTTCAACCCAGAAATTACTCCCGGCCTACTCCCGGGTCAATTACTTACTTCACGGAGTGATGAAATAACTTTATTTTTGTACTTTTCTAATCTTTGATATGTTTTTAATTGATAATACACAAACTTATTCTTGTAGCAATCCCAGACTGAATATATTTTGCAAAATGCTTGACATCGTCAACACCGCAAAAAGCTACTCCCGGGCGAAAATTTTGCGACATGGTCATATAGTTCGGTTCATATCTTGAAAAGTTCTCAATTATAAATATAAAACTTATATGGATTTTGAAGAGGAGTCTATATTCTACTTTTGATCCAAATTTCATCCAGATATGTTAATGTTTAATACCTTTATTCGATTGCCAAAATTTAGTTTCGGATTTTACTCCCGGCTGTTACTCCCGGGTTTTATACTTTCCCTATTTTTTTACTTTTGCACCGAAACAAAACTAGTTCCGGTTTCGCGGCGGATTGACATTAAGGTAAACAATTAAGTTTAAATGTGATTTTTGATGATATTGCCCAACAGAGGAGACTTTCCCAGACACCACTTTATATTTATTGCCCTTCAGTAACCAAAGAGTCACCAGAAAACCAACAATAATGAGCCATTTTGCATTTGACCTCCTTTTTGGAGTATGTTGCATGTTGCTGGCAACAAGACTTGCATCTCTTCTTAGTTGCAGTGGACAGGATCTACAGGAAATCCCAGTTAACTTCTACCCAGTTTATGCGGACACACGTGGTACAACAGCAATCGACCGTAACTTTGCATTTCATTTGCCCCATGTTTGTACAATATCAATCTTAAAAAAATCTCTAAGAATGAAGGGGTTTCCTGGTTCAAATAAACTTTTCTACTTGTATATATTTACAGTTGTTATAGGTAATGCCTGGGATGTTGAATCAAATCCTGGTCCAGACTCCAGAAATGTCAGTTCACACTTCCCTTGTGGACTCTGTCAAAAAAGTGTTGGTTGGGAAGACCGGGGAATTTGTTGCGACACCTGCAATGTCTGGTATCACATAGGATGTCAAGGCATGTCATCAACTATGTATAGTTTTTACAACAGATCATTGAATAAAATGTTGCATGGGAGTGTTTGAAATGTGGAATGCCAAACTTTTCCACATCTCTGTTTGACACCTCATCTTCTATAGACACCTACAACCACTTTGAACCTTTATCTACCCTATCTGAGCCTGATAGTCCGATACCAGACAACATCGGCCCACCCACGGCAGCTTCATCGCCCATTGTGCAGCAGTCAAAAGAAGCTAAACGAAAGACCAAAAAGGCGGTCCTTAACCATCCCCTCAGAATATTGATCATGAATTGTCAGTCAATAAAGAATAAAAGGGCTGAACTTCATACAATTATCGACTCGGCGAAACCAGATATCATTTTGGGCAATGAGTCTTGGTTAACCCCAGAAATTAAAAACTCGGAAATTTTCCCTGAATCCTTTGAGGCCATCCGGAAAGACAGAGTTGGGGATGCACATGGGGGTGTCTTCGTGGCTTTCAAGCGAGACCTACTCTGTACAGAAACTCCGGAGTTGGACACCAACTGTGAACTAGTTTGGTGTAAATTGAACATCATTGGATGTAGGACTTTGTACCTTGGATCTTTTTATCGCCCACCAGATCAGATTGACCCAGAATATCTTGAGGCTTTTAATTCATCTTTGTCTAGGATAATGTCAAATGCAAATGCCCATATTTTGGTTGGCGGAGACTTTAATTGTGGTGACATTGAATGGAGCAGCATGCAGGTGCCCCATGGGGTGCCTAAAAGGCAGACACAGCAACAACTTTTGGACATAATTAAAGAACACTGCCTGGCCCAAGTTGTTAACATACCCACCCGACAAGAAAAGACCCTTGATTTATTGTTTACAAATTCTCCATCCCCAGTAAGCCGAGTTAAGGGGATGCCCCCGATTGGCAAAGCTGATCATGACATAGTCCTTGTTGAGTATGACATAAAAGCTAAACGAATCAGACAAGTCCCGCGTAAAGTTTTTCTCTACAAACGTGCGGATATGGATGGTCTGCGAGACCATATGGCGCGATTTAAGGATTCGTTCCTTTCCTCTGACCTCTCACACATGTCAGTTAATGACCTGTGGGTCAGTTTTAAGTCCGAATTAACCACGGCAATGGAAAGGTTTATACCAACTAAAATGACCAAAACAAAATATAGGGCACCATGGATCGATAACACGATCAAGCATCTCATCAGAAGACGGAATAGAATGTATTTTCGTGCTCGCAAGTCTAGCAGCCCTGACGTTAAGAACCATTACAAACGGTTCAGAGCACATGTGCAAAAGGTTATAAGAGATGCATATTGGAAGCATGTTTCCAGCATCTTTACCTTTGAAGATGACAATATAGATCCCGATAGTCCCCAAAAGAATGGTAAAGTTAAAAAGTTTTGGTCATTCGTAAAGTCCCTGAAAAAGGATGCGTTTGGGATCACTTCCCTAAGGGAAAATGGAATTCTAAAAACAGATGCGCGCGATAAGGCTAATATTTGCAATAAACAGTTTCAATCAGCATTTACGCGTGAAATTGATGGTGAGCTACCATCTAAAGGTGCAAGTCCGTTCCCCTCTATGGGGTACATAACAGTTGACCCCAATGGGGTCGCTAAACTGTTAGGTAAGCTCAAGATACATAAGGCATCTGGGCCCGATGACCTGAATGCCAGGGTACTTAAGGAATGTAGTGCTGAAATATCTCCTGTGCTGGCCTTTATCTTCAATCAATCACTTGCCCAGGGCACTGTACCAGATGACTGGCGACAAGCAAATGTAACCCCGGTCTATAAAAAAGGGGAAAAATATGATGCAGCAAATTATAGACAAGTGTCGCTAACATGCATCTGTTGCAAAACCTTGGAGCATATATTAGTAAGCAACATCAACAAGCACTTAGCCTTTGAGAGCATTCTTGCTGACTGTCAACATGGTTTCCGGAGTCAAAGGTCTTGCGAAACGCAGCTTGTTCAATTTTACCATGACATTGTGAGCAATCTGGATGGGGCCATAAATCGTGGCCACAAACAGACTGACTTGATCATCATGGACTTTGCTAAGGCCTTTGACAAGGTACCTCACAGAAGGCTATTACATAAACTGGAGTACTATGGGATAAGAGGATCCACGCATAGGTGGATTAGCTCATGGCTCTCTGGGCGCTCACAACAAGTTGTACTTGATGGCCAAGCGTCTGATCCAGACCCTGTTTTATCTGGAGTCCCCCAAGGTTCGGTCCTTGGACCGGTCCTTTTCTTGGTGTTCATTAATGATCTCCCCGATAATATCAGGTCATCGGTCCGTTTGTTTGCTGATGATTGTGTCCTGTATAGGAACATATATTCTCCTTCTGACTGTCTTATTTTACAAGATGACCTGGATCAACTTGCACAGTGGGAGGCCGATTGGCAAATGAAGTTCAATGTGGCCAAATGTCACTCAATGAGAGTGTCACGACACCCTCCGGACAAGCAAATTAAGTTTGACTATACTCTTCACCAGCAAGTTTTGGAGCATGTTCAATCCGCCAAATATCTTGGTATCACCATCACTGACGATCTTGATTGGGGTCAACATATCTCAGAGATTACATCTAAAGCAACTAGGACTTTGGGATTCTTTAGAAGGAACTTGGCTTTTGCACCTAGGCAGACAAAGGATGTTGCATATAAAACATTGGTTCGCCCTCAACTCGAATATGCATCACCCATTTGGCACCCCTATGTTAAAACTCAGACTCAGCAGGTGGAGAAGGTGCAGAGGACAGCTGCTCGATGGACCTGTAGGCGATGGCGAAATAGAAGTAGCGTCGGTGACATGCTTAATGAGCTAGAGTGGCCGTCCCTGGAGGCCCGTCGTGAGCAGTCCTCTTTAACCTTCTTCTACAAGATACACTCTGATTCAGTGTCTATTGATAAAGATAGGTACTTGACCCCTGTAACACTGTCGACCCAAACAAGGGCATCAAAATTAAACGACTCACAATATCGTAGATACCAGTCCTATAGTGATGCCCTGAAGAACTCGTTTTTTCCTAGAACTATTCCCCAATGGAATAGTCTTCCCTCCTCTGCGGTGAATGCCAAGTCCGCAGAAGAGTTCAAAGCCCGCACAGTGTAAGATTGGGTCTCAGAGGTATGCGTTTTAGGATACCTCTGTTATGCAGATTGTAAATAGTTTTAAGGACGCATCCAGTGCCTCTCTTTTTTTTTTTTCAGCTAAATTCTAAATTTAGCCACCCAATCAACTGAGGTAATGGCCAGATATGACCGACTCAGTATAAGAAGATAGATAGATAGATAAGCAACATGTACAAGGCTACCATTGCATCATGTCAGTCTTGAGTATCGTAGTAGGCCTAGAAATGGGGACTGACCTGTTTCGGTGACGCTTAGTTCCCTCGCAGTATTTCCTTAGTAAAGGGGTCTCCCTATTTGGTGACAAGAAGTGACAAGAGGTGACAAGAAGTGACATGAGCTATTTTATGGTGACAAAAAATTTTCTAACACAAAATTAAACTATGTTATTGCTTAAAATGATAAATTTAATGTTATTCTTGAGTTAGAAATTAATTTTGGCCAAATTTAAAGACGTTTGGAGGAAAAAGCAACATGCTTTATTCAGACGTTTATCCGCATTTACCGACAAGAAAGTTCTCTTTATATACAAAGTCACTTCATTTTATAAGCAAAAAAGTGAATTTTAAGTGGGTATCTGCGACTTTCCTTCATGATTTTTTTTCTCTGCTCATAAACTTAGACTTTGGATACTCGTTATAACCGAAGAAGGGGGTTAACTGCATTTACCGACAAGAGATTTCTCAAATAAACTCAGGCCCCAAAACAATGTCATCTCATTTTATAAATATAAAAGCGGGTTTTACCGGGATTCATGTGATTTTCCTACACGTGAAAGCCCATTTTATATAGAGCAAACTGGGCTTACCCATCATTATTTTTGTCACATTTTAAATTGGTGTTTAACGTCTCCGTCAACATTATTTAAGTCATTTTGGAGACGTTGCTTCCAATTTTGTGGGACTTTTACCTGACATTGAGATGAAATGACATCTTAAGCCCTGCCGCCCAATGAAACCAGAAGGCTTATATGCATCGGACGGACTGGCTCTCACCGCTTTGCCTGGGCAGGCTTAGTCCTTCTAAGCGGTTTACCAGCACTCGTGTGTGGTCAGATTCAGCTCTGAGTGGAAGCATTATGCAGCCCAATCTATTTCTCTAAGCCCCACATTGGCGGGGACGAACCCATTATGATAAGTCACCCGTGCATTCAAGAAGGGCAGTTGTCAGTTTCTGGCGAAAGAATTGCACTGTACTGGATAACCGCTTACGTATAAGCCTGCCCAGGAAAAGAGTGGATAAATGAACTGACCGGCTCAAAAATGACCTAAATAGTGTTGACTGGGCCGTTAAACTGCAATACAAACAAACAAGCAGTTGAGATAGAAGTCTTCCTTCCTTCCTTAATCGTGAGTGCGCCACTCGTTAAGAAAATTGCTGTCACTCAGTATTGAGCTATCTCGGTTGATTAATCACAAGCTTGTAATATTAGCATTTGCTCGACATATTATTTTGACTCCGTTTGCAAATCATAAATTCATAGCTTTGACAAGAGCATAAATAAATAAATAAAAAAGCATTTTTTCTTTAAGTTAAATCTTATTCTCATAAATAAATAAATAAATAAAACAGTAATTTTTAATTTGTTTCAAATTAAATCTTTTTCTAATTATTATATTCTGTCTGTTTAAAACGCACGCTCTCTCTGTTTCTCTCTCTCTGCATGTGTTCCCAGAGAAGACTCAGATCAGCCTGCGCAGTCTGCTATATCCGAATCGCTGATCTCCGCTGTGTGTTTTGTGTGTGTGTGTGTGTGTGTGTGTGTGTGTGTGTGTGTGTGTGTGTGTGAGGGGAGGGGGTGGCTTTAAGCAAGTGTGCCTAGAAAAGACTTGGATCAGCCTGCGCATATGCGCAGCCTTCATGGTATGTTTTCCCCATTGAGGTTATAATTTTATGTGACAGAGAAATATAATTGATCGTTTCATACATGCAAAATTTTCTTGTCACCGATCTAACTTGTCTTTATTAACTCAAGCGGCACTGATGCGTCATCGAGCATGTGTGCCTAGAAAAGACTTGGATCAGCCTGCGCATATCAGCCTGCGGTATGTTTTCCCCACTGAGGGTATAATTTTATGTGACGGAGAAATATAGTAGATCATCTCATACATGTAAAATTTTCTTGTCACCAAATTAACTTGAATTTATTCCCGACCAAAAATAATCTGAAGAGGCACTGAAGCGTCGACGAGCAAGTGTGTCTAGAAAAAAAACTTGGATCAGCCTTTGCATATGCGCAGTCTGTTTCTTTTTTCTTCTGCTGAAAGTATAATTTTATGTGAAATATAGTAGATCATTTCATACATGTAAAATTTTCTTGTCACCAGCTTCAGATTTTCTTGTCCAGACAAGAAAATCTGAAGAACACGGAAGCGTCATCGAGCATGTGTGCCTAGAAAGACTTAGATCAGCCTGCAAATACGCGCAGCCTGATATATGAATCTCTGCTAAGGTCTATGCACATTTTATTGGAATTGTGTGTGACAGTGAGATACATCATGTACATTCTCTTGTCACCAGCTTGAATTTATTCCCGACATGAAAATCTGAAGACGGCCCTTAATGATTCTAGTGGGTCAATTGGGGTTCTAGTGTCTAAAATTGTATGAAATTCATTTTCAGGCATGAACAAATCATTTGCCTAGTCATGTTGCAATAAATGATAGGGATGTAGTCATTTACAGGCTTTAATACGCATGCGAGCGTTTGCGTTTCTCTGGCTCTATTCCTCAGCTGCAGCGCACCATAGGAGTCTTAAAAGGAATTCAAACGCTTGCAAAAATGTTTAATATATCATATTTTACTTTTAAAAAGGGTCGCAAATGCGTTTTAACACTTCTTGTCACCATAAAATAGCTCTTGTCACTTCTTGTCACCTCTTGTCACTTCTTGTCACCAAATAGGGAGACCGTAGTAAAGAGTTCTGTGACGTCATCACATCTAGTTGTTAAAAGTATAAATAAAGACCTTTCATTTCTACCAACAACATCAAATCAAAGCACTGAGAGTACTGGTGGGTCGATCGTCTCTTGAGTGTAGGTTGGGAAAATAGTCCTGAGCTGAGAATTCAACTGTTCCGTTAACTTTTAGCAAGCACATTAGAGCTGATCAGTCTTCACGTTATGTGGCGTCTGATTATGTAGATTCTGCTTGCCAATCCACACAGTCCACCCGCCCCCGCCTGTCGGGGCTTGAATAAATAGATTGGCTGCATGATGCATCCACACAGAGCTGAAAGTCCCGTAACATTGAGTTACGTCTCCATATGACCTGTACAATATTGAAGGGGATGTTAAACCTTAAACAAACGAGCACAGTAAAGAATTTTCTTCTTAAATTTAAAGAATTTTTGGGGGTTTGTTTTTCATTGATACTACTTGATATTACAAAACCATGCTTATTCAAATATATTGACAAAATTACCACTAGAAAATAAAAATTTTCAGATAAAAAAATTTTGATATTTTTTGTATTGCTGCTCAAAACAAAGATTGTGGGAACATGTTAGAACCGCTTCTGCTCAAAACAAGAAAATATTGTGGGAACTCGTTAGAACTGCCTGGCTGAGGTGCTTCTAATGAGTGCCCACATTCCATGTTTTTGAGCAGAAAAAGGAAAATAATATATACCCCTTTAACCCCCAGTTTTACCATAAAAAAGTGGATTTATAGGGGTCAAAATTATATAGGCATGTTATGGTGATGAGTTATGTGGAATTTTAACACATTATTTAAATGTTGAATTTGAGGTTTGGGTTTGAAAATAGGCAGAAACTGGTTTATCATATCAGTTCAGATTAGTTCCAATAATTCAAATAGGCAATTAAACAGTTCCTATATAGAACTATAAAACACATGATATTTCATATTTGTAAAGTTTAAAAATTTTAATGCACATCTGACAGCATAGAGTACCTCATTAATATAATCTGATGTGATTTTGCCCTTATATTCCATGAATTAATGTCTTTTGAAGCTTTACATGTTGTATATACATGTATGATCAACTGTAACAATTAGTCAAAGATGATACGATTAAATGAAAAATGAGGAAAACAAAACAAGTTTCTGTAATTAATGGATACATAATTATAAGCACTGCCGGGTATATTGTAGCCGAAACATTTTGGATTTGGTTAGCAGTATGGACCTGTATTCCTAGCTTGTATTGGCTAGCAATATGGACCCATATTCCTAGCCAGTGCCCGCAAGGGTTGGTAATTACACTATGCTGTTTTTCATAGTGCATTTTAGAATCTGTAAAAAGGTGGACCGTTTTATTTACGAAACATTGTCTTTATTTCTGTTTACTTTAAAAGGATCATATTAACACAGTGAACATCTTTTGACAATAGTCTTGCAAGAAACACAGCCTATAAACAGCTTCTGAATAAAATTCATACAACATGATAAATGATGTTTATGGATTTTTTTTTCAAACATAGCCTGAAGAAGATGGTTTTGCTGCATTATGTCAGGATTGACAGCTGATAATAGTTCCGGAATGATGTTTCTTGGGTTGTTGGAACTGTGGACAGTGTCTGTAGGAATTCTACTGGCAATCTGGTATATTCTACTGTCTAACACAACAGGAGGAGTCTATCTCTCAGGTATCTAGTACGGGACAGTAATTCCAGAATTATGTAGAACACAGGTTGGTAGAAGCCTGGACAGATATTGCAGGAGTTATGTTGGCAGTCTGGTATATTCTACTGTCTAACACAACGGGAGGAGGCTATCACTTGGGTATCTAGTCAGGGAAAATAGTTCCAGAACGATGTAGAACACGGGTTGGTAGTAGCCTGGACAGTATCTGTAGGAATTCTGCTGGCAGTCTGGTATATTATACTGTCTAACACAGTAAGAGGAGTCTATCTCTCAGGTAACTAGTCATAGACAATAATTCCAGAATGATGTAGATCACAGGTTGGTACATAGAAGCCTGGACAGTGATTGCAGGAATTCCATTAGCAGTCTGGTATATTCTATTGTCTAACACAATAGGAGGTGACTATATTTCAGGTAACTAGTCAAGGACAGTGATTCCAGAATGATGTTTTGTTTGTTTGATTTGAGGTCTAACGTTCCCGTCAACACTGTAATGGTCATTTTGGACGTTGCTTCCAATTGTGTCGGACTTTTACCTGACATTGAGATGAAATGACATCTCAAGCCCTGCCGCCCAATGAAACCAATAGGGTCTATAAGCATGAACGGGCAGACTCGCATAGCTTTTCCTGGGCAGGCTTAGATCCTTTAAGCGGTTTACCAGTACTGGTGTGCGGGCCGGTTTCAGCTCTATGTGGAAGCATCATGCAGCCCATCTATTTCTTCAAGCCTCAATGGGCTGGGGCCGTCCAGAATGATGTAGAACTCAGGTTGACAGTCAGGTATATTCTACTGCCTAACACAACAGGTGTCTATCTCCCAGGTAACTAGTCAGGGAAAATAGTTTCAGAATGGTGTAGAACTCAGGATAGTAGAAGCCTGGGCAGTGTCTGGAGGGACACTGTTGGCAGTCTGGTATATTCTATTGTCTTACACAACAGGAGGAGTCTCTCAGGTAACTAGTCAGGGAAAAAAATTCTAGAATGATATAGAACTCAGAAATGGGGGTGGCTAAACTAATTTATTCAGGGGGATAAAGGTTGATGGCTTGAACATCATTGGCTCATTTACTATGGCTAATTCAAATCTCAGACAGTAAGCCAGAAAGGTAAACTATATCAAAATCTAGAGTTTTTACTGATTGATTATTGAATATAGTGACAGGACTGATAATTGACTAACATTTCAACTCTGATTGGCCAGCCTGACATACAACACTGTTGTCATACAAACACACATGATTGTATAGTATGCATAATGAATGTTAAATAGAAGTGGAGGCAATGATCAGGAATCGATACAATTAACCCACAGATCAGAGACACCAAAGGGAAAGAAACACAAACATGAAACAACAGACCCCAACGGAAACATCAGCAAAAGCCAAAAGGACAGTTACTTTCCCACAAAATGGCCAATAGGCTCTCCAAAATAAAATAATATAGGCTATACAAACACCCAAAGACAAACTATAACAAAAATAAACCGCGACAGAAGAACCGCCTTGGAACTGTCAGCGGAAATGAATTCCACTGGGGGAGGGGGGGGGGCTTAAATCGATTTTACATGGCCATAATCCTCTAAGGCTAAGCCGTTTTTAGCTGACAAGGATTTTGTTCAGGATCCCAGGTATAAAGAGGCTATTATAATAATTTCGTTCAGGATCCCAGGTATAAAGAGGCTATTATTATATTATAGATATTTTTTTTCTTTTGGCAGGTTTTACCATAGTCTACTTGCTTTTGTCATGGTACTTAGAGGCAGGAAACAGTGGAAAATCATCAGACAGGTAAAAACCATTGCCATACATGCACCATATTAAGAGATAAACAAAGACAGTGAATAGTAGGGCTGACTATCGAGGCCAATTTTGACTATCGCGATAGTATTGCTATCGTGGAAACTACTATCACGATACTGATTTTTTTTTCTTTTGTCTAAAGCCTGTAGCATGACCGCAGAAAATTAAAACTTGGACAGCTTAAAGGTGCCCGCTAGGGCTCTAGAAATTTTGAAATCCCTGTCGGTCTGACCAGCTGACTGATGACAAATCATCAATGCATTTGTGCAGACTTGTTGAATAATCTGAGTCTTTCATGAACGCGCATACACATTTTGTGCATTTCTCAAGAAGCATTTTAACGAGACCCCACAAAGGCAGTTTAACAGTCTGGTCCTAATACTCATCAGCTATCTTGTTTGTCTGACGTAGAAAGAGTCTCATATACAACATGATAAACTGCATTGTACAGTTGTTTATTATACATTGATATATGTAAATGGGTCAGCACACAGCAAAAACACCATATCTTCATACAAAAGATCAGCTTTTGCATCTAGCAAATGTTGTCAAAATTGAACAGAGAAATGACATTTGTCCCGGAAGCCATACTATGGAAGGCTCATTCAAACAGCAAACATGTATATATGACTGCGCATGCTGATCTGAGCCACCACATGTCCCATAGGTTTCAATGTCATGTTTTCAAAAAGTTGCGTGCAACAACTGTGTGAGCAAACTATCATTTACGCTTTGTTGTAAAAAAATGCGGGAAAATTTTAGACTGCCACAACTGCACGTGCAAAAAAATTACCACGGGAAATTCAGCGTGACGAGAAATTCATTGCACAGCAAAAACTACAATACTCATGTGTGACCAGCGAAGACTCAGATCATCATGCACGTATGTGAAGGCACATTCGTCTGTCCTGAGTGCAGCTGCATGGATATCCTAAGCAAAACTACTTGCGTTATTACACAACTGTGAAGGTATATTTTCAGTCTATTCAAGAAAAAAAAAACTATCAAAACTATCGATAGTTTAATGAACTATCGGCGATAGTTATCGATAGTCCAAAGTACTAACGATGCATTGCTATCGAGGCAGTCCCTATCGCGATGCATCGAACTATCGATGCATTGTTACACCCCTAGTGAATAGCCTCATGAAAACATGTCTTCTGTCTTTGACCAGTGATAATAGAGACAAGCATTTGTGTCTATAGACCGCCAGTGTATAGCTATTTTTGTTTTCTAGTGGTAAACTGATGGTTGCAACCATCAGATCAAATCAAAATTCCCTGACTTTTCCCCGACTTCACTTTTCAGACAAAAATCCCCATACAGTCAAACCTGTCTTGAGAGACCACCTTTGGGAAACTCAAAAAGTGGTCTCTCAAGACAGGTGGTCTCTTAAGGCAGGGGAGGATAAATCAAGATGTTTTTTTTTTTCTTTTTTTTTTTTTTTAAATCACACTATGCAATGTATGAGATCATTGTTGAAATATATGCATTTATCTACCAAAAAGTGTTGCTTCTAAAAAGTTATTTTAAAATGAATAAAAAAAAATGAATATTAATTTAAATGTATGATAATGAGAAAACTATGAATTCAAAAGATTTTGGAACAAAGGTGTTTAAAAATGAAACAATTAAAAATAGACTACACAAATATGTTCAAGTCGTGGTAGTAGTTTGCTGTGACGCCGATACAAGTCATGGTGATAGTTTGCCGAGCCGCCGATACAAGTTGCAATGATAGTTTGCCGAGACGGCCGTAATTCGTTCGGTATATTTTCGTGCCTATTCAAACACTAAGTTGCGTCACGCATTATGACCAAACAATCCAATTAGCGTCAATCAGTGCATGAATCGATTATAATTGGCAAACAATTAATTTTAAACCCCGCACTTGTCATAATTTTGGTTTCCATAGACAATATGAAAAGAGGTAATTATTTGTACTGGCGCACCGGTTGATCTTCCGGTGTCACAGTAAACTTATTTGGTCGCACAAGGCAGGGAAATTTTACAATCTGTACAAGTTTTAAGCGGTCGTTGGTCGCGTTGGGCAGGTGGGCGCTCAGGACAGGTAATTTAACATTGAAAATCGCTCGGGAGGATTGCATGACAGTCGTTCAAGAGAGGAAATTGCTTAAGACAGGTGGTCGCCCCCGCAGGTTCAACTGTATTTGATGGCTTTCACAATCTAGCATTCATTGTTTTCTCTAGACTTCCTTGAGGATGGAAAAGAATTATTTTACACAGACTTAACATAAAACTGCAACCGTTGACCATGAAATATAACCTCAAAATTGTGAAAGTGATGAGCTGCTTGTCGTAAAATTACAAAAATCGCCCCAACATTGGCCTGATTTTTAGCTCACCAGAGCTGAAGGCTCCGGGGGAGCTAATAGGATAGGCAGTTGTCCGTCGTCGTCGTCGTCGTTGTCGTATGTCTGGCGTCAACACTTTTAAACATCTCCTCTGAAGCCTTTGGGCCGATTGGGCCAAATTTTATCTGTAGCATCCTTGGGCTGGGGGATTGAAAGTTTGTGTTTTTTATGAAAATCTGCTCATTAGTTTGGTTGCTGTGGCAACTTAGAGTTTCCATAGACTTTTAATGGGGAAAATTGAAAAATGGCATTTACTGCCAAGTCATTGCAGATATTTTGACAAAACTTTTATAGAACTGTTTCTTGAGTAAACTTCTCTCAGCCATTTGCTTTTATGCCAACCTGAGGGTCCCCCAGGTTGTGCCGGGGCCATGCCCCACCCCCTCCACTTCATAAAAGGCCATATATCTCAGAAACCATTCATATCCTGAACCCTAAACCATATATATTCTTGTTCCTATTGATAAGACGCATTCAGTAACACCAACCTGGGGGTCCTCAGGGATGCGCCGAGGTCATGCCCCACTCCCTCCACTTAATAAAAGGCCCAATATCTCGGAAACCATTCAGATCCCCACCCCTAAACCATATATATTCTTGTTCCTTATGATAAGACCCATTCAGTGACATCAACCTGGGAGTCCCCGAGATGCGCCTGGGCCATGCCCCACCCCCTGCATTTCATAAAAGGCCCAATATCTCGGAAACCTTACAGATCCCCGCCCCTAAACCATATATATTCTTGCTTCTTATGATAAGACACATTCATTGACACCAACCTGGGGGTCCTCAGGGATGCACTGGCGCCTTGCCCCACCCTTCCACTTCACAAAAGGCCATATATCTCAGAAACTGTTCAGATCCCCACCCCTAAACCATATATATTCTTGTTCATTATGATAAGACGCATTCAATGACACCAACCTGGGGGTTCCCAGGGATGTGCTGGGGCCAGGCCCCACCCCATCCATTTCATAATATCACAGTATCTCAGAAACCCTACAGATGGCCTCCCCTAAACCCTATATATTATTGTTCCTGCTGCGTCTGATCTGGGCCTGCACTGTTTGCCAAGGTACTCCTTTAGGGGTTTCCCCGCATGCAATGGGTTAACAACTGGACCCAGGAGTTTTTTATGCTTAACCCATTGAGTACCAGAAACCCCAAAATGGGTATCCTGGCAAACAGTGCAGGCCCAGATCAGACGCCGCAGAACGCGGCATCTAATCAGGGCCTCCACTGTTTGCTAAAAGTTTAGTCATTTTCCAAATAAATTTCGATGAAAACACAACCTGACACCCCTCACCTTTGAAATGGACTCCTGCTATATATAAGGAGGAAGATGCCATTTGGTACCAAAGTGTTAAATTAGGTGATAGAATGATATTTGACCTGCGCATTAATATTAAATGCCAATAACATATGTAACCAATTTAATATTTATGAGCAGGACAAACTTCATGCTCAAGTTTTTTGAGCATAAAATGTTATACACCAGAACCTGTTTATAACACTATTTATGTGGTCCAAAGCAGATAACTCGTTAGTTACATTACGAAAACACGCCTATACAAATACATTATAAACTTTACCGCTGAAAAAAAAATTTCAGACGAAAAATTGTGATATTTTTCTTTTTCTTTATTTCTGCTCAAAATACAGATTGTCGGTACTTGTTAGAAACACCTCATCAAGGCAGTTCTAACGGGTACCCAAAATCTATATTTTAGAGCAGAAATAAGAAAAATAAGGTATCCCCCTGTAAACCCCAGTTTCACTATATTAAAGTGGGTTCAAGGGGATCAAAATTATATAGGCGTGTTTCTGTGATGAACAACCGTGTTTTATCATATGACGTCTCGTCTGAGTGTAATAACGTCATGTAATAAATTTGATAATCCACAAGTGGATTAAATATGCAAATTAGTTAGATATGCCTCGTAATGGCGTCGCGTTTACCAATGGCGGAATAGTGCATTTTTATATAACAATCGTGAATAAAATGCGTTTTAAATGTCATATGATAAATAGAATCTTGCATTTGTGCTCAAGTATTATTGAAGAGATAAAATGCGCGGCAAAGCCTCAAATTTTATCCCTTTTCCTCAACTGGTTTAATAAATTCAATAATACATGAACACTCATGTAAGATCCTCTATATATCCAAACAAAAATTATAGATTATATAGAAAGATGACCATTTATAGTTTTTATGGTCATTTTTCTGTATAATTTATTCACCTTATTTGCATTATCTGCTGGTTCCTAGTCTGAATGTTAGCAGTGTTGGAAAAACAGGTAACCAGACTCCCCTGACCTTTCACGGTCTTGGGGGTCTGGTTACCTGTTTTTCCAATATTGACAATGTGCAAGCTGGAAGCCAGCAAATAATGCAAATATGGTGAATACATTTTTGGGATCCAACTTGAAATCGTGTCATATCCCAAACTGTGTTATAACAACAGTGTTATAATGAGGTGGTGTAAAACCTTAGGGCCAGTTGGTCAAAATCAATTATTTCTTTCGTTAACAGATCGTTAAAACTTTGATCATTCAGTGTGGCAAATATGCTAATATTTTTGCTGAAAAAAATGAGTAGCTTTTTATTGCTACTAACATTTTACCAGCAAGAATACGAAAATATTACTATAGTGCTTGCTAGAACAGTTAACAATTTGACTACTGACAAGCTCGTTAAGCTACTGATGGTTTGAACAACTGGGCCTATAATGTTTATTGTTTTCAGCCTTTTCGAATGTAAGTTTTAAACCGGTTGTTCTCTAACTTTACAGGTATTTTAATCACGATTTGAAGACATGCATGTGCTTTCACTGGCCTGGGTAGCTCATTAGGATGCACGTCTGACTGGTGATCAGGAGGACGTGGGTTGGATACCTGCCTGGGTCAACAACATTTTTTTGTGGAGATTGATCGTGAAATCTTTTCTATGGTCATTCTCTCCCTTCCGCTGATACAAGAAGGGCAGTTGTCAGTTTCTGATGAAAGAATGTCCACTGTACTTGTTAACCACTTCTGTATAAGCCTGCCCAGGTAAAGTGTGGATAGGTAAACTGATCGGCTCAAAAATGGCCTAAAATAGTGTTGACTGTGCAGTTAAACTCCAATACAACAAACAAACAAAGATGCATGTGCTTTTTACAGAAACCATAAATTACTTTTTTTTACTTTTTCTTTTTTTGACTTTTTTCACATTTTTATCTTAACTCTTATCATGCTGTTCACGACAACCCCAATCTTTGGAAACAGTGTAGACTGTTTTGCATTCAGTTTATGAATTTGTAGCAATAAATTACATCAAGTAATTTGATTGGTTGATAGACAGAAATGGGTGTGGCTTAAATGAATATTCAGCAAGATAAGGGTTAAACTTCTTTTTGTATGGTTCGACATTCCTAGGTACATTTGAGCGGAACTCACTGCAACTTACTTTTTTCACATTTTAACTTCAAGGTTGGGGCCATAAATTCCATATAGAACTTGCTTGTTATGCTCCCCGAAGGGGGAGCCATATAGTCGCCGCTTTGTCCGTCCGTCCGTCTGTCCGCAGGAACAAATGTATACTTGTGTGTTTAAAATTATGGACACTTACATTAAACTCAATGCGCTTTATTCCGTAGACACACAAGTCACTGACTTGTGTGTCAAAAATAGTAACTTGTGTGTCTTATTTTCCAAGAAATTTCCAGGAAATTTGACACACAACAGAGGTGTAAAATTTCTCTCAAACTTACTCGCCCTTATCGTCTAAACTTTTCATTTAGATGCTAAAAATGAAGAATTAAGAATGAAAAATTAAGGTCAGTTTTGAAAACCTTACTCGCCCTGCCTTAAAACTTACTCGCAAATGCGAGCGGGCGAGTGGAATTTTACACCCCTGCACAAGGGTACTTTGTAGGGATGAAGACACACAAGTATACATCCGTCCGTCCGTCCGTCACGCTCTATATCTCTAAAAGTATTAAAGGTATTTAAGTGAAACTTGATATACTGATAGAGGGCGATGAATAAAATACAAGAACCATAACCCTGTCACCAGTATTTATGGAGTTACTTCCCTTCTTAACTATTTCAATGAAAAGATTGTCCGGAGCATATCTCTGAAAGTATAGAAGGGATTTAAGTGAAACTTGATACATTGATAGATGGCCATCAGAGGAAGTGCAGAGTGCAAGAACTGTAACTCTATCACAAGTAATTACAGAGTTATTTCCCTTTTTAGTTTTTGCTATATTAAGCTTGTCCGGAGCATATCTCTAAAAGTTTTAAAGGTAATTTAGTGAAACTTGATACACTGATAGGGGGCTATGAGAGAAATCGCAGAATGCAAGAAGCATAACCCTACCATCAGTATTTACGGAGTTACTTCCCTTCTTAATTAGGGCCCCACACAGTATTTTGGGTGCCCTATAGTAATCTTGTCAGTCAGTTTCAAATGTAAACCAAAACATTTAACCGGTTATAACTTCAAAAGTATTATCCCTACTCCCATGAAACTTCACACTCTTACTAACAATCACAAGACCTACATTCTGACAAACCATATTGCTTTTGTCCGTGTGTTTGTCACGCCTTAACCAAAAAATTTAACCTCGGTCATAACTTCAAAAGTATTTGCCCTACACTCATGAAACTGCACACACTTGCTTACTATCACAAGACCTACATTCTGACAAAGGGCCATAACTATATTGCTTTTCAGTTTGTGTTTGTCAGGCAATAACCAAACAACTTAAACTTGGGTCAAAATTTCAGAAGTATTTATCCTACTCTCATTAAACTTCACACACATACTTACCATCACAAAACCTACATTCTGACAAAGGGCCATAATTATGTTGCTTATTTTCACTGAATTATCTCACCTTTTCCAAAAAATATCTCCTGTTGTTTCATAACCATGGGTAATAGGGCTTTCATATTTCACATATATATTCCTTGTGACATTCTTCATTGAAAATCACTTACTAGGGAACACAAAACTGAGTTTCTTTGTCTTATGGTTTAAGATTTACATGCCCTTGCACGGAAGGGGCCTTACATTTCACCTTATTTTTGCAGTCTTTTTTTGAAAATCACTAACTAGGGAATTCTTAGACTTTAGGTTAAACCCATTTGGTACCGGAAACCCCAAAAGGGGTAAGTGACAAACAGTACAGGCCCAGATCAGATGCCACGAAACTTGGGTTTGTCACGCCTTAACCTGGCCCTACTCTTATGAAACTTCACACACATACTTACCATCACAAGACCTACATTCTGACAAAGGAGAATAACTCGTGTGTTTGTCACACCTAAACCAAAAACCTTAACCTCGGTGATAACTTCAAAAGTATTTTGTCTACTCTCATGAAACATGACACACATAATTACCATCACAAGACCTACATCCTGACAGATTGCATTTGGGTGTGTGTTTGTCAGGCTACATTCTGACAAAGGGCCATTACTATATTGCTTATTTTCACTAATCATCTCCCCTTTTTCAAAAAAAAAATCTCCTGTTATTTCATAACCATGGGTGATAGGGCTTTCATGTTTCACATGTGTATTCCTTGTGACATTTTCCATTGAAAATCATTTACTAGGGAACACAAAATTGAGTTTCTTAGCCTTATGGTTTAAGATTTGCAGGTCCTTGCAGGGAAGGGGCCTTACATTTCTCATGTTTTTGGCATTCTTGGTTGAAAATCACAACCTACTTTATTTGTACTCCATACATCAGCTGAGGGTACTCATTAGAACTTCCTCATTCAGACGGTTCTAGCGAGTACCCATAACCTTTGTCTTCAAACAAATCTTATCAAACTTCAAAGTGTATAGGATCATTTCACTAAAATAACCCTCCTACTACTGCGCATCTTCGGGGAGCATCCCTCGGTTTCACCGATGCTCTTGTTAATTCTATTTTAGGAGTGAGAGAAGTATTGGTGTTTGGTGCTCGTTGTTGTTGCCACTGGTCCACATGTTGTCTTGCAGGGAAGGTAAGTTGTTTACCCGTAAAGTGTCAAGCAGATGTGCACAGCAGATGGCATTCTAATTATTTAGTATCTTTTTTATAAGAGAAAATCATCCTTGACATTTCCTGTTGACATAAAAATCCTAAAAATTCGTACATCTTGAGGACATGCTGTAATTCTTCTAAAATATTAACAAATTTCTTTCACATTTCAGCAAGGAGTCAGAAAAGGTAGAGACGGTAAAAGGGTTTACCCTTCAGTAAACCCTTACAACTGAAGGATAAACCCTTCAATTGGAGGATAAACTCTTTTAAATGAACGGTATTCCCTTTAACCAACTGCATGCGGGAAACCCCTAAAGGGGTACCATGGCAAACAATGCAGGCCCGGATCAGAATGCAGCGTCTGATCAGGGCCTGCACTATTTGCTAACAGAATTTTCCTTCAAAAATAGAAAATGAAAAAATAGGCCTGACACCCCTGATATGGCAAATGGACTGGTCCAACATATAGCAATGGAAGAAGCCACTAGTATATAATGGGTTAACAGAAGGGTAAATCCTTTAACTGGAGGATACATCACGAAAACATGCCTATGTAATTTTGACCCCCTTGAAACCCATTTTTATACAGTAAAACTGGGGTTTATAGGGGTATACCTTATTTTTCTTATTTCTGCTCTAAAATATAGATTGTGGGTACTCGTTAGAACCGCCTCGATGAGGCGGTTCTAACGAGTGCCCACAATCTATATTTTGAGCAGAAATAAGAAAAATATCACAATTTTTCATCATAAAATTTTCATTTTTTTGCGGCGATAAAGGTGGCAATGTATTTGTATAGGGGTGTTTGCGTAATGAACCCTTTCAGTCTTGTAGACTGGTACATATAAACCTGTATGAAGACAGTGTATATCTAGATGGGACAGCTCACAAGGGACCTTCTTATCAAGGTCTACACTGTTTGCCATCATGTTGATGTGGTTTCACTGAAACCCTATTTGCAAGAATGGATGTGTCCAAATTCAAAGATGGAACAGTCCACTTCAGAAACTGGGAACCCTTAAGATGTCTGCTTATGTCGGCTGCTGAATTTTTTTTTTGCGAACTTTTTGAAAAAAAAATTGCATACAGGCAAACAGTGTGGGCCCAGATCAGACTGCTCCTACAGGGGCAGTCTGATCTGGATAGCAGCCTGATCTGGGTCCACACTGTTTGCAAAAAATTACTTTAAGGTAACTGGCAGACGACAAAGCAGACTACAATTGTCAAGATTGACATTTTATGGGTTAATCAGTACTTTTAGATACAAATTTATCATATTTTTATGTCTCCAGTAGTGATAGCAGGGACATATTGTCTTTGCTTTGTCTGTTTGTTTGTTTGTCTGTTGGACAAATTTAACATTGGCTATAACTTTTGAACAGTTTCAGATAGAGCCTTCATAATATGGCATGTAGGTTCCTGTGTTATACCTTTTTGTACCAAATGGAATCTTCCTCCTTATATAAAGCAGGAGTCCATTTCAAAACTTAGGGGTGTTAGGTTGTGGTCCCTTCAAAATGAATATGGAAAAAGGCTGATTTTTTTTTGCAAACAGTGTAGGCCATGATCAGACGCCGCGTTCTGCGGCATCTGATCTGGGCCTGCACTGTTTGCCAGTTACCCCTTTAGGGGTTTCTGGTACTAAATGGGTTAAGGGCTTCCCATTCATACAAAAAATTTGACCTGTGACCTATGTAAAGAAAAAATTGACCTTGGCCCGGGAACATGTTCATGTCAGCTCAGCTTGATGCTGTGCAACCAGGCAGTCTGATCAGTCCTCAGTTGCTGCTAGAATCATCTACATGTATCTTGCCCCATCTATACAGCAAAAAATTAAGATTACCACATTAATGAGTCTGTGAAATGTACAGCCTTGTAAATCCAACCTGATATAGAGAAAATGGATTTATAAGGGTTTATCATATGATGTCGCGTCTGAGAATGTAATAACGCCATGTATTAAATTCGGTAATCGACTAGTGGATTAAATTTGCAAATTAGTTAGATACGCCCCGTAACGTTACACATACAACATCCTTAATAACGTCACGTTTACTAATGGCAGAATATTGACATTTTTGTAAAAATAATCATGAATAAAATGTGTTTTAAACGTCATATGATAAATAGAATCTTGCATTAGTGCTCATGTATTTGCTCATGTATTATTAGATTTATTAAACGGATAAAATGGGAGGCTTTGCCGAGCATTTTATCCCTTTTCCTCAACTTGTTTAATAAGTTCTATATTACATGAACACTCATATAAGATATATACATGGTCATTAATTTCTCAGTTTTTGCTAAAAAATGTGGCTGCTTATTACTACTAGCACCTACAGTCTGTGTTTGATGCAGAGATAAAAAAAATATATCACAAATTTTCATCAGAAAAATATCAGTTTTGGGACCCTGAGAGAAATTTCTATGTCACTTGAGTGTGTCATCTTAATGTTGATATGGTTGCATAGCATGTTACTTGTCTCACATATGAAGTTGTACTGTTTTGTGTGCGCAGGACCATTTGAGCCCCTCCACAAGAAAATCAGATTCAGGGTTTGTGATAAAGGCCCAGCTGTTCAAAACTAACTATATTTATTACCGGTAGTAAATATATTGTTAAAATTCTGGTCACCTAATATGGCAAATAATCTGATATTTTTGCAGAAAAATGTGAGCAGCTTTTGCAAATGCAAAAGCTGCTCACATTTTTTCAGCAAAAATATCACTGTATTAGGTACTGTACTTACCAGAATAGATAACAATTTAACTACTAATAGTCTCATTAAGCTAACAATGCTTTAAAGAACTGGATGTATAGTCCTATTCAAGCAGCTGATGCCAATTTGCTGATTAGACTGCATGGATTTGCAGACTGGTCTACACCTTTTTATCATATGAAGTCGCGTGTGAGAGAGTGTAATAATGCCATGTAATATTTTCGATAATCCACTAGTGGATTAAATATGCAAATTAGGTAGATACGTCCCGTAATGTTACATGTATGACATCCTTCGCGATGTCGCGTTTACTAATGACGGAATACTGACATTTTTATAAAACAATCGTGAATAAAATGCGTTTTAAATGTCATATGATAAATAGAATCTTGCATTCGTGCTCATGTATTATTGAATTTATTAAACTCGTTGACGAAAAGGGATAAAATTCTCGGCAAAGCCTTGCATTTTATCCCTTTTCCTCAACTTGTTTAATAAATTTAATAATACATGAACACTCGTGTAAGATCCTCTATAGTAACCACTACTGGCAAAAACATGTTTTCTCCTGGCATGGTTAATTTGTTCATGTTGCCATGTTACTATGATCATTGTGTTTCGTTTTTCAGAAGATCATTTTCTTCCTCTGACAGTGTCAACAGTATTTGTTCATTACACATGGACCAAAACTCACATTTCATCCATTATTAAGTGTGCTGCCATGTTGTTACTACTGGCCCAGGCTGGTGTATCATTTTTCTTTGGATCTGCAGGTAACCATAGTCAGTATATTTCTCCTCATGAATCTCTTCTATCCCTTTTCTGTTGGCAGACAGTTAGGGGATCACTGCATTGAAAATTGTCATTTGTGGAGGTAAAATGTTGGTTTTACCCTTGGGAATTTCATTTTATGGCTCCCTTGATCCACTGTAAAATGCAATTTGTGACCCTAAAACTGATAATTTTCCTCCCCGGATGACAATTTTCAATGCAGTGATCCACATTCTGTTTCAGTTTTAAATATATATTTTTTTTCCCCAAAAAGCAGTATGGTTATGATTCTAAGTATTGGGACAGACAGACCTGAGCAAACAGTGCAGATCAGGGTCTTCACTGTTTGCCATTCTGTCTGTTACTTCTGGACTTCTTGCTGTATGATAAAACAAATTTGTTAAAACTTGAGGAGAATTACATCAAGTCCTAAAGGTGTCCACGTTTTTAGTATTTTTACAGTAAGCATTGTCAGCTGCATAATATGAAAATCAGCCAACGAAAAGCAATATTAAAATGTTATTAATCAAGTAATTTCGTATTGGCCCAGTTACAGGTCTGAGGTCTGCTGTATTGGCCGGAGGCCGAAGGCCGAGGCCAATACAGCTGACCGAGGGCCTGTAACTAGGCCAATACGAAATTACTTGATTAATGACAATTTTATTAATTGACGCCATTAAAAACATGTGTTTAATAGTGTTAATATGGATGACCTCCAAACAATACAGGATAGTCAATTAATAAAATTACGTAATACTGGTTTTATACAGTATATCACAGATTTTTAGCTCACCATGTAGCTTGCAACTACATGTATTAAATTTTAAGTATTTAAAATCTCATATTTTCCTATGCCCAAAGTGGATGAATTTTATACTTTACATAATGGTAAATATTGCTCCACAGTTTTATTGAGCACTACCCACAGCCCTGCCCATAACTGTGAGGCCAGGCTCATGGACTTGGACATACAGCTCAGCTGAATTTAAGTGGCTTGATCACCCTTGGGACCATGAAAATTGGTTGATAACAGGGGTAGTTCAAGCTGCTGAGTATTAATCAAAGCACCAAATCAGGAAGAAATAATTTAGCAACATCTTTCCAATCTTCTGTAAGATATGGGCATGCTGTGTGTACTCATTAGAATTGCCTCGCTGAGGCAATTCTAATGAGTACAAACAACACATTTTCATCATAAAATAAGAAAGATCTCTAAACTATTCCTATAAATTTGTTCTAAAGGACTAGAGAGTAGAGAATGAGTTCTAAAAATACCATTGCCAAGGAGCCCGCAGTTTTCAAGCAATTGAAGTTTACTGTAATTTGTTTTAACCCTTATCCTGCCGAATAAATACCTTTCTTGCACACCAGACAAGGAAATCCGTGATTTTACCCTGGGATAGAAATTTGTTCTGACCCTGGTGTTCCGATCACAAATCGAATATACTCGCTTGTTTGATAAATGCACTGGTTGATTACAACCTCGTGCGGGGTGCGCGGCGTCATCATGCGTGACATCACTAAACATTCCTATTGTGTCATCACAAAATGGTGGACGTCGGTAACCCAAGTGACAGAAGCATTAAAAATTCGCAATAGAAATGGAAGGTATGCAAGAAAAAGAATCCTATATGGGTGTGAAGGGTGGATAGAAAAATCCATCCCTCGGGATCACTGTCCTGCATCACTCGGCAAGCCTCGTGATGCAGGACAGTGACCCTCGGGACGGATTTTTCCATCCACCCTTCACACCCATATAAGATTCTTATTTTGCCACACCCATTGCTTTCAAATTCCTTGATATAATGTATTCATTCAGATTTATAAGTTGGATGACAAACAAGGTAGATCCTAATCAGATGGCTTCTTTACACTGTTTGAAAAGGTGGGGGTTGTCAAGTTCAGCATGGTAAGGGTTAACACATTGTTACCTGGAAACCTCAGAAAGAGACATACCGGTAGATAAACAATGCATACCCTCATCAGATGCCACATATTGCAGGGTCTGATTAGGGTCTACACTATTTGCTAACAGTGTTTTCCATAAAAAAAGGAATAAAAAACAGAAAAAATACACCTGATACCCCTAAGCTGACAAACTTGTCCTACATTTAAAAGAGTACAACAGTATACAATAGATTAAAGACACTTGGTATGAGCAGGCAAGCTGCCGAGTCTGATGACAGGTCTTGTTTTGTTTCAGTTTTTCTGTTGATGTTTATCCCAGTCTTTTACCTCCTCTATGGTGCTATACAACAACATCTTTCACTGAGTTTTACTCTCGGAGAGCGTGCGATAGTATCACAACTTCTTACCTACTTTGGTTATAGAGTTTCTGCAGCTGGTGTACAGGTAAGTTCTGTCTTTCATTACATTACAACAGAGCCTATTTGTTTAGTCTTTGGTGTACAGGTACTGTCTTGCATTACATTACAACAGAGCCTATTTGTTTAGTCTTTGGTGTGCAGGTAAGTTCTGTCTTGCATTACATTACAACATAACCTATCTGTTTATTCTTTGGTGTACAGGTAAGTTCTGTCTTGCATTACATTACAACAGAACCTATCTGTTTATTCTTTGGTGTACAGGTAAGTTCTGTCTTGCGTTACATTACAACAGAACCTATCTGTTTAGTCTTTGGTGTACAGGTAAGTTCTGTTTTGCATTACATTACAACAGAACCTATCTGTTTAGTCTTTGGTGAACAGTTAAGTTCTGTCTTGCATTACATTACAACAGAGCCCATTTGTTTAGTCTCATTAGCTTTACAAACTTACAAGTGATCATAATGTTAACTGCTCTGTCACTTCAGTACTAATACAGGGATATCTTTGCACCCCTACCCATTATATCTTGGAGAAGTAGATTTGGCTGTATGGTGCTTCTGCGCAGACCTTAAACTGACCGAACTTGAGTACTGTTAAACAGCTTATAAGCCTGCCGAGGAATAGTGTTGGAATTCAGACCACTCCTTAAACCGTAGTTGTTTCCTTGATTGGTAGAGCTGAATCTCAATGTCAGGTAAAATTCCCTAAAGTCTGTAGCAGCTTCTACAAAATGACCTGTATATGCTTGACAGGGATGTAAAACCTTGACACAACAAAGTGGTATCTAATACAGTGGTATTTTGGCTGGAAAAGAATGTGAGTAGCTATTCACATTTTTTCCAGCAAATAATGTACACCTAGAAGCCTCCATGGTGTAGTGATTATGCTACTCACCTTGTAAAGCAGGGATCGCAGGATCAATCCCGGGCTTCTCCAGACTTTCGGATGAGTCTTTAAACCGAGATCCCGTCTCCATAAGACCTTAGCTGTTGGCGAGAGGTAAAACCAAACTTTCACTCACTCAAATAATGTACACCACAACCTTGTTAACCCTTATCCTGCTGTTCACGCCACCCCCATCTTTGGAAACAGTGTAGATCCAGATCAGATGGCTTCTGAAGAAGCCATCTGATCAGGATCTACACTGTTTGACATTCAGTTTATGGATTTGTAAGAATAAATTACATCATGTAATTTGATTGGTTGTTAGACAGAAATGGGTGTGGCTTAAATGAATATTCAGCAAGATAAGGGTTAAAACATGTTTCATTATAACACAATTTTGGATAGAACATAGCTGGAAGATGGATCCAAGAAATGTAAAGATTACATAGAAAAATGAGAATGTTTAGATTATTTTTGTTTGGATATAACCAGAGGTGCTTTCAATAAAACGGGTGCCCAATGAGCCCTCACTTTGTTTCCAACATAACATAGGCATTAAAGTTAGTGCTCAGCGAGCGCCCATGTTTTTGAATGCACCTCTGTTGATTAACTAACACAGTTTCTTCTTTGGATGCCAACAGTAGTGTTATATAAAACGGTTGTGATGTATTAGTGTACAGTGAAATTCTACTATTGAGACCACCTATAATTTAGATTATTCTGCTTGAAAAAGCTCATTTATTAGGCTACAGCTATTCTTTCTTTGGGTTTTCTGCATACAGAGTCCTCTGATTATGCGAAAGCAAGTAATGTAGAGATATATATCTGATAATGGTTGGCACGGTCATCTCTGAGCAGATATTAAGGTTTTCTGACCTTTTGCCCATGTATTTACTTTCTTCCACAGCTTTTTCAAGGAAAGCATACAGATATCTTGGAGAACACAACTGCTGTAAGTATTGCAAGATTTTCTTTTCTCATCACGAAAACACGCTTATATAATTTTGAACCCCACTTTTATATTGTAAAACTGGGGTTTTTAGGGGTAAACCTTATTTTCCTTATTTCTGGTTTAAAATATAGACTGTGGGTACTCGTTAGAACCACCTCGATGAGGCGGTTCTAACGAGTACCCACAATCTATATTTTGAGCAGAAATAAGAAAATCATCACAATTTCTCATCTAAAAAAAATTGATTTTCGTTGGTAAAGTTTACAATGTGAATGTGTATAGGCGTATTTTCATAATGTACTTGAAACATGCACGTTCTAAATAAAAAAGTGAAGGCAGTGATCAGGAATCGATACAGTTATCTAACATCTCCCATCAGATACCCATTTTTTACAGAAAACCCAAAATGGGGCACTGGCAAAAAAGGCACAACTCATCTGACCATGAAATTTATAATGCCCATATGAAAATATGTGTGTAAACAAAATAAGATATCTGCAATTTTCCTGATCAGATCAACAGAAGATGTTATTTGTCCTGTTCATAAATTACAAATCTATATATAAACTTGAGTAATGTATAATATTATGTAGTGACATTGGGAAACATTATCAGATCATCCATGACAATGAAATATTTTCTGTAGAAGTTACTGCCAAACTTTGTAGGTATTTGGACAAAATCCAAATATAAAATGGTCAAAAGATAAAAAAAGAATCTCACACTTGTGGTCATTTGATATCAGGGGCCAGTTGTTCAAAACTAATGATGTCCTTAGTCAACAAATTGTTAAAACTTTAATTTGGGAAATATGCTTATATTTTTGCTGGAAAAAAAATGAGGGCAGCTTTTGCAGCTGCTCACATTTTTGTAGCAAAAATACCACTCTATAAGTTATTCTACTTGCTAGAACAGGTGACAATTTGGCCACTAATGAGCTTGTTAAGCTAATGATGCTTTGAATAAATGGACCCAGATGTATTGGCACTGTTTTATCAGGTTTCATATACCCCGAGTGGCAGGTCCTGGTTTTGGGTAAGTTATCTCTTATTCTGTCCTTTCTTTTCTTACAGGTGATATTTGTGTCTGTTGCCATAGCAACGATACTGTTTGTATTCCTGAAGTTTAACAAGAAAAACAGCTGGACATTTTACATAGTTCTAGGCCTTGTAGTGGCTGTCATAGTGCTGCCATCAACTTTGTTCATTATTAAATTAGATGGTATAAAGACTATACTCAGATTACTTTTCAAGAATAAGAAGTCAGTAAGTAGATCTTTTACATGTATTTCCTTTCACCTTTCTGGTTAGCCAGCTTGCAAGCAAGTAGTGTGGTACTTAACCCTTCAGCTAATCACCACATTTGCAGACATCATTTTTAAATATTTTTTTCTCACTTTTCAGAGAAAATAAGGCTTGATTTTACATGTGGATTATCTGCTGGGCAGATGTTACACATAAAATGTCAAGCCTGGTTTTCTCGGAAAAATGATTAACAAATTGTCATCTGCTCTTAAAGTTTCTATGGTGCTTTAAGCAACAAAGTCGGCTAAACCATAATAATATGAGCCCCGTCATGTGAAAACCTGTCTTCTTGGTTCCCAACCCGGTTAGACACAAACTGGTCTGCTCCGCTGCTAAAACAAGCTTCAGTCTTGAAAATTTAATTACAGAAACTAGAGGTACTGTACTATTCAAGCAATGAACACAATGGTTCTGATCAGATTGCATGGATGCCCAAGCTGATCAGCCCTTTTGTTGTTAGCAAATGACAAAGACAGGTATTCTGGTGGCATGGCTCATATGTATATTTATTTTGCATTTTCAAATACTTAAGCCTTACTTACAGTCAAAACAAGGCAATATCTTGTAGTCACATCAAGGTCATACATACCTTGCAGTCACAGAAGACTTTCTGTTGCTATCACAACAGGGTCATGTATTGCTGTCACAACAAGGCCTTGTCTTGCAATAACAATAAGGTCATATCTTGCAGTCACAACAAGGCCATAATTTGCAGTAACACAACAGCCATATTTTGCAGTCATAACCTGGCCATATCTTACAGTCACAACAAGGTCATATCTTGCGATTACAATAAGATAAAGGTCTCAACAAGCCCATATCTTACAGTCACAACAAGATAGTGTCTTGCTGTCACAACAAGGTCATATCTTGCAGTGACAATAAGGCCATACCTTGCAGTCACAACAAGACCATATTTTGCAGTGATAACCTGGCCATATCTTACAGTCACAACAAGGTCATATCTTGCGATTACAATAAGATAAAGATCTCAACAAGCCCATATCTTACAGTCACAACAAGATAGTGTCTTGCTGTCACAACAAGGTCATTTCTTGCAGTGACAATAAGGCCATACCCTGCAGTCACCACAAGGCCATATTTTGCAGTCACAATAAAGCCATCCATTGCAGTCACAGCAAGGTCCTATCTTGCATTCACAATAAGGCCTTACCTTGCAGTCTCAACAAGGCAGTATCTTGCTGTTACAACAAGGCCATATCTTACAGTCATAACAAGGCCACGTCTTGCAGTAGAAACAAGGCCACATCCTGAAGTCACAACAAGGCCATATCTTACAATCTCAATAAGGCCATATTCTGCAGTCACAACAAAGCCATATCTTACAGTCACAACAAGGCAGTTTCTTGTAGTTACAACAGCCCCTATCTTGCAGTTACAAGGTCATATCTTGTTATCAGAACAAGGCCATATCTTATAGTCAGAATAAGGCCAAATCTGGCAGTCACAACAAGGCCTTATCCTGCAGTGACAACAAGGCCATATCTTACAGTCACAACAAAGTTGTTATCTTGCAGCAACAACAAGGTCTTATCTTACAGTCACAGTAAGACCGTATTTTGCAGCCACAACAAAGCCATATCTGACCATCACAAGGCCATATCTTGCAGTAACAACACATCCATATCTTGCAGTTACAACAAGGCCATGTTTTGCAGTCACAACAAAGCAGTTTTTTGCAGTTACAACAAGGCCATATCTTATAGTCACAACAAGGCCATATATGGCAGTCACAACAAGGCCACATCTTGCAGCAACAACAAGGCCATATCTTACAGTCACAGTAAGTCACAACAAAGTCATGTCTTGCCATCACAAGGCCATATATTGCAGTAACAACAAACCCATGTCTTGCAGTTACAACAAAGCCATGTCTTGCAGTCACAACAAAGCAATTTCTTGCAGTTATAATCCATACTTGCTGTCACAAGGCAATATCTTGCAATCACAACAAGGCCATATCTTACAGTCACTTACAGTCACAACTAGGCCATATCTTGCAGTTACAACAAGGCCATAACTTGCAGTTACAACAAGGCCATATCTTCCCATCATATCCCTAGTTGTCTTCTGCCAAGTATCACAGCCTACCAGTCAACTGTCTTTAAGCTGAGATTTTGATTTGCTGGGTCTGGTTTCTGGTTGGTTGTGCTCCCAGGTGGTAGTCATGTTGTAGGTATGATCCTTTGGTCTGGAAACTTTTTATGACCTCAACAGATAAAATTTTGTTGCCCTTTTATCAACAACTTTTTGGGTTAAGTTGAAATTGGGTACATATATGGGTAGTGTGTCAATGTATCATATTCTCATATACCAGAGTAAGTGCCAAGGGCCCATAACTCTTGGAGTAACATCCCTTGAAAGGTTTTACAATCTACCATTTTTGTAACAGATGTCTCAGGAACTATTAAGATAAAACTTGGTGCACACATGCACATTTTGCTGACATTTCATGCATATCCGAATCAGGGGCAAGGGCCTATAACTCTTGGAGTTACATCCCTTGAATAGTTTTACAATTTACCATTAATGAAAATGTCTCATTACAGATTTCTCAGGAACAATGAAAGCTGTTAAGTTGAAACTTGGTACACACATGGACATTTGGCTGAATTGTTGTGTGAACCAGAATCAGAGCCAAGGGTCTATAACCTTTGGAGTTACATTCCAATTTGCAATTAATTTATTTTCACAATCACCAGGTACTGTGAAAGCTGTTAAGTTGAAATTTTGCACATACCTTGACATTGGGCTGATGTATCATGTATACTAGACTTAGGGACCCGAGCCTCTAATACTTGGAGCTACATCGGTTGTTAGGTTTTACAATTTGCCATCAATGAAAAATATTGATCATACTTTCTCAAGATCTGTAAGAGTTACAAAGTTCAAACCTGGTAAACACATGGACAGTGGGTTGATGTATTGTGTATACTGGAATCGGAGTCAAAGGCCCATAACTCTTGGAGTAAAATTCCTTTGATAGGTTTTACAATTTGTCATATTAAATGAAAAATAGCTAGGTTTTACAATTTACTATTAATGAAAGATTTTCAAAACAAATGTCTCAGGAACTACAAAAGCTGTTAATTTAAAACTTTCTATACACATGGACAGTAGGCTGATTTATCCTGTCTACCAGAATCAGGACCAAGAGCCTATACCTCTTGGAGTTGCATCCCTTGATAGGTTTTACAGTTAGTCATTCATGAAAAAAATGGTTCTCTTTTCTCAAGAATTGTAAGGGTTACAAAGTTGAAAACTAGCACACACATGGACCGTGGGGTGATGTATTATGTATATTGGAATCCGGGTCTGAGGCCCGTAGTGCTTGAAGTTAAGTCCCTTGATAGGTTTTACAATTTCCATAAATGTGATGTTATTTGGTAAGCATGAATTCAAAATATTTCACCACTTTGGGTCTTTCTCCTCTGATAGAGCTGCAGTGGGGCTAAAGGCATATCCTATGACAGCTCTAGTTGAGCCAGAGCATGTCATAACATACAATAAGTCCTGTGCAGCTAGCTAAGACTCAGATCAGCCTGTGTATTTGTGCAGTCTGAGCAAGTCTCTATTGTTTCCATCCTTCAAGCTGTTCAAAGAGCAACATGCAAAGACTCTGATCAGACTTACTGGATACACAGGCTGAACTGGATTCCCTCTGGTTACAGTGGTCTTATTGTTGTTATTTTCATGTGCCCACTCATTCATGTATGTTCTTTCGTAATTAGCTTCCTTCTGCTGATTCAAATTGACAGTTGTCAGTTACAGGCAAAAAAATGTTGTGTTGATCTGCACTGTTGTTCTTCACAAATGGCAAACACAGTGAGTGGCTTCTCTAATTTACTTTTTATGATTGGTTTGCTTTCTTTTTGCAGATCTTACTTTTTCTTTGGTGGGTATTGTGTACTGTGGCCAGTGTTTATATAGTGA
The DNA here is from genome assembly GCA_963580285.1 of Lucinisca nassula. NCBI lineage: Eukaryota > Metazoa > Mollusca > Bivalvia > Lucinida > Lucinidae > Lucinisca > Lucinisca nassula. The sequence continues at coordinate 146,011,899 of OY757018.1, read as the reverse complement.
TTTTCTATGGAAATCAGCCATCGTCATTACAAAATACATCCTTAGTGGAACAGCCAGATACATTGACTTCTACAACAAAAAGTGATTGTACAGAATCATCATATAACTCTGTAATGTTGTTGTCAGAGTCAGATATGGAAACAGCAGCTATCAAGAAGGAAAAAGACATCCTTTCATGTAGATTAAGAAAGGTTGATACAGACCTTGATAAGGACTGTATGGAAATCAGACCAGAAGTTGACAGTAGCAAAGAATCCACATGTAGTTCAACAGTACAGTCAGGAAATAGAAGAAAGTTAACTGAGTATAATAGCAAGATGAGACCATTAAATGTGACATCACGTGTGAGGAAGTTGTTCCACCTTGTGATGATAGTTGTGTATGTTCCGGGACTGCTGTGCAATACCAGTGCATTATATCTGGCTTCTGTTGTGGCTCTGGCTGTATTGGTTATACTGGAGGTAACATCCTTGCATTAATTTGCCCATGGGGTATATCATTGTCTTTCTTGGCTCTGTAAATCCCATTGTCAGGAGCAAAATGGGGTGATATTTTCTTACACATTTCAAACTAAGATTGAAAATGCTTATTAGAATTTCATCATTGAAGCAGCTCTAAATAGCTCCCAAAATCGGTTTTATTTTGGAGTTTAATAGCCCAATTGACACAAAACACTAGAAAGCTTTATTTAAGTTGATCTGTAATGTGGGACCAGTAAATACTTTATTGAGACCAGTCTGGTCAGAGCATTTGCTGCTAATGTGATAATGATCCTGTTCTCATGTTTGACAGATAATTTTTAAGAGACTTGTTTTCAGTGTAGAATCTTTCCATCGTGTAAATAAGTCCATAATTTTAACTAGAAAAAGTGGGGTTGACAAGGATATACACTACATGTATTTTTCTTACTTTTGCTCAGAAGCATACATTGTACTTGTTAGTAATGCTTCATTAAGGTAGTTCTAACGAGCACCAATTATCTTTGTTTGTGGGGTCTAACATGCAGACACAAGAACTTGTAAAAAGGTATGGATTTTTTTTTTTTCAATTATCTTGTATACACATGTACCTTGCTGTTTATACTCATGTGCCTTGCTGTTCTCTGCTGACGTTATGTTTCTTATATTCCTATATTCTTGTAAAAATATGATAAGTTTCTAAAACATAGCCATTTTAACCCTTGTCCTGCAGTAGAACCAGATCAGATTAAGGGGACATTTTCCCACCATTTTTCAAAGGGAGACAACTTTTGGGACTTCCTGTTTGCTTTTCTATAGGCTCAGTCTTACTGAAAAAGGGGTCTACTCTTAAAGGAAATAATAAATTCTTTCTTTTAAGAGTTGACTCCTGTTGACGTGGGAAACAAAAATACTTTTGAAGGAGTTGCCTCCCCTGAAGGTGTACCCATTCCCCTTAAAAAGCCATCTGATCAGTATCTTCATTGTTTGACATTCAGAATTTGTAGGAAACAAGAATTCCGTAGAAGGCGGCGTCGCACCTGCTGGGGGCAAATATCATGGAAGCCACAATCAGAATGTTGTTATTAATTAAATAAATTTCATAGCAGTTGATAGTTGATGTAAAATGTGTGTCAAAGTCACTGGACCAAAAAATATAGGCCATGGTCACCAGGTCAAGGTATGTGCCAAATCAGTACATTGAGGAGAAGTACTATGCAAAGTTTGGTGGCTGCAGGCCATTTATTTTAGGACATATTGAACATTGGCGTAAAAGTCGCTGGAGTAAGGTGCCCACAGAGTAAGTAAATGTAGGAGAAGCACTACGCAAGGTTTGGTGGTTGTAGGGCTTATAGTTAAGAAGATATGGAATGTCGACCTAAAATGTGTTAAAGTCAATGGAGTGCAAAAAATAGGTCAAGGTCACCAAGTCAAGGTACCTGCATAGTCAGTACATCTAGGAGAACCACTGTGCAAGATTTGGTGGTTGCAGGCCTTTTATTTGAGAATATCTGGAACATTGACCCAAATTGTGTCAAAGTCATTGGAGCGTAAAATATAGGTCAAGGTCACCAGGTGAAGGTACCTGCAGAATCAGTACATCCAGGAGCAGCATTATGCAAGATTTGATGGTTGTAGGCCTTTTATTTGCAGAGATCTGGAATTTCGACATAAAAATTTGTCAAAGTCAGTGGATCGTAAAATATAGGTCAAGGTCACCATGTCAAGGTACCTGCAGAGTCAATACATCTAGGAGAAACACTATTCAAGATTTTATTTGTTTAGGCCTTTTATTTGAGAAGATCTGGAACATTGACGTAATTTGTGTCAAACTCACTGAAGCATAAAATATAGGTCACGGTCACCGGGTCAAGGTGCTTGCCTAGTCAGGAGCTAAGGGTGATGTTGCATGAAAGGTTTGATGGTTGTTTAGTCTTATAGTTGATTACAATAAAAACTTTGACGTAATGTCGAACTTCGACGTAATGGTCAAAGTCACTGAAGTGCAAAATATAGGTCAAAATCACCAGGTCAAGGTGCTTACAAAGTGAGAAGGGCTATGAGATGTTTCATGTAAGGTTTGATGGTAGCTGAGGTTTGTAAAATAAAAACTTTGAAGTAAATGTCGAACATTGACGTAAATGTTAACAGACGGACGGACGCACGGATGCAAAATCGGACGCCTATGTCGCACCCTGCTACAAGCAGGTGCGACAAAAATTGCATCAGGTAATCTTATTGGCTGAAAGACAGAAATGGGTGTGGCTATATTAATTTATTCAGCAGGACAAGGGTGAACTAATTACTGTAATAATCCCAACAATACTCACATGATTTTACTGTTGTCCTTAAATGTTCTAGCATATTGGCTAATGATGATTTTGGTCTATAATGTTTCCATTTGACATGAGCAGTCTGGGCTAGGTTTACATTTGGCCAGGTACATTTATATCAAGATAAGGGGAATGTATATGTTCTATGAAAGGGTTATCCTTTGGAAGCAAGGAATACGCCACAGAACTGAAAAATATGGAGTGTATATGTTTTCTGGGCCAGACTAGCTAGTTTCGACCAATTAGGCCTCATCAGTGACCCTCAGATATTTTCAAAATTCCACGATGGAATCAATGATCCCAAAGGACAAGAAAATATAATCTACACTATGATGGAGGGCAGCGAGACGTTTTACCGCTGCCACACATTCCCACACACCAGCTGTAGTGAAGTTAAATATGTTCTATAAAAGGGTTATCCTTTGGAATCAAGGAATACACCACAGAACTGAAAAATATGGAGTGTATATGTTTTCTGGGCCAGACTAGCTAGTTTCGGCCAATTAAGCCTCATCAGTGACCCTCAGATATTTTCAAAATTCCACAATGGAATCAATGATCCCAAAGGACAAGAAAATATAATCTACACTATAATGTAGGGCAGGGAGACGTTTTACCGCCGCCACACATTCCCACACACCAGCTTTAGTGAAGTTAAATATGTTCTATAAAAGGGTTATCCTTTGGAAGCAAGGAACACACCACAGAACTGAAAAATATGGAGTGTATATGTTTTCTGGGCCAGACTAGCTAGTTTCGGCCAATTAGGCCTCATCAGTGACCCTCAGATATTTCAAAATTCCACAATGGAATCAATGATCCCAAAGGACAAGAAAATATTATCTACACTATGATGTAGGGCAGGGAGACGTCGTACCGCGGCCACACATTCCCACACACCAGCTGTAGTGAAGTTAAATATGTTCTATAAAAGGGTTATCCTTTGGAAGCAAGGAATACACCACAGAACTGAAAAATATGGAGTGTATATGTTTTCTGGGCCAGACTAGCTAGTTTCGGCCAATTAGGCCTCATCAGTGACCCTCAGATATTTTCAAAATTCCACAATGGAATCAATGATCCCAAAGGACAAGAAAATATAATCTACACTATGATATACAACTGCCAAATTTTTCTGACATCAACATGGGAGGCAACTTTTGGAACTTCCTGTTTGCTTTCCTATGAAGTGAAACCCTTTAAACAAGGGGTCTACTCTTAAGGGAAAGAATTCGCTCCACAAGAGCATATTGTTTCCTTATATCTTTCATCTCCCTAGTCGCATAACTGTGCCACCCTAGTCACATTTTAGTCATTGTGATTCTGCCTTTTAGATCAACCATTTAAGCAGAAACCTCCATGGTGTAGTGGTTACGCTACTCGCCTCGTAAACCAGGGACCGCAGGATCGATCCCGGCTTCTCCAGACTTTCGGATGAGTCTTTAAACCGAGGTCCCATTTCCGTATGACCTTAGCTGTTGGTGAGACGTAAAACACAAACACTCACTCAACCATTTAAGGGAAATAACTAGCCTCAGTATGTTGCAAATCATAAGATAAGTAAAGTAGAAGTAAAACAAAGATCAGGAATGGATACAATTAACTTACTCCACCCATCAAAGACACCAAAGGGAAAGAAACACAAACATGAAGCGACCAGACCATAATGGAAACCTAAACAAAGGAAGCCCATAGGGACAGTCACTTTCCCACAAAATGGCCAAATGGCCATCCAAAATAAAAAGACACAAGTGATACACATAGTAAGTAACAAACAACAACATAAATAAAACCCCACAGAAGAACCGCCTTGGAACGGTCAGTGGAAAGAATTCCACTGGGGGGCTTAAATCGATTTTACATGGCCATAATCCTCGCCCTTACCTCTGTCGTGGTATAAACTAATTTTGTTTAGTCCGCATGAAGGCTTCCTAACTCATCAGTGTAACGTCTCCAAGAACATACAAATCAAAAAGCTACAGAGATGAAACAAGGTTGAGGACTCGACAGCATACAACAATAGAATTGCTGGAGCAAAAGAAAACCAACAGTTAGACCCCAAGGGGCCCGACCAAAGACGGAGCATCAGGCGCCAACCAACATAAAGAATACTAAAATAGTATTCAGTTTATATTTTTACGCTGGAACCGTCATATAATCTTAGGCCCGACCCACCGGTATGCAATCAAAGAGGGGAGCAAAGTTGCCAATCGTGATTGGGTTAACCACCATGCATGCAGTCTGTTTTATAACATTTATGTTGTACCCAATCTTTATATATTGATGAACGATTTTACGAATTTAGGTACTAAAGTCATTACAGGCATGTATTTTTAGCTCACCGTCACGTAGTGACGAGGTGAGCTTTTGGGATCACTTTTTGTCCGTCGTGCGTCCGTGCGTCCATCCGTGCGTAAACAATTTCTTCAAACGACATCTCCTCCTAAACCACTGATTGGATTTTGACAAAACTTCACAGGAATGATCCTTAGGTGGTCACCTTTCAAAGTTGTTTAAATGGTTCCGGTCCATTGCACATATAGTTCACAGGAGCCAAAAATAGATTTTTTTCACCGAAAACTTAAAAATTCTTCTTCTCTGAAACTGCAAGGCCCAGGTCTTTTATATTTGGTATGAAGCTTCATCTAGTGGATCCCTACCAAGATTGTTCAAATTATAGTGCTGGGGCCAAAAATGCCCCCGCCCCGGGGCCCTTTGGTTTTACATGGGCTTATATAGGGAAAATCTTTAAAAATCTTTTTCTCTGAAACCGCAAGGCCATGGTCTTTGATATTGCGTATGAAGCTTCATCTAGTAGACCCCTATCAAGATTGTTCAAATTATAGTGCTGGGGCTAAAAATGCCCCCGCCCCGGGGCCCTTTGGTTTTACATGGGCTTATATAGAGAAAATCTTTAAAAATCTTCTTCTCTGAAACCGCAAGGCCCAGGTCTTTGATATTTGATATGAAGCTTCATCTAGTGGACCCCAGCCCCGGGGCCCTTTGGTTTTACATGGGCTTATATAGGGAAAATCTTGAAAAATTTTCTTCTCTGAAACCACAAGGCCTAAGTCTTTGATATTTGGTATGAAGCTTCAGCTAGTGGACCTCTACTAAGATTTTCAAATTATAGCCCTGAGACCAAAAATGCCCCTGCCTTGTGGCCCTTTGGTTTTACATAGGCTTATATAGGGAAAATCTTTAAAAATCTTCTTCTATGAAACCACAAGGCCTAGGTCTTTGATATTTGGTGTGAAATTTCATCTAGTGGACCTCTATCAAGATTGTTCAAATTATAGCCCTGGGGCCAAAAATGCCCCCGCCCCAAGGCCCTTTGGTTTTACAGACTTATATGGGGAAATCTTTAAAAATCTTCTTCCCTGAAACTGCATGACCCATGTCTTTGATATTTGGTATGGAGCTTCATCTAGTGGACCTCTACCAAGATTGTTCAAATAATAGCCCTCAGGTCACAAATGCCCGCGCCCAAGGCCCTACGGTTTTACATAGACTTATATTGAGATAATCTTTGAAAATCTTCTCTGAAACAGAAAGGCCCAGGTCTTTGATATTTGGTGTGAAACTTAATCTAGTGGACCTCTATCGAGATTGTTTAAATTATAGCCCTGAGGCAAAAAATGCCCATTTGGTTTTACATAGGCTTATGTAGGTAATATCTTTAAAAAGATCTTCTCTGAAACCACAAGGCCCATGTCTTTGATATTTGGTGTGTAGCTTCATCTAGTGGACCTTTGCCAATACGCTCAAATTAAAGCCTTTGTTGATATTTGGTATGAAGCTTCACCTTTTTAGACCACCCTCGACATTATGCACATTATAACCCTGGGGTCAATAATGGCCCTCCCCGGGGCCCACTTGTTACTCTATGGATCATGGTGATCATACTCTATGGTGAGCGATCCAGGGCCATCATGGCCCTCTTTTCCTAAATTGATATACTAAGTCACCATAGAATTTGGGTTCCGATAGGCCTTGTTGCAGAAGTGTTTTAAGTCCAACATTGAATTTTGAAACCAAATGAGAATGATGTCTATAAAACTTAGAAAAGGCTTTACGTAGGTAAATCCAAATAGGGGGCCTCTGTATCAGAGGAATTTGCCTTGCTTAACTGAAGTTCTAGGGGATAAATCTGACTGATCAAACCCTCAAAGTAAGCATTGTCAATATGTAATAAATCATCTAAATATCTAGAAGTAGAGCTAAAAGCTTCAATAATTTCAGATTGGTTATCAATGGAAAGCGACAACATGAAGTCTCTTTCATAACAATACAAGAACAGATCAGCCACAAGAGGTGCGCAATTCGGCAAAAACAAATTTTATTTAAATGTTTTTGATCATATCTTTACATGGTTCAAGCGGTAGAAAATGACAGGGACTGAAAATAAATTTGGTGCTGGGAGTTACGTTTAGAAATCAATTTGGCACCAAAAGAGTTATTGAGAAAGGGGCAAAATAATTTGAAAGAGCTACCTCTCCTGAAGATGTATCCATTCCCCTTAGGCATTGATTACAGCATTCCAGTTAAATTTCAGGTTATTAGAGTCTACAAGGTACCACCCCTGGGGTCAGTGCTGGACCAGTATTTTGCAGTGTTCCTGGACAGACAGGATTGTGGTGACCTCATACTGACCCCACTCTATCTTCTCATAGGCTGCTCAATGCCACTCTGGTTTTCTCACTCTTTAAATGGTAAGTTATGTTTATTCACCTGTATTTGTAGAAGAAGTTTCATTTATTCTGTGTCCATGTATACACATTGGGATCATACACACACACTTGAGATTAATAGAACCTATGATGGGGTTGAGACTGAGTCAAGGAATTCTCTTGCAAGTTTCCAGTTTATTTAAGTTCCATGTGAGGCTATGCCAAGCTGAAATTGAGCTTGAGATGTGTTGTCTCAGAAAAATTTGTTTTCTTTTTTTTTTCATAGGGGTTTACTCTTAAAGGTGATTGTCAGTGAAGATCTATATTGGCATAGTTTCTCTCTATTTTGTTGGTCATGCTGATCAAAAGATCTATGCTGGTATAGTCTCTCTATATATTGCTGGTCTGAATATCAATTCTGACATAGACTTTGTATAGGTGCTGATCTGAAGATCTATTCTGGCATAGTCTATTGTAGTATTTTGTAGTTTGTGCTGATCTGATGACATATGGACATACCAGTAGTCTCTCTTTATATTGTGTAGGTGATGCTGAACTGAATATCTATGCTGACATAGACTTTCTTTGTATAGATCATTTAACCTGAAGATCTATGCTGACATAGTTTATCTTTGTATTTGTAGGTTGTGCTAATCTGATGATCAATGCTGACTTAGTCTCTCTTTATATTGTATAGGTCATGCTGAACTGGATATCCATGCTGACATAGCCTCTCTTTGAATAGGTCATGCCAATATGAAGATCTGTGCTGGCATCACCTCTCCTTGTATCGGCAATGCTGATATGAAGATTTATGCTGGCATAGTTTGTCTTATATTATGCAGGTCATGCTGATCTGTAGATCTCTGCTGGCAAAGTCTCTTTGTATTAGTAGGTAAAGCTGATCTTAAGATCTATGCTGACAGTATCTCTGAATTATGAAGATAATGCTATTCTGAAGATCTTTGCTGGCATTTTTTCTCTTTGTAGTATGCAGGTCATGCTGATCTGAAGGTCTTTACTGGCATTTTTCTCTTGATATTATTGTCAAGCCATCTTTCATCTGTATGTTCTTCAAGCTGTCAACATTTGGGACCACCCTAGCATTCATTCTGATGTTCAAGTCCATTTATCAAGAAATGTAAGAGCTTCATAAATGATAAATGGTACAAATTTGCATCTCGGGTTGGCAACTTTAATGCAAGCTTCCATATTTGACCTTCACCTGTATTTCATGGTTCACTGACTTTGAGAACTATTGTCAACCCTAGCATTCATCCTAATGATCATGTCCATTTCTCAAGAAATATAAGAGGCTTCATTAATAATACATCATACAAACTTGCATCAAGGGATGTCAACTAAAATGCAGGCATCCATATTTGACCTTGACATACATTTCATTGTTCACTGACTTGCTGAACTATTGTATCAACCTAAGTATTCACCCCAATGTTCAACCCCATTTCTCATTAACCATTAGAACTTCATTAATAATACGATGGCAACTAATGCAAGCATCCATATTTGACCTTGACCAGCATTCCATGGTTGACTGACATTGTGCCCCTCAGAGGCATAACATAGCCGTCAGCAGAATTCTTGCCATTGTATTGTGTAGATTGTGCTGATCTGAATATCTATGCTGGCATTATTTCTCTTTGTACTATTCAGGTCATGCTGTACTATTCAGGTCATGCTGATCTGAAGATCTATGCTGTCATTATTTCTCTTTGTACTATGCAGGTCATGCTGATCTGAATATCTATGCTGGCATTATTTCTCTTTGTACTATGCAGGTCATGCTGATTTGAAGATCTATGCTGGCATAGTTTCCACTGGTATTGGTGACTCTGCAGCCTCCTTAGTTGGACAAAAGTTTGGTAAACACAGATGGCCAGATTCCAAGAAGACAGTTGAGGGAACGCTGGGTGCTGTTGTGTCCCAGCTGTTAGCTATACTGATATTACAGTGTTTAGGTGTTCCTGGGTCATCCCTGTCTGCACTGACAGTTATTTCTGTGATTCTCATCTCGTGCCTGGAGGCTTTCTCAGGACATATTGACAATCTTGTGGTATCCCTGTATGCATTTATGCTATTTTCTACGACTGGAACTTTCATTTAACCCATTTTTTATGGGGGCCCAGAAAGGGATAACAGCATACAGTGAGAGCCCAGATCAGATGTCGCAATCTGTGGCAGCTGATCTGGTCTTCACTGTTTTTAAAACAGTTCATCCATTTTCCTGAATAAATTTCTGAAAATAACGACACATGATACCAGTAAATTGTTAAATGGACTCTTTGCTATATGTAAGGTGGAACAAGATTCTGTTCAGAGAAAAATGTTTGAAAACAACAAAAAACATAATAAACAGCCATTGTACCTTAGATATAGGTCAATCTCATATTGAAACTTAGTTGAACAAAATTGTTTAAGACATTTACTGCTAAAATACCTTGGAACTAGAAATTTAATTTGGCCCACAAAGTTTCGTAACCCTTTCACCCCCGAAATTTTGAAATTGACTCTTTCATCTGTGAAGTTGGACATATCTGGTCTTGAAAATAAGGGTTTTCATCAAAATCATTTGCAGAATGACAAACATAATAGACCCTGATGAGATGGTTCTTTATGAGCCCTCTCATCTGGAGCTACACTGTTTGCCTAAGTATATTTGTCTGTTCTACAGGATAGAAAGGGTTATGGTGCATTGTGTAGACCGTGCACCTAGATTTATGCTTAAACTGCCAATCACAACATTTGCAGACATTATTTTCAAATATTTCTGTCTTATTTTTCAGAGAAAATAAGGCTGGACATTACATTATTTTGGAGTTTTATAGCCCGGTCAATACTGTTATGGTCATGTGGACGGACCTGGTCCAAGTTGTTCAGCTTAACAAGCTGATAGTGGTCAAATAATTTACTTTTCTAGCAAACACAATACACCACAAATCACACCACAAATCATTACAACACTGTTCTTTATAACACTGGTTTTGGATATAACATGGGTTCAAGATGGATCCAAAAAATGTATAGATTATACAGAAAAATGACCATAAATGGTCATTTTTCTATACAATCTATACATTTTTATGACCATAAATGTCATTTTTCTACACAATCTATACATTTTTATGACCATAAATGGTCATTTTTCTATACAATCTATACATTTTTGTTTGGATATAACACGGCTGTTTAACTTACACAGTTTCTGCTTTGGACCCCATAATAGTGTTATAAAGAGGTTGTGGTGTATCTAATACTCTTAACTTCTGCAGATAACATGCAATCAAGCTGAAACTTCATATTTAGTTTTGAGTATGATGTGGAGCGCGTAAGGTTCTGGTCCACCAAATTTATAGAGTTATGCCCCTTTGAAAATTTCTGTAAACATTTTGTTTACCGCTAACTCCTACATTTTAGATCCAATCAAGCTGACATATGAAAATGTCTTACGGCAAGTGCTAAGTAAACTCCTATCAGCCTGTGTATCAGCACAGTCTGTTCAGTCTTCACTGTTTGCCATTGATTCAAATAAGAGGGCCGGCCCCTGCCCATAGGCGCTTGAAGAAAAGATTGGGCTGCATGATGCGTCCACGCAGATCTGAGACCGACCACACAGGAGTACTGGTAAACCGTTTAGAGGTTCTAAGCCTGCCCAGGACATGTGGTGCGAGACGTTCCGTCCATGCATATAAACCCTATTGGTTTCATTGGGCAGAAGGGCTTGAGATGCCATTTCATCTCAATGTCAGGTAAAAGTCCCACAAAATTGGAAGCAAAGTCTCCAAAATGACCTTTACAGTGTTGATGGGGACGTTAAGTCTCAAATCAAACAAACAAACAAAATCAGCACAGTCTGTTCAGTCTTCACGGTTTGTCATTGACTCAAATATTTAACGGGAAGCTGTAGATTTATTGACTTATATCATCTTCAGTTCAGCAAGGAAAGTTATAGTCTGGCCAAGCTGTACTGCCAGCAGGTTTGAGTTTTTGCTTGAGTCACAGTTTCATGTGATGTCATTCATTTCATATATTTTCAAGGCCCAGTTGATAAAAAGCACATTTAATTAAATGAAATCATTAGTCATGGAAGCTCCTTATGTTGCAGCAAATACATTTACTGAACACAGTTTTTGCAGAAAAAAATCTGATCTAATTTTTGCTGAAAAAAATGTTAGTAGCTTTTGCACTGCAAAAGCTACTCACATGTTTTTCAGCAAAAATTAACCAATCTGCTACCATAATGATCCTAAGTATTGGGACAGGAGCAGTATGATCAGGGTCTTCATTGTTTGCCATTCAGTCTGCATCTTTTTGGACTTCTTGCTGGATCATGAACATGAAACTGATTTCTTAATATTTTAGGAGAATCACAGGAAGTTCTTAAGGGTATCCGGACATTACCCCCCCCCCCATGGATATTTCCCCCCCATGGATATTCCCCCCCCCCTGCTCAAATCAGGTAGGTAGGACGTTTCCCCCCCCCCCTGTTTTGGCAGGGTAAGGGCATTTCCCCTTCTGCAATATAATAAGGGGTGGAGATTTCCCCTCCCATCTTTTTGCACAGGGAGGACAATTCCTACCCCCTTCCCTCATTTTTGGCATATGGAGGACTATTCCTCCTTCCCCCCCCTCCCCACAACCAATGGTTGGTTGATTTGAGGTTAAGCGTCCCAGTCAACACTGTATAGGTCATTTTTGAGACGTTGCTTCCAATTTTGTGGGACATTTACCCGACATTGAGATGAAGTGACATCTCAAGCCCTGTCATCAAATGAAACCAATAGGGTTTATAAGCATTGACAATCCGACTCACATCGCTTTGCCTGGACAGGCTTAGATCTTTAAAGCGCTTTACCACCACTCGTGTGCGTTCGGTTTCACCTCTGCGTGGAAGCATCATGCAGCCCATCTGTTTCTTCAAGCCCCAATGGGCGGGGGCTGTACGGTATATTGAATGACAGATGTTAAAATGTTACATTAAGTGAAGCCTTTGCTTGCTTTGAACAACTGGCCTGTTCGGTTATCATTCCATTTTGTTGTCATTTCTGTTGAATAAAAATGTATTAATTGTGAAACAAAATACTGTTTAATTTCCCTGCCTAAAAAAAAGTCAACTGAGCATATTGAAACTGCAAAACTTTTGGCACTACTACATCTGTGGAGTGTGTCTCCTAGTTATTTTATGGCGATTAAAACCACCGATAGCAATGGTTAATTATACACACCCCATCCCCCTGTAAACAATGTTTGTGGGGTATACTGTTTTCACGTTGTCCATCTGTCCGCCCGTTTGTCCTTAACACTTTGGTTTTTCCAGAAATATTATTTTGAATAAATGTTGAAATTCATGAGATGTTGCTGCTACAAAAAACAAGAGGGCCCTGAATTGCTCACCTGATCCATAGAGTAACAAGTGGGCCCCGGGAAGGGCCATTACTGACCCCAGGGCTATAATGTGCATAATGTTGAGAGAGGTCTAAAAAGGTGAAGCTTCATACCAAATATCAACAAAGGCTATAATTTAAACACTTGGCAAAGGTCCACCAGATGAAGCTACACACCAAATATCAAAGACCTGGGCCTTGGGTTTCAGAAAAGAACATTTTGTTTTAAGATATTCCCTACATAAGCCTATGTAAAACCAAATGGCCCGGGCCGGGGCATTTTTGGCCTCAGGGCTATAATTTAAACAATCTTGACAGAGGTCCACTAGGTGAAGCTTCACACCAAATATCAAAGACCTGGACCTTGCAGTTCAGAGAAGAAGATTTTTAAAGATTTCCCTATATAAGTCTATGTAAAACCAAAGGGTCTCAGGGCGGGGGCATTTTTGGCCCCAGGGCTATAATTTGAACAATCTTGATAGAGGTCCACTAGATGAAATTTCACGCCAAATATCAAAGACCTAGGCCTTGTGGTTTCACACAAGAAGATTTTTAAAGAATTTCCCCATATAAGTCTATGTAAAACCAAAGGGCCCAGAAACGGGGGCATTTTTAGTCTCAGGGCTATAATTTGAACAATCTTGGCAGAGGTACACTAGATGAAGCTTCATACCAAATATCACAGACCTTGGCTTTGCGGTTTCAGAGAAGAAGATTTTTAAAGATTTTCCCTATATAAGCCTATGTAAAACCAAAGGGCCCCGGGGCCGGGGCATTTTTGGCCCCAGCACTATAATTTGAACAATCTTGGTAGGGGTCCACTAGATGAAGCTTCACATCAAATAGCAAAGAACTGGGCCTTGCGGTTTCAGAGAAGAAGATTCTTTAAGGCTTTTCCCTATATAAGCCCATGTAAAACCAAAGGGCCCATGGGCTGGGGCATTTTTGGCCCCAGCACTATAATTTGAACAATCTTGGTAGGGATCCACTAGATGAAGCTTCATATCAAATATCAAAGACCTGGGCCTTGTGGTTTCAGAGAAGAAGATTTTTTAAGTTTTTTAAGAAAAAATTCTATTTTAGGCTCCTGTGACCTAGATGTGCAACGGACCGGAACCATTTGAACAACTTTGAAAGGGGACCTTCCTGTGATCATTCCTATGAAGTTTGGTCAAAATCCACTCCGTGGTTAAGGAGGAGATGTTGTTTGAAGAAATTGTTTACGCACAGACGCAGGCACGGACGGACGATGGACAAAAAGTGATCCCAAAAGCTCACCTCGTCACTTCGTGACGGAGAGCTAAAAAACTGTACCAATCAAGTGCCCCTAGATGGGAGCCACTTTGCCCCAGTGCTATAATTAGAACAATTGTAGAAGCGTGCTATAATTAGAACAATTTTAGAAGCGGTGCACTACATGAAACTTCATACTAAAAGACCAGTGACATGGGCCTTGTGGTTTCAGAGAAGAAGATTTGAAAGGTCTTTGTAACGGGACTATTTCTGGCACCAAGGCTATAGTTTAAACATTCTTGGTAGAGGTCAACTAGATGAAGCTACACATCAATTATCAAAGACTTGGGCCTTGTGGTTTCAGAGGAGAAGATTTTTTAAAATATTTTCTATATAAATCCATGTAAAACTAAAGTGGCACAGGGCTGGGACATTTTTGGCCCCAGGGCTATAATTTGAACAATCTTGATTGAGGTCCACAAGAAAAAGCTTCATACCAAATATAAAATACCAGAGTCTTCTGGTCTCAGACAAGAAGATTTTTATAGGTTTTCCCTATGTAAGTCTATGTAAAAACAAAGGGCCAGGGGCAGGGGCATTTTTGGCCCAAGGGCTATAATTTGAACAATATTGGTAGTGGTCCACTAGATGAAGCTACACACCAAATATCAAAGACCTGGGCCTTGCTGTTTCGGAGAAGATTTTTTAAAGATTTTTCCTATATAAGTCAATATAAAACCAAAGGGCCCTGGGGCAGGGGCATTTTTCAGCCCCAGTGCTATAATTTGAACAATCTTGATAGAGGTCCACAAGAAAAAGCTTCATACCATATATCAAACACCTGAGCCTTCTGGTTTCAGACAGAAAGATTTTTAAAGGTTTGCCCTATATAAGCCTATGTAAAACCAAAAGGCCCTGAGGGGGGGGGGGGGGGGTCATTTTTGGCCCCAGGGATATAATTTTAACAATCTTTATAAAGGTCATCAAGGCAAAGCTTCATACCAAATATCAAATACCCAAGCCTTCTGGTTTCAGAGAAGAAGATTTTTCCTATATAAGTCAATGTAAAATCAAAAAGGGCCCCAGATCGGGGGCATTTTGGGCACAAGGGCTATAATTTGAACAATCTTGGTTGAGGTCCACAAGATGAAGCTACACACCAAATATCAAAGACCTGGGCCTCATGGTTTCAGAGGAGAAGCTTTTTTTAAAGATTTTTCCTATATAAGTAAATGTAAGAGTAAAGGTGCCAGGGGCAGGGGCATTTTTGGCCACAGGGCTATAATTTGAACAATCCTGATAGAGGTCCACAAGACGAAGCTTCATACCAAATATAAAACGCCTGAGCCTTCTGGTTTCAGACAAAATGATTTTTAAAGGTTTCCCTATGAAAGTCTATGTAAAAACAAAGGGCCCTGAGGTTGGTTGGTTGATTTAAGGTTTAACGTCCCCGTCAACACTGTAAAGGTCATTTTGGAGACGTTGCTCCCAATTTTGTGGGACTTTTACCCGACATTGAGATGAAATGACATCTCAAGCCCTGTCGCCCAATGAAACCAATAGGGTTTATTAGCACGGACGGTCCGCCTCGCACCGCGGTTCCTGGACAGGCATAGATCCTCTATGCGGTTTACCAGTACTAGTGTGCGGGCCGGATTCAGCTCTGCGTGGAAGCATCATGCAGCCCATATATTTCTTCAAGCCCCTATGGGCGGGGGCGACAAGGGCCCTGAGGTGGGGGCATTTTTGACCCCAGGGCTACAATTTGAACAATCTTGGTAGAGGTCCACTAGATGAAGCTACTCACCAAATATCAAAGCCTTGCAGTTTCAGAGGAGAAATTTTTTTAAAGATTTTTCCTATATAAGTCATTTGATGTAAAACCAAGGGTCACGGGGCAGGGGCATATGTGGCCCCTGGGCTATAATTTGAACAATCGTGATAGAGGTCCACAAGACGAAGCTTCATACCGTATATCAAACATCTGAGCCTTCTGGTTTCGGACAAAATGATTTTTAAAGGTTTTCCCTATATAAATATATGTAAAACCAAAAGGGCCCCGGGGCGGGGGCATTTTTGGCCCCAAGGCTATAATTTGAACAATCTTCATAAAGGTCATCAAGAAGAAGCTTCATACCAAATATCAAACACCTGAGCCTTCTGCTTTCAGACAAGAAGATTTTTAAAGGTTTTCCCTATGTAAGTCTATGTAAAACCAAAGGGCCCCGGAGCGGGGGCATTTTTTGTCCCAGGGCTATATTTTCAACAATCTTAGTAGAGGTCCACTAGATGAAGCTATACACCAAATATCAAAGGCCTGGGTCTTGCGGTTTCAGAGGAGAAGATTTTTTAAGTTTTCATTAAAAAAAATCTATTTTTCGCTCCCTTGACCTTGATGTGCAATGGACCGGAACCATTTGAACAACTTTGACAGGAGATCACCCAAGGATGATTCCTGTGAAGTTTGATCAAAATCCGATCAGTGGTTTAGGAGGAGATGTGGTTTGAAGAAATTGTTTACGCACACACGGACGGACGCACACACGACAGACGACGGACGAAAAGTGATCCCAAAAGCTCACCTTGTCACTACGTGACAGGTGAGCTAATAAGGTTCAAGGAATTGGTACTGACATAGTTATTCCCCTTTGTAATTCTTTAACCCTTTTTGTACCAAATGGAATCTTCCTCCTTATAAAAAGAGCAGGAGTCCATTTCAAAATTTAGGGGTGACAGGTTGTGTTTTCATCAAAATTTATCCTAAAATAACAGAACTTTTGGCAAACAGTGGAGGCCCTGATCAGACGCCGCGGCGTCTGATCTGGGCCTGCACTGTTTGCCAAGTACCCCTTTGGGGGTTTCCGGTACTAAATGGGTTAAGTTATGAATGTTAAAACCTGTAAATAGGAAGGGAATGATGTCTCTTGGAAAATGTCTAATAACAAGAAAGTTCAGTTTATAGCTGCTCATTTATTCTCAAAAATTAGTATTTGTTAAAAAAGTTAATTTCTCAATTAACAATAAACAATATTTCCCCCTCATCAGTGGTAGGAGCCTCCGTGGTGTAGTGGTTATGCTATTCCTCTTGTAAATCAGGGATTGCAGGATCGATCCCGGGCTTCTTCAGACTTTTGGATGAGTATTTAAACCAAGGTCCCGTCTCCGTATGACCTTAGCTGTTGGTGAGATGTAAAACTAAAACACTCACTCCCCTCATCAGTAGTTATAGTAGAAGAGATTGGAGCAGGAGGTATGTACAGTAAAATCCCACAATCATGAGACCACCCTACCATATTTATCATATGTAATCCGATAGGCCCAAGCAAATAGTGCAAACCTTGATGAGATGTTGCAGAAAGTGGCGTCTCATCAGGCTCTACACTATTTGCCACTCATCCAGCTATTTTTAGACACAACATTGGGTAGTGAATTGTTATTGTTCAAATTTTAGAACAAGTTTGGTAAGAAGCTGAGATTACCTAAAATAGTGTTGACTGGGCTGTTAAACTCCGATCCCCGCAAGCGTCAAGTGTTGTTATACCCCCGGCATACGAAGTATGCTATTGGGGTATATACTTTTCGTCCTGCCGTTCGTCCGTCCGTGTTTCTGTCCTTCCGCACCAACGAAACGACATTTAGGGGGCAAAAAATTTGGACAGTTTGACACTTAATTATATATGGACTTTATTCCGTTATTTTGGTAATTGTCTCTTAGGTGGCTTGGTGCTTAAGAGAATTTGCCGCTTAAGTAGTCAATATGCGGACGCCTAGCCACTTAAATATCCATTCGTGAGAATGTCCGTCCACTAACATTTTGGTTAAAGTTTTGCGTTAAAGTTTTTAAGAGATTGTATCTTCTGAATCCTTTGATAGATTTAGTTGATACTTACACTGAAGTTACATACTGTTCTAAAGATTTCATTGATGCATGTCCCACCCCCCACAGTGACCTTGAGGTCAAGGTCACAGACTTAGAAATTTTACATCTTGGTTAAACTTTTGCGTTAAAGTTTCTAAGAGGTTGTATCTTCTGAACCCTTTGATAGATTTAGTTGATACTTACACTGAAGTTACATACTGGTCTAAAGATTTCATTGATGCATGTCCCCCCGCCCCCACAATGACCTTGAGGTCAAGGTCACAGACTTAGAAATTTTACATTTGGTTAAAGTTTCATGACAAAGTTTATAGATGCCTGTATGTTCTAAACTCTAAGATTAATTCAGTTGATACTTGCATCAATGTTGCATACCAGTCCAAAGATTTTGAGATGCATGTCGCTTCCCCACCCACAGTCACCTAGACCTCAGGGTCATGGACTTAGAAAGTTTACATTTGGTTAAAGTTTTATGACAAAGTTTATAGATGCCTGTTACATAATGTTCTAAACTCTAAGACAAATTCAATTGATACTTGCATCAATGTTGCATACCAGTTCAAAGATTTCATTGATGCATACCCCACCCTGATGCTTCAGTAACATTGATGCCCCCACCGCTTCAGTAACTTTGATGCTGTCACTCCCTTGGTCCATACAGAAAGATTGTTTGGTTTAGATTTTATAAGCACTTTATACATTCTTATAGCTTCTTGACCTCTTCATTCATGTTACATACAAGCTCGAAAGATATATCAGAGGGTGGCACTGGCCGGGGGTATACGTGACCCACTGGTCGCTTTCTCTAGTTTCCTTGAGCAAGAGACTTTATCCACATTGCTTAGTATTGGTTCCTACCCAGGAAAAGAGGGCCACATGGAAGATTAGTACTAGTACTAAATGTGTTACCCTCTATAAAAGGTTGATTATTATTATTTTTATTATTTTAATACAAACCAACAAACACTGACCCATTTAAAACTGGCCATGTTCAAGTGTGGCAGCTTGCATTCAGGTACATGTATGTATCCCTAAATGAAGGTGTGGGTGTTACGAGATGGAATAGGAAACCTCTCTGGTGCTTATGCACATCTAAATTATTTTAGTAGATATATGGTAGGGCGGTGCGAGTGAAATATTTTAGGTGAAATATGGTACGCAAACTGTGCGGCTCCATGAACAAGTCATGCACATATCATACGATGTATGCATGAGTGGTTTATAGAGAGCTGTTTTTACAATACAGGGGGGCGCTAAAAGGCCGAGTCCTATAGAATTTGCCTAAAAATTGCCAACCGCCAAATTGTGCCATATATGATTTTTATTCCCGGCACGTGTTGTGTGGGTGTTCGTTTTGACAGGAGTCATGTCATTGATTATAGGGTCGTTTCATCAATTTTTCCTTTGGGAAATATACTATTTGAACGCAAATCCATTATCTACTCGATTTTTGCTATCTGGCTTTGTTTGTGGCCGGTATCTCCACCTCGCCACGAATTGAGCAAGGTAATACGAGTAGGCATGATTTTCCGGTAGTATTCATAGATATATAAACCCTGAAAAAAGCGGACACTTTAGCAGCAGGTCAAGTTGTAAGAGTGAACACAACATTGTGACGGGGAAATAGAAAGTATATTGAAAGGTATGTTAAATCTATGTTTAGTATTATTTTTGTATGAACATGCTTGTAGGTTTTGGAGGGGTTTACTTCTAGTAGTATACCCCAACTTTCTGAAGCCTATTCTGAATTCACTGTTGTGGCCTGAAGTGATTAGGCTACTAGCTTTGCCAGCTAGACGTCGCAGAATTGATCCCAGGCTTCTCCAGTAGTAGAATGAGTCTTTCTAAGTGAGGTCCTGTCTCATGCTGACCCTAGATGTTGGTGAGACGTAAAGTTTGGACACCCGCTCATTCTGGATTCATTTAGGCTTTTAGACCCCTTTTGTAGAATGTAATTAATAAACGCCGGGTCACTTGTTTGATCCATGACTTTTGACTAGCTGTGGTTAGAAAACCGTGGTTCCGTCCCAATATGATATTAGGTGTAGAGGGGACGTAAACTTAAGACGGGTTTAACCATATCTTCATCATCAGGGCAAACTCTTACAAGAGCCTGTTGGGTTATCCGTGATGATGAACCGTAATGAATTTTATTTTACAAGCATGTTCACGTTGATTAGAAATAATTTTGTTCAAGAAGAATTACGAGTTCATTTTGTAATGATGCCGTTTTTGTCTGATAACTCAATTTGTGCATGTATGTACATATAAAGAACGTGATGATGCTAAGTGGGAGTATTTGGTCGCCACACGTCATAACGGCCTGAGCGGCGGGGATGACGTCAGCTGCATCATCGGCGTCGCGAGGACGGTTGTGACGGGGTGCCTACCAAATAGAGAGAATTTACGGCAAACAGTGTTGGCCCTTATGAGACACTAACAAATGTTGTGGATTATAGATGAAAATCTTCTGTTGTAGTTTCTATCTGTTATTATTGTATTGAATTTGTGAATAGCTATATTTGTGAGCCGTGTCGCGGAGAAGGATATGAAATAGAGATTGTTATGTTTCCTGTAATTGGCGGCTGACCAGGTAGCGCAAAGGCGTGGTCTGTTCAATTGCCTCTTACTTGTGATAATGTAGTGAGCACAAATTTGATGAGTATTATGCTCAGTAGTAGTGAGCATTAATTGATTTCTGTAGTGCTCAGTAAGGAAACATGAACTTTGAGTATTATTGTGTCAAGCGTTGGGTGCTGATAATTTGATGCACAGTCAAGTTGAGTTCTGCTGTACGGTTATTTGTCGCATGCACTAATCAGCCTGTATGTCTGGTCGGCGCATGCGCAATAGCGGTGTATGCATGAACATATTCTTACTTCTCCGGGAGGGGGATCATGATATAGCATGTATGTTTTGTGACTCGTTTCTAGTCCCGTTATCGTAATTTGCAGGCATAACAATGTGTGACCTGCTGCTCCCTGCTTCATAGCAGCAGGTACTGGTACGACGCTAGGCGTTATGGTCCAGCAAGGGCGGACAGACCGCCGTAATCAGGGCCTACCAGGATAGAAGCAGAATCTTCTAAATCATTGTTCGTTGTAAACAAATGTGAGGCCATGGAAGAGGTCAACTTACCTGCAGGTTATTTGGACGATCACTAAACGTCTGATCAGCAAACGTGATCGCTAAACCTAGAATAATCAACTATGTTGATAGACTAGTTTTACTAGTTCGCGAGAGGAAGTGTCACGCGAGTGGGGGATTCACCCTAAGTTATAAACTGGCCAGTCGCGTCTTGTGTTGTTTCTTTTTTTGTTTTTGTTGTTGTTTTTGTTGTTTGCTTCTGTAGGTATTCACGTCACCCGTTCCGAGCACAGAACAGTGTTTTGCCTTCGGAGCGGACGTCGTGAGTTGGCTACAGAAGCAACAAATTGTGATGTTTTGTGTTAGTAAGTGTTGTATGTAGATACTGTAAATAATTCATGTCATTCATTTAACATCTTTCTTGTGCCTTACCCCACAGCTGCCCGTACACCTGTCAGAGATCACGCACGGTTGTCTTGTCAGCATGGGGGTTTGCGGGACGCCGTAAACCCACATGTAACATTTGGTGTCAGTGAAGTGAGGATTTGATCTCTGGCTGGTGTTCCCGGCTGTGGAACAGCACATTGATACTCTGAATCATCAACTTTAGAAAAAAAAATGCATTGACAGCCACATTTAGAAATTAACTTTAATCTTCCTTCCTGCGTTGATGAAGTGCGAAACCCATGTATTCAACTGAATGGATACTGACAAGTCGATAATTTCTGAGCAGGAAGGCAAGGCAAACCCCACTTTTTCTTGGTAACGAAAAATTTAAGTAGACTCCACTTAATTGTGTTACCTGACATTCTACTAAGTTAAATTGGAGCTACTAATTGATCTTACCCACACTTGGTTCTGACGTAGTGACGTTAACAATTTATTGACGTTGACATAACGGTAGCGTTAATATTTACGCTGTGGCTTGAGGTTAGGTATGACGTAATAGGAACATTAATGGTGACTTGTTATGATCTGAGTTTTGTAATGTGATGAAACTTCGGATTGTAGCATTTTACTGTAAACGTCGTCGGTTTATGACGTCATATTAGACTACCAGTACGCAACGTCATACTGTGCTGAAAGCATTTGACATTTCAAATCGCGTGTGCTTTAATAGCTAACGTTTTAGTTAGATTAACGCGTATAACACATATCTTAACGTTTTAGTTAAGCCCATTCAATCATCACTGATCATAACTGATCAGTTTATAGTGGTTTTGATAGTAACGTGAGATTTACGTTATCAATAATGGAGCGTTTAATGCAAATGGGAAAGGACTTAGGTTATGAGGGGAAGGAGTTACAAGGTTTTGTTAAAGAGCAGCAAGATATTGAGCGGGCAGAAAGGCAAGAGCAAAGGGATTTAGAAAGGTTAAGGTCTGAAGAAAAGGAAAAGGAAAGGGCAGAAAAAGAAAAGGAAAGGGCACATGAACTAGCTAAGTTAGAAGTAGAAGAAAAGGAAAAGGAAAGGGAGGAAAAGGAAAGGGCACATGAACTAGCTAAGTTAGAAGTAGAAGAAAAGGAAAAGGAAAGGGAGGAAAAGGAAAGGGAAAGGGCACATGAACTAGCTATGTTGAAGGCTAATAAGGAACTTGATATGGCACGCATTAAGACTGAAAGGGAGGCAAAAGAGATTAGTGAGGCCCATTTAGAACAAATAAAACATGGGTTTGAGCTACAGCACCAAGAATTAAGGAATCAGTTAGAAATGCAGAGAGCGAAGCTCGAGCTAGAATTGGAAAAGCAAAAAGCTGAGAAGGTGGCTCATGCCCGGGATCCTAAGTTACCTTATTTTGAAGAGGGTAAAGATAAAATGGATAGTTATTTATCTAGGTTTGAGAAATATGCTACGGCTAATAAATGGGATAAGAGTGTTTGGGCCGCGTATTTAAGTGCATTGCTCAAAGGGCGCGCACTTGATGTATATGACCGGTTGTCAAATGAGGATGCGGCGGATTATGAAAAGTTAAAGGACGCTTTATTAAAGAATTTTGACATGACAGAGCGCGGATTTTGGAAGCAGTTTCGTTATAGTAGGCCCGAGAAATCAGAAACGTTCATACAGTTCAGTAGTAGACTGAGAAGTTATTTAGAAAAATGGCTTAATATGGCAAAGATAGAAAAATCTTTTCCGGCTGTCTGTGATTTCATGGCAAGGGATCAGTTCCTGGAGTCATGTAATAGAGAACTGTATGTACATCTGAAGCCAAAACAGTTTGGTAATTTAGATGAAATGGCTAGGGAGGCAGATTTGTTTGCAGAAGCGCGCGGGGGCGTATATAGTTGCATTAATAAGGGGCAACGCGATAATAGAGGCGCAGCGCAGGGGAAACAGGACAAAGTTGACTCGAACAAACCGAGTGGTAGACCGGATATCAAGTGTAGCATATGCGGTAAGGGGCATTTAACAATTAAATGTTTTAAGAACCCCGACAGGAAACAATTGTATAGCGCAGAGGTAGGAGCAACTGGAGTTGGTGATAGCGGTGTTAAGGAAAATTTTAACACGCGCGTAGAGACTCAAGGTTCTCAGGGTAAGAATGAGAATACGCAAAATGTAGGTCGTGGTTATACACGTGGTCGTGGTAATTTTAGAGGGTCTTTTCGCGGACGCGGTAAAAATAATAGCACACCACGTGGCGCAGCACACCAAGTTAGTTTTTGTCAGACGGAAGTAACTAGGAAAGGTGATGAGATTGGAAGTATTTTTGAAAATAAGGTTGGTGATCCTTTGATTTCGGATAGGGAGGAGTGTAGTAAGGAAACTAGGGAAGGTGTCTGTTACTTCTTAAAGGCAAGGTTACCGACGGCACAAGGATTGGTTAATAATAAAAAGGTGGTTGTATTAAGAGATACTGGGTGTACAGGCTGTGTCGTTCGGAGAAGTTTGGTTTCGGATAGTCAGTTAATAGGGAAGGAATCAAATGTTACGTTGATTGATGAATCCACACAAAGGTATCCTTTGGCAATGATTGACATCGATTGTCCTTTCTTCACTGGGAAAACTGAAGCTTTGTGTATGGATGATACGTTGTACGATTTGGTTATCGGTAACATTGATGGATCAAAACTTCCTGATATGTCTCATTTCTCAGCTGCGGCTGTAACTAGGTCTCAAACTAGGCAGGATGAGAAGCCTTACAGAAAACTTAAGGTTCCCGATCAGATCATTAACGATGACAAGGAGGCTTTCAAGCAAGCTCAGGTTGATGATCCAACTTTGGAAAACATCAGGAAAAGGGTTGTATCTGGGAACAAGACTGTGAGTCGTGGTTTAAACCGAGGTGAAACTAGGTTTATTGAGAAAAAAGGTTTGGCATATAGGGAGTTCACCAAGGGTAACAAAGTCTCTTTCCAACTTGTGGTCCCTCAAAGTTTCCGAGGAAAGGTGATGAAACTGGCTCATGAAACGCTTATGTCTGGACATATGGGTATTAGGAAGACATTGGATAGAGTTGTAACTGAGTTTTACTGGCCCGGTATTTGCGGTGATGTCGCTAGATTTTGTAAATCTTGTGATATTTGTCAGAGAACTATTCAGAAAGGTCGGGTCACTAAAGTACCTCTAGGAAAAATGCCATTGATTGATACGCCATTTAAGAGGGTGGCAGTGGACATAGTTGGTCCAATTGAGCCTCGATCTGATAGGAAATCTCGGTATATTTTAACCATGATAGATTATGCGACAAGGTATCCAGAGGCGATAGCTTTACCGAGTATTGAGACGGAACGCGTCGCGGAAGCGCTTATTGAAATGTTTAGTAGGGTTGGCATTCCTGATGAAATGTTGACTGATTGTGGATCACAGTTTACTGCTGAGGTAATGAAGGAAGTCAGCAGACTTCTTTCTCTTCAACAGTTAACGTGTAGTCCGAGACACCCAATTTGCAACGGACTGATAGAGCGTTTCCACGCTACGTTAAAGCAGATGTTACGTCGCATGTGTGCTGAACGTCCAAAAGATTGGGATAAATATCTTCCAGCTTTATTATTTGCGGTAAGGGAAGTCCCACAAGAGTCTTTAGGATACTCCCCTTTTGAGTTGTTATATGGACGTAACGTCAGAGGTCCAATGGCAATATTAAGAGAATTATGGGCTGAGGAGGTACGCGATGAGCAAGTTCTTTCGACGTATCAATACGTTATTGAGCTTAGGGAACGGTTAGAGCAGACATGCAAATTAGCGCGTGATAATTTAAAGAAGGTTCACATTAAGCAGAAAGCTTATTATGATAAAGGCGCGAGGTCGCGTAAATTTGACGTCGGCGACAAAGTACTGTTGTTACTACCGACAGACAGTAATAAATTATTGCTTCAATGGAAAGGTCCTTATGAAGTAATTGAGGTAGTGAACAGAATGGATTATAAGATTGACGTCAATGGAAATGTTAACACATATCACGCTAACATACTGAAGCAATATGTGGAACGTCAGAATGTGACGTCACATTGCTTGCTTTCTGTAGAGTCCACTCCGTCAACTGAAAATGATGACGTTGACGAATTCTCATTGGAAGATTGCGCTTTTCCTACTGCGAAGCAACCAGAGACGTTTAAGGACGTCAATATTTCAGAAATGTTAACGCAGGATCAGCGTAAAGAAATAGAGACGTTGATAAAAGAATACCCGGACGTACTGTCCAGTGTACCAGGACGAACTGACCAAATAGAACACGACATAAAGTTGCTGACGACGGAACCAGTGAGGTCAAAAGGTTATGCCATACCATATAAAGTACGGGATGTAATGGAAAAGGAAATTCAAGATATGTTAGATTTAGGAGTTATTGAGCCATCAATATCTCCATACTCATCCCCTGTAGTACTTGTCCCTAAAAAAGATGGTTCGGTGCGGTTCTGCATTGACTTCCGTAAACTTAATAAGGTGACGGAGTTCGATGCAGAACCAATGCCAAATATGGAGGAGGTTATAAATAGAATGTCGGGGCACAAATACTTTAGCAAATTAGATTTGTCAAAAGGTTATTGGCAGGTAAAAATGACGTCTAAGGCAAAACCCCTAACTGCGTTCGAAACCCCCAAAGGCTTGTTTCAATTCAAAACTATGCCCTTCGGTTTGGTAAACTCAGGAGCAACATTTTGCAGGTTGATGAGAAAGATTCTGTCCGAACTTTCTAACGTTGATAGCTTCGTCGATGATATGTGGATCTTTACCGAAACTTGGAAAGACCACTTGACGTCATTACGTGAAGTTTTGGATAGACTTAGGACAGCCAAGTTGACGGCAAAACCTTCCAAGTGTATGATTGGGTATAGCAGTATCGAATGTCTTGGTCACAGTGTAGCTGCTCAGTCAGTTAGACCGCAAGAAGACAAGATACAAGCTATAAAGGATGCTCCTCGACCTTCTACTAAGAGACAAATAAAGTCATTTCTTGGGTTGGCTGGTTTCTACCGCCGTTTCATTCCAAATTTCTCATCTATTGCTTCCCCTTTGACGGATTTAACTAAGAAAAGTAGACCAAACAAGATCACAGACTGGCAGGACCATCATGAAAAGGCTTTCCAGA
Source organism: Lucinisca nassula (assembly GCA_963580285.1). Taxonomy (NCBI): domain Eukaryota; kingdom Metazoa; phylum Mollusca; class Bivalvia; order Lucinida; family Lucinidae; genus Lucinisca; species Lucinisca nassula. The sequence continues at coordinate 145,985,305 of OY757018.1, read as the reverse complement.
CCCTGAAGAATAGACTCACGTCTAGTCCTATTCTTCGTCTTCCTATCTTTCATGATGGGAATCCGTTCATACTCCGGACGGACGCTTCTGATGTTGGTATAGGAGCCGTTTTGCTCCAAGAATTTGAAGGGGAAGGACGACTTCCCATTGCTTATGCCAGCAAGAAACTTTTGCCTCGTGAGAAAAACTATTCTGTAATAGAGAAGGAATGTTTGGCTATTATCTGGGGTGTTGAGAAATTTCGCAAGTATCTTTACGGAGTAGAATTCCTGCTTGAGACAGACCACAAGCCCTTGTCTTATATGCAAACAGCAAAAGTTCTCAATCCTCGAATTATGCGTTGGGCAATGAAACTACAGCCGTATAGATTTCGGATTGTTGCAATTCGGGGCCAAGAAAATTTGGGGGCAGACTACCTAAGTAGGTAATACTTCGCACGGTTGTTGTGTAAATAGCTGTCTTGTTTAGATAGGTTCATCCTATTCCATCTCTATACACAAAGAAAAAACATTTCTGATTGTTTTTTCTCCAAAAGGGGAAACCTTTGTTACGAGATGGAATAGGAAACCTCTCTGGTGCTTATGCACATCTAAATTATTTTAGTAGATATATGGTAGGGCGGTGCGAGTGAAATATTTTAGGTGAAATATGGTACGCAAACTGTGCGGCTCCATGAACAAGTCATGCACATATCATACGATGTATGCATGAGTGGTTTATAGAGAGCTGTTTTTACAATACAGGGGGGCGCTAAAAGGCCGAGTCCTATAGAATTTGCCTAAAAATCGCCAACCGCCAAATTGTGCCATATATGATTTTTATTCCCGGCACGTGTTGTGTGGGTGTTCGTTTTGACAGGAGTCATGTCATTGATTATAGGGTCGTTTCATCAATTTTTCCTATGGGAAATATACTATTTGAACGCAAATCCATTATCTACTCGATTTTTGCTATCTGGCTTTGTTTGTGGCCGGTATCTCCACCTCGCCACGAATTGAGCAAGGTAATACGAGTAGGCATGATTTTCCGGTAGTATTCATAGATATATAAACCCTGAAAAAAGCGGACACTTTAGCAGCAGGTCAAGTTGTAAGAGTGAACACAACATTGTGACGGGGAAATAGAAAGTATATTGAAAGGTATGTTAAATCTATGTTTAGTATTATTTTTGTATGAACATGCTTGTAGGTTTTGGAGGGGTTTACTTCTAGTATACCCCAACTTTCTGAAGCCTATTCTGAATTCACTGTTGTGGCCTGTAGTGATTAGGCTACTAGCTTTGCCAGCTAGACGTCGCAGAATTGATCCCAGGCTTCTCCAGTAGTAGAATGAGTCTTTCTAAGTGAGGTCCTGTCTCATGCTGACCCTAGATGTTGGTGAGACGTAAAGTTTGGACACCCGCTCATTCTGGATTCATTTAGGCTTTTAGACCCCTTTTGTAGAATGTAATTAATAAACGCCGGGTCACTTGTTTGATCCATGACTTTTGACTAGCTGTGGTTAGAAAACCGTGGTTCCGTCCCAATATGATATTAGGTGTAGAGGGGACGTAAACTTAAGACGGGTTTAACCATATCTTCATCATCAGGGCAAACTCTTACAAGAGCCTGTTGGGTTATCCGTGATGATGAACCGTAATGAATTTTATTTTACAAGCATGTTCACGTTGATTAGAAATAATTTTGTTCAAGAAGAATTACGAGTTCATTTTGTAATGATGCCGTTTTTGTCTGATAACTCAATTTGTGCATGTATGTACATATAAAGAACGTGATGATGCTAAGTGGGAGTATTTGGTCGCCACACGTCATAACGGCCTGAGCGGCGGGGATGACGTCAGCTGCGTCATCGGCGTCGCGAGGACGGTTGTGACGGGGTGCCTACCAAATAGAGAGAATTTACGGCAAACAGTGTTGGCCCTTATGAGACACTAACAAATGTTGTGGATTATAGATGAAAATCTTCTGTTGTAGTTTCTATCTGTTATTATTGTATTGAATTTGTGAATAGCTATATTTGTGAGCCGTGTCGCGGAGAAGGATATGAAATAGAGATTGTTATGTTTCCTGTAATTGGCGGCTGACCAGGTAGCGCAAAGGCGTGGTCTGTTCAATTGCCTCTTACTTGTGATAATGTAGTGAGCACAAATTTGATGAGTATTATGCTCAGTAGCAGTGAGCATTAATTGATTTCTGTAGTGCTCAGTAAGGAAACATGAACTTTGAGTATTATTGTGTCAAGCGTTGGGTGCTGATAATTTGATGCACAGTCAAGTTGAGTTCTTCTGTACGGTTATTTGTCGCATGCACTAATCAGCCTGTATGTCTGGTCGGCGCATGCGCAATAGCGGTGTATGCATGAACATATTCTTACTTCTCCGGGAGGGGGATCATGATATAGCATGTATGTTTTGTGACTCGTTTCTAGTCCCGTTATCGTAATTTGCAGGCATAACAATGTGTGACCTGCTGCTCCCTGCTTCATAGCAGCAGGTACTGGTACGACGCTAGGCGTTAGGGTCCAGCAAGGGCGGACAGACCGCCGTAATCAGCGCCTACCAGGATAGAAGCAGAATCTTCTAAATCATTGTTCGTTGTAAACAAATGTGAGACCATGGAAGAGGTCAACTTACCTGCAGGTTATTTGGACGATCACTAAACGTCTGATCAGCAAACGTGATCGCTAAACCTAGAATAATCAACTATGTTGATAGACTAGTTTTACTAGTTCGCGAGAGGAAGTGTCACGCGAGTGGGGGATTCACCCTAAGTTATAAACTGGCCAGTCGCGTCTTGTGTTGTTTCTTTTTTTGTTTTTGTTGTTGTTTTTGTTGTTTGCTTCTGTAGGTATTCACGTCACCCGTTCCGAGCACAGAACAGTGTTTTGCCTTCGGAGCGGACGTCGTGAGTTGGCTACAGAAGCAACAAATTGTGATGTTTTGTGTTAGTAAGTGTTGTATGTAGATACTGTAAATAATTCATGTCATTCATTTAACATCTTTCTTGTGCCTTACCCCACAGCTGCCCGTACACCTGTCAGAGATCACGCTCGGTTGTCTTGTCAGCATGGGGGTTTGCGGGACGCCGTAAACCCACATGTAACAGTGGGAAGTTTCATCACTTTAACCCTAAGAGCACTTGAGAAATGGACCTGAACAGAAAAGTCAGACTAAAAAACCTGCAATTTAAATGATAGACAATTGGAAAAACTATGTTAAGGTCAAATATGGACGCTTACATTAAAGTAACAATCTGTAGATGGCTGTATGAACTAACCTGCAGATGCAAGTTTGTACCAGGTATCATAAAAATAGCTCTTAATTATACCCTCTTTTTCGAAGAAAAATCTGGTATATTGTTTTCGTACTGGAGTTGAGTGAGCCTCAGTCCGTCTGTCTGCCTGTCCGTCACGTTTCTTGTAAATGGATCTCCTCTGCAACCACTGAAGTTACACTTTTGAAACTTTGCATGTGGATAGTATATGGAATGTAGATGGCAGTGGGTAACTTTTCTGAAACCTTGACCTCAACATGACCCCAAGGTCAAAGGTCAAAAATTATGATTTGCCATATCTCCTAAACTATTACAGTTACACTTCTGAAACTTTGCTTATTGGATGGTCCTTGGAATATAGAATATGTCGGGTTCGTTATGCTGTGACCTTGACCTCAAGGTCAAAGGTCAAAAAGTATGATTTTGCCATATCTTCTAAACTATTAGAGTTGCACTTCTGAAACTTTGGTTATTGGATGGCCCTTGGAATATAGAATAAATTTGGGTACTTTTGGTGTGACCTTGACCTCAACATTACCCAAGGTCAAAGGTCAAATATTTTGATTTGCCATATCTCCTAAACCATTGGAGTCACACTTCTGAAACTTTGCTTATTGGATGGTCCTTGGAATATAGAATATGTTGCGCTACTTTTGGTGTGACCTCAACCCCAAGGGCAAAGGTCAAAAAGTATGACTTTGCCATATCTTCTAAACTATTAGTTACACTTCTGAAACTTGGTTATTTGATGGCTGTTGGAATATAGAATAAATTGGGATACTTTGGGTGCACCTCAACATAACCCCAAGGTCAAAAAGTATGACTTTGCCATATCTTCTAAACTATAAGAGTTACACTTCTGAAACTTTGCTTATCAGTTAGAATGTTCTTTTGCAACTTTTTTTAACTTACATGTAGTTTTCGCTAGCTAATACATAGTCATTAGTGTTACTCATAGAAAAAGTGGGTATTTGCGATGGTATACCATCGACTGCTGATCTAGGTTTTAGTTATTGAGCAATGGGAATGAACATTAATGTTGACGCTGGGGTTAATGCAATAGTTTACAAAGTCGGGGAACCTCAAAACGAGATGAAATATGGATGCTTTTACTAGAGTTGCCATCCTTTAATGCAAGTATGTACCAAGTATCATTAATGAAGCTCTTATAGTTCCCGGCCCCCGCCCATCAGGGCTTGAAGAAATAGATGGGCTGCATGATGCTTCCACGCAGAGCTGAATCTGACCGCACACATTTACTGGTAAACTGCTTAAAGGATCTAAGCCTACCCAGGCAAAGCCGTGCAAGTCGGACCGTCCATATGCTTATAAACCCTATTGGTTGGGCTTGAGATGTCATCTCACTGTCGGGTAAAAGTCCCACAAAATTGAAAGCAATGTCTCCAAAATGACCTATACAGTGTTGACAGGGACATTAAACCACAAATCAAACAAAACAAACATAGTTTTTATACCCCACCACATGATAGTGGCGGGGTATTATGATATACCCTCCGGTGTCCGTCCGTCCGTATGTCCGTCCGTCCGTCCGTCCGCACCATTTCCGATCGATAACTTGAGTAATTTTTAACAAATTTTTTTCAAATTTTGCATACATGTATATATCGGGAATGAGTGGTATGGGATTGTTAATGGGCAAAATCCGTTCACATTTGACAGAGTTATGGCCCTTTTTAGTTCAAAATAAGGCTTTTTGGGGCGTTTCCGATCAATAACTTGAATATTTTTTCACGGATTTTCTTCAAATTTTGTATACACATTGGCATTGGGTATGAGGAGTTTGGGATTGTAAATGTGCAAAATACATTAACATTTAACGGAATTATGGTCGTTAAAAATTCCGATTAAATGGTTTTTGGGGACTTATTCCTTTACTATATGGAATATTTGGATGAAACTGTACTGATGTATAAACGACCATAATAAGCAGGTTTTGTGTTGTGAATACACAAAATGCGTTAACATTTAACGAAAAATTCGTCGTTAACAATTCCCATTAAATAGTTTCTGCGCATTTATTCCTTTAATTTATGAAATTGATTATCACTGCCAGTGTAGTGGTTAGAGTGCTGGACTACAAATCCTATTGTTGACTATGAATCTGAGGGGCGAGAGTTCAAATCTCCGTCGAGGAATGGAATTTTTTTTTTTTTTTTTTTTTTTTCGTTTTTTCTTCTTTTTTTTTGTGTGTGTTCTTTTTTCTTTTTCTTTCTTTTTCATTTTGGCAATGAATTTATTTATTTTTTTTAATTTTTTGGTTTTTCATTCCTTTTTTTTCCCTTTTTTTTCACCCTTTTCTTCTTTTTGTTATACCCCATCACACGATAGTGCTGGGATATTACAATATACCCTCCGGTGTCTGTCCGTCCGTCCGTTCCCACCATTTCCGACCAATAACTGGATTAATTTGTGCTATGAATCTGAGGGGCGTGAGTTCAAACCCCCGTGGAGGAATGGAATTTTCTTTTTTTTTTCCTTTTTTCTCGTTTTTTCTTTTCTTTTTTTCCGTTTATTTTTCTTTTCTTTCTTTTTGCAATGAATTTTTTTTTTTCCTTTTTTTTTTTCTCATTTTTTGATTTTCATTCCTTTTTTTTACCTTTTTTTTTTTTTCCTTTTCTTCTTTTTGTTATACCCCATTACACGATAGTGCTGGGATATTATAATATACCCTCCGGTGTCTGTCCGTCCATCTGTCCGTCCGTCCATCCCCACCATTTCCGACCGATAACTTGATTAATTTTTCACATTTTTTTTTTCAAATTGTGCCTACATGTTTATATCGGGAATGACTTTTTTTCTTTTCTTCTTTTTGTTATACCCCATCACACGATAGTGCTGGGGTATTATAATATACCCTCCGGTGTCTGTCCGTTCGTCCGTCCATCCACACCATTTCCGACCGATAACTTGATTAATTTCTCACAATTTTTGTTTGGAGTTTGCGATCAATAACTTAAGAATCTTTTCATGGATTTTCTTCAAATTTTAAAACACTAAAGGACACATATTATTGCCAAGGACAGTCACTCTGCTTTTCTGGTTATTGTATTATCTGCCCTTTTGATATACATGTATGTAGTTCCTTTACTATATTGAATGCCTTAGTGAAGTTTTACAGATAACTGTAACACTTAAAAGTACCACTATTATGGGCAAGGCTATAACCATATTATCTTGCAGTGGTGGGGTATCATGCAGTGTTAGCGTGCTTTTATTGAGAAATTAACTTGAACTTTAGGGTGAATACTTAAGTTGACACAATAGTTCACTGAGACAATGAAACATGAAATAAAGGTCAGGGTCAAATATCAATAGTTCACTGAGACAATGAACCATGAAATAAAGAGCAAGGTCAAATATGGATGATTGCATTAAAGTTGCCATCCCTAGATCCAAGTTTGTAATGAGTATCATTAATGAAGCTCTTATAGTTCTTGAGAAATGGATTTGACTATTGGGGTGAATGCTAAGGTTGCAGCAAATGTTGATGGCTTGACAAATGAACTGATAGAAAATCTGAACTTCTATATTGTGCCATGTTTAAAGCAGGGACAACATAAATGGTCATTTCTCTATACAATATCTACATTCTGGGATAGGGCATAAGGGGAATGGGACCATCTTTAGGGGAGGCAACTCCTGCATAGTATTTTTGTCTCCCATGTCAATAGGGGTCAACTCTTGAAGGAAAGAATTTGCTCCTCGAGAGAGAGAGAGTAGACCCTTTTTTCAGCGGGACAGGACTAATAGAAAAGTGAAAAGTCCCAAAAGTTGTCTCCCTTTGAAAAATGGTGGAAAATTCTGCTAGGTGTTCCCATTCCCCTTAAAACTGTCAAAGAACAGTGTTATAAAGCGTTTGTGGTGTATTTTATACTCAACACAAGTTGTCTTAACCCTTATCCTGCTGTTCACGACAAACCGACCACACAGGAGTACTGGTAAACCGCTTAGAGGATCTAAGCCTGCCCAGGTAAAGCGGTGCGACAGGGCTTGAGATGTCATTTAATCTCAATGTCTGGTAAAAGTCTCACAAAATTGGAAGCAACGTCTGCAAATGACTTTTATAGTGTTGACGGGTTGTTAAACCTCAAATCAATCAAACAAACAAAACCTTTGTAAATTGTGTAGATCCAGATCAGAAGGCTTCTACTGAAGGCCTGATAAAAATGCAATTTGTGAACTGAATGAATATATCAAGTAATCTGATTGGCTGACAGATGGTAATGGGTGTGGCTTAAAATATTCAGCAGGATAAGTGTTATGGGAGGGGATACACCTTTAATGAAAACAACTCCTTGAAAAATCTTTTTGTCTGTCTTATCAACTATATCGGTAGTCTCCTCTTAAAGTACTGCTCCGAAGGCAAAGTGCAAAGTAGAAGTAAAACAAAGATCAGGAATTGATACAATTAACTTACTCCACCCATAAAAGACACCAAAGGGAAAGAAATACAAACATTAAGCGACCAGACCATAATGGAAACCCAAACAAAGGAAGGCCATAAGGACAGTTACTTTCCCACAAAATGGCCATATGGCCATCCAAAACCAAAAGACACAAGCGACACACACAGTAAGTAACAAACAACAACATAAATAAATCGCCACAGAAGAGCCGCCTTGGAACGGTCAGTGGAAGATTTCCACTGGGGGGCTTAAATCGATTTTACGTGGCCACAATCCTCGCCCTTACTTCCGTCGCGATTTAGACAAATAATTTGTTCAGTCCGCATGAAGGCCTCCTAACTCATCAGTGCAACATCTCCGTGAACACAAAAATCAAAGAACCACAGAGGTGAGACAACGGTGAGGACTCGACAGCAAGAAACCACTGAAATGCTGGAGCAAAAGAAAACCAACAGTTAGACTCCGATGAGCCCGACCAGAGACAGAGCAAAGTCTTTCTTTATAAATAAACCTCTTTTCTAAAGGGGCTTTGTTTAAAGGGAAATCACAAAAGTTGTCCCCCCTTGTGAGAAATGTTGGAAAGGGTCCACTTGAAACAAGAGGCCCATGGGCCACTATGCTCACCAGAGCTCAGGTGGGCACTGCCCAATGGCAGCCATGTATTTTAACAAGATATCATTTTAATCTACCAAATGAACCCCCATGTCCAAATGAGCACCCATGTGGACTCAGTATCTGAAACATTAGGCCTTTTATGAATGAGAGGGGGTGGGGCATGGACCCAATGGAGCGCTGGTTGGTATCACTAAATCCGTCTTATCATAAGAAACAAAAATACAGTTGAACTTCGATGGCTCGAACTCGCCGGGACCGCCGAAAAAAGTTCGAGCCATCAGTAGTTCGAGCCATTGGAGTCCGACTCGGCAAGATCCATCTTTTTGTACTATGATTTTTTATCATAGCTGCGGCAATTTTGGTGACTTCCGGTACATTTATCGGTCATAATTTAAGCCACGTAGTATACCTTTCGTATTTTTGGTCCGTATGTTAAGGCAAAGGCTAATTTTGGCAGCTCTAACTCAATGTCGGAGACAAATATTAATCTGTGAAATATATTTTGCCAGCTTTAATTTCCTTATGCTGCCTCATTAGCCCTGGGTTATTATAGGTGTTTACAATAAACTTAATTTGACACCTTCTCAACATTAATTTCTTGACCTGTTGATCAAAGGGATTGCGGCAATCAAGATCACCTGTGTTATGTAAACAGCTGTTTTGGCAAGACAAGCGTCTTATGATACTGATCACGCGCCTGCATGACTTGATTGATAACATTGGAATTTTTAAAAAGGTAATTAGTGCGAGCCATCGGTGGGATTTTACATAGAAAATGCGCTCTAGGGACCAGGCTTAGAGTTCGAGGGTTCGAGCCATCGTGGTTCGAGCCAAGGGTGGCATGTTTAGTTAAAATGAATAGGGATTTTGCCGGGACTGAAAAGTCAGTTCAACCCAAACGTGGTGTTCGAGCCTACAGAGTTCGACCCATCGAAGTTCGACTGCATATATGGTTTAGCAGTGGGGATCTGTAAGGCCTCTTAAACAGTGGAGGGGTTGGGCCATGCCCTGTTGATCCCAGGAAAGCCATAGATTGTTGTCCCTAAATGTGTCTTATCATAAGGACCAAGTAAATAAATGGTTTAGTGCTGGGAATCTGAACGGTTTCGGAGATTTTAGGCCCTTTTATGAAGTGGAAAGGACAGGAATGGCCCCTGCGGACCCCCCTACAGTAGGTGTGCTAATAATAAGGAACAAGAACATATATGATTATGGGGTGGGGATTTGAATGGTTTCTGAAATATAAAGTCTTTTATGAAGTGGAGGGGCGGGGCACATTGCCTCAGCACAAAGAGACCCCCAGGTTGGTGTGATTGAATGGGTCTTACCATAAGGAACAAGTATATGGTTTAGGGGTGGGGGTCTGAACTATTTCTGAGATATATGGCTTTTAATGAAGTAAAGCGGGGGGGGGGGGGGGGGGGGACATGGCCAGGGCATGCCCCGGGGACTCCCAAGCTGGTGTCACTGAATGCGTCTTATCATAAGAAAGATGAATATATATGGTTTAGGGTGGGGCTAAGAACATTCTCTGAGATGTAAGGCCTTTTGTGAAGTGGAGGGGTGGGGCAAGGCCCCGGGAGACTCCCAGGTTGGTGTCTATGAATGTGTCTTATCATAGGGAACAAGAATATATATGGTTTAGGAGTGACCATCTGTAGGGTTTCCGAGATATTGTGACATTATGAAATGGAGGGGGTGGGGCATGACCCCAGCACATCCCTGGGGACCCCCAGGTTGGTGTCACTGAATGCGTCTTATCATAATGAACAAGAATATATATGGTTTAGGGGTGGGGATCTGAACAGTTTCTGAGATATATGGCCTTTTGTGAAGTGGGGGGGTGGGGCAAGGCCACAGCGCATTCCTGAGGGCCCCCAGGTTGGTGTCAATGAATGTGTCTTATCATAAGAAGCACGAATATATTTGGTTTAGGGGCGGGGATCTGTAAGTTTTCCGAGATATTGGGCCTTTTATGAAATGGAGGGGGTGGGGCACGGCCCGGGGCATACCGGGGACTTCGAGGTTGATGTTACTGAAAGAGTCTTATCAAAAGGAACAAGAATATATATGGTTTAGGGTAGGGGATCGGAATGGTTTCCCAGATATTGGGCCTTTTATTAAGCGGAGGGGGTGGGGCATGACCTCGGCGCATCCCTGAGGACCCTCAGGTTGGTGTTACTGAATGCGTCTTATCAATAGGAACAAGAATATATATGGTTTAGGGGTCGGGGTCTGAATGGTTTCTGAGATATATGGCCTTTTTTGAAGTGGAGGGGTTGGGGCATGGCCCCGGCACAACCTCAGGTTGGCTTAAAAGCATATGGCTGAGAGAAGTTTACTCAAGAAACATTTCTATAAAAGTTTTGTCAAAATATCTGCAATGACTTGGCAGTAAATGCCATTTTTCAATTTTCCCCATTATAAGTCTATGGAAACTCTAAGTTGCCATAGCAACCTATCTACTGAGCCGATTTTCATAAAAAACACCAACTTTCAATCCCCCCGCCCAAGGATGCTACAGTTAAAATTTGGGCCCAATTGGCCCAGTGGCTTCAGAGGAGAAGATGTTTAAAAGTGTTGACGCCAGACATACGACGTCGACGACGATGGATAACTGCCTATCCTATAAGCTCCCCCGGAGCCTTCGGCTCTGGTGAGCTAAAAATTACTGATGTTGGTTAACATATTGTTAAAACCTTGATCATTTTGTATGGCATATATACTATGCTGAAAAGCTACTCACACTTTTTCAACAAAATTACCAGAGTTTAGATGTTGTACTGACTAGAACAACTGAAATTTTGGCCATTAATTAGCTTGTTAAACTAAAGATACTTTGAAGAACTTGACCCAAATTATCCATGACCATTAATATTGAGATTTTACTGTACAAGAATTAAAACTACCAACAGTATTCTTTCCCCATATCCAACTTTTTCTCCTTTCAGGCTTTCTCTCACCTTCTCTCCCTCCCCTATCATTTTATCTTCTGCACCCTCTCAAAAACCAGATAAAAATATATGAAAATAATTTTATGGCAGGTTAAGCCAGAAAATGTGTTCCAGCTTTGCATAATTAATATCACCTAAACAAGTATGTATAATGAATACCTTTGCAAATCCAACTTTATGAAAAATAAATCGAGAGAGGGGATTGGGTGCGCATGCGCGCGGTTGTGCTGTTCCTGTTTTTCCGGGAAACTTTTTGGATTATTTTGGAGTTTTAAGGAATACCCTGGATGAGTTCTTTAACTTTTTCCTCATAACTTTGTTAACTTCTCCAGTAACTTGTTTTATTTCAGCTTTTGTTTTGTTTTTGTTGATTTGCATTTCAAACGAATCCCAGATAATTTGGCATAGGTATTTTTTAGTTTTGCACCGAAACGTAACTGGTTCCGGTTTTGCGGCGGATTGAACCACAAAGGTAAACATTAAATTTCATTAAGTTTTTGTGTGACATTTGCAGATATTGCCCAGCAGAGAAAATTTTCCTAGACACCACTTAGTATAAATTGCCCTTCAACTACCATAAAGTCACCATACAACCTATGAAATATGAGTCATTTTGTGTCTGACCTCCTATTTGGAGTTTGTTGCCTGCTGTTGGCAACACGTCTAGCATCCTTTTCCATCTATAGCGGACAGGATCAACAGGAAATCCCCGTTGACTTTTTCCCAGTGTATATGGATACATGTGGTACAACAGCAAACGAGTATAACTTTGCCCCACATTTGCACGGTATCTATCTTAAAAAAATCGGTAAGGATGAAGGGATTTCCTGGTTCAAACAAACTTTTTTACCTGTATATATTTACAGTTATAATAGGTAATGCTTGGGACGTGGAATCAAATCCTGGTCCAATTTCCCTAAATGACAGCTCACATTTTCCCTGTGGACTTTGTCAAAGTGTTGGTTGGGAAGACCGAGGAATTTGTTGTGACACTTGCAATATCTGGTATCACATAGACTGTCAAGGCATGTCATCAACTATGTATAGTCTATATAACAGATCATCGAATATGAACGTAGCATGGGAATGCATGAAATGTGGAATGCCAAACTTTTCCACATCTCTGTTTGACACTTTATCTTCTATTGACACCCATAACCAATTTGAACCGTTATCAACCCTGTCCGAGCCTGACAGTCCGATACCAGACAATATTGGCCCGCCCACGGCAGCTTCTTCGCCCATTGTGCAGCAGTCAAAAGAAGCTAAACTGAAGACCAAAAAGGCGGTCCTTAACCACCCCCTCAGAATATTGATTATGAATTGTCAGTCAATAAAGAACAAAAAGGCTGAACTTCATACTATTATCGACTCAGCTAAGCCGGACATCATTTTGGGCAATGAGTCCTGGCTAACCCCAGAAATTAAAAACTCAGAAATTTTTCCAGAATCTTTTGAGGCTATCCGGAAAGACAGAGTTGGGGATGCACATGGAGGTGTCTTTGTGGCTTTCAAGCGAGACCTACTCTGTACAGAAACTCCGGAGTTGGACACCAAATGTGAATTAGTTTGGTGTAAATTGAACATTAATGGATGTAGGACTCTGTACCTTGGTTCCTTTTATCGCCCCCCAGATAAGATTGACCCAGAATATCTTGAGGCTTTTAATTCATCTTTGTCTAGGATAATATCAAATGCAAATGCCCATATCTTGGTTGGCGGAGACTTCAATTGTGGTGACATTGAATGGAGCAACATGCAGGTGCCCCATGGGGTATCTAAAAGGCAGACACAGCAACAGCTTTTAGATATAATCAAAGAACACTGCCTAGCCCAAGTAATTAATATACCCACCCGTCAAGAGAAGACCCTCGATCTATTATTTACAAATTCCCCATCCCCAGTTAATCGAGTTAAGGGGATGCCCCCGATCGGCAAAGCCGATCACGACATAGTCCTTATTGAATACGACATAAAAGCAAAACGAATCAGACAAGCCCCGCGTAAAATATATCTATATAAACGTGCGGATATGGATGGTCTGCGAGACCATATGGCGCGATTTAGAGATTCGTTCCTTTCCTCTGACCTTTCGCACATGTCAGTTAACGACATGTGGGTCAATTTTAAGACCGAATTAACTGCGGCTATGGAAAGGTTTATTCCAACGAAAATGACCAGAACAAAGCATAGTGCGCCTTGGATCGACAACACGATCAAGCATCTAATTAGAAGACGCAATCGAATGTACTTTCGTGCTCGTAAGTCTAGTAGCCCTGACGTTAAGAGCCATTACAAAAGGTTCAGAGCACATGTACAAAAGGTAATAAGAGATGCATATTGGAAGCATGTTTCCAGCATCTTCACCTTTGAGGATGATAATACAGATCCCGACAGTCCCCAGAAGAATGGTAAAGTAAAAAAGTTTTGGTCATTTGTAAAGTCCCTGAAAAAGGAAGCCTTTGGGATCACTTCGTTAAGAGATAACGGTATTCTCAAAACAGATTCGCGCGATAAGGCCAACATATGTAACAAACAGTTTCAATCTGCATTTACGCGTGAAACTGATGGTGAGCTACCAACTAAAGGTAATAGTCAGTTCCCCTCAATGGGGGACATAACAGTTGACCCAAACGGGGTCGCCAAACTGTTAGGTAAGCTCAAAATACATAAGGCATCTGGGCCGGATGACCTGAATGCCAGGGTGCTTGAAGAATGTGGTGCTGAAATTTCACCTGTGCTGGCCTTTATCTTCAATGAATCACTCGCCCAGGGCACTGTACCAGATGACTGGCGACAAGCTAATGTTACCCCGGTCTATAAAAAAGGAGAAAAATACGATGCAGCAAATTATAGACCAGTGTCGCTAACATGCATCTGTTGCAAAACCCTGGAGCATATAATAGTTAGTAACATCAACAAGCACCTAGCCTTTGAGAGCATTCTTGCTGACTGTCAACATGGTTTCCGAAGTCAAAGGTCTTGCGAAACTCAATTAGTTCAGTTTTACCATGACATTGTGAGCAATCTGGATGGGGCCACAAACCGTGGCCACAAACAGACTGATCTGACTTGATTATCATGGACTTCGCTAAGGCCTTTGACAAGGTACCTCACAGGAGGCTATTGTACAAATTGGATTACTATGGGATAAGAGGATCCACACACAGGTGGATTAGCTCATGGCTCTCAGGGCGCTCACAACAAGTTGTACTTGATGGCCAAGCATCTGATCCAGTCCCTGTTTTATCTGGTGTCCCCCAAGGTTCGGTCCTTGGACCGGTCCTTTTCTTGGTATTCATTAATGATCTGCCTGATAACATCAGGTCATCTGTCCGTTTGTTTGCTGATGATTGTGTCCTTTATAGGAATATATATTCTTCTTCTGACTGTCTTATTCTACAAGATGACCTGAATCAACTAGCACAGTGGGAGGCCGATTGGCAGATGAAGTTCAATGTGGCCAAATGTCATTCAATGAGGGTGTCGCGACACCCTCCTGACAAACAAATTAAGTTTGACTATAAACTGCACCAGCAAATCTTGGAGCAGGTTCAATCCGCCAAATATCTTGGTATCACCATCACTGATGATCTTGATTGGGGTCAACACGTTTCAGAAATTACATCAAAAGCAACTAGGACTTTAGGATTTCTTAGACGAAACTTGGCTTTTGCACCTAGGCAGACAAAGGATGTTGCATATAAAACATTGGTTCGCCCTCAGCTAGAATATGCATCACCCATTTGGCATCCCTATGTTAAAACTCAGATTCAACAGGTGGAGAAGGTGCAGAGGACAGCTGCTCGATGGACCTGCCGACGATGGCGCAATAGAAGCAGCGTCGGTGACATGCTTAACAAGCTAGAATGGCCGTCCCTAGAGGCCCGTCGTGAGCAGTCCTCTTTAACCTTCTTCTATAAGATACATTCAGGTACAGTGGCCGTTAATAAAGATAAATACTTGACCCCTGTGACAGTTTCAACTCGAACAAGGGCATCAAAAGTAAACAACTCACAGTATCACAGGTACCAGTCCTACAGTGATGCCCTGAAAAATTCCTTCTTCCCTAGGACTATTCCCCAGTGGAATAGTCTTCCCTCCTCTGTGGTGAATGCTAAGACTGCAGAGGAGTTCAAAGCCCATACAGTGTAAGATTGAGACTCAGAGGTATGCGTTTTAGTATACCTCTGTTATTCAGATTGTAAATAGTTTTAAGGACTCATCCAGTGACTTCTCTTTTTTTTTTTTTTTTTTCAGCTAAATTCTAAATTTAGCTACGCACCCAACTGAGGTAATGGCCAAATATGACCGACTCAGTATAAGAAGATAGATAGATAGAGAGAGAGAAAAATTTAGTTTACAAGAGTCTGCATTTTTCCTCTCAAAAATGTAAGAATGTGGGTACTTTTGAGAACCATCTCAATGAACCAGCAAGCAACCACTCTAACAGATATAAGAAAACATTAGAGCTCTTTCCTTTAAGAGAATAATTCTTTCCTTTAAGAGAGGACCCCTACATCAGAAGGAAAGCCAGAATGAAGTCATGAAAGTTGTCTCCCCTGCAAAAATTATGAAAAATATGCAAAGTGCATCCACTTCCCTCTAGCTAACCATAGGCAGGCTTACACCTCATCAGTGGGGAAATCGATCACATAATGATCATCCCTGTAAACCCCACTTTTTATGGAGAAAATTTGGATTTGCATGGGTTTACATTATTTTTTTTTCTGCTCCAGGACATTGGTTGTGGGAACTCAAGCATATGTTTGAAATGTAAATACAGTCAAACTTCGATGGCTCGAACACCGATGGCTCGTTTACCATGGATGTGTCGAACCCATTCTTGAGCCCCCAGTGAAATCCTCTACATAAGAAATAGTGGGGGATAATTAAGGAGATTTTAGTCTTTTATCTTGCAAATGTATGCTGTGTGTACTCATTAGAATCACCTCGATGAGGCGATTCTAATGAGTACACACAGCATACATATTCAATATAGAACACCGAAAAGATGTCTAAAAGTATCTCGTTATGCCTCCTGGCAGTAAAGTAGAAGTAAAACAAAGATCAGGAATTGATACAATTAACTTACTCCATCCATAAAAGACACCAAAGGGAAAGAAATACAAACATTAAGCGACCAGACCATAATGGAAACCTAAACAAAGGAAGGCCATATGGACAGTTACTTTCCCACAAAATGGCCATATGGCCATCCAAAATTAAAAGACACAAGTGATACACACAGTAAGTAACAAACAACAACATAAATAAATCGCCACAGAAGAGCCGCCTTGGAACGGTCAGTGGAAGATTTCCACTGGGGGGCTCCCTCAGTGGCACGAACTACCCTGTCTCGAACAGATTTTCGACGTCCCAATGGTGTTCAAGCCATTGAAGTTCAACTGCAAGAAATGTTGCATATTTTCATCATGATCAGAAATAACCCATTTGGAGATCTTGCAGAATGCACTATGCCACACGGAAGTGTTACCATGATGAGTGATTGTGTACACATACTTCTATACTTCTGGTGGTAATTGACTGCTGTTCACTGACAACTGCTTTTTACTGATTTACTGCCCCCACCCATCGGGGCCTGGAGAAATAGATTGGGCTGCATTGTACTTCCATGCAGAGCTGAAACTGACCACACATGAGTGAAGGACTAAGTCTGTCTAGGCAAAGTGGTGTGAGTAAGACTGTCCAATACATATAAGCCTTTTGGTTTTGTTGGGTGGCAGGACTTAAGATGTCATTTCATCTCAATGTCAGGTAAAAGTCCCACAAAATTAGAAGCAATGACTCCAAAATGACCTAAACAGTGTTTATGGGGACATTAAACATCAAACAAAACTGCCTTTCTTGATACAGTAGAAGAGAATGACCTCATAGAAATTAAAGAATTTCATACTTACTCCTCACATAAATTATGTGGCTGGGCTGACAATGAAACTAAGAAAACTGTTACAATTGTTATCATTAATAATTTTCACTTCTATCATTACCTTTAAACTTAACTACAAAACTATATTAAAACTCAACAAACAACATAAGTATATTAAAACTATATCATGATATAAAACAACATAAAACTATATCATTTGTGCATAAATGATCATGCAATATAATTGAGTGATTTAGTATTGGCCTAGTTACAAGTCCACATTCGGCTCTATCTGCCTAAATGATATTATTATAGGTAATAAAACTAATTTTTCTGGGTCCAGTTGTTCAAAATTAAAGCCGACATAAGTTAACAAATTGTTAAAAGTTTGATCATTTATTATGGCAAACATGCTAATATTTTTACAGCAAAAGCTACTCAAAATTACCAGAGAATAAGAAATTGCACTTACTAGAACAGTTAACAATTTCACCACTAACAAGCTCATACAGCTAGCAATGCTTTGAACAACTGAACCATGATGTTCATGAAAGGAAGACTGACATCTGGGCCAAGTTGTTCAAAGCTAATAAAGATATTACTTAACGTATTATCAAAAGTTTGATCATCTAATACTGCAAATACACTAATATTTTTGCTGAAAAAACGTGAATATTGGTAGCTTTTGCAAATGCAAAAATTACACATGCATTCAACAGGGTTCTTGCTAGAACAGGTAACATTTTGATCAATAATTAGTTTATTAAGCTAACAATTTTGAACTATTGACCTCTGGGGCCAGTTGTTCAAAGCATCGTTAGCTTAACGAGCTTGTTACTGGTCAAACTGTTAACTGTTCTAGCAAGATCAATATCTTACACAGTGTTATTTTTGCTGAAAAAGAGAGCAGCTTTTGCATTTGCAAAAGATGCTCACACTTTTTCAGCAAAAATATTAGCATATTTGTCATATTAAATGATAAAAGCTTTAATGATGTGTTAACTATGGTGTTAGTTTTGACCAACTGGCCCCTGGTCAGTTTACATTAACTCCTTTTAACAGATAACATTAATATTTTCATGAGCATAAGAAAAGTGAAATCTGTGTCTTAAATCATGGGATATACAAATCTCTAATCCAATGGCTATCTAATATAAAAGCACATGAAATTGAAACTATCCCAAAATAAAAAATAATTGTAAAATTCTAACAAATTAACTTTTGTTGTGCATACATTATGTATGTATTCATGCATGCAATAATAATGACATTCACCACATGTATGAATTCATGCAAAGACATGCATTGCACATCTTTGCATGAATGCATACATGTAGTGAATGTCATTCAAGAATGCATACATGCGGTGGATTGTTTGTTTGTGTTGAAGATTTTTGTCTCCGTCAACACTGTTTACCTCATTTTGGCAACATTGCTCCCGATTTTGTGGGATTTTACCCGACACTGAGATGAAATGTCATCTCAAGCCCTACCACTCTAAGAAACTAATAGGGTTTAAGGAACTGTCTGACTCGCACCGCTTCTCCAGGGCAGGCTCAGACCTTCTTAGCCATTTACCAGTACTCAAGATCGCATCACGTGAACAAGTCCGTGGAATGAACATCCCCATAAACCCGACTTTATATAGCGAAAACTGGGATTTACGGAGCTATACAATTCTTATTTCTGCTCCAAGACAAAGGCTGTGGGTACTTGTTAGAACTGCCTCGAAGAGGCCGTTTTGACATACACCCACAACCTATGTTTGCAGTATAAATAAGAAAAATATCAAGGATTTTCATCAGAAAAGTAGCCTTTATAGAGATGTGAAAAATGCTCTATGTCGCACAGGTTTAATGGGTCAGTTTCAGCTCTGTGTGGAAGCTGAGTGCTGCCCAATCTATTTCTCCAAGTGATGAATATCATTTATGGAATGAGCCTCATCATGAGAAAACCTGTTTTTGTCGCGCCTGCTATTAGCATGGCGCGATATAGGCGCCCAGTTTTCCGTCAGTTCGTTCGTTCGTTTGTCAAGGCGTCAACATTTGCGACCACCCTAGCGTTCACCCTAATGGTCAACGTTATTTCTCAACAACTATAAGAGATTCATTAATTATACTTGGTTTTGTTTGATTTGAGGTTTAACGTCCCCGTCAACACTGTAAAGGTCATTTTGGAGACGTTGCTTCCAATTTTGTGGGACTTTTACCCGACATTGAGATGGAATGACATCTCAAGCCCTGTCGCCCAATGAAACCAATAGGGTTTATTAGCATGGACGGTCCGCCTCGCACTGCGGTTCCTGGACAGGCTTAGATCCTCTAAGCTGTTTACCAGTACTAGTGTGCGGGCCAGATTCAGCTCTGCGTGGAAGCATCGTGCAGCCCATATATACTTGGTACAAACTTATATCTGGGGATGGCAACTTAAATGCAAGCATCCATATTTGACCTTGACCTAAATTTCATGGTTCACTGACTGTAAAATATTGCGACCACCCTAGCGTTCACCCTAATGGTCAAGTTTATTTCTCAAGACCTAATAATACTTGGTACAAACTTGTATCTGGGTGTGGCAAGTTAAATGCAACCATCCATATTTGACTTGACCTACATTTTATGGTTCACTGACTTAATAAAATATTGCAACCACCCTAGCATTCACCCAAATGGTCATGTTAATTTCTCAAGAACTATAAGAGCTTCATTAATGATACTTGGTATAAACTTGTATCTGGAGATGGAAACTTAAATGCAAGCATCCATATTTGACCTTGACCTACATTTTATGGTTCACTGACTTTGTTAAATATTGCAATCACCCTAGCGTTCACCCTAATGGTTAAGTTCATTTCTCAAGAATTATTAGAACTTCATTAATGTTACTTAGTACAAACTTGCATTTAAGAATGGCAACTTTTATGCAAGCATCTATATTTGACCTTGGCCTAGATGTGATGGTTCGATGACTTTGCACCCCCACAGGCGCCAAATAGCCTTCGGCGGAATTCTTGTTTGCTATTTGTGATCATCAAAGGTGCAGATCAGCCTGCATGTCAGAGCAGTCAAGGGCCAGTTGTTCAAAACTAACGATGTCATTAGTCAACGTATCGTTAAAACTTTGATCATTAAATGTGGCAAATATGCTATTTTTGCTGAAAAAATGTGAGCAGCTTTTGCGGATGCAAAAGCTGCTCACATTTTTTCAGCAAAAATACCAAAATTTTCGATATTGTACTTTATAGAAGAGTATACAATGACCACTAACGAGCTCGTTAAGCTAAAGATGCTTTGAACAACTGGCCCCTAATCAGCAGTTTGCAATTGCAAAAGCTACTTTTTTATTTTTGCAGCAAAATACCGGAGTATCAGATACTGGACTTGCTAGAACAGTTAAAATTTTGACCAAATCTTTCCTTAAAAGCTACAATGCTTTGCAAAAGTGGGTTCTAATAAGCAAATATTAAGGATTGTTTGTTTACCTTTCCACACTTTTCCTGGGCAGGCTAATACGTAAGGGGTTAACCAGTACAGTGCACATTCTATCCCCAGAAACTGAAAACCAGCGAAAGGGAAAGAATGACCGTAGAAAAGATTTCATGACCAATCTCCACGAAAGAATGTTGCCGACCCCGGCAGGTATCAAACCGGCGTCCTCCCGATCACCAGTCAGACGCGCATCCGACTGAGCTACGGAAGCCTATTAAGGGTTGTTAAGGTAGTTATCAAACTATGACATATCTGATGTGTATAAAAAGAAAGTAAAAACATGTTTATGATCAAGGCGAAATTTCAATTCAGTGTTGTATTCAAACCTTACAGCACCAAGCATAACTGCAGAAGACAATATTTTCAAATGTATTTTTTTCTTATCATCACGGAAACACGCCTATATAATTTTGACCCCCTTGAACCCCGCTTTTATATACTAAAACTGGGGTTTCCGGGGGATATTCCTTATATTTCTTATTTCTGCTCTAAAGGCAGTTCTAACGAGTGTCCACAATCTATGTTTGGAGCAGAAATAAGAAAAATATCACAATTTTATGTGGACTGTCTGCTACACAATTCACGTGCAATGTCAAGCCTGAAAAACAAATACGGAATGTTGTCTGCTGCATTTTGATTGTTTGAGTTAATACGTCCTACCAACAATGAAGGTCATTTTGCAATAAGATCTTGGTTTAAAGACACCTCCAGAGTCTAAAGACTCAAAAAAAGGAACTTATGACTCCTGGATTATGAGCCAAATAGCTTAACCAGTACACCACAGATACACCTCAGTTTGGGTTGATGCTTCAAGGTTTAAAACAACAGAAACAAAAGCTGACATCAAACAGCATAGCTTGCCGGTCTTTGAGGTCATAGGCATATGTGTGGGCATTGTTGAATAAACCTTTGGACCTTTATCTATTATCATACTAAACATGAACCAAATCCATTATATAGTTTGGAAAATATGAGCTCCTAAAAAACACTGATTCCTATGCCAAAGCTGACGCAGGGGATAGCTAGTGCAATAACTCTTCCCAGACTTTGTCCAGGCGAGGCAAAAAATTGTTTTGCATTAAGAGGAATGGGGACACCTTCAGGGGAGGCAACTCCTGCAAAAGTATTTTTGTCTGCCATGTCAATAGGGGTCAACTCTTAAAGGAAAGAATTTGCTCCTCAGGGGCAAATTCTTTCCTTTAATATTTGGCCCCTTTTTAGTTGGACAGGGATTATAGAAAAGCAAACAGGAGGTCCCAAAAGTTATCTCCCTTTGAAAAATGGCAGAAAAATCTGCCAGGTGTTCCCATTCCCCTAATCTAACATTACAATCTGAATGATTCAGATAACAGCCCTAATCTGGAATTAAACAAATCAAAATCTATCTAAGTGAGTGCAACATGGTCTAACAATAGAGAAGCAAATGAGATAAAAATCCAATATCTATCTTTTATCAGAAGGGATCAAATCTGAAGCCTGCTGATAACAAATCAGGGTCAAGTTGTCCAAAGCACTGATAGCTTATTGCACTTGTTAGTGGTCAAAATGTTGACTGTTTTAGCAAGTACAGCATCTAATACTCTGGTTTTTGTTTGAATTGATGTTTTATGTCCCGGTCAACACTATTCAGGTCATTTTGCAGATGTTGCTTCCAATTTTGTGAGACTTTTACCGGACATTGAGATGAAATGACATCTCAAGCCCTGCCGCCCAAACAAACCAATAGGGTTTATAAGTAGGAATGGTCTAACTCGCACCGCTTTGCCTGGGTAGGCTTACATCCTCTAAGTGGTTTACCAATACTCTTGTGCAGTTGGTTTCAGCTCTGCCTGGAAGCAAAATGCAGCCCAATTTCTCCAGGCCATGATGGGCAGGGGCAAATATGCTAATGTTTTCGCTGAATAAATATGAGAAGCTTTCCCATTTGCTAAAGCTGCTCACATTTTTTATTAAAAATATTCAGCTTGCTTGAACAGCTAACAGTTTGACGAGTAACAGTCTAATAAGCTAACAATGCTTTCATCAACTGTACCCTGGCCCCAGATGTGCTGAAGACAGCTTCATTTTGTGACATTTTAGCCCCCTAAAAATCAGTACCTCTCTAGTGGGCTTGGAAGAAACTTTCAACAACTAAATGTAAGAGAAAGTAATAATGAATGACTGAATGAATGAATGCTTTTCTTCAAAAACACCAAAAATGTAACAAAAACATCTTATCACACTTTTGATTCTATAAAATGCTAGGAATATTCCTGACTGTAAAACTGTTATTTGCATAAAGTAGACATTTTGCTCAAAATACCTAAATTCATGCAAACAAATGTAGCTAAAAACAAAATAAATCAGTATCACAATAACTTTCATTCTAAAACTCTCGAATATCACAGGGTTCTACCATTATGGTGGCACCGAAATTCCTGAGCAAGGCTTTATGAGCGGGGTCCCTCAAGGTTATACAACTTTTCCATGCTCAACTCAAGTAAATACATGTATTTATACAACTTTTTCCATGCTCAACTCAGGTTAGTACATGTATTTATACAACTTTTTCCATGCTCAACTGAGGTAAGTGCATGTATTTATACATGTACAACTTTTTCCATGCTCACCTCAAGATAGTACATGTATTTATACAACTTTTTCCATGCTCACCTCAAGTTAGTAAATGTATTTATACAACTTTTTCCATGCTCACCTCAAGTAAGTACACGTATTTATACAACTTTTCCATGCTCAACTAAAATAAGTACCTGTATGTAATTTATCCTGTTCCTGACTATTAAATCACAAATGCTACTCAGTAGCAAATACTTTCCTTTAAAAATAGACCCCTATCAACAAGACACACAAAAATATTATTGATAATGATTCACTTCCCTTAAAACCCTGATAAAGTCAAAATAATGCTGTAATTAACAGTGCTATAAAGAGATCTGTTTGTGGGTTGTTCAAGCCAACATTTGGTATACCATATTGATCCTACTTATTTGGACAGACAAGCCTAAGCAAACAGTACAGACCCAGATCAGACTGCTCCTGAAGGAGCAGACTGATCAGGGTCTACACCGTTTGCCATTCCATCTGCACCTTTTGGACTCCTTGTGGATCGTGCAACAAATTTTTTAAGAATTTAGGAGAACTACAGCAAGTCCTCAAGGTGTTCAATTTTTTACGATTTCTATGGTAACTAAACTAAAATGCTGCCAAGTATTGCTTTGATTTCTGCTCATTGGATCTAATAATAGCACTACAAGCTTGGGGCTTGTTTGACACTGTCATTCTCTTTCAAGGTTGCTATCCACTTTTTTTGACTGCTCGTGTTTGACACTGTCAGTCTCTTTCAAGGTTGCTATTCACTTTTTTGACTGCTCGGTGTATCTTCATTTTCACTCAGTGAGTTCTGTCTGTATGCAAACAGTATTGGCACTATAAAAAGAACTCCATTTATTACCCAGAATACTGTTCTTGCTTCAAGGCTGCCTGGTACCCGCAGTTTAAAAGGGGTTCTTGAATGAAGGGAGGAGCCAATGTGGGTAAACTGACCCTGAAAAAAAATTTGTAGATTGAAATTAATAGCAATCACATAGCTGCATCATGATCAGTAGATAAAGACACTTGATAGTCACCTCAGTGACTGAGATTTTCCCTTTAACGCAAAAATCCTTGATTAATTAATTGATTAAACATAGCCACCAGTTCCAGAAAAATTTGAAATTGACAAGGACAATCTATTGTAGTCTGTTTAACCGTCGTTTTATCAACTGAAAAATGCTTACCAGGCAATATATGGGCTTAATAAAACTGTTTGCTCTTCACTGCCAGCAATGGTCGCCATTACTTAATCTGGATTACTTCCCTTGTTTGGTGTAACTACTCAGTGAAAGTAAAAAATTCCTGGCCACTTCCCAGACTTTTCCAGAATTTCGCAATTTCCCTGCCATTTTACCACCAGGATGCATTGTTTCATTGTACCGACTTTGTCCCACTTTCTCAACAGCATGGGAACCTGGTCATAAATTGGAAAAATCTCAGGGTCTTTTCTAATATTTCATCACAAAAACATGCCCATATATTTTTGACCCCCTTGAACCCCACTTTTATATAGTAAAACTGGGGTTTGCAGGGGTAAACCTTATTTTCCAAATTTCTGCTCTAAAATATATATTGTGGGTACTTATAAGAACTGCCTCAAGGTTCTAATGAGAACCTACAATGTATATTTTGAACAGAAATAAGAATAATATCATCTTAAAATTTTCATTTTTTGGGGGGATAAAGTTTACAATGTATTTGTATAGGTGTGTTTTCGTAATGTTAAAATGACATACCTGAGCCGCAGCTCCAGCATACAGCAGAGAAACATCTGACAACCAAGTCTGATAGGGATACAGTAAACCATGGACAGCACAGATATAGTAGGGCACAAAATAAAACATGTAGATCAACATCTGAAAGAGAATAACCTTCTTTATCATATGACTTCATGGCCAAGAATGTGATCATGTAATAAATTCGGTTATCCGCTACTGGATTAAATACCGGTATGCAAATAAATTAGTTAGAGATACTCCGTAACATTACACGTACGACGTCCATAACGACGTGTTTACTAATAGCTGAATATTGACATTTTTGTACAAAAATTGTGAATTAAGCGCCTTTTAACTGGCATATCATAAATAGAATCTTGCATTCGTGCTCATGTATTATTGAATTTATTTAAAACAGAGTTGAGGAAACGGGACAAAATGCTTGGCAAAGCCTCGCATTTTATTCCTTTTCCCCCACTTGTTTAATAAATTCAATAATACAGGAACCTCTATAATTAACCCTTTCACCTTCGAGTTTCTGAAGTGGACTCTTCCATCTTTGAAGCCTCCATGGTGTAGTGGTTACGCTACTCGCCTTTTTAAGTTTTAAAGCAGGGGTCACAGGATCAATCCCGGGCTTCTCCAGACTTTCGGATGAGTCTTTATAACGAGGTCCCGTCTCCGTATGACCTTAGCTGTTGGTGGGACATAAAACTCAAACACTCACTCACTCTTCCATCTTTGAATTTGGACATGTCCATTCTTGTTAACCCTTTTTGTACCAAATGGAATCTTCCTCCTTATATATAGCAGGAGTCCATTTTAATATTTAGGGGTGTCAGGTTGTGTTTTCTATAAATTTTATTTGGAAAATGGTTAAACTTTTCGCCAACACAGGTCCTGATCAGCGCCGCAAACGCGGCATCTGATCTGAGCCTGCACTCTTTGCCAACTACCCGTTTTAGGGTTTCCGGTATAAAATGGTGTTAATAAGGGGTTATTGTCAAAATCATTGGCAAAATGGCAAACAGTTTTGATTCTGATGAGAAAGTTTGTTACCAGCTGTCCCATCTACAGTGTTTAAATAGGTATGTGTACTAGGGCTAGGTGTTCAAAACTGACAATGTTGTCAGTTAAGTTACTTTAATATCATTATAACTTTGATCCTTTACTATGGCAAGTATACTAATAATTTTGCAGATAAGATGTGAGCAGCTGTAGCATTCTTCTAGTCTTATGACATGAAAGCCATAACAAAGAATTGAAGTAAGCTGTAACAAAGAATGAAGCACAGCTTGAAAACAATCCCTGCCTAGGATTCAAACCCAGGCCAATTGGGTGAAAGTCCAATGCTCTAACCACTGAGTAGGGCTAATTGGAGCTGAAAAGATAATCGATTATCAGTCCTGCCATTGCGATCGATAATCGATTAGTAATCGCTAAGATTAGTGTCATTATTTTACCTGTCTGGCTTTCTGTCTGAGCATGGTTCTTACCATATGTTGCACTTTACCATATGTATTTTTGAACAGACAAGCCTGAACAAACAGTGTAGACCCAGATGAGACGCCGCATAATGCGGCGTCTCATCAGGGTCTGCACTGTTTGCCACTCATCCAGCTATGTTAGGCATAACTTTGGGTAGTAAATTGTACCTATCAAGTGATCGATTAAAAGCAAATCAGAAATGATAATCATTTTTGTGGAATTTATCGATCGATTAATCGATTATATGATTAATCGTGGCAACCTTACCACTGAGCCAAAGAGTTGACTCTCTACTCCTGAACACAGTTGTCAGAGAGTGATGATAAAACCATAAGCTATGCATAATCTACCAAAGTAGATAACTGAAGTGAGGAAATGTGATCAATAACACCAACAAAACTATCAGAGTATTAGAAATTCTACTACTAGAACAGTTAACATTTTGACCATTCACAAGCTGGTTGATGGTGCTTTGAACAACTCGAGGCCGGTCTATGGCTTCAAACACCAAGGAACACTCTGACATTCTTTCTTTTTAGAGAAAATTTCATGTGAATCATGTAAATCATCTGCTGAGCATGATCACATAGAATGTTATGCCTCTATGTGTGAATCATCTGCTGAGCATGATCACATAGAATGTTAAGCCTCTGTGTGAATCATCTGCTGAGCATGATCACATGGAATATTAAACCTCTGTGTGAATCATCTGCTGAGCATGATCACATAGAATGTTAAGCCTCTTTGTGTGTATCATCTGCTGCGCATGATCACATGGAATGTTAAGCCTCATTGTGTAAATCGTCTGCTGAGCATGATCACAATGGTATGTTATGCCTCTTTGTGTGAATCATCTGCTGAGCAGGATCACATGGAATGTTAAGCCTCATTGTGTGAATCGTCTGCTGAGCATGATCACATGGTATGTTATGCCTCTTTGTGTGAATCATCTGCTGAGCATGATCACATGGTATGTTATGCCTCTTTGTGTGAATCATCTGCTGAGCATGATCACATGGTATGTTATGCCTCTTTGTGTGAATCATCTGCTGAGCATGATCACATGGTATGTTATGCCTCTTTGTGTGAATCATCTGCTGAGCATGATCACATAGAATGTTAAGCCTCTTTGTGTGTATCATCTGCTGAGCATGATCACATGGTATGTTATGCCTCTTTGTGTGAATCATCTGCTGAGCATGATCACATGGAATGTAATGCCTCTTTGTGTGTATCATCTGCTGAGCATGATCACATGGTATGTTATGCCTCTTTGTGTGAATCATCTGCTGAGCATGATGACATGGAATGTTATGCCTCTTTGTGTGTATCATCTGCTGAGCATGATCACATGGTATGTTATGCCTCTTTGTGTGAATCATCTGCTGAGCATTATCACATGGTATGTTATGCCTCTTTGTGTGAATCATCTGCTGAGCATGATCACATGGTATGTTATGCCTCTTTGTGTGAATCATCTGCTCAGCATGATCACATGGAATGGAACCCATTAGCTATAGCTGTATTTTAAAGATCTTCAAAAGTTAACATTTCTTACCTGTACTTTGGGATAGGAGTTGGGATCAGATAAATATGGTTCATATTTATTTACATAGTCTAGAGTGACTTCCTCCTGACACCCAAGAACAGCCTACAGAAGTAAACATAAAGCAATATATAGAACTGATCCTAAGTATTAGGACAGACAGGCCTAGGCAAATAGTGCAGACCCAGATCAGACTGCTCCTGAAGGAGCAGTCTGATCAGGGCCTGCACTGTTTGCCATTCAAGGCCTGCACTGTTTGCCATTCTGTCTGCACTTTTTGGACTCCTTGTTGGATCAAGAATCAAATTTGTTAAAATTTAAGGAGAATTAAGTCCTCAAGGTGTGCATTTTTAGGAATTTTACTGTAAAATATATCTTAAAGTTCCATAGCTCAAGATAAGGAGAAGCAAGGATAATTCTGAGGTAATTTTTCTTATTTCTCCATTAAATAAAATGTTGTGGGTACTCGCCTCAATGAGGTGATTCTAACAAGTACCCACAACATATGTTTCCAACAAAAAATAAAGAAAAATCTCTTAAGGGGAATGGGAACACCTTGCAGATTTTTCCAGCATTTTTCAAAGGGAGACTACTTTTGGGACTTCCTGTTCGCTTTTCTATAAGCCCTGTCCCACTGAAAAAGGGGTCTACTCTTAAAGGAAAGAATTTGTTCCTTAGGAGCAAATTCTTTCCTTTAAGAGTTGACCCCTATTGACATGGGAGACAAAAATACTTTTGCAGGAGTTGCCTCCCCTGAAGGTGTTCCGATTCCCCTTAAATATCCTACTAGCACTATCTAGAGCTATCTCAACAAAAATACTTTTGCAGGAGTTGCCTCCCCTGAAGGTGTTCCGATTCCCCTTAAATATCCTACTAGCACTATCTAGAGCTATCTCAAGATCTACAACATTTGTCACTGTATCACAGTTTTAGATATAACAGTTTTAAAACAGACAAATAGAAATGATTTACCCAAACAAAAATGATTAGATAATACAGAACAAGAGGACCATCCAGTCCTGGTCGCTATCCTGAGCCCTGTGCAAATTTGGTAGTACTCAATCACCTGATACTACATACCAAGTTTCAAGACAATCAGCCAGTCAGAGAAAATGTAATCTAATATGTCAACAGCCCTGCAATACAAGTGACCTTTGGCCAAGGTCAATGAATTACCTTGACCCTAAGCATTCATAGGCATTCATTTTTTAACCATTCTCATATCACAGACCAAAATTTGACCTTGGCATAAAATAGGTCAAGGTCAACCTAGGGTCATTATTTTTGCAAACTTGGTAGTACTCAGTCACTCAATGCTACATACCAAGTTTCAAGACAATCGACCCACTGGTTCCGGAGAAGAAGATTTTTTAACATTTTTACCATATTTAGGCATGGGGGCCATCTTGGTCATGTTACCCAGACCATCCAAATAAATTTTTGTTCACCACATGCCCTAAGGCTGCATATCAAATTTTAAATGAAATGGGCCCAGTGGTATTAGAGAAAATGTATTCTAATATGTCAATAGACCTACAATACAAGTGACCTTGGGCCAAAGTCAATGAATGACCTTGACCCTTAGCATTCACAGGCATTCATTTTTTACCCATTCTCATATCACAGACTACAATATTTTTTGCAAAAAGGCATTGATTTACCTATTTCCCATTGAACAACCTTGGCAGAAAATAGGTCAAGGTCAACCAAGGATCATCATTTTTTCAAACTTGAAAATACTCAGTCACCCGATTCTACACACCAAGTTTCAAGCCAATCCGCCCAGCGGTTCTGGAGAAGAAGATTTTTAAGGTTTTTACCATATTTGGATATGGTGGCCATCTTGGTCATGTGACCTGGACCATACTGTTCCCCCATTGCCAGGGGGCTGCATGTGAAATTAAATTGAAATTGGTCTTGTGGTTTCAGAGAAGAAGACCTTTGAAAATGGTTGAAGTACGACGGCCAGACAACAGAGGCCTACCATCCTATAAGCTCCCCTGGAGCCTTTGGCTCAGGGGAGCTAAAAATGTACAAAGATAGTCATATTTCTATTTACATATGGGTCCCATGAAGCGATTTTGGTACTTATCGCCTATGCGAGCAGCGAAGGTTCAGGCGAGCCTGCGCATCCGCGCAGTCTCGCCAGAACCTTCGCTGCTCGCTCATACAAGCAGTGAATCAAGAGGAACCTTCAGACAGAAAGCCATATCCCTGGCCCCTCTGAATGGCTGGGCATGCGCAGTTAAAATTTGTCATGACGGAATGCTCGAAGACACAAATTCGCTTGGCGGGGCTCATATCATGTATGCATACAAAATATCAATCTAAACACTAAAAGCACTGGTGGGTTGATTGTCCTTGGGTGTAGGCTGAAAAAAATGATAATGAATGGGGACTTGGTCAGTTTCCTTTTTCCCTAAAACTTCCTGTAGTTTAGCAAACAGCGTAGACCCTGATCAGATGCCACATAGTGTGGCATCTGCTCTGGGCAGCATCCCAGCATATGAGCCAATTAAGTTCATGTTTTACAGATAATCCTCTTTTACAGAGACAAGACTATATTGCAACTATAAACTTTACCTAGATTCCAAACAAATCAGTGTTAGTCAAACAGACACCTGGGGCCAGTTGTTCAAAACTAATGCTGTCGTTAGTTAACATATCGTTAAAACTTTTATCACCGAATATGGCAAATATGCTAAAATTTTTGCTGAAAAAATGTGAGCAGCTTTTGCAGATGCAAAAGCTGCTCACATTTTTTCAGCAAAAATACCAAAATTTTCGATATTGTACTTGCTAGAACAGTTAACAATATGACTACTAACTAGCTCGTTATGCTAACGATGCTTTGAACAACAGACACCTGCATTGTAAAGTTACTGTGCTTAGTATCTCTGGGGACTGACAACCAATCGACCCCAAAAAGTGACCATTACTGGTCAACATTCTCAAGAACATGAGCTTTTTATCTGGAGTATGCCTATTTTTCTATCATACCTATATATTTCTGTCTCAATACAATGCATTACATAGACATTACTTTTGAGCCCAGCATCAGTTTTGTTTTTTTGTTTGATTTGGGGTTTAATGTCCCCCATCAACACTGTAAAGGTCATTTTGGAGACGTTGCTTCCAATTTTGTGGGACTTGAGATGAAATGACATCTCAAGCCCTATCGCCCAATGAAACCAATAGGGTTTATTAGCATGGGCGGTCCGCCTCGCACCGCAGTTCCTGGACAGGCTTAGATCCTCTAAGCAGTTTACCAGTACAAGTGTGTGGGCCGGATTCAGCTCTGCGTGGAAGCATCATGCAGCCCAAATATTTCTTCAAGCCCCTATGGGCGGGAGCAAATCCCAGCATCAGTAGTATAGTTTATACTAATTGGCTACAGTTATCACCATTTGCAATTCAATTTTAAGACCAAAGTTCACAGTTAGTTTTTATTCAAAGTTAATTTTCATTGTAAAATGCAGCTGTGGAATTTGACCTACTGCATTGGACATTATAAGGAGGGGGCTGTGATTCGGAGGTGATTGCTAACACAGATTTGACTGTACAGGTCCTGGAATTCATGCATGTGCCAAAACAGCAGTCATGTTGCAATCATTCTCCAGATTCGGCATGTTTATATAATGTACAATGTTTGCAATAAAGTTCTGGGTGCAGTTGTTCAACACTACTACCACTACTACTATTGCTAATAATAATGACCATAGCCCGAGATAAGAGGGGGTATCCAAATATTTTTTCTTATTTCTGCATGAAAACATATGTTGTGGGTGCTCATTAGAAGCAACTCTCTGAGGCACCTCTAATGAGTACCCTACCATGTTTTCATGTAGAAATAAGAAAACTATCAGTACTTTAGCTCTGTCCAGTCTTCCATGAGGTCCTCCTTTAGCATATAAGGACAGTCGGCAGGGAACTCTTCAGTAAAAAGAAACAAAGAACGGTTATCTTTCCTGCCATTTTCTCATTTGGTGGAGGTGAAAGCTTCGGTTTTTATCGCTAAAATTTGATCATTTTTTTAAAGGCAAAATGTGTCTAATTTTTTTTTATCGACAATCATCAGAAATAAAAGGAAATATACGGAACAATAATATAGAGTAAGACTTTGTCAGGGGTTTGAGACTGGTTTAAAATATTTCTTGTGCACATTTGGTGAGGTCATAGAGCAGAACACCTTTGTTTACACCTCCAAAAATGGCAGTCCTCAGCGGAAGTGACGTCACGCCGATTGTCCTTATATAATGTACAATATGAACATGGAAAATTACAATGTACATATATCTGTATACATATAAACACCATCTCAATTATATATGTAAAAAATATAGACAGCTCAGATTATTATTTCTTGCGCACCAGATAAGGAAATCCATAGTTTTAGCTTGGGATAGAAATTCTGTTCTAACCCTGGTGTTCTTACCCAGAATCGAATATTCTCGCGTGTTTGATAAATGCACTTGTTGAATACGACCTCATATGCGCCATTGTTAAAGTTGATGTCACAGCACTATATGTGGCATCACTAAACGTTCATGTAGTGTCATCATAATATGGCGACCTCCAGTCACCAAAGTGACTGCAGCATTAAAAATCTGTGTTAAGAAATGGAAGGTATGCAAGAAAAAGAATCCTTTATGGGTGTGAGGGGTGGATAGAAAAACCCGTCCCTTGGGATCACTGTCCGGCATCACTCGGCAAGCCTTGTGATGCCGGACAGTGACCCTCTGGATGGATTTTTCCATCCACCCCTCACACCCATATAAGATTCTTATATACTATGATTGAGTTGCTAATCAATCCAAGTATCTTTTTCTGAACTGTGGAAGGGAAGTTGAAACTTTGATATTTTCTGGAATGGCATACTTTATTTTAGATCTAGTATAAGCAAGGGTATTCTCATAGATTTCATAATCTGGTTTGGGCACATACAGAAGAGATTCAGATGATGATTTAAGGTTGCGAGTTTGTATTTCTCTTTTAAACTGAAAAAAGAAATCGTAAGAAGGTGTCAGGCGATGCAGTATTTTGTAAACCAAAATAGCTTTTTTGATCCATTTACTCTTGTTGAAAATTTTATCTAATTTAA
The DNA here is from genome assembly GCA_963580285.1 of Lucinisca nassula. Lineage (NCBI taxonomy): Eukaryota > Metazoa > Mollusca > Bivalvia > Lucinida > Lucinidae > Lucinisca > Lucinisca nassula. Next base: position 145,952,214 of record OY757018.1, on the reverse strand, counting down.
TTGTGTAAACATTTCATTGGATGGTGTATCAACTGGCCTGTTTAAAACTGACCTGACCTTGGAATTTCACTACATAATTCAATAGTACTTCCTTGAGAAGTTAACAATTTGACCACTAATAAGCTAGTTAAGCTAACAATCCTTTGAACAACTGGGCCCTTGATTCCATTCAAGGACCAGTTGTTCAAAACTAGAGAAAGTGCCCGGTGGGCACGTATACCCCCGACCAGTGCCATCCCCTTTTAGTGGAAATGAAAATTTGTTTGTAGCATTGAACCTTTCCATATAAACTTTCCATTTAGTCCACTGAGAATAACTATTGCATTTCAACAACTATAGTATAATTTATCATATCCAAAGATGAAACTGCTTGTCTTTGCTGAATAATAAAAATTCAAAGTTTGTTGCAATTTGGAACAATTTTACCTGGAAACAACAAACATAGAATAGGCTGTCATAGAACATCTGCTGAATTAAAGTAGCTGTATAATGACATAATAAAGCAATGTTTTTTTTTATTATTACTTGCATTTTTTATTGTCTGCATTTGAAGAGAAAATATTATGCAAAATTTAACAGTTCTAGTCACTGTAGTTTCTAAGATCACAAAGACCAATATATAAGCTAACAAATCTGACAAGGGTCACAGCATAAAGAAAGAACAAACTAACTAATAATGAACAGATGGAAAGACAAAAACTATAACCTTTGATATACCTTGTATGCAAGGAGTATAATGTAAACAGTTATCAAATCCTGTACCATATAGTATTATGCGATGTATTCTAAAAAATATTGTTTAAACCAAAACAGTTAACACAAAAGTTGGACGTAATCAAAATGTGTAAGTCCTAATTATTGACCCCTAGCCCCACCCAGGGGCTTGACCCAGGAGCTTAGATATTCCATATGAAAGTTAATACTATAGCTATGTTCTGTACCAAATATGGAGAGAATCTAACATGAGGTTACAGAGATATAAGCAATCAACAAGAATTCCGCCGAAGGCTATGTCGTGCCTGTGGGGGTGCAAAGTCATTAAACCATGATATCTAGGCCAAGGCCAAACATAGATGCTTGCATAAAAGTTGCCATTCTTAAATGAAAGCTTGTACTAAGTATCATTAATGAATCTCTAATAATTCTTGAGAAATGAACTTAACGATTAGGGTGAACGCTAGGGTGGTTGCAATATTTAACAAAGATAGTGAACCATAAAATGTAGGTCAAGGTCAAATACGGATGCTTGCATTTAAGTTTCCATCTCCAGATACAAGTTTGTACCAAGTATCATTTATGAAGCTCTTATAGTTCTTGAGAAATTAAGTTGACCTTTTGGGTGAACACTAGGGTGGTCGCAATATTTTACAAAGTCAGTGAACCATGAAATTTAGGTCAAGGTCAAATGTGGATGCTTGCATTTACGTTGCCATCCCCAGATTCAAGCTTGTACCAAATATCATTAATGAGTCTCTTATAGTTCTTGAGATATAAATGTGACCATTAGGGCGACTGCTAGGGTGGTCACAATATTTTACAGTCAGTGATCCATGAAATGTAGGTCAAGGTCAAATATGGTCACTTGCATGTAAGTTTTCATCCCGTGATACAAGTTTGTACCAAGTATCATAAATGAAGCTCTTATAGTTATTGAGAAATAAACTTGAACCTTAGGGTGAACGCTAGGGTGGTCGTAATATTTTACAAAGTCAGTGACCGATGAAATGTAGGTCAAGGTCAAATACGGTCACTTGCATGTAAGTTGTCATCCCGTGATACAAGTTTGTACCAAGTATCATAAATGAGGCTCTTATAGTTATTGAGAAATAAACTTGAACCTTAGGGTGAACGCTAGGGTGGTCGCAATATTTTACAAAGTCAGTGATCCATGAAATGTAGGTCAAGGTCAAATATGGTTGCTTGCATGTAAGTTGTCATCCCGTGATACAAGTTTATACCAAGTATCATAAATGAAGCTCTTACAGTTGTTGAGAAATAAACTTGAACCTTAAGGTGAACCATAGGGTGGTCGTAATATTTTACAAAGTCAGTGACCGATGAAATGTAGGTCAAGGTCAAATATGGTCACTTGCATGTAAGTTGTCATCCCGTGATACAAGTTTGTACCAAGTATCATAAATGAAGCTCTTATAGTTATTGAGAAATAAACTTGAACCTTAGGGTGAACGCTAGGGTGGTCGCAATATTTTACAAAGTCAGTGATCCAGGAAATGTAGGTCAAGGTCAAATATGGTTGCTTGCATGTAAGTTGTCATCACGTGATACAAGTTTATACCAAGTATCATAAATGAAGCTCTTATAGTTGTTGAGAAATAAACTTGAACCTTAGGGTGAACGCTAGGGTGGTCTCAAATGTTGACGCCTTGCCAAACGGACGGACGAATGAACGAACGGACGGAAAACCGGGTGCCTATATCGCGCCATGCTAATAGCAGGCGCGACAAAAAGGTTTAACACAAAACTTTGACGCAAAAGTTGACAAACTGACAGACAGCCCACCCAGGGCTTGACCCAGGGGCTTAGATATTCAAAATGAAAGGTTATGCTATAAAGATATCATTTACCAAATATGAAGAGAATCTAACATGTAGTTACAGAGATATGAGCAATCAAAAAGGTTTAACACAAAACATTGACGTAAATGTTGATGAACGGACTGACGGGTAGACAGCCCACTCAGGGGCTTGACCCGCGAGCTTAGATATTCCAAATGAAAGTTAATGCTATAGAGATATCCTGTACCAAATATGAAGAGAATCAAACATGTGGTGGGAGAGATATGAGCAATCAAAAAGGTTTAACACAAAACTTTGAAGTAAAAGTTGACAAACGGATGGACAGACAGCCCACCCAGGGGCTTGACCCAGGGGCTTAGATATTCCACATGAAAGGTAATGCTATAGAGATATCCTGTTCCAAATATGAAGAGAATCCAACATCTGGTGACAGAGATATCAGCAATCAAAAAGGTTTAACACAAAACTTTGACGTAAAAGTTGACAGACAGACGGACGGACAGCCCACCCAGGGGCTTAGATACTCCATAAGAAAGGTAATGCTATAGAGATATCCTGTTCCAAATATGAAGAGAATCCAATATGTGGTGACAGAGATATGAGCAATCAAAAAGGTTTAACACAAAACTTTGGCTTAAAAGTTGACAAACAGATGGAAAGCCCACCCAGGGGCTTAGAAATTCCATATGAAAGGAAATGCTATAGAGATATCATTTACCAAATATGAAGAGAATCTAACATGTGGTTACAGAGATATGAGCAATCAAAAAGGTTTAACGCAAAACTTTGATGTAAAGGTTGACGAACGGCGGGATAGACGGAAGTACGAACTAACTAACTAACTAACTAACTAACTAACTAACTAACGAGCAAACGAATTAACGAACGGACGAACGGACGGAAAGACGAAAACTATATACCCCCTGACATACTTCGTATGTCGGGGGTATAACTAACAATGCCATCAGTTAGTGTATCATTAAAACTTTGATCATTTAATATCACAAACATGATAATCATTTTGCTGATAAATGTGAGCAGCTTTTGCAAACGCAAAAGCTGCTCACCTTTTTCAGAAGAAATACCAAAGTCTTAGCTATTTTACTTGCTAGAACAGTTAACAATAACGAGCTTGTTAAGCTAACAACACTTTGAACAACTGGCCCAGGACTTATGGTTACATAACTGAGCAATTAAAAACCACAAGTTATTGTGTAACATGGCTCAACTGTAAGAATCTGTTTAGTTAAATATAATGTGCTTACCAATCCTCGGAAAATATCTATTACAGCTGCTGTACAAAAGTAAACTATGAACAGAAGATCAAGAGGTCTTTTCCAAATACTTAAGCCTACTGTCTCCGTCTGTAAAACAAAAGATGATCATTGGGAACTAAAACTATTTGCATAAAACAAACGACCATTATCAATTTGCTTGCCAAGACAGAGGATGACACGGGAGCAAATTAGTAACAATAGGAACAAGAGTTGTCAGAAGACAACAAAGCTCAACTGTGGGGGCCTAATTATAAAATATCACAAATTATATAAGAGCTTGCAGGTAAACTTTAACCAAATGGGGTTGCCGGCGCCATGGACGGACACCAGGGGTATGGCAATACCTCCCCCTTTCTTTCGTAAGGCAAGCTAGAAATGTCTTAGAATTGTGGTAACTCAACTCCTCAACTTGTAATGTGATATTTAAATTTTAAGAACTAAATTTCATTTTTTCTGAGGTTTATATAAATATGAACAACATTGTGTTGGTGCAAAGTAAATGAACCCAAGTGTTCATTTATTCTTTGCTGGCAACCCAATGTTGTCCATTATCTGATAAGCCTCAGACAAATTAAAACATTGCTAACATGATCAGGATCTACAGTGTTTACTTAAAGTACATGAATTTAACCCTTATCCCGCCGAACATGACAACCCCTACCTTTGCAAACAGTGTAGATCCAGATCAGATGGCTTCTTCAGAAGCCATCTGATCAGGATCTAAACTTTGACATTCAGACTGTGAATTTACAGGAATAAATTAAATCAAGTACTCTGATTTGTTCAAAGTCAGAAATGGGTGTGTCTAAATTAATTATTCAAGGGTTAAGGTCCAGTTTCAGGATCATTTTTCCAGTCTACATTCAGAGGACCCGCCAGTACTGTCAGACTCAGAGCTTTGATTTCTATCCATAGCTGTTCTTAACCCTTTTTGTACCAAATAAAATCTTCCTTCTTATATATAGCAGGTTGGCCCCCACCCATTGGGGCTTGAAGAAATAGATGGGCTGCATGATGCTTCCATGCAGAGCTGAAACCAACAGCAAACTAGTACTGGTAAACCGCTTAGAGGATCTAAGCCTGCCCAGGCAAGTTGGACCGTCCATGCTTATAAACCCCTATTGGTTTCATTGGGCGACATGGCTTGAGATGTCATTTCATCTCAATATCAGGTAAAAGTCCCACAAAATTGGAAGCAACATCTCCAAAATGACCTATAAATTGTTGATGGGGACGTTAAACCTCAAATCAAACCAAAATATATAGCAGGAGTCCATTTCAAAATTTAGGGGTGACAGGTTGTATTTTTCTTCAAAATTTATTTGGAAAATGACTTTTTGCCTGATCAGATGCCGCATTCTGCAGCATCTGATCTGGGCCTGCACTGTTTGTCAATTACCCGTTTTGGGGTTTCTGGTACCAAATGGGTTAATTCCATTGATGAACATCATATAAAATTTTTTTAATCCATGATTTGTTGAATACATGTGTAATTTAGTATGGGAACTAAAACATTTACAACTTTTTTTTTCCTTCTAACACCACAACAACATATATTTTGATTCTGATGAATATTTTTTCTTTGGTTCTGGTTTTATGGCCCATTCAAGATTGTTTCACTCTTATAGAGCCAATCATTAATCAGAGGTGGGCAAAAACCAGAGTACCCAAAGAAAAACCACCGGACCTTCTGTTGCAGAAATTCGCGTTTCACCTGATGAAAACTGTAATGGAATAGAAGTTGACCCAATTATACGATAATGTTCCAAATAGCAAAGGGTTCTAGCACTGCATCGTAACTGCTGAGATATTAACTTTCAGAAAGCTTTGTTGTATAACTTAAAAGTATGTGTGACCTAATACTTGACCCCTAAGCCCCACCACAAGGCCTGATGCTGGGGACTGGTGTCATGCAATAAAAGTTAATCCTATTGTATTATTGTAAATTATATTGTAGATATAAAAAAGTTCTGGCCAGTAGTTACAAAAAAATTTTGTTGTAAAACTAAATTAAAGATACCAGCGTGAACATCAGCTACCTGCACTTATGTTCAGGCAAGCTAAAAACATAGCAACAGATAAGGTATGTATTTTGTGATAACTGAAGGATAGTTTTCCTTATTTAAGAAATAGATAAGCTCTAACTGTGATTTGTTGACTAATAAATCACAGTTTGGAGGTCAGTTGTAAAGTAGATCAAATCACAAGCGCGTAGCGCGCGTGATTTGTCTATTTACAACTGACTGACGAACTGTGATTTATTACTCAACAAATCACAGACTAGAGCTGATCTATTTCGATTCTAACACGCTGAAAATCGGCAATTATGTTGTTGATTCCTTCAAAATCTCACAACTTTTCGCCATTGTTAGAAGAAATCCCACTAAAATTATTGACTGAAACACATGCATTTATATCCTTTTCTAACGTTTTCGATATGAGAAAATGACGTTACACCGTCTAACGTCAAGGAAATCGACTAGTGACGTCATAAATGACCTCACTCGTCACGCTCTTCCGAGCTGTGATTTGTTGCAGAATAAAACACAGCCGTTTTCCATTGCCTATATAGGCGCGCTGTGTTAGAATTCTCCATATAAACCTATGTTGTGGGTATTCATTAGAACCGCCTCATCGAGACTCAGTGCCTCTTCAATTATCATAAAATACAACCTTATTTGTTGCTATGCCGAAAAGATCACAACAAGTACGAACCTGCTGATAATACTGAATGCTGTTTCTTGGTTGTTTCAGTAGCTTGTAACCAATCCAAAGAGGCAAAACAAGATATGGTAGACTCAATAACATCGGCCATCTTGCTCCAAATTTTCCTGTAGTTAAACATACAGTATATAAAGTGTATATAAAGATGGGTGTTCATTACACCGACTTGACTGTTTGTAATCCGTAATGATCCAAAGTATTGGGACAGACAGGCCTAAGCAAACATGTCTGCATCTTTTGGACTTCTTGCTGGATCATGAAACAAATTTGTTAAAATTTTAGGAGAATTACAGCAAATCCTCAAGGCTTCCAAATTTTTAGGATTTTTATGGTAGCAGAGAAGTTGGGATGTTTAAAATTGTGCAATGTAATGGAGTACTGAGGATAATTTTGGCATACCATACATAATGTACAGTAGACTACCTGCCAAACATTTGTACCAAAGCAAGTCATTCAATCTACATCTTATGGCCCCGCCCATCGGGGCTTGAAGAAATATATGGGCTGCATGATGCTTCCACGCAGAGCTGAATCCGGCCCGCACACTAGTACTGGTAAACTGCTTAGAGGATCTAAGCCTGTCCAGGAACCGCGGTGCGAGGCGGACCTTCCATGCTAATAAACCCTATTTGTTTCATTGGGCGACAGGGCTTGAGATGTCATTTCATCTCAATGTCGGGTAAAAGTCCCACAAAATTGGAAGCAACGTCTCCAAAATGACCTTTACAGTGTTGACGGGGACGTTAAACCTCAAATCAAACAAACAAAACAAATCAATCCACATCTTATCTGACCACAAAATGTTTAATTGACAGGCTGTAATTAGCCATTTCCATTAAACAAATTGTACAATATGATGATATATCTGTGTAGTGAAATGGTTTCTTATATGGTTGAAAAATGGAATTTTTCCTAATGAAAAAATGTTAAATTTTTCTTATTCCTGCTTTAAACAATGATTGTGGGTGCTCATTAGAACCACCTCAATGAGGTGGTTCTAATGAGTGCCCACAATCTATGTTTTAGAGCAAGATTAAGGAAAATAATGTGTACCCTTGTAAACCCCTTTCATATATTTAAAATGGAGTTTACAGGGTATTTATTTCAAAGACTTGTCAGCCTGATGATTTGAACATGAACATATGTTATATGAGCCCCGCCAAGCGAATTTGGGTCGTTGAGCATTCCGTCATGACAAATTTTAACTGCGCATGCCCAGCCATTCAGAGGGGCCAGGGATATGGCTTTCTGTCTGAAGGTTCCTCTTGATTCACTTCTTGTTTGAGCGAGCAGCGAAGGTTCTGGCGAGACTGCGTGGATGCGCAGGCTCGCCTGAACCTTCGCTGCTCGCATAGGTGATAAGTACCAAAATCGCTTGGCGGGGCCCATATGATACATGAGATTGACATCAATACTTACCAAGCAAGGATCCAGGGATGAAAACCAAAATGCTGTTCATAAACGATCCAACCCAGACCAACCCTACATTGCGGTAGCTTTCCCTAGCAAAACAAAAGACATGTACTTATAATATCCAAAAAGGTAAGGAAATGTCATGCACAGATGGAACCAGTTTGATGGGAAAAACTATGTTCTTTTGGAACCTTTGATAAATGTATGGAAGGACCAGGAATATAAAAGGAATTTCATTATCTATGTTGTAATGATAGGAATTTTTTTCAAACCTTTGTATCCTTTGTATAAGGGATGAAAAAGGTGACAAAAATTAATCTGAGCCTTGGAATATTTGTCTGAAGTGCCATGGATTCAATTCAGTAAAACATGGAAACAAGAATTCTGATGGTGCTTCCAGGATAATGGCTCTGCTGACTTTCCTGACTTTCGCTCTGACATAGTTATTTTCTGAATTAACCCTTGTCCTGCTGAATAATTTGATTTGGCCACACCCATTTCTGACTAACACCCAAATCAAATTACTTGATGCAATGTATTCATAAAATTTGCAAAATGATTGACACATTACCGGTAGATCCTGATCGGATCTGAGTTGGATCTACAAAGGTAGAGGTTGCCATGTCCAGCAGGCAAGGGTTACCCATAAGAGAAACTGTTTCAATGAATTACCGTAAAAATTCTGACACCCTGAGGACTTGCTGTAAGTCTCCTAAAATTTTAATGAAGTTTCACGATCCAGCAAGGAGTTCAAAGGTGCAGACAGAATGGCAAAAAAGTTGACCCTGATCAGACTGCTCCTTCTGGAGCAGTCTGATCTGGGTCTGCACTGTTTACTTAAGCCTATATGTCCCAATACTTAGGATAATTACGGTATACAAACAGCCAAGTCGGTGTAATGAACACCCATCTAAACCCCATGTTACATAGAAAAAGTGGGATTTACAAGAGTATACGTGTACTGGTAAACCACTTTGAGGATCTAAGCCTGCCCTGGAAAAGCGGTGCGAGTCGGACTGTCCATGCTTATAAACCCTATTGGTTTCATTGGGCGACAGGGCTTGTAATGTCATCTCATCTCAATGTCGGGTAAAAGTCCCACAAAATTGGAAGCAATGTCTCCAAAATGACCTTTACAGTGTTGACGAAAAAATATATTGTGGATACTCGTTAGAACCGCCTCAATCTATGTTTGGACAAGAAATAAGAAAGATACAAAAAAAAAATTCATATGAAATATGCTAGTTTATGGGATATGAAAGATTCCATTTTAGGACATATGTTATCATAATGGCTATTCAAATGTGATTTATATGGGTCATGTCATGAGAGAACTTATTTTTGCCATATGTACACAACGTAGGTGCTGATCAGCCTACACATCCACACAGTCTAACTGATAAAAACTTTGGATTTGCTGACTGAACAGGATAATTCCTCTTCAATATCTGCGAAACTCCGCCCATAGGGGCTTGAAGAAATATATGGGCTGCATGATGCTTCCACGCAGAGCTGAATCCAGCCCGCACAGTAGTACTGGTAAACCGCTTAGAGGACCTAAGCCTGTCCAGGAACCGCGGTGTGAGGCGGCCCGTCCATGCTTATAAACCCTATTGGTTTCATTTGGCGACAGGGCATTTCATCTCAATGTCGGGTAAAAGTCCCACAAAATTGGAAGTAACGTCTCCAGAATGAGCTTTACAGTGTTGACGGGGATGTTAAACCTCAAATCAAACAAAACAAACTCTTGCCAGAGTAACATAGCCCCATATAAGAAACATGTTACAATACTATTAATATAGGGGATAACTGATAAAGTACAATTTCTTAAGTTTCTTTATCTAAAACATTGTACTTTATCAGTTATCTTATTTCTGCATGAAAACGTGTTGTGGGTACTCATTAGAAGACTTCTTATGAGTACTCACAACAGGTTTTCATGCAGAAATAAGAAAAAATATAGGACAAAAAAGCACCTTATCTGGAGCTATAAGAGCAAGCTGGACAGAGTTGAGCAGGCCCATCTGTGTCTTATTTTGATGCAAACCCCAAAGTGAGGTTTTCTTGCAACATGGTCAATATACTTTGATATATAAACCTACCCCCAGGAAACAGCTGCCAGAATCATTAACCAGATCCCATAATGCACTAGTCCATCCCAGTAGCAGAGCATGGTTCCATGTGAAGTCTTCATCTGTGGTTCACCATCCCTCAAGAAGAAAGCGACAAAGTCTGCGATGACATCATCATTTTCAAAAGCTACCAGTAGATTTACAGCCGAGCTGAACATGAAGAGGCTAACCACTGAAAGTACATGGTAAAATTCCTATACTAAGACCACCTTTTGAACTGTTCAAAAGTGGTCTTTAAGACCACTTTTGAACAGTCCCAAAGGTGGTCTCTTATTAGGAGACACTGGGTGTAGAAAACACACAGAAAGAATAACTGAAATCTTCTAAAAAACTATTTAAAGCAGATTTAGTCTTAATTTTTGGTGGTCGAAACAGCAGAATTTTACTGTATAATACAGAACCCATCATAAGAAAACCTGTCTTTGGGGATTGAGACCAGGCAAGACACCAAGTGACCGGCACAGCTACACAGACTAGTACATCACGTGAATAAATCCTCGAAATGAACAAGCACCCGCTAAACCCCACTTTATATAGGGAAAACTGGGGTTTACAGGGGTATACATTATTTTTCTTATTTCTGCTCCGAGACATAGGTTGTGAGTACTCGTTAGAGTACCCATAACCTTTGTTTACAGTATAAATAAGAAAACCATCACAGATTTTCATCATAAAAGTGGCCATTTGGAATATGTGAAAAAATGTATTTTATCATATGACGTCGCGTCTGAGAATGTAATAATGCCATGTAATAAATTCGATAATCCACTAGTGGATTAAATATGCAAATATATTAGATATGCCCCGTAATGTTACATGTACGACGTCCTTAACGACGTCGCGTTTACAAATGGCAGAATATTGACATTTTTGTAAAACAATCGTGAATAAAATAAGTTTTAAATGTCATATGATAAACAGAATCTTGCATTCATGCTCATGTATTATTGAAATTATTAAACTCGTCGAGAAAAAGGGATAAAATGCTCGGCTTCTCTTTTTCTTGACGAGTTTAATAAATTCAATAATACATGATCACTCATGTAAGATCCTCTATTTGTCACATGGGTGTGTGTCACATGGGTGTGTTATCGTAATGAAGAGTCTTGAAATTTTAGATACAGAAACTAAAGAATGTTGTACTATCCAAGATGAATATAAAGATGCTGATCAGACTGTACAGCAGCCCCCGCCTATAGGGGCTTGAAGAAATATATGGGCTGCACAGGGCTTTAGATAATTTTTTTTTCAAAAGAGTACAGTACTCGTCCTTTTTTAAAAAAAGGAGTAACGAGAAATTTTTAAGAGTACTGAAAAATAAATCAAAAAACTTCATTTTGCAGTCTCGACACAATGTTTTTATGGACTGATTTGTGGCCAGGTGTACTGTTTGTTTTCTTATATATACACATATTCAATATCTGTGTCTATTAGAAAACAAGCAGTATGCCAGGCCACAAATCAGACAAACAATGCCATATTGAAATCTCTTCTGAGCAGTATGTTGACGGAGAAATCTAACTTTTGGGGTTCAGTTGTCTTGGTGGATAGCAGGACTTCAATGGCTGATTATTGTGGCCAAAGAGTTTCTAAAAATTTAGAATATCAGCTTCACTTTATTGTCCAAGATATGGAGTGAAACTCATATTCTTTAAAACTTTTAAAATTCCTTTTCAAAACCATATTCTCAATTTCATCATACATTGTCCATGGATATTTATTTTCTTCCACCCTTAGATCGTGGGACCAATCGTGTTTCCTTAAAGGCAATGTTATAATCGGAACCAGTTACTGAATCAAAAATCTGTCGGGATCTTTTTCACAAAAAGTGCGGCAGACTCCTGATCAGCTGAAAAGAACTCGAGGATTGCAGTGCTCCAGCTAGGATTTTAGGGCAGAGGGGCACTAGGATGGGTAGGGCACTTTTGCATGAAAAATTAGCTAGGCTGGGTAGGGCACTTTTGCATGAAAAATTTTGGTACCATGTTCTGGTTTATGAAATGCCATCTAAATCGTTATGATCAGTAGAAGTTAAATGTTCAAATGTTTTTTAAATAATAAACGTTGCTATTGCTTCGACCCAGTACACCACTTACTTGTGAAATGCATGTACATATACATAGGTATCTTTTAATATAGAATTATAATATTTAAATAAAATAATAATTTGTTTGATTCATCTGAAAGCGTGTTATTAAAGCAATACAAAAAATAACCGATGACTGAATAAGTAATCTGTTCAAGGGAGACTACTCAATAATTATCCATGTCATTTGACGTTTCAGAACTCAGGCTGAACGTGCGTCTTCACTGGTTGCCAATGATCTGCAAAGACTCTGATCAAAATGCAGAGCTAGTGTTTGCAATATCCCAGCGGCTTGACCAGTCTGTGACAGTATTAGAAGTAAACAGTGTGTATACCGAGCTGCGTCCCACAACACCTTGCAAAGACCCAGATCAACATGCGCAACTCGGGCAACCTTTTTTCTCACCTATCTCTGAGAAGCCCTTCAAAAGGCTCTTGGGGTCAGCGAAGACTGAGCAGTTTGCAATGATGCACAGGCTACTCCGAGTCTTCACTGGTTGCATGATACTCGAAGACTTAGACCAGCATGCGCAACCACTATGAAAGTCAGAACAACATGTGCAACAACTACGCAAGTCCGTTTGGATAACCCAGCTTGTAAAATCAGCGATGCTCAGACTGATGAACGTCGATACTGTTGAGCAATGACCTGCTCATCCAATCAATTAGGCTAATGAAGGCTCGTGCGCATGCGCTGACTGATCCGAGACTTCACTGCTCGCTCGTCTTACTGTAGTTCAGATTACTCCGGTTTACGCCCACCTGATTAACGATCGGATCGGCTCTATATGTGATATAATCTTGAAAGGACGGTAACCCCAACCCCAATAAAACTTGATTCCCTTGAAATAATTTATGAATGCATAATTTTCCCGTGTGAGAATTTCCCGCCTTTTATTACACGTCATTTATTTCACGTGCGTTCCAAATACCGGTACGCTCTCAAAAAATATTAAATGCGTAATGCTAATTTGTTTTTCGTACCTGATACGCAGCAGATTTGAAAAAAAGGAGTATCCTCCCAATTATTTTCGTAATTTACGCAGTACGCAGCCTTATCTAAAGCCCTGGCTGCATGATGCTTCCACGCAGAGCTGAATCCAGCCCGCAACACTTGTACTGGTAAACCGCTTAGAGGATCTAAGCCTGTCCAGGAACCGCGGTGCGAGGCAGACCGTCCATGCTAATAAACCCTATTGGTTTCATTGGGCGGCATTTCATCTCAATGTCGGGTAAAAGTCCCACAAAATTGGAAGCAACGTCTCCAAAATGACCTTTACAGTGTTGACGGGGATGATAAGCCTCAAATCAAACAAACATACAAATCAGACTGTACAGACAGATCTGCCCCTTTGATGTTTGTCATTAAAAAAACTCACCTATACAAATACACTGTAAACTTTACCACCGAAAAAAAACAAAAATTTTTAAGATGAAAAATTTGAATATTTTTCTTATTTCTGCAGAAATAAGTAAAATAAGGTTTACCCAGTAAACCCCAATTTTACTGTATAAAAGTGGGGTTCAAGGGGATCCAAATTATATAGACATGTTTTCGTGATGAAATGATAAAAACAGGTTTTCTTGTACTGCGCTCAATTTCTGTTAACTTTACTCTTTCACCCCTGAAGTAGACTCTTCCATCATTGAATTTGGATACATCCATTCTTGTCATTATGAAAACACGCCTATATAAATACATTGTAATTTTAAGCACCTAAAAACGAAAGTTTTAGACAAAAAATTATGATATTTTTCTTATTTCTGCTCTAAAATATAGATTGTGGGTACTCGTTAGAACCGCCTCAAATATAGATTGTGGGTACTCAGTTGAGGCGGTTCTAATGAGTACCCACAATCTATATTATAGAACAGAAATAAAATATAGATTGTGGGTACCCACAATCTATATTTTAGAACAGAAATAAGAAAAATTAAGGTTTACCCCTGTAAACCCCAGTTTTACTATACAGAAGTGGGGTTCCAGGGGGTCAGAATTATATAGGTGTGTTTTCGTGATGCAATTTATTGTTAGTCAAAATCATTAATAGGACAGCAAATTGTGTAATCCCTGACTTTCCGTAAGATTGTTTGATTGGATGATGAAAGTGGAATGAAGGTCAAGGTCACAATTGAAGGTCACAAGTTTGAGCCTTGAATGGTGTCTGTTCCATATCTCCTTTACCCCTGGAAGGAATTTCATTTAACTTTTGTCAAATGTTAGCCTAAGTGAGATGATGTACAGATCCCATAAGTCAACCATGCTGGCTCAAGGTGAAGGTCACAATGTAAGGTCATGAGTTGAGCCTTGAATTTCATGTACACTTTACATATCTTTTACCCCTAGAAAGATTTTCATTAAACTTTGGTCAAATATTCGCCTCAGTGTGCTGATGTGCAGAACCAATAATTATACCTTGCCAAGTCAAAGTCAAGGTCACAATTGAAGGTCACGAGTTTGAGCCTTGAATTTTTGTCTCATTTACCCCTGGAAGTATTTTCATTAAACTTTGGTCAAATGACGGACTAAGTGAAATGATGTGCAGAACCCATAATTCAACCATGCTGACTCAAGGTGAAGGTCACAATTTAAGGTCACGAGTTTGAGCCTTGAATTTCACATCCGCTCTATATCTCTGTAACACCTGGAAAGATTTTCATTAAACTTTGGTCAAATATTCGCCTTGGTGTGGTGATGTGCAGAACCCATAACTACAACATGCTAATTCAAGGTCAAGGTCACAATTGAAGGTCACGAGTTTGAGCCTTGAATTTAATTTTTTGTTCATTCCATATCACCTTTACTCCCAGGATTTTCATTAAACTTTGGTCAAATTTTAGCCTAAATGAGATGATGTGGAGAAGCCATAACTCAACCATGCCGACTCAATGTGAAGGTCGCAATTGAAGGTCATGAGTTTGAGCCTTGAATTTTTGGTCTGTTCCATAGTCCTTTACCCCTAACTTTGGTCATATGTTGGTCTAAACTAAAAGAGATGATGTGCAGAACTCCATAACTCAACCATGCCGACTCAAGGTGAAGGTCACAAGGTTGAGCCTTGAATTTTGTGTCAGCTCTCTTTCACTCCTTCAAAGATTTTCATTAAACTTTGGTCAAATATTTGCCTCAGTGCGCTGATGTGCAGAACCCATAATGACACCATGATGACTCAAAGTCACAATTGAAGGTAACAAGTTTTAATGAATAGATGAAGGTCACAACTAAAGGTCATGAGTTGGAGCCTTGAATTTCATGTCCACTCTATATCCCTTTTACCATGGAAAGATTTTCATTAAACTTTGGTCCAACATTTGCCTAAATGTGCTGATGTGCAGATCCCATAACTACACCATGCCAGGTCAAGGTCACAATTGAAGGTCAAAATGTTTAGCCTTAAATTTTGTATCTGTTCTGTATATTTTTACCCCTGCAAGGATTTTCATTTAACTTTGGTCAAATGTTGGCCTAAAAGAGATGATGTGCAGAACTCCATAACTCAGCCAATAGAAGCAGTCTGATCTGGGCCCACACTGTTTGCCTGTGTGCAAAACTATTTTTAAAAAGTTTGCAAAAAAAAAAAAATCAGCAGACGACAATCATAAGCAGATGACATTTATTTTCAGATGTAGTTTTTCTCAGGGTTTTAAGGGTTAAATGATCCTAGATAATAGCATTTCCGATTACATATCATATAATAATAAACCACAGCCATAGATAAGAGGGAATATCCACAAAATTTTCTTATTTCTGCATGAAAACAGGTTGTGGGTATGTTTTCATGCAGAAATAAGAAAAATATCAGTACTTTTCAGGTGAAAGGTGCTTTACCTGGAGCTATGTTAAAGGAAAGAACTTGCTCCCATTGGAAGCAATTTTTTCCTTCAAAAGTAGCCCCCATCTTGGAAGATGAATTAACATGGTAGCTCAATGTTTAGTGAACATGCTTCTAGTGCCAGAGGCTCCCATTATGGTAGGGATATTTAACCTAAACTGATCGGAATGCTGGTGCACTTTGTGGCAGTCATCAGATTATTAAAGGTTTTCCTATATAAGTCTATGTAAAACCAGTTGGCCCTGAGGTGGGGCCCTTGGGCCATTTTTGGCCCCAGGGCTATTATATCAACAATCTTGGTAGAGGTCCACTAGTTGAAGCTTCGGTCCAAATATCAAAGATCTGTGCCTTCTCGTTTCAGACAAGAAGATTTTTAAAGGTTTTCCCTATGTAAGTCAATGTAAAACCGTGGACCCTGGCGCGGGGGCATTTTTGGCCCCAGGGCTATAATTTGGACAATCTTGGTAGAGGTCCATTAGATACAACCTCTTACCAAATATAGAACACCTCGGCCTTCTGGTTTCAGACAAGAAGATTTTTGAAAGGTTTTTCCCTATATAAGTCTATGTAAAACTGGTGGGCCCCGTGCGGGCATGTTTGGTCCAAGGGCTATAATTTGAACAATCTTGGTAGAGGTCCATTAGATGAAGCTTCATACCAAATATCAAAGACCTGGGCCTTGTGGTTTCAGAGAAGATGATTTTTTAAGTTTTCATTGAAAAAAATCTATATTCGGTTCCTGTGACCTAGATGTGCAACGGACCGGAACCATTTGAACAATTTTGAAAGGGAACCACCTAAGGATCATTCCTTTGAGGTTTGATCAAAATCGATCAGTGGTTTAGGGGAGATGTCATTTGAAGGAACTCTTTACGTATGCATGCATGGACGCACTCATGCGCACGCATGCATGGTCGGACGGTTGCACAGACGACGGAAAAAAGTGAACCCAAAAGCTCACTACGTAAAAGGTGAGCTAAATAGGAGATAGAGCTCTTGCTCGTAATTATCGCCCAGTGTCCCTGACCCGTGTTCTTCGCAAATTGCTTGAACACATAGTCTGCTCAAACATCATGGCCCACTTGGATGACATAAAGTTTTGTCAGACAGACAACAAGCATTTAGGAAAAGGCATAGTTGCAAAACTCAGTTGAGCACGGTTATTAATGATTGGGTAAGAATCTTGGACAATGGGGGACAGGTGGACACATTTATTCTGGACTTCGAGAAGGCTTTTGACACCCCACCTCATGAACTACTTAAATCAAAATTATTTGGTTATGGAATTGTGGGGGAGGGGAACTCTCTCTTAAATGGATAGATTCCTTTCTTTGCAACAGAAAACAGTGTGTTGTTGTTAATGGGGAATCTTCAGTATGGGCTCCAGTTTTGTCTTGGATCCCACAAGGGACTGTTCTTGGTCCACTCTTATTCTCCCTGTACATAAATGATATTTCCACTGACATGGACTCAGAAATAAGACTGTTTGCAGACGACTGTGTTTGTATATAAATATTTCCACTGACATGGACTCAGAAATAAGACTGTTTGCAGACGACTGTGTTTGTATATAAATATTTCCACTGACATGGACTCAGAAATAAGACTGTTTGCAGACGACTGTGTTTGCTATCGGGAAATTAGAGAGCAAGAGGACTCAATGAAACTTCAGAATGATAACTTTATAGATAGACTAGGATGTTGGGCACGAAAATGGGGCATGAGATTTCAGCCTGTTAAATGCAATATTATGCAGATAACTAGGAAGAGAACCAATAAAATTGAGGCTACTTACACCTTAGAGGGAACCATCCTCGAAAATGTGAATTCCATTAAATACCTTGGTGTGACAATAACACATGATTTGATATGGAATACATTAGCAACATATCGTATTCGCCCTAATTACCGCACATGCTCCTATAAGCGCACACCAAAGCTATTTTTGAAAAGGAAATGTTTAAGCGCACACTTTACAGTAACTTCCCCTTGAAGCTCTCACAGTAAATCTATAAAAACGTACTGTTATTTCTTCAACAGTGAAGGCAATGCTTAAGTATCCTTTTCCGCTAAACCTCAAATCAAACAAACAAATTTTCCGTCCCATTAAATATCAGTATGCATCATCTCGGAACCTATTGTTTTCGTATCAAGTGTGCGCTAATTAGGTAGATTTTTCACCATGATTTTTTGACACGATTTTGAAAAAACTAAGCACACAGTGTGGTAATTAGGGCGAATACGGTATGTACTAAGGCAAATAGAACGCTTGGCTTCCTGAGACAAAATCTTCATCAGTGTCCTCAGGATGTGAAGGAGGCAGCATATAAAGGACATGTTAGCCCAATCTTGGAATATGGTACTGTAAAAATTCGGCTATAAGGCGATTCGGCTATAAGACGGGACCCCTTTTTCAGTTTTTCTAGGGTGGGATTTTGCTTTAATATACTCTTTTATAAGACCGGTCAAATTTTTGCCATATCTGTCGGAACCTATCTGCTACCGCCAGATGTTGTTTAGATGTGAGAAATCGGACTATAAGTAACTGAACTTTTTTTTACCGGGGAACACAACACCTAGCTATTCAGATTCAGAACCAACGCCCCTGCTTTCACAAAATAGCGGGCAAACGTCGGGCCGATACGTTGTATCTCTGTCGGCCCGGTACATGCTTTGCTGGCTAAGGCTAGACAGACTTCTATTTAATAGACGACAGGGGCTGACAAATCCATTTCCCGGCCGCCCGGGACAAGACTGAAATTGCGCCGGGCAGGTGCACTTTTACATTATGATGCCCGGTCGGACAAGTGCAAAAAAAAAAAATCGTCTACAACTGTCAGTCTTTACGGTAAAACTAGACCAGTAAGTAAATCGCAATACATCTGTGTATTTATTACGGTTCAAGTATGACACTATTGTTAATCCCTGTCATATAATTGCCACCCTGCGGTGCAGTGTCGATAAGGTGTGAAAATATGGTCAAGTTATGTATGTCTCTAATTTGCGTTTATCCTCCAGTCATAAAATTTAATCCACAATCAATGTGAAAATAATTTAAGCGCTCCTCAGACAAATAGCTAACGGTAGATATTTGCATAATTATATAAAAACGGACTTTTCTACGATCTCATGAATGGTTATGTTTTGGCGGGAAAAGTCGAACGCTATTATTGTTTATTGACATGGAGCTTCTGGGGATAATAATTTGGGAGCTGTGCAAAGCGCTGGTTTTCTATCCACCTCTATTCACAACCGTTTAGCTATCCAGAAAATATTTTTTAACGGTTCCAAACATTTTTTTTTTTTATGAAAGAGATACACACAATGACATTGAACACACGTGGGGGTACTGGCGTCGGATGACGTCATTTACTGATCACGTGCAGAAAAATGGTAGCGGTGGTTTGTGGGCGGCGATCAATATCAATTAAACAAGAGTTGTCAGAAGACAACATAGCTCGCCTTTGGAGGCCTAAGATGGATGAGGGCAAGTTATCAAAATTTTTTCTTCTGTAAAAAAGCCCAACAGACTGCAGCAAATGAAAGAGAACCAAAAAGTACCCGTAATCATCCTGTTTTCAAGCCTTTCCACTGTAAAAAAAAAGATGAAAAAGAAATCTATATAAAATAAAAAAAATTCTACAAACTTCCAAGTAATAACAAGGCATCACAGACGATACAAATCCCCTCGTGCAAAACAAATTAAAGAAAGCCTAGCCTAGCATTTGTGTAAAATTACATTATATCCATCAATAAATGTAGGTACTCAGAAGTGATGACAAAGTTTTTCTAAAAATTGCCACAGTGACATTGACTTTGAGCCCCAGGCCCTGAAAGTTGAACTGACTCGAGATATTATCAAGATAATCATACCCAACATTTGTATGAAGTTATCTTAAAATCCATCAATAAATGTGGACACTAGAACAATGATCAAGTTTTTCTAAAAAATAGCCACAGTGACCTGGACATTCAGCCCCTGACCCGGAAACTCAAAGTCACTCAAGATATCATCATACCAAACATTTGTGTCAAGTTATATTAAAATCCATTAATAAATGAAGGTGCAAGAGCGATGACAAAGTTTTTCTAAAAATAGTCACAGTGACCTTGACCTACAGCCCCAGACCCTGAAAGTCGATCTCACTCGAGATATCATCATACCCAACATATGTGTAAAGTTATATTAAAATCCATCCATAAATGTAGGCACTAGAGCGATCACAAAGTTTTTCGAAAAATAGCCACAGTGACCTTGACCTTCAGCCCCTGACCCTGAAAGTCGAACTCGCTTGAGATATCATCGTACCCAACATTTGTGTAAAGTTGTATTAAAATCCATCCATAAATGTAGGCACTAGAGTGATCACAATGTTTTTTCTAAAAATAGCCACAGTGACCTTGACCTTCAGCCTCGGAACCTGAAAGTCAAAGTCACTCGAGATCATACCCAATATTTGTGTGAAGTTATATTAAAATCCATCCATAAATAAAGGCGCAGAGCGATGAAAAAGATTTTCTAAAAAAAGCCACAGTGACCTTGACCTTTAGCCTCAGACCCTGAAAGTCGTATCCGCTCGAGATATCATCATACCCAACATTTGTGTGAAGTTATATTAAAATCCATCCATAAATGTAGGCACTAGAGTGATCACAAAGTTTTTTCGAAAAATAGCCACAATGACCTTGACCTTCAGCCCCAGAACCTGAAAGTCGAACTTGCTAGAGAAATTATCATACCCAACATTTGTGTTAAGTTATATTAAAATCCATCAATAAATTAAGGTGCAAGAGCAATGACAATGTTTTTTCTAAAAATAGCCAGTGACCTTGACCCCCTGACCCTGAAAGTAGTGACCTTGACCTTAAGCCCCGGTCCCTGAAAGTCAAAGTCACTCGAGATATCATTATACCCAAGTTATATTAAAATCCATCAATAAATGAAGGCGCTAGAGCGATGACAATGTTTTTCTAAAAATAGCCAGTGACCTTGACCTTGAGCCCCAGACCCGCTATGTTCTTAAAAAGAAAAAAAAAAAAAGAAAAAGAAAAGAAAAAAAAAAAAAAAGAAAAGAAAAAAAAAAACATGCCATCCCCGGGATTTGAACTCACGCAGCTTGCAGGTAAACTTTAACACAGGATTTCAAGGGGGGTAATACAGAGGAAAATATTAACTTCTCAAAAAGTCCAATTTAAGCCAAAAAACCTGAAAAATGAAGTACAATGATAATGTTAAATATTTTTTTTTACCAATTGTTAATATTATATTCAAAATAAACTTGTAAAACATCACATATAATAGCTTGCAGGTAAACTTTAACCAAATGCGGACGCCGACGCTGACGCCCACGACGGACGCCCGGGGGTATGGCAATAGCTCCCCCTTACTTTCGTAAGGCGAGCTAAAAATCACCGATCGGCATTTTCCGTATATCTGGTCTTCGCCGGACATTGCCGGAAAAAAGCCTGTAGTCCATGACCTCGGCTATAAGACAGGGTCATTTTTTTGGGCTCACTTTGGAGGGAAAAATCCTCGTCTTATAGCCGAATTTTTACGGTAGTTATATCTGGGACCCCAGTGGATCAAGTGGTCCTTTACAAAGAAATTGAAAAAGTTCAGAATAGAGCTCAGAATCTGAATTGTTTACTGGTGACACATCCTTAGACAATACTTCACCAGATTAGAGCTGCTAGATTTGTAACAAGCAATTACTGCTTTGAAATTGGGAGCAAGAGTGGAATACTAGGAAAACTAAGATGGGAGTCTCTCAAGAAAAGGAGTAGGCTCATACTTTTATTCAAAGGTCTAAAGGAGTAAAGGTTGCTGCCAGCATTCCAACATTTCTTACCATCCCCAACGTCAATAGAAAGCCCTATAGGGCTTGTTGGGACGCATTTGAACTGTAGTTTCGTTGACCTGTTGCTTGTCCGGGCTCATAGCAGGTGGCGTTGAATTTACACGGGTGTCCACTCTAGTGCTTGTTAAGCCGACCCTTAAACGCGTTTATGGAGGGTGCCATCACAACATTGTTTGGTAAATCGTTCCAGATGTTTATCACGCGGTTACTAAAGCTATTAGCTCTAACATTCAGCCTTGACCGACCGGCCCCGATAGCTCAGTTGGTAGAGTGTCCGCTCCGGGGAACGGGAGGTCACGGGTTCGATCCCGGGCCGGGACATACCAAAGTCATTAAGAATGGTACTAGCTGCTCCTCGCTTGGCACTCAGATTTACGGGGTAGAGCTAGGACTGGTCGACCCAGTGTCAGGATAATGTGACTGGGTGTGGTATCATGTAATGTGTCTGGGACATGATACTTCAGTGAGGCAGCACTATAAAAGTGAGCATTTAGCTCCCTGTCACAACCAGACACTGTCGTGATATGACTGAAAAATTGTTAAAAGCGATGTTAAACCTGAATTCACACACACACGCATCAGCCTTGACCATTCCTTATAAAGCTTCAGAGGGTGGCCTCTAGTTTGCCTGTATGTTGCTAATTGAAATAGCTTATCTTTATCCACAATATCTGTGTTTATCCACAATATCTATGTTGATCTTGTTCCCCCAGCTAGGCACTGTAGAAATCATCATTCACTGGCATTCCTGACCCCTACTGCAAGAACTGACATCTGTAAAGAAGCATTCCCTCAAACCAATACAATACAAATCTTTATTCACTAATCAAAGCACCCAATGTGAGCAGAATTATTAAACATAATTTATTACAATGAAACATTAATTGAGATTGACTGGTGAAAAAAGAAAAGAAAACCATAAGAGATTGGAATGCCCTTCCCAATTTGAAAATGCAGAGAATACTGTAGCTGGGTTTATCACTTTGGTGAGAGCTAGGGACTAACTTCCCATAGTCTGGTGTATGAATGTCATTTGACATGTCACCAGTAAAAATTCTGATTCTGATTCATTATAGAAGAGCAAAATGGGTACGTTTACTCACCGGATCGGACCGGGCGTAAACACCGGATCAGACCTTGTTTTTGGCCCATTTCTTATTAAATTGGTCGTTTTTATATTGTTTTCCTCATTTTAGTCGCATTTGGATGATACTAAACCGTTTTCATTGTCTGATCGTATTGCCCTTAAAAACAGATGGATATATTCTCCTATCTTTTTATGCTCTAAAACATAGTCATCACAACTTTTATTCCCAACCGAAATTGTCCATTTACAACTGCTCATTAATATCACACACCTATGTGGTTTTGTTTGTTAAGTTTGAGGTTTAACGTCCCCGTCAACACTGTATAGGTCATTTTGGAGACGTTGCTTCCAAATCTGTGGGACTTTTACCCCACACTGAGATGAATTGACAGTTCAAGCCCTGCCACCCAATGAAACCAATAGGGTGAATATGCATGGCTGGTCTGACTCGCACCACCTTTCCTGGACAGGGTTAGAACCTCTTAGCAGTTTACCTGTACTCATTTGCGATCAGCTCTGCATGGAAGCATCATGCAGCCCAATCTATTTATTCAAGCCCTGAGGGGCGGGGGCCGACACCTATGTGGCAAAACGCTTCTTTAACATCGTTGGACATGACCTTTGCTTATGAGATTTAAAGACAGAATGGCATATTTTCCTTATTTCTGCTTCAAAACAGATTGTGGGTTTTAGCCGCTAGAAAAGCTCAATTGGGCCATTCTAAAGGTTAACCAATGTTTATGTTTTGAGCCAGAATAAGGACATCACTATGGACCCCACTTTTCTCTGCATAAAGAAGCATTCAAAGGGTCCTGAACGGACTTGCTAACGTGATTCTAATTCTGAATAACTATGGAAATTCAACCACATTGCCCCGGCTCCCATCCTGCCTTAATCTCAGGTTATTTCTACAGTTACATGTTTCCGAGTTATTAATAGATGGAAAGACAATCTGATATTTAGAAAAAACATTATCAGTCAAAAAAGGTAGCAATAAAATTAAACACTATACAAAGTTAAAATAAGGGTCCAATCCTGTGATTACGGGGACCGTAAAATGGGAGTCTCTTAAGAAAGGGAGAAAAGACAGTAGGCTAATCCTTTTATACAAAGGTCTAAAGGGTGCTGCCAGCATTCCAACAGATGACCTTGTTCCCCCAGCTAGACACTGTAGAAATCACCATTCGTTGGCGTTTCAGACCCTTACTGCAAGAACTGACATTTATAAAGAGTCGTTCTACCCCAGAACCATTAGAGATTGGCATGCCCTTCCCGATTTGATTATTTCGACAGCTGAAGGTGCTGATGATTGTGTAGCTAAATTTACCTCTTTGGTTAGAGCTAGGGACTAACTTCCCACATCACAGGTCCTGGTGTATGAATGTCATTTGACGTGTCACCAGTAACAATTCTGATTCTGATCTCAGGGCTTTAGATAATTTTTTTTTCAAAAGAGTACAGTACTCGTCCTTTTTTAAAAAAAGGAGTAACGAGAAATTTTTAAGAGTACTGAAAAATAAACCAAAAAACTTCATTTTGCAGTCTCGACACAATGTTTTTATGGACTGATTTGTGGCCAGGTGTACTGTTTGTTTTCTTATATATATATACACATATTCAATACGTGTGTCTATTAGAAAACAAGCAGTATGCCTGGCCACAAATCAGACAAAACAATGTCATATTGAAATCTCTTCTGAGCAGTATGTTGACGGAGAAATCTAACTTTTGGGGTTCAGTTGTCTTGGCGGATAGCCGGACTTCAATGGCTGATTATTGTGGCCAAAGAGTTTCTAAAAATTTAGAATATCAGCTTCACTTTATTGTCCAAGATATGGAGTGAAACTCGTATTCTTTAAAACTTTTAAAATTCCTTTTCAAAACCATATTCTCAATTTCATTATATATTGTCCATGGATATTTATTTTCTTCCACCCTTCGATCGTGGGACCAATCGTGTTTCCTTACAGGCAGTTATAATCGGAACCAGTTACTGAATCAAAAATCTGTCTAGGATCTTTTTCACAAAAAGTGCGCCTGACCAGTGAAAGAACTTGAGGATTGCAGTGCTCCATCTAGGATTTTAGAGCAGAGGGGCGCTAGGCTGGGCAGTTTTGCATGAAAAATTTGGGTACCATGTTTTGGTTTATGAAATGCCATCAAAATCGTTATGATCTGTTGGCTTTTCACACGTTCCCACTGGTGTCCCCATGGGAATTATATACATGTATATGTACATGCATTTCACAAGTAAGTAGTGTACAGGGTCGAAACAATAGCAACGTTTATTATTTAAAAAAACTTTTGAACATTTAACTTCTAGGTATCTTTTAATATAGAATTATAATATTTAAATAAAAAAATAATTTGTTTGATTCATCTGAAAGCGTGTTATTAAAGCAATACAAAAAATAACCGATGACTGAATAAATAATCTGTTGAAGGGAGACTACTCAATAATTATCCATGTCATTTGACGTTTCAGAACTCAGGCTGAACGTGCGTCTTCACTGGTTGCCAATGATCACCAAAGACTCTGATCAAAATGCGAAGCTAGTGTTTGCAATATCCCCGCAGCTTGACCAGTCTGCTACAGTATTACAAGTAAACAGTGTGTATAAAGAGCTGCATCGCACAACACCTTGCAAAGACCCAGATCAACATGCGCAACTCGGGCAACCTTTTTTCTCACCTATCTCTGAGTAGCCCTGCAAAAGGCTCTTGGGGTCAGCGAAGACTGAGCAGTTTGCAATGATGCATAGGCTACTCCGAGTCTTCACTGGTCGCACGATACTCGGAAGACTTAGAACAGCATGCGCAACCACTACGTAAGTCAGAACAACATGCGCAACAACTACGCAAGTCCGTTTGGATAACCCAGCTTGTAAAATCAGCGATGCGCAGACGGATGCGCGTCGATACTGTTGAGCAATGACCTGCTCACCCAATCAATAAGGCTAATGAAGGCTCGTGCGCATGCGCTGACTGATCCGAGACTTCGATGCTCGCTCGTCTTACAATAGTTCAGATTACTCCGGTTTACGCCCACCTGATTAACGATCGGATCGGCTCTATATGTGATATAATCTAATTCTTGAAAGGCCGGTAACCCCAACCCCAATAAAACTTGATTCCCTTGAAATAATTTATGAATGCATAATTTTCCCGTGTGAGAATTTCCCGCCTTTTATTACACACGTCATTTATTTCACGTGCGTTCCAAATACGCTCTCAAATAATATTAAATGCGTAATGCTAATTTGTTTTTCGTACCTGATACGCAGCAGATTTGAAAAAAAGGAGTATCCTCCCAATTATTTTCGTAATTTACGCGGTATGCAGCCTTATCTAAAGCCCTGTGATCTGATTACGCCCGATCTGGTGGAGGCACTGTGTATTCTATGGAGTGGAGTCTTGGAATGGAGTTTTGGAGTGGAGTTTGGAGCGAAATTTTGGAGCGAAATTTTGGAGTCACTTTTTTCTTTCACCCCCTTGCTCTTATTAGCTGTGGTTCGTCAATGTCCGTTGGACGTCATCTGTCAGGTGCTGTCCGTGTATTCTATGGAGTGTAGGTTTGGAGAGGAGTCCTGGAGTGGAGCTTTGAGTAGTCTCATCATTATTAACCATATTGAGGCAATATCACAAAGTCAAGAGCAAATGCTGCAGTCAGGATATAATTATACATACAGACCTGTTTTTATTTAGCTGTGCCTTACAGTACATCAATAAGTGTACAAAACAGCAGATCGCAAACTAAACTGATTTTCATCTAAAAAAAAAGGGTACCACTCCAATGAAAATGAAGGCAGCCAGAGCTAAAAATAAAAAGATCTTAAATTGACAACTTTCCTATACCCTTAAGCCAAATTTGTTTAAATCTTAACGGGTTGTTGCTTAGGTCACCCTCTAACAAAAAGCTTGAAAGGTTCTACTCAAATGAACAAGATGGCCACAAGCTAAATATGGGAAAAATTCATTAACCCATAAGATGGCAATCACGACAATTGTCGTCTGCTTTGTTGTCTGGCAGTTACTTTAAAGTCATTGTTGCAAACAGTGTGGACCCAGATCAGACTGCTCCTAAAGGGTCCCCACTGTTTTCCTGCATCCAAAATAAGTTGAGAAGAATATGCAGCAGACAACATAAACAGATGACATTTTCATAAATAGAAAGTTTAGAATAAACCAAAAGGGTTTTATGCAGGGACAGTCCAACTCGGACCACTTTGCCTGGACAGGCTTAGATCCTCTAAGCGGTTTACCAGTATTCATGTGCAGTCCATTCCAGCTCTGCGTCGAAGCATCATGCAGCTCAGTCAATTTCTCCAAGCCCCGTAGACGGAGTACATCAACCCTTTTTGTACCAAATGGAATCTTCCACTTTATAAATAGCAGGAGTTCATTTAAAAATTTAGGGGTGTCAGGTTGTCCTTTCTTTAAAATTTATTTAGAAATTGACTGAACATTTGGCAAACAGTGTAGGCCCTGATTAGACGCAGCATTCAGCGGCATCTAATCTGGGTCTACTGTTTTCCACCTTCCCCTTTTTGGGGTTTCTGGTACCATTCAGGGCATATTTGCAGAAGGTGTCCGGTCCGTATGGGCTCCAGAGCTGCACATCAGGGTCCGTTTCAGCTCTACGTGGAAGCATCATGCAGTCCATCTATTTCTTCAAGCCCAGATGGGCGGTACTATACATAAATAAAATATATATAAATGAGAAGTGTGTAGCTAATCATTTTTAATTATGTTGCATAATGAAAGAACCAATGAAACAAATTGAGTCTACTATAAATTTAGAATGGGTGTGTTTGAGTTTTATGTCCCATCAATAGCTAATGTCATACGGAGACGGAACCTTGGTTCAAAGACTCATCCAAAGGAAGCCTTGGATAGAAAACACCACCCCTGTTTTAGGCGAGTAGCTTAACTGCCTCTGTATATTCAGGCCCATTGTCTGTTTCTGTGTTGTGCCCCAGTGTCAATGTCGCTTATTGAGGGCTAAGTTTTACTATATTATTTAAAGTATGTATACATTGTGAATGCAACTACTGTTGTATTTCTTGGCCTATGGTGACCAAACTTGGTACACATATTGCTCAGGGACTGCAGATGCGCATGAAGGTATCCCAATTTTGATCTGACCCCCTGGGGTCATGGGGTGGGGTCAAATGTTCAATTTAGAAAGAAAAAAACAAACAAACAGATATTTGCTATGTTGCACCATCGACTACGCGATCTACTCTTTAAATTATATTGCTGTCTACTCTGAACGTAGTTTGTAGGTAGAACCCACAATTTATGTTTAGAACTGCAAAATGTTGATAAAACCCACAGTCAATGTTTCAAAAGTAAATGTTTAGAACCGAAAAAAAAAAAAAAAAAAAAACACTTTTCACTCCAATCAAAGCACTGACAGAGTGAATGCAGAATGGGGAATGGCTGTTTGTTTACCCTTGCAATTCTGCCATCTGATCTGGATCTACACTGTTTACCAGTTTCACAGCATTATGAGCCCAGTTCATGCTTTCTAGTGTTACAGATAACCTGCTTTACACAGCAACATTACGTCATGGCAGCAAGAACAGCATGGCTGTAATGACCACATCACAGTCACTTTGATATATGCAGCAGGACACGTTCGGCCTATTCGCAACTGCAATGTCGATGGTATAGACAGAATAGATGTGTAAATACATGTATGATGATTCTCCTTTCATGAATCCACCCCACTTCACATGTCCCACGCCCACTGAAGTCTGCACCTAATTTGGAACAAGGCTCTGACATTTTTATCTCTTGATTTATTGAATAAACACCTGCTTATCAACCAGATACCAATTAAGAGCAATGTCACAGATCTTGGACAGGGAAAAAGTTTAGAAAACTGGGTTTCCAATTAAAAGTAGAATCATTAAGAAATGTGCGTTATGTCATGCACATAAAACACCACCACCAGAAAAAAAACGAATATCCCAAGAGAACCTTTATTTTTCATTTTTTTTTTTTTTTTACCTTTTGGGTTCATTGTTTATTTACCCCCTCTGGGATTTACCTACTCAAATGGTAAGACATACACTTGGCTCATGTGCTGGCACATTAATAAGCAGGTTAACCCTGGATCAGATGTGCGGCATCTGCTTTTTGCACTAAAACTTTGATATATACAACTTTTTGGAGATGAGTACAACACATCTTGATAGAGGCAAGCATCTGCAGGTAGGGGGCTATGACTAAGGTTGAAAATGTGATTAGTGGCTATGTGTGTCAGCCATTCTGCTTTTCAAACAGTGTAAATCAAGATCAGATTGGGAAGTCATCTGATCAGGATCTACACGGTTAGCACAATGGGGACAGACTGTTTTGTTTGACCATTAAATTCTGCCACCTGATCTGGGTCCACACTGTTTGCCTGTGCCCCAGTATTATGAACTCAGTTCATGTTTGCTAGTGTTTGTGATTACCTACTTCACAACGGCAAGAACAGCATGGCTATAATTAAATAATCACATCACATGAATTTGTAGTCATTTGGAGGCTTTCGACTTATTTGCAATTGATATGTCGATGGCATTGACGGAATACAAGCCTCTTCTCCATTCTTAAACCTTGCTCATTGCACTACCTATAACTCACAGCCCGCACTTAGGTCACTTTCAGCTTTTGATGCTCATTGAAGTCTGCAGAGTGAAGTGCAGTCCTAATTTAGAACATGGCCACTGATTTATTACATAAAACACCAGTCCTTTTTGTAAGCAGATACAAATTACAGAGCAGTGTCACAGATAAAAGAATAGGAGTATCATTAAGAAATGTGCTGTATGTCATGCACAGACAACGAAAAGCATTACCCCAAGCGAACCTTTACTTTTCATTTTTTTTTCTTTTTGGCTTCATTGTTTATTCACACACACAAAGTTACAGGATGTATCTCAATTAAGCAGTGCTTACACTATCCTGGAAACAGTCATTTATCATCATGAGCCATGCTGTTTTTGCATGCTTCCTTAACAAAAGTTGCTTGCTTAACAGAGGTGGCCACTAAGACAGGTTTGACTATAGTGGTGTTCCAATTTAATTGGCCCAATGTTCAAGAGAAGCTGGCATTAAAGCAAATTATTGATACTACATGATGGACAGCAACTGACAGATGACATTCGACGGACATTGACCAACCACAATAGGTCACAGTCAGCTGATAAGAGCAATAGGGTGAAAGAAAAAAGTGACTCCAAAATTTGGCTCCAAACTCCACTCCAAGACTCCACTCCAAGACTCCATTCCATAGAATACACGGTGCCTCTGGTGGACCGGAGCAAAATCAATTGTTTCAATATGAACCTGTGATAGCCAGCAAACTGGTCAGACTAAAAATATACCATAAAGCACTGGATCACAATCTTTCATCTGTCTGAGTGATAAATATGGTATCAGCACAATCAAACACAGCGTCACAGCTCCCACTAGCAATATAATCATGGGGTCCTGCATCCAGTGTTGTGTGTTCAAGAAAAAGGTCAAGGGTATTGGAACTAAGGACATAAATAAAATCACTGCTGTTCCTCCCAAAATTTGACTAGGTGGTTCTGTCTCTTCTGGTAAATAAAATGTAACTCTTCTGTTAGCCTCATGTGCGCTTGAAGCAGACATCTCTTTTGTAGATGTTCTGAATTTTTTTATGTTAGCAACTGTCAAATTATCGCGGGAAATCCGGAACTCTTCTGACAAAAGAGTTAACGAAATCAGAAGAGTAACTTCCCTTTGAATTTACAGTAGTCGATCGTTTTTATGTGCCCCAACATTTTGATAATAAAAGTGGTGCACACTAATGTCCGGGAATTGTCCGGGAAATGTCCGGGAATTCGCCGGGAAATGTCCGGGAAATTGGAGGTAGTGGTGTGTTGTCGCTAATATCTCCATTTCGGGTTGTCAGAAATTAATTAAATTAGTATCGAATAAAATTTTTAGCTCTATTATAAAAGATAAAAAAATAATAATTTACTATTTAACGATGTAGGGGTCCATTTTTTTAAGTTAATTTTTCCGGGAAATTCTCGGATTTTGTCCTGGATGTTGGGGTATTGATGCGTTAACCCTAATATCTCGACTTAAAGTGGTCAGAAATTAATAAAATTAGTATCAAATAAAAATTTTAGCTCAATTTTAAAAGATAGTTAAAAAATATTTTTCATTTTGAATATTTTAGGGGTCCATTTCTGAAGTTAATTTGTCCGGGAAATTCCCGAATGTGTCCTGGATCTTGCGGTAGTTGTGCGTTTTCATAATATCTCGGTTTGTGGTGATCACTTATTGATAACAATTGATATATGTTAAAATTTTAAGTTCAATTCTAAAAAAAATATTTAAAAAATCTCCTTATACACCTCAATGAGGCAGTTCTAATGAGTACCCACAACCCGGATTGTATCCAGGATGCCGGGATATTGGTTCGTTTTCCTAAATATATCGACTTGAGAGAACGAAAGAAAGACTTGTAAATCCTACTTGTAAAACCCCTTGTAAATCCTACTTTTCTCTGTATAAAGTTGGATTTACATGGGTTTCCATCAGACAACTTTCTATGATGTCACACATGTTGCTGCTCACAAGACGGACACTGTCATAGATTTGATGATGAATTCAGACCTAAACATATTCTATAAAACCAAATTTTGCACTTACGATTTTCACAGCAAATCATGTTATCAATATACTCAGGCATTTTGCAGAATCACCAGACTGGAATTTTTACGATTTTACAAGTGAATGAATGAAGTCTTTCTTCTATTTTAATCCAGGTAAGCAGCACACGCCAACTTATTATGAGGTAAAGCAATTAACTTAAAACATTTTTAATCTCGTTAGAAAATTAATGGCCCGTAAAATCGCTCAAAGTCCGTATACCTAATTCATCGTCAGGAAGAAATGGATGCGCTTAAATTTCGTTGTTTAAGCAAACAGTATAGAACCAGATCAGATGTCGCATTTTGCGGCCGAGATCAGACGCCAACTTGTGCAGCGTCTGAGCATCATGGTCCGTCAAATCAGTCGAAGTCCGTACATCTAATTCATTGCCAGCAAGAAATGGATGCGGTTAAATTTCGTCGTTGATTAAGCAAACAGTGTAGACCGAGATCAGACGTCGCACTTAGGGGCTCAGATCAGACGCCAAGGTTTGCGTAGCTACTGATAATAATGGTCCGTCAAAGTCCGTACACCTAATTCATTGCTAGCAAGAAATGAATGCGGTTAAATTTCCTCGTTGTTTAAGCAAATAGTGTAGACCCAGATCAAATGTAGCATTTTGCGGCCTAGATCAGACGACACGTTTCACAGCGTCTGATCATTTGAGTCTACACTGTTTGACTATGTCCCACAAATGGGACGCTAGGCATATATGGATTAAATATCTGGGTTAAATATCTGATCTGCCAGTGGATCTACACTATCTGCCAATGTCCCACAAGTGGGACTCAAGGCATATATGGGTTAAACCTTTGATCAAAATCTACACTGTTTGCCAATGGGCCAACAATGGGGCGCTAGGCATATATGTGTTAAACCGTTGACCAAGTTCTACACTGTTTGCCGTAATAAAAGATTCTTTGAGAGATTCTATAAATTAGCCATGTTGTGTGCACTCATTAGAACTGCCTCAATGAGGTGTATGAAAAGATTTTTTTATATTCTTCTAGAACTGAACTTAAAATTTTAATATATATCAATCGTTATCAATTAGTGATCACCACAAACAGAGATACTATGAAAATGCACAACTACCCTAACATCCAGGACACAACCAGGAATTTCCCGGACAAATTAACTTCAGAAATGGACCCCTAAAATATTCAAAATGAAAAATATCTTTTAATAAGCTTTTAGAATGGAGCTAAAAATTTTATTTGATACTAATTTTATTAGTTTCTGACCACCTTAAGTTGAGATATTAGGGTTAACGCACCAATACCCCAAAATCAAGGACACAATTCGAGAATTTCCCGGACAAATTAACTAAATAAATGGACCCCTAAAACGTTTAAAAAGTAAATTATTTTTTAATAATCTTTTAGAATGGAGCTTAAAATTTTATTTGATACTAATTTTATTAATTTCTGACCACCCGAAGTGGAGATATTAGGGATAACGCATCACTACCCCCCATTTCCCGGACATTTCCCGGCGATTTTCCGGACAATTTCCGGACATTAGTGTTCGCCAATAAAAGTATTAGCTTTTACAAAAAGCTTGAAAGCTTTTCCGAAAAGATTGAATCTTCGCTTAGCCCACATTAATTCGTGTAGTCATGTAACAGATGAGTGTAACAGGGATGAGAGTCATACTTGGACCAAATCGCTTGAACCACTTGGACTTAAACCAGTCAAAGTGTCAAACTTAGACCAAGGGTGTAAAACTTAGACCTGTTTTTTTTTTCTCTCTCTTTTTTTCTCCTATTACTGCTACTCGCTCATATCTGAGCATTACGAGCAGGATTTCCTGGGCGGTAACCAGTACTTTTTTAAGCAATATGTATGAAGTGCCTTGCTCAAGGGCACAACACTTTGGTCAGCGTGAGACTCGCACCCGCAACCTCTTGATCACAACCGATGCGCTACCACTGCACCAAAGCACTCCACAACAAAAGAGAGAGAGAGAAAAAAGTATTTTAAATATTTTGATAGTATACATTTTTTATTAATTCCAAACATTGTTAAATCTCTCCGATTAATTAAAATATTTTTAATGAAAATTATGATGAAAATGTGTAACAAAAATCCAGTATTTCAGAAGTGGGTTAAGTATTAAAAATTTGTACTTTTTTATTTCAGAAATCATGAATGTTATGTAGATTTGGCATTAGCCAAAAAATTGTTGCTGCTTTTTTTTTTTTTTTTTTTTTTGTCTGCAGCATTTGATAACCGTATGTGAAAGGTAATAGAAAAAAAATGCTACACGTTTTCAAGCCTGACTGTTAAATTCATATTCATCACTTCCCCGTATGAATCATGTTATCATGTTAACAAGTTCATGCAAGTAATATCCTTTTATACCCCACTTTTTATAGAAGAAAGTGTGTTTACATGAAATACACTGTATTGCCTAATTTCTACCAGAAACATTACTCTTACACATTACTGACTAAGTTTTGCTTCGATGGAGCAAACCATTGAATCAGTTGTTGAACAGCGCTCGCATTTTCAACACGTGGTTGTACTCTTAGCATAAAACGTGATGGTTTGTTTGTTTGAGTTGAAGTTTTACGTTCCTGTCAACACTATTTAGGTCATTTTGGAGAAGTTGCTTTTCCTGGGCAGGCTTAGACCTAAATGCTTTACCAGTACTTAAGTTCGGTCGATTTCAGCTCGGTGCAGAAGCACCATGCAGCCCAATCTATTTCTCCAAGCCCCGATGGGCGGGGCCCATCGCAAAGTAACACTTCGTAAATTTGTATTCAGAATCCGGGTGTGAAATTTATTTATTTATTTATTTATGTTCTATATTTTGAATCGAAGAAGGGGGTCCTTACTTAGAATAACTTAACGAATGAATGATTTTGTTTTTAAGGTAACCGGGAGCTAAGAGCACATGGGGGCTACCCCCAGTTCGCCGATTGGGATAAGTTATTGGTACTGCTCTTTTCCCTAGGCTGCCAGTGTGCTGACTCCTGCCAATTTGACAGTAATCAGCTAGCCGTTGGGGAGTGAGGTGACCACTTTCGCGGAGGACGTGGAAAGCAGGTAAATCCCGCCCTCCACTCCCCACGCTCAAGATGCCATAAAGGCACAAATCGCACCCAATATAAAGCGTTTGTCCTGTAAATTGAGCAGTCCGCTTGCGGTGTTTTTTTTTTTATTTTGAATGCAGGTACAGACCAATGGTTGGGCTCTAGAATGTGGTGACATGTTGCCAATTCCGGCTGCAAAATGTGCCAGTGTACGGCCCTTTGTCTGGCCGTGGCAAAAAGAAGCTTACATGCATTATCGGGTTTGGTTTCTATTAGACTACCCCCACCCCTGTCTTGGTAGAGAAAACGCCCTCGGGCACGGTGCTTGTTAAAGGGTGATAATGCATGAAATTTGGAATTTTGAACAGCCGCCAAAAGTGAGCCAGGAAGGGTTACTATTAGACCAGCCAATTTCGGCTATTGCAAAATGTCATAGTACCCGTGCTCTACCACCCTGAAAACACGCCTATACATTGTGCCCCCCACCCCACCCCCACCCCCGAAGCCCCTAGGTTGGTCATCTTGGTAATGTCGTATACTACTGTCCCATAGCTGCGTTGTGTTAGATCGTCATGTCTTTCCTGATCATTGCCTTCACTTCTATTTTTAATAGGGATTGGAATGGACTTGTATGGGATAGAATGGTCGGAAATTAAATTGCCAGTAACTTCGAGGTTTTTCCAATCGTGGAAAGTGGAAAGTCGGAGGAATAAGCAGGAGAATGGTCTATTCCACTCTGTTCCACCTTCCAGTGCAGCATTTACGGCCTACTTTGAAACTGGAGTGGTATGGAATATAGTCTTCCACCCCATTCCAGTGTTAAAAAAACTGTTGCATAGATTAAAAATAGCGCAACGTTTCAAGTTCTATTAATATTGGTTTTCCCAAATCAGTGATGGTCACGTGGACAACTGCATGAATTCCGTTTAGCCATTTAGTAAATTTGGGTCGATCGTAAACGATCGCCCCCAAAATAGGGATGGTGAACTCTGTCCCACACAACTTGCCTGAAAAGGAAATAAGCGTAAATAAAAAGCTAAAAGGTTGCCTTTGGAAAAAAAGAACACATAAAAGAACGAAAATCTGAGACTGGGTTTTATTGAGTCTCTTCATACACAGCAATATAGTTTGCAAAGCTGCATTAACCAGAATGGGCTCAATGATCCCAAAGAAAAAGATAATATAATCTGCACTATGACGAAGCACCTGAAATGGAATGGAATAGAGTGCTAGAAATTATTACGAAAACACGCCTATACAGGTACATTGTAAATTTTACAAGCGAAAAATGAAAATTTTAAGATGAAAAATTGTGATATTTTTCTTATTTCTGTTCAAAACATAGATTGTGCATACCCGTTAGAACCACCTCGGCGAGGGGGTTCTAACGAGTACCCGCAGTCTATGCTTTTGAGCAGAAATAAGAAAAATAATGTATACCCCTGTAAATCCCAGTTTTACTATAAAAAAATGGGGTTTAAGGGGGTCAAAATATAGGCAAACTCTATTATTCCTGAAATGCTAATCTCTATTCGCTTCCATTCATTCAAGATTCATCCAAATAGCTTTTCCACACCATTAAATTCTAAACAGCTATATGTCATCTCCAGGGTTTAAATTATGTCCGCAAGCACAAAATAGTTAAAGAAATAACGGGAATAACTTAAAGACACTTCTGCAACAGGGCATTTCAGAAACAGAGTGTCATGGACTCAGAACCAGATTTTAATCGAGTGCGCTATTTTCGTTTATTAGTGTATTCTTTGCGTCTAAACGAACTTATCTATCTTCACTGCAGCTGGTGTTGTGCCGTGCGGCGGTCGTAAAATGTTTCCCCGTACATCATCATAGTGCAGATTATATTTTCAGGCCCTTTGCGACCACTGAGTTCATTTGGAATCATTTTGAAAATAGAGTTCTGCTTAAGCCGGCGGTAGAAGGCGTTGTCCGTGTTGCACATTTCCGTACTGGTCATGAACAAACTCAATAAAACCGAATCTGCTACTTTCGTTTATTACTGTATTCTTTGCTTCTAAATGATCTTACTATTCAGAACTTATTTTATGGAGATTTGGTTCATAAAGTTCGAAAAATTATGAAGAATTGAAGAGAAGGCAATTTATCAGTGTGCCAGAAATCGATATAATTAACCACAGCTCCCATCAGAGACACCAAAGGAAAAGAAGCACAAACCCGAAACAACTAGACCCTAGTGGGAACATCAATAGCGGAAAGCCAAAAGGACAGTTACTTTCCCACAAAATGGCCAATTGGCTATCCAAAACATAATAATATAAGCGATACGCACATTCAAAGACAAACCATAACAAAAATAAACCACAACAGAAGAACCGCATTTGAACGGTCAGTGAAACAAATTCCACTGGGGGCGGGGCTTAAATCGATTTTGCGTGGTGTGTGTGTGTGTGTGTGTGTGTGTGTGTGTGGGAGGGGGGGGGGGGCTTAAATATATTTTGCGTGGCCACAATCTTCGCCCTTATTTCCGTCGCGGTTTAGATAAATAATTTGTTCAGTCCGCATGAAGGCCTCCTAACTCATCAGTGCAACAGCTCCGTGAACACAAAAATCAAACAACCACAGAGATAAACCAACGGTGGGGACTCGACAGCAAGAAACAACTGAAATGCTGGAGCCAAATAAGACCAACCGTTAGACTCCGATTTGATTCTCAGAATCAATTCAAAAAGATAATTAAACGCCATAAAAGAATGTAGTATAATATAAGTGTTCAGCGACAGACAGACAGCATGCCTATTTTAACCAGTCATGGTTGGTGAAATCCAAATTATTTGGTTATGGAATTGGAGGGAAGACTCTCAAATGGATAGATTCCTTCCTTTGCGTGTTGTTGTTAATGGTGAATCTTCAGTAGGGGCGCCAGTTTTATCGGGGGTCCCTCAGGGGACTGTTCTTGGTCCACTGCTATTCTCCCTGTACATCAATGATATTTCCACTGACATTGACTTGGAAATAAGACTGTTCACAGATGACTGTGTTTGCTATTGGGAAATTAGAGAGCAAGAGGACTCAATAAAACTTCAGAAGGATATAGATAGATTAGGATATTGGGCACGAAAATTGGGCATGAATTCCCAACCCTTTAAATCCAATATTATGCAGATAACTAGGAAGAGAATAAATAAAATTGAGGCTTCATACACCTTGGAAGGAACGGTCCTCGAAAATACCAATTCCATTAGATACCTTGGTGTGACAATCACTCACGATTTGAGATGGAATACACACATTAGCAACATATGTACAAAGGCGAATAGAACACTTGGTTTCCTCTGGCGAAATCTTCATCCGTATCCTCAGGATGTGAAAGAGACAGCATATAAAGGACTTGTTCGCCCAATCTTGGAATATGGTAGTTGCATCTGGGACCCGAACGGAGTGGTCCTTAATGAAGAAATTTTTGCATTTTTTATTTTGGATAGCAAATTGGCAATTTTGTGAGAAATTGACTGTCCTTTTGGCTTTCCGCTAATGATGTTTCCAATAGGGTCTAGTTATTTCATGTTTGTGTTTCTTTCCCTTTGGTGTCTCTGATGGGAGGTGCGGGTTAATTGTATCGATTCCTAACCTTTGCATTCTCTTCTATTTAGGACGGTCAGAAGTGATAACCACTGGGAAGTTTAAATCGATTCAATGGGTCCAACCTTAATTCACTCTATATTTTATTTTGCAAAATATGACAGTATTGACCCAGTAGCTTTGTTTGCAAAGGCACTAAAATTTTATATTTTGTTTTTGTTTCTAAATTAGAAATTAAACAGCTGAGCCTTTCTATTGCCTGAACCAGATTTCTGTTTGTTTTTCGCCACAACTACAAACCTGTGCAAAACGTTGTTGTAAACTCCTTTATGGAAATGTTGGGTATACAAATGCTTGGAATCGTCACAATAATTTCTTTTTTTTTGTACCCCAAAGCATAATTGTGCATACATGTTAACGAAGGTTATGCGGGTTCAACAAGTACCTACTAAGAAAGTCAAATATTTATAGCTTATCAATTATAAGATATAGTTGTTTTTACTCTTTATATACTGTTTTTTGTCAAAAGTAAATTAAACACCAGGTTAAAAAGTCCGTGTAATGTACAGCCGTCTAGACCCCACTTTATATAGAGAAAAGTGGGTTTAAATGGATATACATTATTATTCCTTATTTTTTCTCAAATATAGATTCTGGGCACTCGTTATAACCGCCTCAATGAGGTGGCATTGAGGCAGTTCTAATGGGCACCTACAATCTAAACATAAATTGTGGGTCTCAATAAGGCGGTTCTAATGAACACCTACAATCTATGTCTGGACTATAATGAAGAAAAAATATCCAAACATTTCATTATAGAAATGCTAGTCTTACGACATGAAAGCCGTAACAAAGGAAAGAAGCATAGCCTGAAAAAAAAGCCCCGCCTATGGTGGGATTCGAACCCGGACAGAGCTCTAACCGCTGAGCCAAAGAGTCGATTCTTTAGCTCAGCGGTTAGAGCACTGGACTATCATCCGAGCAGCCCGGGTTCGAACTCCATCATAGGCGTTTTTTTTTTTTTCTTCAGGCTATGCTTCTTTCCTTTGTTACGGCTTTCATGTTGTAAGATGGGAGCTCGTCCGGTATTGGACTTTATTTCGCCGAAAATGGCTTCGTGCCGAAGTTGGCTTCACGTCATCATGAATGATGACTTCCTTGAATAGGGGATGCTGACAACTGCGTCAGGGAGTCGACACTATGGCTCAGCGGTTAGAGCACTGGACTATCACCCGAGCGGCCCGGTTTGAATCCCACCATAGACGGGGATTTTTTCAGGCTATGCTTCTTTCCTTTGTTTCGGCTTTCATGTCGTAAGACTAGTTCTACAGATATGAAAGGTGCCATTTTATTTATTTATTATTTTTTAAACTCTTTTTTTCTAATTCATGAGAGTTACTTTGGTCGAATTATACTCTCAGAAAAAAAGGATTTGTTTTTGATGGACTTGCATTTTTTCCATTACGAAAACACGCCTATACAAATACATTGTAAACTTATTCGCCGAAAAAAACGAATATTTTAAGATGAAAAAATGTGATATTTTTCATATTTCTGCTCAAAATATAGAGTGTGGGTACTTCTAACAAGTACCCACAATCTGTATTTTAGAGCAGAAATAAGAAAAAAAATGTTTACCCCCTGTAAACCCTAGTTTTACTATATAAAAGTGGGATCCAAGGGGCTCAAATTCATATAGGTGTGTTTTCGTGATGCCCACAGAATCTCAAGCGTATTGGCTTGGCCTATATTCAGGCCGGTTATTTAGCAACATCTACCACGGTCCAACATGTATAACTGCTCCAAGTTTTATATCCCTGTTGGTCCAAGTTGAACTCACTTTGTCTAGGCCAAGTGGTCCAAGTATTACATCTACCTGACAAAAGTAGCTTATTTAGATTTGTCAGGTAGCTTAATTAGGTAATATGCTTGGCAAGTCGTGAGCAGTGTTATTTAACCTACTTTTATAAGATGTCAATTTGGTAAAGTGTCTCTTATAAAGATAAAGTTACCTGTAATGTTATCTGTTGTATATGTATCCGACGTCAAATAAAGTTTCTCGTATCTCGTATAATAATAATTTTTTTTTTTGTTTGATTTGAGGTTTAACGTCCCCGTCAACACTGTAAAGGTCATTCGTATAATAAATTATTGATTGATACTGACTTTTGACATACTGGTGAGTGGGTGAGCATTCGAGTGAGTGAACCGATAAGTGATTGATTGGTTGATTGATTAATTAATTGACTGAATGAACGATCGATCGGTCGGTCGGTTGAATGAATGATTGACTGATTGATTGAACGAATGATTGATTGATTGATTGATTGATTGATTAATTGATTGATTTTAGAACTGCATTCAGTACAATATAATCAACTTCCCATTCAGTCTAGGCTCGCCACCCATCCGTTTGCTGTAGATTTCCTTATTTTTTCTATTTGCTTTTTCAGGTAAAATCTACATCTACATTTTTTGAATATGGAAACCATTTGAGTAAAGTAGAAGTAAAACAAAGATCAGGAATTGATACAATTAACTTACTCCACCCATAAAAGACACCAAAGGGAAAGAAATACAAACATTAAGCGACCAGACCATAATGGAAACCTAAACAAAGGAAGGCCATAAGGACAGTTACTTTCCCACAAAATGGCCATATGGCCATCCAAAATTAAAAGACACGAGTGATACACACAGTAAGTAACAAACAACAACATAAATAAATCGCAACAGAAGAGCCGCCTTGGAACGGTCAGTGGAAGATTTCCACTGGGGGGCTTAAATCGATTTTACGTGGCCACAATCCTCGCCCTTACTTGCGTCGCGATTTAGACAAATAATTTATTCAGTCCGCATGAAGGCCTCCTAACTCATCAGTGCAACATCTCCGTGAACACAAAAATCAAAGAACCACAGAGGTGAGACAACGGTGAGGACTCGACAGCAAGAAACCACTGAAATGCTGGAGCAAAAGAAAACCAACAGTTAGACTCCGATGGGCCCGACCAGAGACAGATCACCAAGCACCAACCAACATTACCTTGAATTAGATCTCTCTAATTCTCAATAAGCCTTTACGTTGGAGCCGTCATAGAATCTGAGGCCTGACCCACCGGCGTGCAATTAAAGAGGGAAGCAAAGTTGCCAACCGTGATTGGGTTAACTACCATGCATGCAGTCTGTCGTAGAATATCCATATTGTACCCAATCTTTTTATATCGAAGAATGATTTTACGAAATTGGGTGCTGAAGTCATTGCGGTTATATATTTTTCTGAATTTATATACTAAGTCACCATAAAATTCGGGTTCCGATAGACCTTGTTGCAGAAAAGATTTAAGTCCAGTATTGAATTTTGAAATTAATTCAGAATGGCGTCTATAAAATTTGGAAAAGGTTTTGCGTAGTTTATGGTACCGACAACCCTGATCACACGGGGTATTCGACTACCTAGAACACAGACGGATACCAAAAACGCCGACGGAAAAAAAACAACAAACATTCGTGGTGAGTTGAACAAATCGCATTTTACGGGCATATATTAAATAGATGCCCACAAGTGTTGATAGCAATCTGTTTCGCAGTGTCTCGGAATACTTTCCACGAACTGCAGATGCAAATCCTTCTGTCAATGACGAATTATGACCTATTTTATTCGGCAAAATATAGATGCTTGATGCAAGTCGACAGTTTTTTTTTAGTTTTACAGCAATAATTCGTACATAATTTCCAATGTTTCCTGAATAGCATAAAATACTAATGTATTGAGTACCTGCCATGCGTTCTTAGAATTATCAAAAAGCAGGATTTTAGAATTATAGATGCGAATTTCTTGATGAGGGTGTTCGAATAAGGATACCAATGACGACCCGCACAGATACCACGCAATGCAGACGACACAAAGTTATGGTTACCATTGACGTAAAAACCACATGCGTGGAAATATGAAAAAAAAGGAGTAAAATTCATTCTGTTTTCGTCAAATTGGAAAGTTAATCCAAACACTGGAGCCTTACCACAGTGTACCTCGACCAAAGAGGGTATTCTCGATGTAGAAGGGAAGGCAATGACCAGGAATCGATACGATTGCCTTTCGCTTTTCGCCAAAAGACACCAACGTGACGGTTTGTCTTAATACCACATGTGGGCCATATTCGCGCATATGACTTTATATAGCGCACATGACCCGTCAATTCTTATAAGGTGTCATAAATCTGTGATTTCATAATGTTAGATACTTTTACGATCAAATAGGCACGATTTGTAAATTTCCTGAGGTATATTAATAACGTAGTCCCACAAAACAACCACGGACATGAACTCAGTCCTTCTCGCTACCTTTTGTCCACGCAGAGTACTTTTATATTCATTATTTTGACAGATAAATATGAATATACAGTCGAACTTCAATGGCTCGAACACCATTGGGACCAAGAAAATTTGTTCGAGACAAAGGTGGTTCGAACCACAGGGGGTTGATCTTGGAGCTAGGGGAGGAGGCCTAATACGGACATATTTTAAGTTTTCTTCACAATAAATGCATTTTGTGTGTACTCATTAGAATCGCCTCATCGAGGCGATTCTAGTGAGTACACAAAACATACATTTTCAAGATCAAAATAGACAATTATAAAACTATATTTATATCTGCAGTTATGGAATTTTCGTTCTGGGGACTCAAGAAAGAGTTCGACTCGGCCGTAGTAAATGGGTCATCAGTGTTTGAGTCATCGAAGTTTCACTGCACATGTATTTTCAAAACAGATGTTTTTTTGTTTTTTTTTTTGGGGGGGGGGTTTACGGCCCTATCAAGATTATTTCACTCATGTCGAGCCGATCGTTAATCAGAGGTGGGCGAAAACCGGAGAAAAACGACCTGACCTTCCGTTGCAGAACTTGGCGTCTCACATGTGACCCGAGCCAGGCTCGAACTCTAAAAAGATCGTATTAGAACTGTACGAGTTTGTTTCATTATTTTGACAGATAAAAATGATTATACATTATTGCAATGCCCATAGGGGCTTGAAGAAATATATGGGCTGCATTATGCAAGAGAGCTATAGGGAGAGGGAACCAGTCAATAAAGACGCCCTCATGTAATCTATCGAAGCTAAAGCACCACTACGAAACAGCTGTGACAGTTCCAGAAGAATACAGCAAAAAATCAAAACTGATTTTTTTAGTAGGGTCGCAAAAAACATGATTTTATCGACTCACCCTCTTTCAAATCCAAGGTAAACAGTCGGCGTTTTTGGTATCCGTCTGCGTTCCAGGTAGTCGAATACCCCGTGTGCTGATTAAGGAGTTTAGCCGTTAATAATTAGGCGTGTATCTGTACTTATGTCACGTGCTCAAATCATATGATTTGGTAACTGGACAAGATGGCGGCTGGTGCAGCAGGTCGATTTGTTTTGATGGTAGTGGTGATTTCGTCCGTTTACTGCAATGAACAAAAAGGATTCAAGTCACCTAGTCTGACAGTCACTCCTACAGTAGGACAACCATGGCCTGCACCAAAACAGATGACGTCAACTTCTCAGATATATTCAGTCAATGCTGGACAATTTGTATTTCTTGACCCCAAGGGGTGTGAAGTGTTGGAGGATGCTTTTGTCAGATATCAGAAATTAATATTTGGACCTAGACCTGAACCTAAATCGAAAGCTCTTATATTCAAGCCATGGAGGGCCATAAAGGTGTCAAAAGCTAATGCTGGAACAAGTGCTGGAATCGTGGCCTCCTTGACGGTGAATGTGCAAAAGCCTTGTACGACTGTAGCTTATCCAGCACTTGAATCAGATGAATCTTGTAAGTATATAGAGGACATTTACTTTTTTAGCATAAACAATA
The DNA here is from genome assembly GCA_963580285.1 of Lucinisca nassula. Lineage (NCBI taxonomy): Eukaryota > Metazoa > Mollusca > Bivalvia > Lucinida > Lucinidae > Lucinisca > Lucinisca nassula. The sequence continues at coordinate 145,908,134 of OY757018.1, read as the reverse complement.
TTTTATTTACTTTTTTGAGGTGTATACCAAGCATATTTCATCTCGTATTCTGAAAACATCAGAATCAGAACAGAATCTGAATTTTCACTCAACAATATTTTGAGTGTGTCATGCAGAACATCCAAATTTTCATGAGTGTGAAGCACAAGTGAAAATTTGGATTTTTCAGTGTGTCAGATGAAATATTTTTGGTATCCGCTCGGACCCATCAAACACATCTTGTTTTAATGAAATTTAAAAACTCTTCCCCTCTGAAACCACAAGGCCCAGGTCCTTGATATTTGGTTTGGAGCTTCATCTTGTGAACCTCTACCAAGATGATTCAAATTATAGCTCTGGGGCCAAAAATGCCCCCACCCAGGGGCCCTTTGGTTTTACATAGACTTACATATAGGGAAAATCTTATCTATCTATCTTCTTGTGGAGCGCAGTGGTGCAGTGGTAAAGTATCGGCCTCGGGATCGAGAGGTACCGGGTTCGAACCCCACGAGCGGCAAGTGTTGTTTCCTTGAGCAAGAGACTTTATCCACATTGCTTAGTACTGGTTCTACCCAGGAAAAGAGGGCCACATGGAAGATTAGTACTAGTTTACTAAATGTGTTACCCTCTATAAATAAGGTCGATTATTATTATTATTATTATTATACTGAGTCGGTCACATCTGGCCATTACCTCAATTGATTAGGTGGCTAAATTTAGAATTTAGCTGGAAAAAAAGAAAAGAGAGGCACTTGATGCGTCCTTAAAACTATTTACAATCTGCATAACAGAGGTATCCTAAAACGCATACCTCTGAGTCCCAATCTTACACTGTGCGGGCTTTCAACTCTTCTGCGGACTTGGCATTCACCGCAGAGGAGGGAAGACTATTCCATTGGGGAATAGTTCTAGGAAAGAATGAGTTCTTCAGGGCATCACTATAGGCAGAGTTCTCACTAGGATTTTGAAAACAGGAGTTTAAGAATCCATCCATGGAAAAAGTTGGAGTCAAATTTTGAAAAGTTGGAGTTTGACGTTAAAAAACGTGTGTCAATTACGGCTAAATGCGTACGGCTGTAGAGTGTGACTCCAAAAGACTTTGGGGCTTGAACCCTCGTTCTGCTTAACATGACAAACCCCTTTTCTTGCAGTGGAGATCCAGATCAGATGGCTTCCATCTAATCAGGATTTACACTGTCACTCAGATTGTGAACTTGAATGTATAAATTACATAAGGCTTTGAAAGTCAGGAGTGGACTGGGTAAATTAATCTATTCATCAGGAAATGGGTTAAATTGAGTGTGAGCAGTTAACAGTAGTACAGGCTCTGATCAGGCTTCACCAACAGTGCAAGTCCATTCAGGCCATGCACTACATCCTAGTTCATAAAACGGCACATGAAACTTTTGGATTCTTTGATATGTTACACGACCATGTCCTGGAAATTTTGATTTTTGACCCCCCCCCCCCCGTGGGCCCTACCTCGACCCACCCCTAGGGGTGTGATGAAAATTCCGAAAGCGTCATGCACTCCCCAGACCAAAGATCTGTCAGTTCCCAAAGTTTCAAGTTTCTATCTATCACCGTCTAGGAGTTATCCGGTAAGACGGACAGACGTATGACGAAGACCATTACAATAGCCCCACGTGGGGACAAAAAAAAAAAAAAAAAACACAAAAAAACACCAACAGTGCAGGCCCAGATCAGATGCCACAGGTGTCTGTTCCGGACCTCCAGTTCAACACTTGATAATTAATTTCTTTCATTCAAATAGGCCTAATCAAGGTAACTTGATAATGCGACAAACTTGAGTCATAATTTTCTTTAATCGTAATAAAGACGATTTATACACTAGATTATCGCATCCTTTAATTATGCCTCCGACATTTTTTTTCAACAATCAAATGACCGATAATCCAACTCTGTATACAAGTATCCGGAAACAAAACAGTCAATTAATGTTAATCAGCCACCTGATTGCTGCATCTCGCTCACCGCAAGACTGACCTGCCAATCTTCTAGCCGTGACGCTCTGATTGGCCGAGAGAGTAATACAGACGACTGTCCTCGCCAGGTAAGGCTTGAACAAGCCTGGCGGCAACGATTAACGGTAAACTTTTGATCCGAAAGCGGTAGCTAAATTTGGAGATCAATTGGACACCCGCTGTCATCTTTTGATGTGACTGAGGTCATTTTTACACTGGATTACGGACGCGTCAGACGAAAAAAAATTGGCGTAATTTAGAATCCACGACAGGAAATTTTACGCGTACAAAAGCAAAAACAGGCGTAAAAATACGCCGGATTCGGCGTTTCCGAGAACTCTGATAGGACTGGTATCTACGATATTGTGAGTCGTTTACTTTTGATGCCCTTGTTTGGGTCGACAGTGTTACAGGGGTCAAGTACCTATCTTTATCAATAGACACTGAATCAGAGTGTATCTTGTAGAAGAAGGTTAAAGAGGACTGCTCACGACGGGCCTCCAGGGACGGCCACTCTAGCTCATTAAGCATGTCACCGACGCTACTTCTATTTCGCCATCTCCTACAGGTCCATCGAGCAGCTGTCCTCTGCACCTTCTCCACCTGCTGAGTCTGAGTTTTAACATTTTTTTTGGTTTGGGTTTTATGGCCCTTTCAAGATTATTTCACTCATATCGAGCCGATCGTTAATCAGAGGTGGGCGAAAACCGGAGTACCCGGAGAAAAACCACCTGACCTTCCGTTGCAGAACTTGGCGTCTCACACGTGGCCCGAGCGAGGCTCGAACCTACGGCGGTAAGAGACCTAATGACTAAGAGTCAGCGCTCTTATCCACTAGGCCACGGAGGCCCTGAGTTTTAACATAGGGATGCCAAATGGGTGAAGCATATTCGAGTCTGAACCAGAAGGCTCAGGTGTTTAATATTGGTATGAAGCTTCGTCTTATGGACCTCTGTCAAGATTATTCAAATTATAGCCCTGGGGCCAAAAATCCCCCCACCTCAGGGCCCTTTGGTTTCTCATTGACTTATATAGGAAAGATCTTAAAGAATCTTCTCCTCTGAAACCGCAAGGCCCAGGTCTTTGATATTTGGTGTGTAGCTTCATCTAGTGGACCTCTACCAAGATTGTTCAAATTTTAGCCCTGGGACCAAAAATATTCTTGCCTGAAACCTTTAGGCTCAGGTCTTCGATATTTGGTATGAAGCTTTGTCTTGTGGACCCAGTTCTCACTAGGATTTTGAAAACAGGAGTTCAAGAATCCATTCATGACAAAAGGTGGCTTCAAATCTGAAAAGTTGGATGCAAATCCTGAAAAGTTGGATGCAAATCCTGAAAAGTTGGAGTTTGACCTAAAAAAAAAAACTTGAAGTTTATGGCTAAAGTTGTAAATTTAATTTAAGGGTCATCTGTAGCATTGCATGCTTTGCCAGTATTATAGGCTGTTGTGTGTGGCATCATGTGGCTCGTAAGGTTTCGAAAGACTTTGGGGCTTAAACTCTAATTTTGTAGAAGACGTGACATTGGTTAAAAATCAGAAGTAGATGTGGCTAAATTAGTTTAATTCAGCAGGAAGAGGGTTTAAACTGAGTGTAAGCAATTAATACACTGCTCTTTAGGAAGTCTTAAAGTTTGTGGCACTGTTGCTGTTAATACACATCCTCGCCTGTTAATGTGTGTAACTAAATTTATACATTACAGTTGTTTGGAATCCCCTGCATAGAGGTCATCCGCAATGTCGTAATCAGGTAGCACCTAATGGGTCATTCGTTACGGAGAAATATGAAGCTGAAGTTGACCAGTCTTCAATGGCAATTCTGATCATTTGATCCAGCATGCATGTCCGAAAATTTATAATGACCTCATTAAAAATAACGGTTCCAGTTTGATTGGTTGAAATTTAATGAGTATGTTAATTTGGGTCACTTCTATGGTCGGTCGCAATGGCGAACTTGCACACAAAATTGTTTATTTCAAATCAAGTTCTAAAATTCTGACTTACATATCTGATAAAATTAACTACAGTTATGATTATTTTGGTTATCCTATTTTTAGCTCACCTGAGCCAAAGGCTCAGGGGGACTATTGTGATTGGTCTATGTCGGTCGTCGTCGTCCGTCAGTATGTCCGTCCGTCAGTTCACAATTTCTTTAAACAACATCTCCTCCTAAACCACTGAACAGATTCTAACCAAATTTGGCAGAAATGATCCTTAGGTGGTCCTCTCTCAAAGTTGTTCAAAGAATTCCATTCCATGCAGAACTGTGGTTGCCATGTTAACCCTTTACCACTCAGGGATTTTGTGAATTTTGCTGATTTTCACAGTGTTGCACCTGACAGCAACTTCATCTAGCCATTGTTTCATAATGGGTGGTCTGTTTTACACCAAACTCGGTATGAATGTTCATTGGGCAGTAGCCTTTCAAATGCAACCTTTCATGACTTGATAATTGTTGTCATGGTAAAGAGGGGGCATCTCAAAGTTGGCAAAAAGTGTGTTTTCACATGAATTTTTGACCACATTTTAATCTTCACACAGCTGTCAAGGCAACAATTAAGGTGTTTGGCACTGGCCATTTTCACTGTTTGCAGCATGTTTTATCAGCATCAATTTTCAGGCATATTTGACCCCAGACACCCTCAGATATAAATTTTAGCGGCCGGTAGGGCCATGCACCCAAAACTTTTCGGGATGTGAGGGGGGGCGTTGCCCCCCTTCAATCCCCCCAGAATATTTTTAGTGGGGAGGCGCGCGAAAAAACAGGTCACTTTTTTGCCCAACAAATTCTAAAGCAAACATAACTATCCAGGGGTAGAAATGCAGATTTTAGGTGCTTCTGGGGCTTAAAATGGGGGGGGGGGTGCAGTCACGTAAAAACACGTATCTGAGTGGTAAAGGGTTAACAAAAAGGGGAAGATTTATAAGAAAAAAAACCTTTAACAATCTTCTTCTTTGAAACCAGAAGGCCTAGGTCTTTGATATTTGGTATGAAGCTTTATCTAGTGGACGTCTACCAAGAGTGTTCAAATTATAGCCCTTGGGCCAAAAACGACCCCGCTCCGGGGCCCACTGGTTTTACATAGCCTTATATAAGGGAAAACCTTGAAAAATCTTCTTGTCTGAAACCAGAAGGCCCAGGTCTTTGATATTTGGTATGAAGCTTCATCTAGTGGACCTCTACCAAGATTGTTCAAATTATAGCCCTGGGGCCAAAAACGGCCCCGCACCGGGGCCCACTGGTTTTATATCGGCTTATATAGGGAAAACATATAAAACTCTTCTTCTTCCCTGAAACCAGAAGGCCTAGGTCATTGATATTTGGTATGAAGCTTCATCTAGTGGACCTCTACCAAGATTGTTCAAATTATGGCCCTGGGGCCAAAAACGCCCCCGCCCTGGGGCCCACTGGTTTTACATAGGCTTATATAGGGAAAACCTTGGAAAATCTTCTTGTCTGAAACCAGAAGGCCGAGGTCTTTGATATTTGGTATGACGCTTCATCTAGTGGACCTCTACCAAGATTGTTCAAATTATAGCCCTGGGGCCAAAAACGACCCCGCCCTGGGGCCCACTGGTTTTACATAGGCTTTATGTAGGGAAAACCTTTAAAAATCTTCTTTTCTGAAACCAGAAGGCCGAGGTCTTTGATATTTGGTATGAAGCTTCATCTAGTGGACCTCTACCAAGATTGTTCAAATTAAAGCCCTGGGGCCAAAATCGGTCCCAGGGCCCACTGGTTTTATATAGGGAAAACATATAAAAATCTTCTTCTCTGAAACCAGAAGGCCTAGGTCATTGATATTTGGTATGAAGCTTCATCTAGTGGACCTCTACCAAGGTTGTTCAAATTATAGCCCTGGGGCCAAAACCGACATCGCCCCTGGGCCCACTGGTTTTAGATAGGCTTATATAGGGAAAACCTTTAAAAATCTTCTTTTCTGAAACCAGAAGGCCGAGGTCTTTGATATTTGGTATGAAGCTTCATCTAGTGGACCTCTACCAAGATTGTTCAAATAATAGCCCTTGGACCCACTGGTTTTACATAGGCTTATATAGGGAAAACCTTTAAAAATCTTCTTTTCTGAAACCAGAAGTCCGAGGTCTTTGATATTTGGTAGGAAGCTTCATCTAGTGGACCCCTACCAAGATTGTTCAAATTATAGACCTGGGGCCAAAACGGCCCCGCCCCGGGGCCCACTGGTTTTATATAGGCTTATATGAGGAAAACATAAAAATCTTCTTCTCTGAAACCAGAAGGCCTTCGTCATTGATATTTGGTATGAAGCTTCATCTAGTTGACCTCTACCAAGATTGTTCAAATTAAAGCCTTGGGGCATAAAAACGCCCCCGTACCAGGACCTACTGGTTTTACATAGCATTATATATAGGGAAAACCTTTAAAAATCTTCTTTCCGAAACCAGACAGCTCAGGTCTTTGATATTTGGTTTGAAGCTTCATCTAGTGGACGTCTGCCAAGATTGTTCAAATTATAGCCCTGGGGCCAAAAACGGCCCTGCCCCGGGGCCCACTGGTTATATATAGGCTTATATAGGGAAAACATATAAGAAACCAGAAAGCCCAGGTCTTTGATATTTGGTTTGAAGCTTCCATCTAGTGAACCCCTACCAAGATTGTTCAAGTTAAAGCCCTGAGGCCAAAAATGCCCCCGCGCCTGGTACATAGACTTATATAGGGAGAACATTTCAAAAGCTTCTCGCCTAAACCAGAAGGCCCAGGTCTTTGATATTTGGTATGAAACATCATCTAGTGGACCTCTACCAAGATTGTTCAAATGATAGCCCTGGGGCCAAAAACGACCCCACCCAGAGGCCAAATGGTTTTCCATAGGCTTACATAGGGAAAACCTTTAAAAATCTTCTTCCCTGTAACTAGAAGGCCCGGGTCTTTGATATTTGATATGAAGCTTCATCTGATGGACCTATACCAAGATTGTTCAAATTATAGCCCTGGGGCCAAAAATGCCCCCGGGCTGGGGCCCACTGGTTTTACATAGGCTTATATTGGAAAAACCTTTAAAAATCTTGTCTGAAACCAGAAAACCCAAGTCTTTGATATTTGGTATGAAGGTTCATCTGGTGGACCTCTACCAAGATTTTTCAAATTATAGCCCTAGGGCCAAAAACGGCCCTGCACCCAGGCCCACTGGTTTTATATAGGCCCTTACTAGGGAAATCATATAAAAATCTTCTTGTCTGAAACCAGAAGGCCAATGTCTTTGATATTTGGTATGAAGCTTCATCTAGTGGACCTGTACCAAGATTGTTCAAATTATAGCCCTGGGGCCAAAAAACGCCCCCGCGCCTGGGCCCACTGGTTTTCCATAGGCTTATATAGGGAAAACCAGTGGACCTCTGCTTAGATTGTTCAATTATAGACCTGTGTCCAAAAATTGCGCCGCCCTGGGACCTACATGTTAATCTCTTAGCTCAGGTGAGCGATATAGGACCATCATGGTCCTCTTGTTTGAAAAGCCAAAAATTGATTTTTATTTGCCAGTTTAAAGCATTTTCTTTGGATGGTATGGTGTTAGATAGGGAATCGCAATATCGACGATTATGTTGTTCTTTTATTATAATATAGCCCATTTATACATGAACACTGAATGATCACTTTCTTTAATTATGCCCCGACATTTTGTCAGCAATCAAATTACCGATAATCCAAGTGTGTGTACAAATATCCGAGAAGCAAAAAATTCAGTTAGTGTTAATCAGCCACATGCTTGATTGATCACAACACACCTGAGTGTCGCAAGGTTGACCTATCAATTTTTTCTGCAGTAGTGATTGGCGGAGAGTGCAGTACACACCAGACTACTGACCTCGATCAAGCCTTGAGGCTAATCCTTTTATCTGAATTTGGAGATCAATTGAACACTTGGTGTCATCGATAACTTACATGCTATGACGAACCCTTCAGGAGAAAAAAAGAGTCCACGGCTTGAAATTTTACGCATCCAAAAGCAAAAACTGGCGTAAAAGTGCATCATATTTGGCGTTTCCGAGAACTATGGTATCTCTATCAAGATTGTTCAAATTATAGCCCTGGGGCCAAAAATGTTCCCCCCCCCAGGCTCTTTGGTTTTACATTGACTTATAGGAAAAATATTAACAAATCTTCTCCTGAAACAGCAAGGCCCAGGTCTTTGATATTTGGAGTGTATTTCATCTAGTGGACCTCTACCAAGATTGTTCAAATAAAAGCCTTTGCGCCAAAAATGCCCCCGCCCCTTTCGTTTTACATTAAAATCTTAAAAAAATCTTCTTCTCTGAAACCTCAAGGCCCAGGTCTTTGCTATTTGGTGTGAAGCTTCATCTTGTGGACCTGTATCAAGATTGTTCAAATTATAGCCCTGTGGCCAATAATGTCCCCGTCCCGGGCCCTTTCTTTTTACATAGACTCATATAGAAAAAAACCTTTAAAATTCTTCTTGTCTGAAACCAGAAGGCTCAGGTGTTTGATATTTGGTATGAAGCTTCGTCTTGTGGACCTCTATCAGGATTGTTCAAATTATAGCCGTGGGGCCAAAAATACCCCCGCTCCAGGACACCTTGGTTTTTACATTGGCTTATATAGGAAAAATCTTCACTGAAACTGCAAGGCCCAGGTCTTTGATATTTAGTGTGAAGATTCATCTAGCAGACCTCTACCAAGATTGTTCAAATTATGGCCCTTGGGTCAAAAATGGCCCCGCCCCAGGGCCCACTGGTTTTACTTTGACTTGTATATGGAAAACCTTTAAAAACTCTTCTTGTCTGAAATCAGAAGGCCCAGGTATTTGATATTTGGTATGAAGCTTCATCTGGTGGACCTGTATTATGTTGTTCAAATTATAGCCCTGAGGCCAAAGGTGGCCCTGTCCCAGGCCCCACCGGTTTTACTTAGACATAATATGGAAAACCTTTAAAAATCTTCTTCTCTGATACCACAAGGCCCAGGTCTTTGATATTTTGCTTGAAGCTTCATGCGGGTGGCCTATACCAAGATTATTTAGACTATAGTCCTGGGGTCAAAAATGGCCCCGCCTCAGGGCCCACCAGTTTTACATAGACTTACATAGGGAAAATCTTTAAATACCTTCTCAGGCCCAAGTCTTTGGTATTTGGAATGAAGCTTCCTCTAGTTGTCCTCTACTAAGATTGTCCAAATTATAACCCCATAGGGTCAAAAATGGATCTGCCCAGAGCCAGGGTTAAGGCTGAGCCGGTTGGTCTCTGTCTGGTGCACTAGGACCTGAACCTCAATGTCCACAAGGTGCCTAGACAGTGACATACAAGTCAGATCTGTATTGTTAAAGGGAACCATTGACCGATAACCACCCTTCCCCCCTTTTGTCACCATATGACATTATTAGTAAGACTGAGCTGCTTCATCTCCTTTTGCACTGAGGACCTGACTCTCAATGTCCACAATATGTCCAGATAGTGACATACAAGTCAGCTCTGTATTGGCAAAGGAAACCACTGACTCATATGTCTAGCATCTTATGGCAATTCTTGCCATCCCCCCACCCTCCACTTCCACCACCCCCACCCTTTTCACGAGGCATTGTCTCCATACACTTGGACCTGACCCTCAATGTCCAGAACGTGCCCAGATAGTAACATATAAGTCAACTCTACAGAAGAGAACTTTTGAAAGACTTCATGTCAGAAAGAAAACAATTTGGAAGAAATGTTCCATGGGTGACCCTCTGACATAATTACGAGTTTTGCTCCACTGAACATAATAGCCACCAAAACTAAACAAAAAACAAGCTTTAAAATGACTTCTAGTACTAAATAGGTTGACTGATTTTGAAATAATTTCACAGAAATGTTCCTTGGGTCACTCTCAACCAAAATGGCTCAAACCATCCACGCCACCTTATATTACTTACCACTTTATCTGTACAATAAGGATCAGGTGAGCGATCCAGGGGCATTATGGCCCTCTCGTTTCTGCTCCAAGACATAGATTGTGGGTACCTGTTAGAACTGATGCGCACCCACAACTTATGTTTGCAGATTTTCATCAGAAAAGTAGCCATTTTGGAGATGTGAAAAAATGCACTTTGTAATGAACAAGCACCATAACGTGTTTTTTTTAGAAAATTAAGAAAAAAGTTGATTTTGAATTTGCTCTTGACTCCTTATCTGGAGCTATGATCAGTGTACCTTAACCCTTATCTTGCTGAATATTCATTTAAGCCACACCCATTTCTGTCTATTAACCAATCAAATTACTTGATGTAATTTATTGCTACAAATTCATAAACTAGATGCCAAACAGTGCAGATCCTGATCAGATGGCTTCTTCAGAAGCCATCTGATCTGGATCTACACTGTTTGCAAAGATAGGGGTTGTCGTGAAAAGCAAGATAAGGGTTAAATAATTTTCTACTGAATTAGAGTAAAAGGATTCCATTTCGAAATCAAGGTTTTGTTTAGCAGGAAACATCAGACTTTTTGCCATAGTATCCTTTCTGGGTTAATGGCAGAAATCAATGTTTTTTTGTTTGATTATTTTGCAGACACACTAGCTGTATCCAGTTCAGGGGCTGCAATCACAGCTAATGAAGTATGGGGTGCTCTCCGAGGGTTGGAAACATTTAGCCAGCTTGTACAGCAGGATGAGACAGGCGCAGTGAGTATACCCTGATGACTCTTAATACTGGAACACCTTAAGAGGTATGGACATACCTTCATGGGAGGAATCTCTTTCAGAAAACTTTTTTTTATTTCGAAATTCCCTTATCCCTGCTGAATATTTAAATTAGGCACATCCATTCCTGACTATCAGCCAATCAGATTACATAATAAAATATTTTCTTTCAAATTCACTAACTGAATGGCAAACAGTGTAGATCCTGATCAGATGGCTTCTTCTTCAGAAGCCATCTGATCTGGATCTGCACTGTTTGCAAAGTTAGTGGCTGTCGTGAACAGCAGAATAAAGGTTAAAGGAAAAATTTGCTCCATTGGAGCTAATTCTTTCCTTTAAGAATTGACCCCTTCTTAAAAGGGGTTGAGTTGCAGCAGAAAGCAGCAAGGAAGTCATGACTGTTGTCTCCCTTTGCAATATTTGAGAATTTTGCTAGGTGAACTGTAACTATTCCCCTTTCAATATTCTTCTATACATGTTCAAGAATACAGTCAAGACAGCCTTTGTCATACAGGTGGATGGAAAACATGGACATGGGAGGCCTATGATGACCAAAAAAACAGGATTTGACATCTCATGCAAATTGTCTTCTCTGGAGACAATTTGCATGAGGTGTCGAATCCTGTTTTCTGGGAAAAATAAGAAAGATATAGAAGACAATTTGCATGAAGTGTCAAATCCTGTTTTCTGGTGAAAATAAAAAAAAAATAGAAGACAATTTGTATGAGATGTCAAATCCTGTTTTCTGGGGGAAATAAGAAAAAATCAAAATGTCTGCTGAGAAAAAAATACTCGGCATGCAGAGCGTTAATGAAACAAGCCAAACTGCCAGTGGCTTGTTCCATAAACTTTACATGAAATGACCTTTATGTAAGATCTTCTAAACTTTATTTCTAAAATAGTCAAAACTGATTTTTCTGTTAAAACACGCAGACTGAGTGCCAAACAGTGTAGACCTTGGTCAAACTACACTTTTAGGTGCATTGAGATCTAGGCCTGCTTGGTTTGCTCCCAATTGTGGGGCAGTTGAGATATTTGTTGTGATACAGTATTCATGATATTTTTTAGAATGACGTGAACCATGCTGTACCCGAATATATACTTTTTTTTTTAAAAAAATATAGATCCAGATCAACTGGCTTCTTGGAAATTCATGTGAGAGTGTGAGAGGAAAGAGGGCTGGTAAATGCACACTGTTTACTTCTGTCCGAATACATGTAATTTGCATAAATATATACATGTACATGCATATGTATTTGTCCCATTGAAACACACACCATTTATAGACTATGAGGGAATGGATACACCTTCTGGGAAGGTAACTAGTTCAAAAATATGTTTGTCTCCCCTGTCTGTAGGGATCAATTTTTGAAAAAAGGGGCCACCCCAAAGGAAAGAAATTGCTCCTGAGGAGTAGATTCTTTCCTTATCAATGGCTCCTTTTTGAGAGAGCTTCGGTTTGCATAAAGATGAACAAGATGTCATAAAACTTGTCCTTTTTAGGAAAAATGGTAGAATATGGACTAGTAATATCTTTCTCCCTTCAGTACCAAAAATAAAAAAAAAAAACTTTTTGTTAGCCGAGTGTTGTTTGGATACAACTCAGTTACATTACTTACACTGATTCTGTTTTAGATCCTATCTATAATTTTACAATATCACAAAAACATGTCTATATAATTTTGACCCCCTTGAACCCCACTTTTATATAGTAAAACTGGGGTTTCTGGGGTATACCTTATTTTCTTTATTTCTGCTCTTAAATATAGATTGTGGGTACTCGTTAGAACCGCCTCAATGAGGCGGTTCTAACGAGTGCCCACAATCTATATTTTGAGCAGAAATAAGAAAAATATCACAATTTTTCATCTTAAAACTTTCATTTTTTCGGCAATAAAGGTGGCAATGTGATTGTATAGGCGTGTTTGCGTAATGAAGTTTATCACTTTTCTTACTTTTCAGTTTAAGATTAATGAAACACATATTGTGGATGAGCCAAGATTCAAACACAGAGGATTATTGCTGGACACATCCAGACATTATCTGTCACCGCATGTTCTCAAACAAAATCTGGTAAGCTGCGAATATTCACCTTATTTGCATTATCTGCTGGTTCCTAGTCTGAAGGTTATCAGAGTTGGAAAAACAGGTAACCAGACCACCCTGACCTTGAAAGGTCGGGGGGGGGTCTGGTTATCTGTTTTTCCAATATTGACAATGTGCAAGCTGGGAGCCAGCAAATAATGCAAATATGGTGAATGAACTTCACCTTGTGGAAAAGTCTAGTCCCAAGCTTTCATATCTAACAAGTTAGAATACTCTTCCTTGACTGTTCCTCTGCACATTATCTCCCTTACCTGGCAGCAACTCATAGCAGAACTGATCTGACAACCAAATGAGAGGAAAACTCCTTGTTGATGAAATAATATTTATGCAAAATAAAGCATATTAACCCATTTTGTATGGGAATTAAAGATTACACAACCTGACACCCCTAAATTTTGAAATGGGCTCCTGCTGTAGAAAGGGCGGCCGTCAGGGCTTGAAGAAATAGATGAGCTGCACGACCGCACACAAGTACTGGTAAACCGCTTAGAGGATCTATCTATCTGGCCTCCAATAATGCTTAACCCATTGCTGGGACTTGCAGCATGTGAGTGCAAAGTCGAACTAAGAAAAGGCAAGTGGTGAAAAGGGGGAGTTCCAAATCTGCCCACGCACAGATTTTCTTGAAACTTCAGTTGTTGTTTACTTGAGGTCTATCAACTATATATATAACTTTGTTTCATTTGATAAATTACTATAGGTCTCAGGAGAGGTCCCTGAGGTAATCCCCTGTAGAGGTCATACACACCTGTGAACTTTTCAGTCTTAAATCAATAGGTATGATTATTTTCAAATTTTGTTGCTTTGATTGGCAACAGATCTCCATAAGGATTAATCTAATAAAAAAAATGTAAATGTGTCTGTCTTTTAATCTTCCTGATAAATTAATTTACAACATTTCTTCTATTTTTCATGAAAATTTTCAAATATTAAGATGTTCATCATAAGTATTAGATGTGTTACTGATCTTGTCACGCCAAGATATTGCATATAAAATAGGCCACATATGTGCTCTATATAGGTAACAAATTTCAATAAAATCAGAAACGGTAACAATGCTTTTGAAAGCTAGATATGGGTTCAGGTCAATTTTTGTGCCAAAATCAGTTTCAATACCAGGGGACAAGATTTCCATAAAGTGTATTTTTATTGTGTTTTATGTCCATTTAGGGCCACCTTATCATACAAAGCTTAGTATAGGCATTTATATAATAAAAACTCCCCCCCCCCCCCAAAAAAAAAACAACAAAAAAACAAAAACAAAAGTAAAAAAATAAAAAGTAAATGAGAATATTCATTATCAATGTATAGTAGTCAAGTTTTATCCAAAAATTATAAAAGAGAAAAATAAAATGCTTTCATGCACTGTCCATGATGAATATTAGTGTTGACAATATTGCTGAAAAAAATTACTTATGACACAATAGGAATAAGACATGGTGGATCTTTTTACCCTATTTTATTTGGCCTTCTTGTACATTTTAAACCCTGCAATTCAAAGACACTTGATGTCAGTAATACTCAATGACATTATGGATTATGGATTTGCTTAATTAATTACTTTCATAATCCTATTTTTTTTCCTTAATTATTTTTGTTAGTGTCATTTTCTTCTTCAAAATAAAACAGCAGTCAATAATTTGCAAACTTGAAGGAACAGACTGATTTTCTGGTTTGTTCTTATGATTGATTAGTCCTTGTATTGTTGATGTTTTCTTACATCACTTGGTCATAGAGACTCACACTCCGCTCCCCAACTAAAAGTTTTGTGAGATCATGGAAAGAATGTTCTGCATTTTTTTCTAGGTTCATTATAACATCTGCAAAAGTGTAAGGTACAATGTTTTAGTCTTCAAAATAAATGCAGAGCTAATCACACTGGAACTAGTTCTGGAATTATCATTTGGCATACACTTCCCTAATGAAATAGGTGGAAGGCAAGTTGCTGTGACAAATTTATTTTATGGCTGATATTATATTTAGATGTAGTTATACCATTTGCATATTTAGTCATATGTATGCAGTACCTGCCATCAATGTTAAGCTTTCTAGCTCTGTATTCATCAGTTTTACAAATGGCGTGAATCAGCTGTTAGCTGTACTACTAGCATATTTGCGGAGCCAAAATCTGCAGTTGGCTTTATATTTTTCTATAGCACTGATAGCAAATAATATTATACTGTTGGCTCTTTTCTTCCTCTGAAATCGTTTGAAAGTATGAATAGTCCTCTCTATTATATTAAATCATGTTACTCAAAAATAACTGGTTGTTTTCCAGATCATATTTAAGAATATAACTAACTTACTCGGATTTGCACAGCAGGCGACATTTGTTACGATTTAAGTAGACTGTAGCTTAGATCAGATTTTGAGGGGACATTGTCAGAGTGGCAAAAGAGCCAAAACAACAGTGTTTCCATTTTGTCTACGGTAATCTGTGTATACACTGGGCCAAAAGTCTTTGGTATTATGAACTACTTGGCACACCATAATAAAAATATCATAAATCTTGGCTATTCAAGCAAGCTGTGCCATTCTGGTATAACAGACTTTTCAAACATTTTAAGTTGACTGCATCATACTTATAATACTGGATAATACATATTTATTACAGAATCAAGAAAATTGTCTGGTTTACAGAACCATCCATTTTACTTCCCAATTCAACAGTCTTTGTCATAATAAGCTTCAGCAAGCTTTAAGATTACATTAAATACCAAAACTCTTGTTATATATTGAAATATATTTTTATTGAATTGTTAATGAACGCTCAAAATAAATTGTGTTATTGGTGTCCCCCAGGGTACAATACAGCTGCTGATTATATGAGCTCATACTATACACATCATGGTTTTTACATACATATATTCAGGTTTATATATATTATTTGCGTGCAATTTCTCGATTGAAAATGTTATACCATATCTACAAATGGTGTGAAAAAAATTAAAAATCTGACCATTTCTATTCAATGTTCAAATGCAGTATGTTACCGGTCTCAGATTTTCAAGAAAATTTGATAAAATGTTCTACACATATACGGGCAATTTTAATATTAAAATGATGAGGTGACAAGAACTGCAACAGTATGAAATCAAAAGTCAAACATACTCCAAAAGATTTTATGGTTGTGAAGTCTAGGGTCTCCTCCATATGAAATTGAGCATGGTCTATAGAACTTTACCTGAACAATAGTAAATGTGATACAAAAATAATCACAAATGACTACAGTGGTGTCTGAGAACAAAACTCCAAAACATAAGAAGCTGTTGTGTATATGTATACTTGTTTGGGGGTACCCCTGTTTTCAGATGCAGAAATAAACAAAACATTGTAGATTTATAATGAACACCGATATGAGAGTGAAATAGCTAAATAATGAACAGTCATTTACCAGGTATTAATTATGCACAATATCATGGACATCCGTGCGTGGGCAGAACCCTATGGAAATTTACTATAGGCTGGAACTCCCCCTTACAGGAAAGTTAAAAGCATGAAAGTTAAAAAGGTCCAGTTACAATATTAAAAGCAAGGCGGTGGTTGGTTAAGGTGAGCATTGGTTGATCTGGCTGACTGCCATGTTGAACTCATCAACGTTGGTTAGCAAGACTACTGCTGTAGGGAGGGAATTCCAGTGTACAATAGTGCGGGGAAAATAAGAATATTTATAATAATCTGTAGGGGTATAGATCTGTCTGTAAGCCATTGGGTGTGAGGTTCTAGATTGTCTTTGCAGGGCTGTGAGATACTGGTCTCTGGGAATAGCGACGAGGTCATGTGTGATTTTGTACATCAGAAAAAGTTGATTATATATGCGGCGTTGGTCAAGACTTCTCCACTGGAGTGTCAGCAGCATGGCCATTACGATATCTCACCCGTGCGACAAAGTGCATTTTTCACATTTCCAAAATGGCTACTTTTTTATGAAAATCCGTGATATTTTTGTTATAAATGTTCAAAACATAGGTTGAGGGTGCTCGTTAGAACCGCCTCAATGAGGCGGTTCTAACGAGTACCCACAACCTATGTCTTGGAGCAGAAATTAGAAAAATAATGTTTTCCCCCTAAACCCCAGTTTTCTCTATATAAAGTGGGGTTTAGGGGGGTCTTCATTTCACGGACTTGTTCACGTGATGGCAGTCACACTTGAGGTTCTGTTGTAGTTTCTTTTGACCCACCTTGCTGTGCGGCGTTGAACTTTTTCGACTCGCTGAATGGCAGTGTCTGGAATGGATACCACACGCTAGAGGCGTGTTCTAGCTGTGGACATACAACTTTTTGTATGCTGTTGCCTGTTGATCTAAGCCTGCCCAGGCAAAGTAGTGCGAGTCAGACTGTCCTTGCTCATAAACCCTATTGGTTTCATTGGGCGACAGGGCTTAAGATGTCCTTTCATTTCAACGTCGGGTAAAAGTCCCACAAAATTGGAAGCAATGACTCCAAAATGAAACGAACAAACAAAAGACAAGGCGGAAGATTCCACTGGGTACAAAATGGGTTAATGCGACTTAAACTGCTAGATGGAAGCTGGTCTACATGAGGGATAAGCAAAAAAAGATAGTTTTAAGTTTCATTGCGTTCACTTCCATTTTGGGTACATTTTAAAAAATACCTCAGTTTTTCACTGTCTCAGTTGGACTTAACTGCATTAAGGATAATATGCCCACATGAGATAAAGTTGTCTTGCCTATTACCAAGATTACTAAGAATTATTGTGTATCCAAACAGTCTGGGGCCTGTTGTTCAAAACTAACAACATTGTCAGTTATAGTATACCTAAAATTTTGATCATTTGATATGACAAATATGCTGATATTTTTGCTGAAAAAATGTGAGCAGCTTTTGCAAATGTACTTGCTACAATAGTTAAAATGTTTACCACTAACAAGCTTGTTAAGATAACAATGTTTTGAATAACTGGGCCCAGATCTTTTCCACCTCCACCTCATACATAATGTATTTATCCTGAATATGGACACCTCAACTCCTTACCATACTTGTTCTAAAATTTACAATGTTGCGTATAAGAATAGCCAGATGAGTTGCTAAGGCCTGTCTGTCCGAATACATACGGTAAATACAATATTTGTCAGGTAACTGAAAATGCAATATCTGCAAGATATCTGCGGGAATGGAACTCTGTCAGTTGAACCTCCATTAATGAGCACCTGTCAGCAACAGCCACCTGTCTATATCAGCCTTGTGCTGATTTTAAGTAAACTTGTGGTAATGAAGTGATGTCCTATGTTTCATTTCAGGATCTGATGGCACAGAATAAATTCAACGTGTTTCACTGGCATATTGTAGATGATCAGTCATTCCCTTATGAGAGTATTAGGTACCCAAACATGAGCTTGATGGTAAGCAGTTTTCTGATATTTCATCTTGGCCAATCAAAATACTATTTGCCTCCATTGGTAATGGTATTCTCTGGTTGATTTCACAAATTCATATAATGTCCAATTTTGCATCAAAATCCCTTAGCGAAAGACTTTCATGAAAAGCTGCCATTTTATGACGTCAGTTGTACATATAGTTTTCTCGCATCAAATACATGACAAAACATGTAAATGCATATGTTACAGTCAATTGGTATGGTGCGATTGCTTCTAACAAGAGGGAAATGTGGGGAGAAATTGAAGGAAACAACAGCATAATTGTTGACTAGTGTGTTGGAATTGAAATAGGTCAGATCTAGTGCATGAATTGTTGAGTAACAAATCACACGTTTTTGGTCAGTTGTAAGTGGATACTGTGTCAAAAATCACTTTTGCTAAGTGCTGGTGGTATAATTTACTTCACAACTGACCAGGGCTCGAGAAACTGAAGAATCCAAATCGGTCCAGCCAGATTTCGCCAAAAAATTACGGAAATTGCCGAACCGGTTCGGTAATTTCCGTAAACCTCCTTGGTGATTTGTAATTTCAAAATGTGACATCTGCGTAACGAATGACATACCAATATTGCTCTTACACTTGTTCAACGAATATGAGCACCAGTTTCTCGATTATAAACAGCAATTATTGCTCGCATCGTTCAGATTTCATGTACTTTCATTTTCTGTGCCAGATTTCATCTACTTTCATTTTCCCAATATCTGGGTCACTCTGTACCTGAAGACCGCTAAAGGGAAACAACAGGCGTGGTGCAGTAATAGACCAGTTCGATGGTCACTATATTTTTTCCGTTTTAAAACCTTTAAAATATTTCTCTTATTTCACGCATATTTATTTTGTCTAAACTACTTTGTTTACAAATGGCGGTCGATATTGCAGCCACGTGGTCGGAAAATGACGTCATTACGGTTTCCGTTTACACAGTACACAATAATGCAGTCACGGACGAAACACGCGCCTGTTTCATGTCATTGTTTTTAATAGAGCGTATTTCTTTAAAAAAAATCGTTTTGAACGAGTTAAAAAAAAATCGAAAAACATTTCTTTACTCTCGAACCAAAACATGGCCGAACGAGAGTCATTGAAAATCTTACATGGCCGAACCGAGTACTAAAGAATATAAATACATATTTCACTATTTTATATTCAAATACCGCTTCTATAGTAAGCCATAAATTAATGACTTAAGTAAACAAACTAGCGTATGTCCTGCATTGATTGACCTGATTTTCTCACCTTGACACATTGTTTGCCAGCTTACCGATAACGCCTGAGGCAAGTGTTCACGGTTGAATAATTTTGACGCACGGGTCAAATTTCGCTGCGATGAGATCAAAGAACCCGACGTGGACGTGTCTGATTTTCACCTATTTAGATAATGAACCAGTCTAACACCTTCGGCTCCAGGCGTTTATTGTATACATGCTTGGATTATCAGTGGCAAAAGGTCAGCTTGTTTTTACAACAATAATTTAGCGAAAATTTTCGAACCGATTTTTTGAAAATGTTATTGAATTATGGACCGATTTTTTAATCTTCTTCTGATGTCAAAATCGGTTTAAGGAAACCAAAATCGGTTCGGAACCGACAAACCGGCATTTTCTCGAGCCCTGCAACTGACCTCAAAACTATGTTTCATTATTCAGAAATTCACTGCTAGAGCTGATCAATGTCTTAATCTAAACAAAAGTCAACGGTACTAGTTACTGCAATGATCCTAAGTACTGGGACATACCGTAAAAACTATGTTAAACGCACATGCTCTAATAAACGCTCATCCCCCGATTTGGATCAAAATTGTCAATTTTTTTAGCAGTTTTCCAGAAAACACAAGCCTCTAATAAACTCCCATTGTAGAATATTGAAAAATCTTCTCTCTGAAACCGCAAGGCCTAGGTCTAATATATTTTGTATGAAGCTTGATCTAGTGGACCTCTACAAAAATTGTTCAATTATAGCCCTGAGACCAAAAATGCCCCCACCTCAAAGCCCTTTGGTTTTACATAGATTTATATAAGGAAAACCTTTAAAACTCTTCTTCTCTGAAACCACAAGGCCTAGGTCTTTGATATTTGGTATGAAGCTTCATCTAGTGGACCTCTAATTATAGTGCTGGGGCCAAAAATGCCCCCAACCCAGGGGCCTTCTGGTTTAACATGGGCTTATATAGGGAAAATCTTTAAAAATCTTCTTCTCTGAAACCGCTAGGCTTTGGTCTTTGATATTTGGTATGAAGCTTCACCTAGTGGACCCCTACCAAGATTGTTCAAATTATAATGCTGGGGCCAGAAATGCCCCCGCTCTGGGGCCCTTTGGTTTTACATGGCTTATGTAGGGAAAATCTTTAAAAATCTTCTCTGAAACCACAAGGCCAAGATCTTTGATATTTGGTGTGTAGCTTCATCTAGTGGACCTTTGCCAAGATTGTTCAAATTATTGCCTTTGTTGATATTTGGTATGAAGTTTCACCTTTTTAGACCTCCCTCAACATTTTGCACATTGTAGCCCTGGGATCAATAATGGCCCTCCCCCAGGCCCACTTGTCACTCTATCATATGGATCAGGTGAGCGATCCAGGGCCATCATGGCCCTCTTGTTATAAAAACCCAAGCATCTAGCATGTTGATGACACACACAAATACATGGTCAAGTGTCAAACCGTTAATTGTACTAATTATAATCCAATAATCTCCCACGTCAATCATTAGTAAGAACATATGTATGAGGTCTGCCTGTTACGAGAGAAAGACATTAAAATTACAGCCGATTCGTGACTGGGCGGTAGCGAACAGGTACATGGTACTTATCAAGGAACGACTGTTTAATTTATCCACTTTACACCAAAAATCATTATAGTACAAGGAAAATTACCCCTCTAAATGGGTAGATTCAGAAGCACATTTAGAAGCCTCCGTGGTCGAGTGGTTACGCTACTCGACTTGTAAACCAGGGGTCGCAGGTTCGATCCCGGGCTTCTCCAGACTTTCGGATGAGTCTTTAAACCGAGGTCCCGTCTCCGTATGACCTTAGCTGTTGGTGGGACGTAAAACTGAAACACTCACTCACTCAGAAGCACATTATCGCATTCTGATTCAATGGTAAACACTGAAGTTAATCCATTTCGGAATAATTAACACGGATGACCACTCTTATTTGATTACGCTAATCCACAACCACTTTGTGAGCCAGTAATAAGAAAAGCGATAATTGATGCATGTTTACATAGCAGTCTTTATTAATATCAAAGGGAATGCCGCTGGCATTACATGTAGATAATAATCTCTAAAGTATGGACACTCAACCCGTGTCTAACAACCACTTCAAAAGGTGTGAAAAATTTATTTCAGATGATTTTTGTAGTGGATACGTATTTTGTCAATAGCAGACATCAAAGGATAGAAATCTATCTGCTTTTCAGGTTCCAAGGTGCACTCAAGTTCTGTCCCAGATGCATAAGTAACTCGCTACATGTGGTATCTTTTATCACAATTTGAATTGAAACAAGCCCCACTCACTCACTCACTCAAATTATGGAGGAAAAGGCATCAAATTTGTATGCTGTGCTGTCGAATTCTTCCACAGTAGGTTCACCCGAATAGCAAGAACGAATCATTATGTCAATAGTCTTTCACAGACTTAGCGTCACTAGCACATAGTTCTGTTGTATGTTTTAAGAAGGCGGTCATTTGTGAGAAAGTGCAGTATTCGGATACTTCATTTAATTTCTCTGGAAACTGTAACCTCTAATAAATGCCCACCCAACTTCCCATGAAAGGTAATGATTCTAATAAACACCCGGGGCATTTAATAGAATTTTTGTGGTATATTCCTGAGCAAACAGGCAGACCCAGATCAGACTGAAGAGCAGTCTGACCAGGGTCTACACTGTTTGCCATTCCAACTGCACCTTTTTGACCCCTTGCTGAATTGTGAAACAAATTTGTTAAAATTTTAGGAGAATTACAGGAAGTCTTAAAGGTGTCAGGATTTTTAGGATTTTTGCGGTATCTTGTATAAAAACACAATTTATCATATGACGTCGCGTCTGAGAGTGTAATAACGCCATGTAATATTTTCGATAATCCACTAGTGGATTAAATATGCAAATTAGCTAGATACGTTCCGTAACATTACATGTACGACGTCCGTAACGGCGTCGCGTTTACTAATGGCGGAAAATTTACATTTTTGTATACAATCGTGAATAAAAGGTGTTTCAAATGTCATATGATAAATAGAATCTTGCATTCGTGCTCATGTATTATTGAATTCATTAAACTCGTTGAGGAAAAGGGATAAAATGCTCGGCGAAGCCTCGCATTTTATCCCTTTTCCTCAACTCGTTTAATAAATTCAATAAAACATGAAAACTCATGTAAGATCCTCTATTTAGTTGCATTCATTACATAGTTCCAGATAAGGTGGGTATAGGGTGATAATTTAAGGATATTTTTTCCATAAAACCTATGTTGTTGATATTCATTTGAATCCCCTCACTGAGTTGGTTCAAATGGATACCTACAACATAGTTTTTTATGGAGAACTGACAAAAATTATCCTTTAATTACTACTAAATATCCACCTTATTTCTATGATTCAATGCTGGCCTCGGTAGCTCAGTCCGATGCACGTCTGACTGGCCATCGGGAGGACGCAGGTTCGATACCTGTCAGGGTCGACAACGTTCTTTTGTGGAGATTGATCATGAAATCTTTTCTACAGTCATTCTCTCCCTTCCGCTGATTCAAGAAGGGAAGTTGTCAGTTTCTGGCAAAAGAATGTGCACTGTACTGCTTAACCGCTTAAGTACAAGCCTGCCCAGGAAAGTGTGGGTAAGTAAACAGACTGGCTCAAAAATGGCCTAAAATTGTGTTGACTGGGCTGTTAAACTCCAATACAAATAAATGAATAAATTTTCTGATTCAATTAGTCTTTTCTTGTCATATCTATGTATCTACTAAAACTGCCACACACCCTGTCGGGGTCAAATATGATATCAAATTTTGCCCACTGTTATGCAGCAAAGGCACAAACCATGTGACATTACTTGACATCCTGCCATAAACCATGTGATATTAGTAGCTCCTTTAGGAGCAGTCTGATCTGGGACTGCACTGTTTGCTTAGGCCTATATGTCCCAATATTTAGGATCATTACTGTATATACTATACACCTGCTTTAATACTAAATAAAAAACTGCCACTAGATCCTGAGGTTGATTGCTGTTCTTGTACATCATGCAGGGTGCCTATGATCCAGTAACTCATGTGTACACACAAGCAGATGTTGAACAGATTATAGAGTATGCCAGATTAAGAGGAATAAGAGTGGTACCAGAGTTTGATAGTCCAGGTAACTTTTTATCTTACACGCTTTTCAATGAATGATAGAGATTTATCAGTGAAATATAAATCGATATTTTCACTGTTTCAAACAGTGAAAATACGATTTTTTATTTTTCACTGTTTGGGACTACTTTTTTCTTCAAATCTAACTCTAATTTCAATTTTATCTTTGTCAGATAACTGAACAATACTGAAATGTGTTCTAATTGACGCATAGCCCGTTCATGTGTGACAGGGACATTACTGACGTCATTTATGACGCTGACGTCACGTCTTTTGTCGCGCGACGTTAGACTTGCCAGCAACTTCTTTGGAAAACTACTCTCTCAATTATTTCATTAATCATTCATAATAATACCATCCCAGGCCATTTCTCAGGTGCAAACTTGCAGTTTACACCCAATTGTATACCCACTAAACACGATGGACACCACTAAATTGGCGCGAAACGAACAGGAACAAAGATAATTTTCTCCGAATGTGAGCGACACCATTAAAGACGCTAAATATTGCCTTTTGAAGCATGTAAGAAACAGAAAATTTTATTTTTTCAGTGCAAGATCAAATTTTATTTCACTCATGAACACCAAAACTGCTATTTTCACTCGTGGCTACGCCACTCGTGAAAATAACAGTTTTGGTGTTCATCCGATGAAATAAAATTCGATCTTATACTGAAAAAATCAAATATCTTTTGGTTTAAAGACTACATATTTAATGAATTTCAGTACCCTACAAACGAACATGCATACAAGTTAAATAAGAACAGGATTTGACAGAAAGCACAATGGCTTATCTGGGTCATCTCCAGTTTTGTCTTATCATTTCTTACTTTTTGCCCAAAGATAGATTTCTGAATTGAACAGTATCACAAATAAAAGCTGAAGCGCTCTTAGCTTTCTCCAATTAATTAGGTAATGTTTTTAACGTTCCTGAAGTGCACCTTTCATCTTTGAAATTGGACATTCCCATTTTTGGCAAATTGGTGTTTTATGCGAAATCATTAACAACATCGCAAACAGTGTAGATCTTGATGAGCCATCTCATCTGGATCTAAATTGGTTGCATAATTGTGTGTTTGTTCCTGTCTGCAGGTGAGTGTCTATTGATATCAAGTTTATCAGGCAAGGCTTCGAGAACGCTTGTAGAATCGCGAGGCTTGCCGAGCGATTCTACATGCGATTTCGAAGCCGAGCCTGATAAACTTGATATCAAATGACATGAATCTGGTATTCTATTTATCATTTTATCCCCTTGTACACTCTTAAATTAACAATTTACGATCAATTATTGATGATCCTCAGTGCATCTCAGCATTCTAGCGGTCGATATATTTAGTATCAGCTGATCATATTTTCCTATATTTTTTGTTTTTCGATTAATTTTTGCATTTTTCCCATTAACAATAACATTTTTGTCATTTTTCCAGTAGTCCGGCTCATTCATAAAAGTGCAATGTCACGTTGACGTGATAAAGCTCACTTGTCCTGAGATAGCATATCTTTATCAGGTCAATGCATTACAATGCAATATATACAGGGGTAACTGATAAAAAGGGTTACATAGTTAGATACATAACTTCTTTGGTCGATTGTGAGTTGACCCAAAGTTACAATGCATAAAAGTTTTTTTGTGCTCAAGTCCATGTCTATCAGTAATTTGTAGGAAATCCTGGTAACGGTGGTTTATAGAAAATAGCTGGGTTTTTCTTATCTCTGTGAAGTCAGCTTGTTGGGTAAGCTCATTTACAATATGAGCCCCGCAAGCGAATTTGTGTCTTCGAGCATTCCGTCATGACAAATTTTAACTGCGCATGCCCAGCCATTCAGAGGGGCCAGGGATATGGCTTTCTGTCTGAAGGTTCCTCTTGATTCACTGCTTGTTTGAGCGAGCAGCGAAGGTTCTGGCGAGACTGCGCGGATGCGCAGGCTCGCCTGAACCTTCGCTGCTTGCATAGGCGATAAGTACCAAAATCGCTTGAGGGGGCCCATATGGACTAGGTAGATGAAATTTCACAGACATACCAAGCACTAAAGGTTTTGTAGTTTAATGTTTAATGGCCCATTCAACACAATTTAGATCATGTTGAGCTGATCAGTCTACCTAAACACATTTTTTCCAGGCAGGCTTATGCATAATCATTTACCCACAGTAAAGTGCACATTCTTTCATAAGAAACTGACAACTGCCCTTCTTGAATCACTGGAGAGGAGAGAATGACAGTAGAACATGCATTCTTGCACACCAGACATGGAAATCCGTGATTTTACCCTGGGATAGAAATTTATGTTCTGACCCTGGTGTTCCGACCCAGGCAACTAACATAAATGCGCTTCAATTCTATTCAACTGCCGGAACTACTTCCGCACTACTTTTACTTTGTAAACAATATACATGTGCGAGCTGTCAAAACCTAACCGGAGGTGATGTGCAAGAAAAAGAATCCAATATGGTGTTCTGTTGTAGATGGGCGTTTCCAACCCTCGGGATGACCGTGCTGAGCGGAACCTCGGCGTAGCCTCGGTTCCGCTCAGCACGGTCATCCTTCGGGTTGGAAACGCTCATCTACAACAGGACCCCATATCAGATTCTTATAACCTCCTGATCACCAGTCAGCTGCGCACCAGACTTAGCCTCTGAGGCCAGCAACACTAAAGGTTGCATAATATACTATGTGCCTAAGGACTGCTACTCTAGCTGTTTCACATCTGAGTTATCTCCCCTTGATGTGTCTGAAAAAGGGTTTGGCCTGTATTTCTGTACCATATGGAACAGCTTGATGAAACATTACAGACACGTAGAATACTAAATATTGTATGTTATGGCCAAGGACCACTACTCTAGCTGTTTCAGTACTTGAATTTTCTGCTCTTGAGGTATCTACACAGTTGGAATATACTTGGTTGAATACCAAGAAATCTGGAAAGCTATTGTATCACACTGTTTAACCCATTAGATGCCAGTCACTACAACTGACACCTCTTTTGTTGTCTGCTGTTAACTTCAGAAGTCAGTTTTGCAAACAGTGTGGACCCAGATCAGAAGCAGTCTGATCAGGGTCAACAGTGTGTCTGCATGTGAAAATGTAATCGAAAAGTTTGCAAGGAGATGCAGCAGACGTCAAAAACAGACAACATTTTCAGATGCAGTTTTTCATGGCAGCTTAACCCTTGTCCTGCTGATCCCGGATATGCCTTATTTTCCAAACAATGAAGATCCAGATCAGATGGCTTCTGAAGAAGCCATCTGATCAGGATCTTCATTGTTTGCCATCCAGTTCATGAATTTGTTGCAATAATTTGAATCAAGTAATCTGATTGGTTGATAATCGGTAGTGGGTGTGGCATATATGAATATTCAGCAGGACAACGGTTAACGTTAAAGGTTTTAGAATTGTGGCTGTCACATTTCTAGGCTTATCTGCTATGGAAACATCTGAGAAATGAATGTTATTGGCTTGCAGTGAAAAATTCATTGGTATGGTATGGTATTATTCGTATATGATATATTATGGTATATGATGCTTTTATTTGCTCAGTTTATAGGAAAGCAAACAGGAAGTCCCAAAAGTTGTGTCCCTTGTTAAAAAAGCAGAAAATATGCCAAATGTATCCATTCACCTTAAATTTTGATTTATATTTAATAGGTCACTCTCAGTCATGGGGCAAGGCTATTACCAATCTCCTGACAAAGTGTTACAGTGGTGGCTCATGGGATGGAAGTTATGGACCCATCAATCCGGTACCCAACACCACATACAGCTTCCTTTCCAATTTCTTTTCTGAGATTGGAAGCGTCTTCCGTGACCATTATGTTCACTTAGGTGGTGATGAAGTGCCTTTTGGTTGTTGGTAAGTTGTACAGTTTATTCCAGAAATATATGAGCCAGTGTGTTTTCAAACAGTGTAGGCCATGATCAGATGCTGTATCCTTTGGAATCTGATCTGGACTTTTGATTTTTGTCATTGTTGTTTTTGTGAAGTTTCCTGTCTAAATGGGTTTACCCAGCCTGTATGTACTATATGCATCTCGATAATGTTTAACCCTTTTTGCACGAAATGGAATCTTCCTCCTTATATATAGCAGGAGTTCATTTCAAAATTTAGGGGTATCAGGTTGTGTTTTCATCAAAATTTATTTGGAAAATGACTGAACTTTTAGCAAACAGTGGAGGCCCTGATCAGATGCCGCATTTGCGGCGTCTGATTTGGGCCTGCACTGTTTGCCAGGGTACCCATTTTGGGGTTTCTGGTACTGAATGGGTTAAAAATCATTTAAACATGCATATGCATGTATAAGCCAGTTTATGACAAAACATGCATAAGGCCTGTGCAACCAGAAAGACTCAGATCAGCCTGCACATTCACCCATTAAGCTTATCTCTCTTTGCATTACGATAACACATCCATGTGACTAAATACATTCTTTAATCCAAAATGATTATTTATCTGAGGAAAATTTATGATATTCTCATTTATAATCAAACATAGGTTGAAGGTGCTCGTTAGAAATGCCTTGTTGAGGTGGTTCTAACACGTACCCACAACCTTTATCTTGGAGCACAAATAATAAAAATAATATATACCCCCATAAACCCCAGTTTTCTCTGTATAAAATGGGGTTTACCTGGGTGTTCGTTTCACGGACTTTTTAACATGATGCAGAAGTTTTGATTTGATCAGGACTTGGATCAGGCTGGACAGTTGTGTAGGCTGATCTGAGTCTTTGCAGGTTGCACAGGTGTTATTGTAGTTTTTGTCATGCACTAGCTCATATTATGAATTCTGTAAACATAATCAAGTTCAAACATGAAAAGTACATACCTGTATCATAATGTTATTAACCAAGTAATTTCATATTGCTTTGTTACAGACCCTTGGTCTCCTGTATTGGACCTCAGCCTTCTATTGGCCCGGTTATATGTCCTTGGTCTCCTGTATTGGACCTCAGCCTTCTATTAGCCCTGTTATATGTCCTTGGTCTCCAGTAATGGACCTCAGCCTTCTATTGGCCTGTTACATGTCCTTGGTCTCCTGTATTGCACATTGGCCTTCTGTTGACCCTGTTACATGTCCTTGGTCACCTGTATTGGACCTCAGCCTTCTGTTGGCCCTGTTACATGTGCTTGGTCTCCAGTATTGGACTTTGGCCTTCTGTTGGCCGGGTTAAAGATCCTTGGTCTCCTGTATTGCACATTGGCCTTCTGTTGGACCTGTTACATGTCCTTGGTCACCTGTATTGGACCTCAGCCTTCTGTTGGCCCGGTTACAGATCCTTGGTCTCCTGAATTGGACCTTGGCCTTCTGTTTGCCCTGTTACATGTCCTTGGTCTACAGTATTGGACCTTGGCCTTCTATTGGCCCGGTTACAGATCCTTGTCTCCTGTATTGCACCATAGCCTTCTGTTGGCCCTGTTACATGTCCTTGGTCTCCTGTATTGGACCTCAGCCTTCTATTGGCCAGGTTACAGATCTTTGGTCTCCTGAATTGAACCTTGGGCTTCTGTTGGCCCTGTTACATGTCCTTGATCTCCTGTATTGGACCTCAGCCTTCTTTTGGCCCGGTTACAGATCCTTGGTCTCCTGAATTGGACCTTGGCCTTCTGTTGGCCCTGTTACATGTCCTTGATCTCCTGTATTGGACCTCAGCCTTCTATTGGCCCAGTAACAGATCCTTGGTCTTCTGTATTGCACCTGGGCCTTCTGTTGGCCCTGTTACATGTCCTTGGTCTACAGTATTGGACCTTGGCCTTCTGCTAGCCCTGTTACTTGTCCTTGGTCACCTGTATTGCACCTGGGCCTTCTGTTGGCCCTGTTACATGTCCTTGGTCTCCTGTATTCGACCTCAGCCTTTTATTGGCTCGGTTACAGATCCTTGGTCTCCTGAATTGGACCTTGGCCTTCTGTTGGCCCTGTTACATGTGCTTGGTCTCCAGTATTGGACCTTGGCCTTTTATTGGCCTGGTTACAGATCCTTGGTCTCCTGTATTGTTTCTTGGCCATCTGTTGGCCCTGTTACATGTCCTTGGTCTCCTGTATTGGACCTCAGCTTTCTATTGGCCCGGTTACAGATCCTTGGTCTCCTGATTTGGACCTTGGCCTTCTGTTGGCCCTGTTTAATGTCCTTGTCTCCAGTATTGGACCTTGGCCTTCTATTGGCCTGGTTACAGATCCTTGGTCTCCTGTATTGCACATCGGCCTTCTGTTGGCCCTGTTACATGTCCTTGATCTCCTTATTGGACCTCAGCCTTCTATTGGCCTGGTTACAGATCCTTGGTCTCCTGAATTGGACCTGGACCTTCTGTTTGCCCTGTTGCATGTCCTTGGTCTCCAGTATTGGACCTTGGCCTTCTGTTTGCCCGGTTACAGATCCTTGGTCTCCTGTATTGCACCTTTGACATCTATTGTTCTTGGTCTCCTGTATTGCACCTTGGCCTTCTATTTGCTCTGTAACATGTCCTTGGTCGATTTGCCAGAGTATGTAGTCATATAACTGGCTTCAACACTCGTAATAAATTGTTAACAGCTAAACTTCTTAATCAGGGTTATCGGTACCATAAACTATGCAAAACCTTTTCAAAATTTTATAGACGTCATTCTGATTTAATTTCAAAATTTAATATTGGACTTAAATCTTTTCTGCAACAAGGTCTATCGGAACCTGAATTTTATGGTGACTTAGTATATAAATTCAGAAAAATATATAACCACAATGACTTGAGCACCAAATTTCGCAAAATCATTCTTCGATATAAAAAGATTGGGTACAACTTGCATGGTAGATAACCCAATCACGGTTGACAACTTTGCTTCCCTCTTTGGTTGCACGCCGGTGGGTCGGGCCTCGGATTCTATGATGGTTTCAGCATAAAGGCTTACTGAGAATTAGAGCAATCTAATTCAATGTAATGTTGGTTCGTGCCTGATACTCTGTCTCGGGTTCGGCCCATCGGAGTCTAACTGTTGGTTTTCTTTTTGCTCCAGCATTTCAGTTGTTTCTTGCTGTCGAGTCCTCACCGTTGTTTCATCTCTGTGGTTGTTTAATTTTATGTGGTCACGGAGATGTTGCACTGATGAGTTAAGAGGCCTTCATGTGCACTGAACAAATTATTTGTCTAAATCACGCGTCAGTAAGGGCGAGGATTGTGGCCAGGTAAAATCGATTTAAACCCCAAAGTGGAATTCGTTTATGCTGACCATTCCAAGGCGGTTCTTCTGTCCCAGTTTATTTTTGTTATGGCTTGTCTTTGGGTGTTTGTGTTGCTTATATTATTTTATTCCTGATAGCCTATTGGCCATTTTTGGGAAAGTAACTGTCCTTTTGGCTTTCCGCTGTTGATGTTTCCATTGGGCTCTGTTGTTTCACGTTTGGGTTTCTTTCCCTTTGGTGTCTCCGATGGGAGCTGTGGGTTAATTGTATTGATTCCTGATCATTGCCTCCACTTCTATTTTCTATTGGCCCAGTTTCAGATCCTTGGTCTGTCTGTATTGACCTTGGCCTTCTGCTAGCCCTGTTACATGTCCTTGGTCTCCAGCATTGGACATTGGCCTTCTATTGGCCCGGTTAAGGATTCTTGGTCTCCTGAATTGCACTTTGGCCTTCTGTTGGCCCTGTTACATGTCCTTGGTCTCCTGAATTGGACCTTGGCCTTCCGTTGGCCCTGTTACATGTCCTTGGTCTCCAGTATTGGACCTTGGCCTTCTATTGGTCCGGTTACAGATCCTTGGTCTCCTGTATTGCACCTTGGCCTTCTGTTGGCCCTGTTACATGTCCTTGGTCTGCTGTATTGGACCTCAGCTTTCTATTGGCCTGCTTACAGATCCTTGGTCTCCTTAATTGGACTTTGGCCTTCTGTTGGCCCTGTTAAATGTCCTTGTCTCCAGTATTGGACCTTGGCCTTCTATTGACCTGGTTACAGATCCTTGGTCTCCTGTATCCCACATTGGCCTTCTGTTGGCCCTGTTACATGTCTTTGATCTCCTGTATTGGACCTCAGCCTTCTATTGGCCCGGTTACAGATCCTTGGTCTCCTGAATTGTACTTTGGCCTTCTGTTGGCCCTGTTACATGTCCTTGGTCTACAGCATTGTACCTTGGCCTTCTATTGGCCCGGTTGCAGATCCTTGGTCTCCTGTATTGCACCATGGCCTTCTGTTTGCCCTGTTATATGTCCTTGGTCTCTTGTATTGGACCTCAGCCTTCAATTGGCCCTGTAACAAGTCCTTGGTCTCCTGAATTCGACCATGGCCTTCTGTTGGCCCTGTTACATGTCCTTGGTCTCCAGTATTGGACCTTGCCCTTCTGTTGGCTGGATTACAGACCCAGTATTGCACCTTGGCCTTCTGTTGGCTCTGTTACATGTACTTGGTCTCCTGTATTGGACCTCAGCCTTCTATTGCCCCGGTTACAGATCCTTGGTCTCCTGAATTGGACCTTGGTCTTCTGTTGGCCCTGTTACATGTCCTTGGTCTCCTGTATTGGTCCTCAGCCTTCTGTTGGCCCGGTTACAGATCCTTGGTCTCCTGAATTGGACCTGGGCCTTCTGTTGGCCCTGTTACATGTCCTTGGTGTCCAGTATTGGACCTTGGCCTTCTGTTGGCCCGGTTACAGATCCTTGGTCTCCTGTATTTCACCTTAGCCGTCTATTGTTCTTGGTCCCCTGTATTGCACCTTGGCCTTCTATTGGTTCTGTTACATGTCCTTGGTCGATTTGCCAGAGTGTGTAATCATGTAACTGACTTCAACACTCGTAATAAATTGTTAACGGCTAAACTTCTTAATCAGGGTGATCGGTACCATAAACTATGCAAAGCCTTTTCAAAATTTTATAGACATCATTCTGATTTAATTGCAAAATTCAATATTGGACTTAAATCTCTTCTGCAACAAGGTCTATCGGAACCTGAATTTTATGGTGACTTAGTATATAAATTCAGAAAAATATATAACCGCAATGACTTCAGCACCCAATTACGTAAAATCATTCTTCGATATAAAAAGATTGGGTACAACATACATGGTAGTTAAGCCAATCACGGTTGACAACTTTGCTTCCCTCTTTGGTTGCGGGCCGGTGGGTCGGGCCTTGGATTCTATGATGGTTCAAGCATAAAGGCTTACTGAGAATTAGAGCAATCTAATTCAATGTAGTGTTGGTTCGTGCCTGATACTCTGTCTCGGGTTCAGCCCATCGGAGTCTTACTGTTGGTTTTCTTTTGCTCCGGCATTTCGGTCGTTTCTTGCCGTCAGGTCCTCGCCGTTGTTTCGTCCCTGTGGTTGTTTGGTTGTTTGGATATTTGCGTTCACGGAGATGTTGCACTGATGAGTAAGGAGGCCTTCATGGGGAATGAACAAATTATTTGTCTAAATCATGACAGAAGTAAGGGCGAGGATTGTGGCCAGGTAAAATCGATTTAAGACCCCAAGTGGAATTTGTTTATGCTGACCCTTCCAAGGCGGTTCTTCTGTCGCAGTTTATTTTTGTTATGGTTTGTCTTTGGGTGTTTGTGTCGCTTATATTATTTTATTTTGGATAGCCTATTGGCCATTTTGTGGGAAAGTAACTGTCCTTTTGGCTTTCCGCTGTTGATGTTTCCATTGGGCTCTGTTGTTTCATGTTTGTGTTTCTTTCCCTTTGGTGTCTCTGATGGGAGCTGTGGGTGAATTGTATTGATTCCTGATCATTGCCTCCATTTCTATTTTCTATTGGCCCAGTTACAGATCCTTGGTCTTCTGTATTGCACCTTGGCCTTCTATTGGCCCAGTTACATGTCCTTGGTCTCCTGAATTGGACCTTGGCCTTCTGTTGGCCCTGTTACATGTCCTTGGTCTCCTGAATTGGACCTTGGCCTTCTATTGGCCCGTTTACAGATTCTTGGTCTCCAGTATTGAACCTTGACCTTTTATTGGCCCTGTAACAGGGCTAATAGGAAATTACTTGGTTAATGAGAAGTTTATTATCTTCAATAAAAAGTCTTATTGGCTCTGTTTTTTTTAGCTCACCTGTCACGTAGTGACAAGGTGAGCTTTTGTGATCACATTTTTTCCGTCGTCAGTGCGTCCGTGCGTGCGTAAACAATTTCTTGTCTGCACGATAGCATCTTCATTTATGATTTGATTTTAACCAGACATGCACACAACTTGTACCACCATGAGATCTAGGTTCCTTTCTTGAACCAGCCATATCCCATCCTGTGTTACGGAGTTACGGCCCCTGAAAGGGCAAAAATTGCCTATTTTGGTCTTGTCCGCACGATAGCATCTTCATTTATGATTTGATTTTAACCAGACTTGCACACAACTTGTACCACCATGAGATCTTGGTTCCTTTCTTGAACCAGCCATATCCCATCATGTGTTACGGAGTTACGGCCCCTGAAAGGGCAAAAATTGCCTATTT